>JAJHJA010000128.1:0-1200000 GCA_021202915.1 Heliconius himera | reverse complement strand
CGCTCAGGTTACGGTTGAGCAATGCCTCGAGAAATTTGACAGAAAGTAGAGCACAAAAGTGCCTTAATGAGATCCCTACCCTGCTATATGCACTATATAACGTGGAGATATAAAAAAAATAAATTGTTAATAATACATTTGGGAGATATTCGTATATATATGACTGTAAACAAGATGTCTGCGGGCTCGATCTTCACTCGGGAGAATGAATTATTGTAATTTTCACGCTTTGGTTGAGCTTTGGATGTGAAATTAGACCAGTAAAAGTAGAAAAGAGTGTCTTAAGACTATTCTTTTTTGAATAATTGGTCTAAATTGGACTAAATTTGGCCATGGTCAAATAGAAGTGGAGAGAATACAGAGGATTACATCGTAACAATAAAAAATATACCTTCAATAAATGGATTACCTTTAAACAACAAAAATATTTTTTCAATTTGAACTAGTAGTACTAGAGTAATTACTGACAAACTCTTCAGCTTTGTAATCTCTTTCTTTCTGTCTCTTATTATCCTGAGGGTATGTTACTTTTGTCATATAAATATAATTTATATACTGTTGCCAATTTTATAAAGTCCCATATAACTTTATGTAAGCCATAGAACGAATACTCTTTTGTCTTTGAACAAGGGTATTTTATGGTGACTATAAAAAGTAAATGGACCCCTTCACAGGGTCTCTAATGAAAGGAGCGAAGTCACCGTGACGTTGTTTTTCCATAACAACTTCTTTTCACACGTTTTCGTATGTGTTGAAGTTGTAAAAGTTAATGTTTTGTATGAAAGTAAAGTTAAAAAATATAATAGATATTTATTGTAAAACATGCATTTTACAACGAATATAATAAATATTTATATATTTTTTAACTTTACATTGTATCTCGCATCCACTACATGCGCGATACAACGTGAAACTATGAAGAGGGAAACGTGTTAAGACGTTTTTCTACATTTTCCTAACAATTTTCGTGGTATTGCGTTTAGTTAGTTTTTATGCAAAGGTTTCATTGAAATAAATGTCTTCAAAAATATATTAATTTAAATTTTTAAATGGCTTTATAAAAAACGAAATGTTTCAACATTTTTCTCCTAATATGTATATACACATTAGTAGTATACATGGAAGATGCGTGAAGCTAATAAATAAATTAATTTAAAAACTTTTAAAATAACGATATTTTGGATATAAGTTGCTATTTTTAAATGCACACTAATTTTATTTACTAAAAACGTACGTGGATTGACATTCTGCTTGCCTTATAGACAGTTTTTTTTCAGTCTCACATTTTTTCTAACTTGTTTTTAAGACATTACGAGTTGAATGATGTAACTCAACGTCGAAAATCTCTATTTGTAATAAATTTTAAAATTCAAACTACCCTCAGACAGACTATTTAAATAAATAAACTGTGTATAGTTAGGGACGCTTGGCAAGTCGACGTAAACCTTCAGCTAAGACTTCACAACTAAAGTCTAAAGTGTATGTTATTCATACACTTTAGACTGTATTAGAGTAGATTAATGTTTTAATTATTGAAGCGGCCCAGCCATGGCGGGTGACAAAGGCGTGTTATTAAAATTAATATTTTACAGTGCTATGCGCTCCCGGCCCCGTTGTCTACTGATGACTCACTTTTACGACGTAACGACTCTAATTTTTTATTGACATTTTATTTTTTTTGTATTTCTGTTTTGAAGTTTGTGATTATAGATGCTTTTTTTGGTTTAAATATCTATTATTTGATTAATAAAAAAAGATTGATCAAGTGCAAGTCGAGGGCTCCGTACCAATTTCAGGATTTGAAGATGATGGGATGTCAACGGGAAGTGCAATTTATAAAAGTTGACAAATTTTAGACAAAAAAAAAATTAAACTTATAGGTATTTAATAAAAAAACAATGCAAACATATATTGTTTAGCTCATTTCGTTATGAAATTAGCTAAAAATATATGTTTGCATTGTTTATTTTATATTAAATATCTATAAATTTTGATTTTTAATTTTTTTTCTATTTACAAATTTCATAATTGTAGGTCCACAGAAAGTACTCTATAGGTTTTGTTTACGTGGCGAATTTCATATGAATTATAATAAATGAACTACTTCCAATTCAGTTATATAACCATTACATATTTTGTGCGTTATTATGGAATTTCATGCGTTCCTCAATAAGAATCAAAACAATTTAAAATCTAGGATATAAAGTAAAATTTAGGAAAATAAAATTTTCACAATTAGATTAAGATAGAGAGAGAGAATTAGAGAAGAACGAAATTAGATTTCTTAATCATATTGTTCAGTCGGGCTATTATTTATTGCAACAAGAAGGGATACAAAAAGTTTTCGTTAAGTTCCAAGTACGTGGAACTTTATAATTATTTCGATTTCCAATTTAATCGCCAATTTCCTTTTCGTATTTCGTTTCATCTTCAATTAAATATTTATATATACAAAATGTTATTCTTAATAAAAATATACTGTTAATGAGTATACTGTAAAGTATTATTATATAAAATAATGAAGCTAACAAAAAAAGATAATAAAGAACGTTATTTCATGTGAAAGTATATTTTACTGCCTTAAAGCTTGATCATGAAAAACTTACAAAATATTTTAAAAGTTTAAAAGTCAAAGCTAATCATTCTATATATACAATTTCTAGTGATGTCACATTTATGTATCGAGACATCAAATATAACGATAGTGAGCACTGAGCAGCTATGGCAAGCTTAGCGTCTAACCAAATATAAAAATACAAAAATGTCTTTAAGTGATAAATATTCGATTATCTTTAGAAGTAGGTTTTTTTTTAGTTTATATGCGCCACAAATTTTTATCGCCCGTGCCTTTCCTTGTTCTTGCGTTGTGTTTGTTGGAGCTTTGGTTTTTATAAAGGTGAAGGGAACATTGATTGGTCTTTTTTTTCGGTCTGAATATTCTGCTTTAATATATATCAAATGTCAATATTCGGATTGGGGGTGGTCGATCATGTTGATTGTGTGTATACGTTGGCATGATTACCGCTAGGTGTGTAATTTGAAAGTAATCCTTATCGTGGCTTAGAAAGTGAAAAGCCCAGCTAAACTTTCTTTTCCATTGTACCATAAGATTTTTTTTTCACATTTTTTTCTGCAGTCATATTAGAACAGAGAAAATTAAGTGCTAACACACTTCTTTCTTCGTAGTCCGCCCAGATGCAAGACTTTGTTTGTTGAACAGCAGAACTTAACGCTGATTTTTGTCTTGCCAAAGTAGACTAATAAGAAAAATTAAAATCTAATCATTTCGTCGGGCAGAGAATTGAACCCAAAATCATCGCTCTTACTACAGTCAGCACTACCATGTTCCCTTTAAATAACTTGACACCAATAAATGTATTTGGGCGCCTCAAATTGGATTCTGTTCGAAGGTAAGTCAAACATTACAGCTTCAAGAGTCCTCTCTACGTGATATGAATAAATTCAGCTACTTATCGGACATCGAAAATTACGTAGAAATTGCAGCTTAGTTCTGTTATTTTAAAAAAAAGGAAATATGATATATTCGATTTGACAGTAGATATATTAAATGAATAAAAGTTGAATTGGATGTATTGAACTAGGGCGATGTGGTTTTTTATTCAAAATGACCCCCATTTTGAATGAAAAAATAAATAAATAAAAATTTGACTAATAAAAACATTTTATTAGTCAAAGCTTATAATATTATCTACTATAAAAGATTACTATAATTATATTACAGTGTGAAAATGAATGGTGTTAATGATTTCTCACCTCGAATGCTATTAAATGTTCCGTTCAAAATTATTTATTAATTATAAAAATTAAACAGTTACACTTTTAAAATATTGATTTTAAAAGTGTAGCTGTTTAATTTTTGCCGGTGCCGGATTCATGATTTGATCAGTTTGGATTTGAATCTACAATCATCATGCTCACAAAACTCAACACGTAATGTTTGTACGTTTATACTTTGTAATTCTCTTCCAATTTCTTACATCCATAGAAGAATCGAAAGTCGGTATAGAAATCGGTTGAAAGCTCGAGTTCGCCTTTCGGCACTTTTATTTTGAGGGCACTCCAGAAAATTGAGTCTTTAGCTAATTGGTACCTTTCATATCGATATTTCACTCATATTTTAATCAGATTGTTGCAATCGAGATAATTATTGTCGCGGTATATAAGTAATTATTATAATGTATTCAAGACTTTCAAAGACTTTCCGAAAAGTATGGTCATAATTGATGTTTGAACTGTTCTTGGGAACTACAGATACATATATTTAACTTTAAGAGTAAGGAGAATATTTGCTCTCTTATAGCGCGTCGTAGAGTTCTGCCACCCAACCGCAATGCCGCAAGAATTCGGAAAAATGGAGAACGGAGTTCTTCTATGTGTACTTTTGGTACTATAGTGATGCACTTTAGAAAGTAAGAAGATGGGCTTCTAAATTTTGAAACATAGTTAGAAATGTTCTTAAATTAACCATTTTAAACGTAAAGTAGCACACAGTAACAATACACCCTTCGACTAAGAGTTCTAAAGAAAGTTCTTAACGAATTTTGTAGTTCCTATACAAGTATGAGATTATTTGCATACAAAATGCAGTTCCATTATAATGAATATTGTGGAAATTTTCATGCTATAAACTATTTTATACACTATCACATACTTTTTATAGCTTTTACAGCACTAAGGCAAACGTCACTTTAATACTTCTCCGTTTGTTGGCGTTTTCTAGATTATTCAGAATATATATTAAATATATTAAATATTTGCATTTTCTTCTTTCTGGTGTCGAGAATTTTTTTTGAGAATTTGGCAGAAAATGAAGAACGGAGTTGAACGAACGTCTTCTAATCCCTCTGCCTACCCTGTTGTGTACAGCAACCGACAAAGAAAATCGATTTAATTATAATTATAATTTTGTATAAAGTTTCCATCAAAAATAAAGTAATATCGACCTAAAAGGCTTCAATTAGCTAAAGACTCAATATCGGTGAGTGCCCTTGTAACAAAAAGGCTAGTGCACAGCTACACTGTTATTATTAAAACTAGGAAAGTAATACTATCCATTTCAAAACGTTTGGCATATCGGTTAGTTTTTTTTACATATTCATTCTGATTTACAATATGTATATATGTCGTTCTGAATTTTTGTTCTATTTAGTGATATAGAGGCGGAACACAACGCCGCGCTTTTAAGAACTTATAAGAACAAGAATGTATTTATGAAAGTAATAAAAACATAGAAATGAAATAAAATGGAAATGAATTATTTCCTATTTGCTACTGTGGTAAAACAAATCTTGGTAATGAGTTGCGCCACTCAACACGTAACATCTTAAGAATTGGGCGTAAAATGGGGGTTAGAGTGTCTTAACACTGCGTTTCGCCTACTCTGTTATATGGGATACAATGTGGAACTGAAAAAAAAGGTACATAAAAATTGATGAAGTAGACTTGTCCATTCCATAAATGTCTCTCCAGATGCTAGTTATAGTACCTATTATGACTTCAATAAATTACAAGTGAGGGACTAACAAATGTTGTCTTTAGGAAGAAATATAAGAAAACATCACAGGAATAACATTGTTACTGTAATAAAGCCAGTCGTGGCGCAGGAGCACATGTCAGTGACTTTAAATGCTAGAGGTTGTGGGTTTGATTCCCACTCGAGGAAATTAAATATTTAATATTTTTATTTCCTCGCTCTGGTAACGAGGCAAAGCGCGGCATTAAGTTCCGCCACTCAACACAAAATGCATCCACAATTCAGGGAGCGGAGTGTTTTAACTCTAGTTCCCTAGGTTTCATCTGCCTACTCTGCTATGTTCGGGATGCTAAAAGAAATATATTATTTTTAAAATATTTAAAAAATAAACATTAATGTAAAAAGTGTATTGAAAAGAAAAATTTAACTTTGAGCTAATATATAGGTAAACTATACGTAACATGTCCAAACTTCTGAGAATAGTACTATGATTAATGCAAAAGAAATTAGGTTCGACCAAAAGTGCCGGTGAAATTTATTCATCTCACGTTCAGCTTACACTTGCTTTACACCTTTTGCTTCTCTTGACAACCTTTCTGTTGATGTTGACTGTTCATAATGTACCGGCTAATAGTATTTAAATGAAATTCATATTGCGAAATCGTATTTCTTAAGGTAGCTCTGAAGTAGTAGAACATGATTCATTCAGTTCTAAGGAAACTTTAGCAAACTAAAATTTTGTGTTGATTTAATATATAAATACATAAAAGAGTGATTTTTAACGACCCCATTAGACTAAAACCAAGATTATTTATTTTAGATATGTCACTCTTAAATCAATAAATTGAGGCCATCTATGGGCGTTGGTTGTGGATTCCATTCCCACTTGAGAAAAAACGTAATATCACGAAAAATTGTCCGTGCATGGGGAACGGAGTGCCTTAACTCTAGGTTCCCTCTACCTATCTTGCTATGCGAGAAAGGAACTAATATGAGACTGTTATTAAAAAATATAAATTTTTCACGTTATTAATTTTTTACGACAGACATAAATAAGTAATACTAAACAACTATTCTATTCTAACAAAAGGTCACTTACAATAGTAGTGCCGTACGTACACAATGTATCCGACAAACACAAACAAAAACAAAAGCAAAGGCAAAAATACTAAATAATTCGTGAAAAACAGCCGGCTTTTGCTCTGCAAGTGACATCGTTAAGTGCGACATAAATTAGAGACAAAGAAACTCAACTCGTCATAATGACGAACCATGCGTTCTCACTGAGCCCTTGTATTGGGTTGGTGTTTCAAATTGGGCGTAGCTATGAGATATAGGAAAATATAAATTTAATTTTAGCTTAGCATTAAATGATTACATTTAAACTATTCATTTCTTTGACTGCACGGAGTATAAAAGTAATCGGATGGTAAGCAAAGAACGAAGTGTTTTGACACTATTTTCTCTCAGCCTTCCATGTATGTCATTTACTATGTTATATGAAGAAATGAAATTTAATTGATTGGGATCATAATTTACTTTTCAGGATGATTACAGCTTATTGTGCTAACGTGTGCTACGTTAACACCAGTTATAGTATTCATTTAAAACCAATTTATTATATTCATTTCTTTTAATTATATCCTACAAATCTACGACAAGATGATCAAACTACAATACAATACTATTACTATTGTATGTTTCTTTTATCTTTAATTTGCTATACAGGTAAAAGAAAAAAATACAAACCTACCTAAATACTTCATTCACAAGAATATAATAGCGAAGCTATACTATGCTACATGTTTAATGGTTTAACTTCTTATTTTAAATAGAAATAGACCAAAGCTGGAAAATTGTAATCTTTTATAACGCTTAAAGATTAAAACTGTTTTTCTATGTATTATTTTATAAAAATACATACATAAACATCATCCTATAATAAAGCCAGCTAGCAGATTCACGTTGTATCCTGCACAAGCAGGGTAGGATGAAGGAACCTAGTATTAAAACACTATTCGGCTCTTCCTGAACGAAAGAGATTTGTTTCTTTTGTGAAATTGTAAGTTGAGTGGCAGAACTCAACGCTCAGCTTTATTTTGATACCAGAACGAGAAAATGTAAGTAACTCAGGAAAGAAAAATACTTATTTAGAAAAAGTATAAAAATTTTGAACGTAAAAGGACTCGAACTCACGCTTTCTGGAAACCGACCAGGTCCTGGTCCTGAACCCTGAACCCTCGGTTTCCAGGAGGCGCGGGTTCGAGTCCCGCTAGGTTCAAACTTTTTATGCGTTTTCTAAATAAGTATTTTGCTTTCCTAAGTGTGGAATAACACTTTAAAAATTTTGAAAATAACTCAGTTCCTCAAATGGGGATACAAGCCTATAACTATGTGGTTTACAGCCAGACACTGCCGTTGCGCCATGATATAATCATAATATGATTAATTAATTAATTCTTATAATTGCAGCCATAGCGACGTAGTGATGGCGTCTGATTAAAAATGCAGTGGTTCTGGGGTTTGGTCCCGCTCGGGGGGATAAAATTGTATCATTTACATTTATCAGTTCTTAAACAAATTGCAGTATTGAGTTGTTCTCTCTACATCTGTTGTGCGAGAGACTTCGAAACATTTTTTGAATAAAAATCAAACCCTTCGTATAAGTTCACTATTATGGACGGCACTCATGCTCAAATATAATATACTATATCTCCATAGACTCATTTCAGTCAATATTTGTTAATTAAATGGGTGACGACGACAGGCGGCTCATTACATATATTACGAAAACACAGACCGCAATATTTTATGTTTTAAAATAATAATGTTATAATATACAGCAATTTATACAAATATAATATATACTTATGTATCTAGAATTTTAAAGGCCGTCGTGGTGCGTGCCGGCTTGTAACTGGAAATCGAATACACAACTGTCCTTTTTTTTCTAAATACTTAATAAAAAAATGGGGGTTTTTTAATTTTGTTTTATTTTGGTCCTATCTTGGTATTTCGGCTCTTAATTTGCACGTCCCGTATTTTCGTATAATGTCTCGAAAATTGGGTGGAGAGTGGGAAGCGAATTGTCTTAAGCTATTAATGTTCCCTCGCGTATCCTATACGCCGTATACAACGTGGAGCTAAACATTTCGTAAAGTGTTTTTTTTTTATTTTCCCAATATAAAAAAAAAAAACCGTATTACCCTACATAGACCGCGAGCCATCATGATACAGAGAAAACAGAAAAGCAAAGATGATCCCAGTTCAAAATTAACAAATGTCAGTCCTCTGCTTGTACAATACCTTGCTGAAATATCGCCTCAATGAAATTATTTATTCGAGTCGCGCCCGCTCAATATTCTGAATAATATTCTTGTACCGTGGGCAACAATGTCAGGTATGCGTTCGATGATTTCACTACGGGAAATTTAGCTCTTGTTCCGCTTACCATACGGTGTAAATTCCTTTGAATTTTTCATCTGCTCGAAGCGAAATCGATGTGATGGATAGATGTCAGTACCCGTCATTCGTGCTATGAAATTTAAATTAAAGCAAGTATTAGTAGAATGGCTAACGCTCAAAGTAATCGTAATTTAATATATTGCAAATTTCGCCGAAACAAATTGCTTAGGTTTTAATAAATCAAGTGGAGGGTAGACATCATTAAATTTAACGTAGATAAGGTTTAAATTTATAATAATAATGATAATAATTAGCTTCACGCTGTATCCCGCATACAGCAGGGTAGGCAGAGGGTGCTTTAGTGTTAAGACACTCCGTTCTCCACTTTCCGCCGAGTTCTGCCAATGCTTCGCGTGTTGAGTCGCGGAACTCAACGCCGCGCTAAGTCTCGACAGAAACGAAAATATATTTTTTAATAAATATTACATTTCCTCAAGATGGGATCTCGCAACCAGTGGAGTTTACTGCACATTTTGTGTCCCTGCGACATGACTGGCCTCATTGGACTGGTTTAAATTTATTTTGTTATTTCAAATTAAGGCCTTCGTGGCGCAACGGTACAGCGTCTAATTGTGTAACTGTATTAGTGACGGTGGTGGGTTCGATTCCTACTCTGTGAAATAAATTATGTTCATTTCGTTTTGGTAAGAAGGCAGTGGGCGTTGTTCAATTCCACCATTTTTTTAGCTTAACGCTGTATCCCGCACACAGCAGGATAGGCAAAGGGAACCTGGGAATCTAGTGTTCCGTTGTCCACGTATACAGCCGGACGCTTGTCTTGCCTCAGCTCCATGACTGGCCTCATGAAGTTTAATATTTTCCTATTTTACCAAAACTAATCTTATCTACTCGTTTTATAAAAACAACAACTATTATAAGTATCAGCGTACCCTACATCTTTCAGAGCTCAGTGTAAATACACAGCGAGTGTTTCAAGATCCTTTTAATATTTATGTCCCTGTAAGTAACAACTTTATATATTATTCCATAAATTACCATTGATTCACTTGCTCTGGGAAATTATATGGTACTTTATGTTGGGAACGCAGATGTCTTGTTATTGAAACTACGTCATTTTTACTATAACGATATTAATACAAAGGTAAATACTGAGGCCAGTCGTGGCGCAGTGGCACGAAGTGTGACTGTTAAACCGATTGGTTGTGGGTTCGATCCCCACTCGAGGAGATGAAATATTTACTTAAATTTATATTTCCATTTCTTCGCTCTGGTGTCGAGGCTAAGCGCGGCGTTGAGTTCTGTCACTAAGCACGCAATGCCTCCATAATTCGGCAGAAAGTGGGGAACGGAGTGCCTTAACACTGGGTTCCCTCTGCCTACAGTGCTGTGTGCGGGATACATCGTGAAGCTGATTTATAATACAAAGGTACAGTGCAACGGTAAGACGTGTGAATGTAAACGCGATGGTTGTAGGTTCAATTTCCAATCAGGAGAATTAATTCTTTTCATTTCTTCGCTCTGCATAGTCGGTAAAAAGAAAGGAAACTCAACACGCAATGACTCGGAATTTGGGCGGTGTGTGGGCAACGGAGTGTCTGTGGTTCGAGTCCTGTTACATTTAAATTTTTATACTACTCAACACGTTATGTCCCCAGAAATCAACAGAAAGTGGGGAACGGAGTGTCTTAACACTAGGTTCCCTCTCCCTACACTGCTATCTGTGGGAGAAATCGTGATGCTGATTATTATAGTTTAATAGTCTAAAAATATATATTTCTATTCTAGGACTAAAAATGTATGACATTTGTGTCTAAAATATGATTTTAATATGGAACAGAATATACACGTACATATGTACCTACTTCTACTTAGTCATCAGACGAGAGCGCTCCACTATTTCGATGGTCATTGACGGTCGCAATAACGCAGTAATTATGTGTTAGCGAAAATATCTTTTGTTTGTTAAATAAAGTTCCATATACATATAATTTTGAGGCCAGTCGTGGCTCAGGGGCTCAAAGGTGTGACTGTAAAGGCGGCTTGTGGGTTTGATTCCCACTCGAGAAAATGAAATACTTATTATTTCAGATTTCAGCAGAAAGTGGGGAACGGAAGTGTCTTAACACTGTGCTTTTTCTGTCGACCTTGCTACATACGGGATACAGCGTGAAGCAGAAAAAATATAACTTATATACCCATAACATTTAGTGTTTGATTTATTTAAATTAGTTTATAAATAAAGAATGTATATAAATATAAAATAATTTGTTCGACTACATTGTTGTAAAATAACTGTTTTATTTAATTGACTGTACTGTATATATATATATATATATATATATATATATATAAAACAGTTATATATATATATATATATATATATATATATATATATATATATAAAACAGTTATATATATATATATATATATATATATATATATATATATATATATATATATATATATATATTTAAAAGATAATGTTATTAGTACATGATAGTAATCTAAGTTAGCAAATAAATAATTGTGGAATTCAGGCAGATATTACTAGTGTGCCACAACGGCCTCAAAAACCAGCCTTTTATTATATAAATACAAACAAAACTAAATTTGAATCACATACAAATAAATGATAAAATAAAAAATCAAATTAAAAAGGAAACACATAAATTAATATAGCACACAAGAAACCATATCGGAGTACACAAAAGATTTTTTTAACAAAATACAATCAAGTGAACGGTGTTCCTGTATAAAAAAAAGTAAAAGTACTAGTCCCTTCACATCAAAGCTGTGACCCAATTACGAGGGTAGTCACGCCCGTAATTGCGTGGACGACGGATGAACGATTTGTTCTCAATATATTTACAGTTTTTCAGAAAGTTTTTTGTTTTTTTTATTTCTTATATCCTTCATGTAAATATTTAGGTAAGGCCAAAAATATTGCGGGAAGTTGGGAACAGAGTGTTTTAATACCAGGTTCCCTTTGATTACTCTGCTAGTAAAAAGTCCAAAATTGATTTTTTGTATCCTAATCAGAGGGCTTCGCCAACTGCTCGCTTTGCTTATCAACCCCCGGCTTTCAACGATCAAAAAATAACTTAATTGCATGAACCTTGTTATTTGCCTATTGTTTAGAGTATAAAACTTGACAATCTATACAAATTTTATAAAAAGAAACGTTTTCTTTTGTTGAACTATATAGTAACTATTGGTATGACTTACCGAAGAAGTTAAACTTAGAACTGGAAAAAAATAAAAAAAAACTAAAGGATATTTGGAAATTATTTAACGCAGTACTTAGATTATTTAAAATAACAAAAAAAAGTTTTTGACTTCTTCTTCTTCTCTCTTATTGTGAATTACTTCTGTCTACTCGCTTTAGTGTATGTGAAATCATACAAACAATTCAATTCAGACACTGGCAAGTGTGTAACCATTTCCCAGTGACCGATTGAGGTGAAATTTGAATTACTACTTCAGTTGTAATGTCAATTAAATTACATATAAATACTTATTTAGAAAACCGCCCAAGCCTTGAACGGGTTCCAAGAGGCGCAAATTCCGCTACGTTAAAATTTTTATACGTTTTCTAAGTAAGTATTTTTCCTCCCTAAGTGTGGAATAACACTTTAAAAATGTCAATAATAAATTACGTATAATCAAAAATCATCGGAAAAATCATCAAAAATGGCCGATGACTAATTTTAAATAAGCCTTAAAGGGCTTGATTTGTAAAATACAACATGAAAGAATGGAAAGCTTTTTTTAAAATTAATGCTTTATTATACGTTCACACATTTTTGTAATGTAATGTGTCCCAAGACCACAATAAAAAAACGATAAGCGATATAATAAGTATATTTAATAGAAGGTTGTTGCCAATTTTTATTCGGCCAATTTTTACCATTAATATCGAAGGCAAACTCGCATTTACTGACTAACAGTTATTGTTCACAATTTCCTTTTATCGCTTCGACTTCATTCAGGAAAATGATACAAATTTCATAATAAAAATAATACGTTTCCGGTAAAAATATATATTTTTTTGTGTTTCACTCAATTTTGTTCTTCTGATAAAACAATTCGAATATTGGAGTCCGCTTTAATAACGAATCTTTATTAACATATACGGATGTGTAACGTTTTTATTAATTTAGACAATATTATTTGAATACTCTCATGAAGTCCTAAGAGTATTACAATTATTTTTTATATTCACGCGCATAGCTGGGTAGGCGGCAGAGCTATATATATATATATATATATATAGGCTAGGGAATCTGGGAACCTAATGTTACTCCGTACCCCATTAAAATACTTTCGTTTCCCATTTTCGCGGAATTCTTAAGTGACCACCTAGTGAATACTGGGTGTTGAGTAGAAACGTCGCGTTTTGCCTCGTTACTAGAGCGAAGAAATGAAAATATTAAAAAATACCCCGTGTGGGTGACTGGGATCGAACCCACAACCGTCGCGTTTACAGTCATTTTGCCCATTCAGAGACTTTTAACAATAAAAAAATTGAAAATAAAATCAATTTTAAATCAAATTTAAAATTAAAATAAAAAAAATCTACAAACAAATGAAATTGGTTAAAAGGTACAACGGTTGGGCGTATCTGTAGAATATAAAATATAAGTGTATTAAAGGCGGGTCGGTCGGCTACTATCCTAGCGGGAAGCACTGTAAGTAGGCTGCTGTATGATTTTATGAGTGGACGTAAAACTCGCCGGCTATCAGGAAATCGGTTTTGAAAGAATTGGCATTGTGCACGTACAACGTCGCTTAGAAAATGCTTGTCTTTTGAGAGTGTAGGTAGGTTTTATATATCTCTGTGGATCTAGTTGGTTGATATAGTAGTAAGCTTTTGATATTATTTTGTTTTGCCTTCTTGATGTATGATGAGGCCTTGAGGCCAGTCGTGGCGCAGTGGCACAAAGTGTGACTGTAAAACCGACTGGTTGTTTGTTCGATCCCCACTCGAGGAGATGAAATATTTATTTAAATTTATATTTCCATTTCTTCGCTCTGGTGACGAGGCAAAGCGCGGCGTTGAGTTCTGCTACTCAACACGCAATACCTCCAGAATTCGGCAGAAAGTAGGGAACGGAGTGTCTTAACATTAGGTTCCCTTTGCCTACCCTTCTGTGTGCGAGATACAACGTGAAGCTTAATTTCGAAAATTATTCACTCTTCCGAGTGGAATCGAACTTACAACCGTAGAATTTATTGTTAAATTACTGTCAGCCGCTACGCCACGACGACATCAAATATTGTCATTATTATTAATATAATATTAAAAAATACCTATAAAATATAATCAATTTTTTATAATTGTTAGACGATTGTGTCACTAGTGACGACTGAAAAGACATCCAAATCTTTTTAAACCTTATACTTTGATACTTTATTTATTTTTGAACATAAATAAAAAACCACATTATTTTATTTAAAAGAAAATGTACATTTTCGAAACACGAGAACATAAACAAGCGTATGATGTACTTATAGAATAATACCTATCTACTGTACATTTGTCCAGTATATTAGATTTCAATGCAATTTGTTGAGCGGATTCAATTGTGATTGATATATAAATCAACCAGGACTTTCATTTAAATGTTATTCAATATTAACTTCTAGTTATACATACTTAGTATATTCTGTATTTTAATAAATAATCAGCTTCACGTTGAATCCCGCATAAAACAGGGTAGGCAGAGGGAACCTAGTGTAAAGACACTTCGTTTAGCACTTTCCGCCGAAAGTTTCGAAGCGTGTCAGTAGTGGAACTATACGTCGGGGTTTTTCTTTGGTGCCGGAGGGAAGAAATGCGGAGATCGAACTTACAACCGTCGCGATACAGTCAAACCCTTGTGCCCCTGCGCCACGGTGATTTCAGGCCTGTATTTTAATGATGTGAATAGGCCATTGTTATTGTAATTGGGTACTTTACTATTATAAATTCATAAACTAATAGAGCGGGAAAGCCGTGCCGTGAATCCATGGAATTCTAAGTAGTTGCTTCCCACTTATACTCTTGAGCTCGGAGCAGTGCTTGGGATTTGTGACCCAAGTGTAAGCTCCAAGGGCTCCTTCACAATAGATTAACACATGCTCATATTGTTCCAACTCAATACGGCTAGTCAAAACAATAATATAATCAATAACACCTTTCATACAATCAATTTACTTAACCATAATATATGGCTGCCATTAGTTAAATTATACTATAGAGTGTTATAGTGCTGAGTCAACACTCAAAAGTTCTGTACACCCTAACTTGATGGAATATTAATAAGTTCTTTGATTTTCACGATTATTACACATTTTAAATGAAACTATTTTAACCGGATTAATCGCGTATATTTTGTACTCACGGGTAGACCCGTGACCACGGACTACTGCAAAGTGTTCGAAACGTCGGGTTTCCAAAAATGTATAAAAGTACAAAATATACGCGATTAATCCGGTTAAAATAGTTTCATTTAAATTGATGGAATATTATTATAAGTATATCTATGACACAACGTCATAGAGATACAAGTCAGAACAATTTCAGCGTAGCAGGTCAACGGCAAGTACAATTATGAAAAATTGAAAAACGTAGGTTTATCACGCGTATGGACTCATTTTGTACTGCATATTATCACTCCTTGCCAAAATTCATAATCGAGTTGTAAGAGAAATATTCTATAAATTTCGATAACGTGGCGAATGAATGTTAACAAACATGAATTTGAAGGCGTATGTACTCATTTTGTTTAAAATGGACTTCAAATATAAGTTTAGAAGGATTTTTTTTCTATGTAATCAATAATATTTTTACAGTGTGATCCCGGCCCAGAATAGAATCCATCCCATCCATAGGCCCATCCTGGTGCTGGAGGTGTCGTAAGACGCGACTAAAGTACGTGTGGTAGAGTCACGTCGCCAGCAATGGCAACACGCATGGGCAGACTCGACCGGATCATTACCACCCCTGGCATTTAAAACCGGCGTTAAGTAGTGGCTTTATGCCACTGCGTTTCACATCAGGTAATGCCGGGTTCCGGCGCCCAACCCACCTTAAAAACAGGCAACGCACCTGTAGCTCCTCTGGTGTTGCACGGGGTCGTGGGCGGCGGTAATCACTTAGTCACCATCAGGTGACCCGAACGCACGTTTGCTTTGTCTTTTCCATAAAAATATATATATATCTATAAATTTTCTGAGATAATTGGAATTATAAGGTTCCGTTCTTTTTATTGAGGTACGGATTTCTAAAAATATTATTCTTCACTATTATTAATCTACCTAAATGAAAAATTCATTTATAATAAAGTACACGGTTAAGTAAAACTCCGAACGTTTACTTTGCTGTGAAGTATTGAGGTTGATGCATCGACTTATATCGATCAGGGTTTTAAGCTTCTACTAAAGGGTAAGCAACTTAACTTAATATACTTATATATTTCTTTATTTTCTTTAAGCCTAGTTGTCAAAAACTAGATAAATTCATAGCACTCGTTAAGCGTAAAAGTGATGAGATTGACAATAAAGCGTAGAGGATTTATGTCAAATCAGTTATGAATATAGTGTTTTTGGAATTCAACCGAGATCCGGTTGAATGCTTCATGATACTGCTTACTTTTACGATAGTACTTCTCTAAGAATAGAGTCTTATTATTTAAAAAAAAAAAACTGCTTCACGCTGTATCCCGCACACAGCAGGGTAGGCAGAGGACGGAGAGGAACGGAGTGTCTTAACCTAGTGTTAAGACACTCCGTTCCCCACTTTCTGCTGGATTCTGGAAGCATTGCGTGTTGAGTGGCAGAACTTAACGCCGCGCTTGGCCTCGACACCAGAGCGAAGAAATGGAAATATAAATTTAAGTAAATATTTCATCTCCTTGAGTGGGGATCGAACCCACAACCAGTCGATTTTACAGTCACACTTCGTGCCGCTGCGCCACGAGTGGCCTCTACGACTGGTCTTATTATTTAAAAATACAAAATTTTATGTCTTGGAAGTTTTACGTCTTTGAGTTTTTTTTATATAACAAATATTTAATTAATAGCATTTCTCTCTTGCCAAATGATTATTCTTATGAATAATCTTTGAGTAGCGAAAATTTGTAAACATCTCCTCAAAGAGATGGTAACAACATAAATAAAACAAGCATATAAAAATGCGGAAGCCTAATCTCGGATGGCTTTGGAGGGTTTCCAAGGAGAGCAGACACGTTGAAATTTTTATACCTTTTTTAAAAACCAAGTTATTTATTTTAACAAATAAAAACACTTATTTAAAAAAAATATTTCCCCTCAAAGGATATAAGTTCACGTAAGTATGACAATGTGCCGCATCTCGGGAGCCTAAACAAACCTTGATGATGGACCACCTGTCGCTCTCCTTGTTTTGTTCAAACACAACGAATTAAGAGTATGCAAATAGAATGTACAGTGCAAATATGTTTGCATCGTATTGACGGCTTCATGTTGGTGAGGTATCAATTTAGTCGGTAGTCGATTCAATTCTTGTCAGTGGTAAATTTATAAAAAAAAATTAAATAAATTATAAAAACTTTTAGGGTTCCGTACCTTTTAAGGGAAAAAGGAACCCTTATTACCCTTATAGGACAACAAAGTGATCTTCACTTTGTTGTCCTTCTGTCTGTCTGTCTGTCTGTCAAGAGCCTTTATCTCAGGAACACTTGGAGGTATCGAATTAAAATTCAAACCATATACTCAGATCTACGACCCCATGATATCATTTTTGAAAAATAAAATATTTACTTAAAAAAAAGATATGGCCCTTTACATCGCAAAAACGCGTCTTTCAACGCTATCAAGGGAATCAAAATTCATAGGGTACTTCCGATTGAACTAAAATTATCAAAATTTTCAGTTAGCATTTACAGGTAGTACTTGACCAGGAAAAAAACCAAAAGCTATACTGTGGTTCAATCTTAAAAATAATAGGTTAATTAGAAAAAAAAACACGTATTTCGACACTATAGAGGGAAATAAAATTAATAGGGTACTTCTGGTTAATCTAGAAATATGAAATTTGGTAACTATCATCTACAGGTAGTACTAATTCTGTTCAGTGTAAAAAGGGGGCAAAATTTGGTATTAAAGACGCTAGTTTAAGTGAGGTATCAGATGAAACCTTTGATGGGCCCAACTCGTGCTTGTCCGATTTTTTTGTCCGATTCTGTCTGTCCGTCTGTTAAGACCATGTTACTTGATGATTGTTTTGAGGTATTCATTTGAAATTAACAACAGATATTCAGTTTTACAGTTCCTTGGAGAACAAAAATAAAGCTGATAAAAGCTTTTATATATCGTTTTTGCATCGCTTTGTATGAAATTCACCGCGTAAATAAAACCTATAGTGCATTTCCCGTAGACCTACAGTTTTGAAATTTAGGATGAAGTAAATCCTTACAATACAAATAAAGAAAAAAATCCGAAAAGTAAAAGTTTATTAGTTATTTATTTGTTTATTTCATACTCAGTAAGTGTGTACGCCTAAATTTAAGTTTGCTTAATAGCATCATCAAAATCTATGAGGTATTTCCCAATCACAATCTTGAAATTGGTACTGAAATCTCTGTGGGCGAGTCCGACTTGTACTTGGTCGGTTGTTTCTTAAATACACTTAAATAAACATTTTTATATTTCAAGCGTCCGTAGCCGCACGAGGGCTAGTATTTGAATATATTTGAAATAATTTTACATTAATAAGATTGTATTAAGTAAATATAGCATTGATATATTTTACATTTAAATGCGAATAAACGACGTAATTTAATTCCATATTTACATTAGTATTAATAAACATGATGATGACCGGAATTTGGTGAAACTGAAAATATCATCTAAGTTGGAGTATACTTTATTAAAATCAAAAAAGATAATCTCAGTATAACTTTCAGTTTTTTATAAATTTGTTGACACATATATAAACATATAGCAAAAATATATTAGATCATTTATAATAGAGACTAGACGTGGCGCAGGGAAATATCCGTGTGACAGTTAATGCGACAGTATGGAAATATTTATTGTTTTTATTTTTATTTCTTCACTTTCCGCTGCTCAACACGCCTGAGTAACCAGAATTCAGCGGAAAGTGAAGAGCGGAGTGGCTGACACTATGCTAACTCTATTTGCCTGGTATAGCGTAAAGCTGAAAATAAATACAATATCACATGTATACTTGTCAAAATGATAAGCTCCTTCTCTAAAGTTGGTTAATAAAGTACCTTGGTACCTTTGACCGATGTTGAATGCAGTGGCATCGCGTGTCCGTACTGCATTTATCAGGCAGATAAGCTACAGTGTGGAACCGGGTCGACTTTTGTATCTTATTTTACAAGAAATAGCTTTAAAGTGGAGTTAGTGTTGAGTAATGTTTAGATAAATTCTTTTTACTTAAAAGCTTCATGTTAAAAAGTTATAATGATAGATCTGGATGATCTATTATAATTGTATAATTTTGTTTCTTTTTAACCTTTTTTAGCTTTACTTTGTATCCTGCACATCTGTCCATCCGGCAGAGGGAACGTGGGAACCTAATCTTTAGACACTTCCGTTTCCTACTGTCTGCTGAAATATCGGTGACGAGTGGAAGTGATCTGTGTGTAGCTTAAAAGAAATAACAATGCCATATTTTCAAAGAAATATAAAATATTTCTATTACAATAAATCTAGGGTACTTTGATTCTTCGGGTAACATTGACAGTGGGACCTCGGAACTAGTTTTGATATTTTTTTTTGTATGTTACAATACTATTGACTATTTATATATAATATGTATATTTTAATTAATAAAGGTTAATTTTAAAATTAAAAGAAATTTAAATCTCAGCGCAAGGAAAACACAAATATAGATGAAGATAATGATACTTTAACACTATTAACTTCAAACGTGCTAAATGAATTGCCGTCTAAAGTTGAAAAAAAAATACGATGATGTTGTATCTAGAATAAATACCAGTAAAGTTAATATAAAAGGGCTCTTGTGGGTTCTACATAATTAATGACGATTTTGGGGGGATTGCTGATTAAAAATATATAGTATACAAAATACTAGACTGAGTCTCCATTTTTTTGTTATATAAAAAAAATCTGCTTCACCCTGTAACCCGGACACTGCAGGGTAGGTAGAGGGAAACTAGTGTTCACACTCCGTTCCCCACTTTCTGCCGTATTCTGGAGGCATTGCAAATATTTCATCTCCTCGAGTGGGAATCGAACCCACAACCAGTCAGATTACAGTCACACTTTATGCCGCTGCGCCACGACTGGCCTTATTTGTTATATGTATATGACAAAACCTCAGAGTGATTATTTAATTACATCAGTTACATCCATTACTTAATAAAAACATGAAGCAATGTTACCTAGATTAATAAGAAGAATATTGATGACTACCTTTTTATTAATGATTCTTTGTGATCTGTCAAAGTTACTCAGACGAAATGGGTATCTTTGACTGATAACAATATTCAGATTTTCTTCTATACTGATATATTTTAAAAGGTTTATGAATGTCTATGGGTGAAAAGTATTATGAGAGCACAAGTAAAATAAACACATTCTTGCAATGAGCTTTTAAGATATAGTGTAAAATATCGCTCGTTTCTTATCCAGGTTATCCAGGTTGACTTGTACTAAATTGGTATTCTTATATATGAAACATACATACAAAAATAAATAATTCAAACAGAGAGCTAACAAAATATTACGTTATCCATTTGCCGTTATCTCAATACAGTAACGTCAGTTGCGTAGCGGTCTTCAAACAAATACGAAAGTAAAATCTTTTTTGGTTTTACATACAACGTTTGAGCAAAGGTAAACAAAGAAGCAGCTATACGTTTTTTCCCGTAGCATAGTAGACAGAGGGATCTTAGTGTTAAAACGTTCCATTTTCCGCTCAAATTTCAATATAGCGTGTTGAGTAGCGAAATTTAACACTGCGATGTGCCTGAGAGGAAAAAATGATATTAGTTTAAAAATAACCACTTCCCCGGATAAGAATCAAACCGACAAGCATCGTTTTTACAGTTAAATACTAGCCCACCCACTCATCTAGTAAAGAAATAGTACTACATAAATCAAAAAAACAAACAAACAGCTTCACGCTGTATCCCGCAAACAGTAGGGTAGGCATGAGGAACCTAATATTAAGACACTCCATTCTTCAGTAATACTAAAATAATATATAAAAACAAAATATAAAAGAAAAGGCCTTAATTTGTAATATTTGAAATATTCAATTGCATTAAGAAATGCTAACCAATTATGATACGAGTGCGGAAGTACGAGTACATGCCTCAATACGTGACCTTTATCAGTGGGGGAGGAAAATGGACGGAACCATTCCATTTCCTTAGATGTTAATCCATGCTCCAATATATTTATATGGCTCCGTTTATACTTTCATAATAAGATTTTTCTAAATGTATTTGCTTTTATTTTTCTGCGTTCTTGGCTTGTTTTCTAGTAGTATGATAATTTGGGAGCAAAGCACAACATTGTAGGGAACCTTGAAAATTGAGTATTGAGGACACGTCGGAACTCAACGCCACGCTACTAGAAGAAATGAAAATAATTTATTCTCCGTTTGGGAATCAAACACACAACCGTCACTTTTACAGTTTGTCTTATTTATTATTCGAAAGCCTTATATAATAACTTAGTACCATTTTCGTTTTAAAAACCCTTATGGGATTACTTTATTGTCCGTTTGTCTGTCAGTCAAGGCAATTTATTTATATCGAGATTGCGTGGAGGTTTCAAGCTGAAAAGAATATCTTCTATTCAAGTCTACGGTAAACTTAGCCGGTTTTTATTCTTCCATTAATATCACATTTAGCCATAATTTCTAAATTATCTAAGTTTCAATATAAATTATGTTTGCGGAACAACTCGGTTTGCCTGACTGATAAATGTGCTCCCGACACGCGATGCCACTGCAGCATCGATTAAGAGAATGCAGGTATACTGCACGTGTTAGAATTTCACGGCTTTTAAAGTTAAGTTACTCGAGGTAGATTAATGATAAGAAATTTGTAGCTTATCTCTGCTTAGTCCGTCTCATATATTTTTACATTGTTTACGCTGAAATGGGACTTGGTCGGACACGTCTGGTGCATGCCTATATAAACTTGGGCGAAATCTTCTACCAGCTGCTTTTTAAACTCTAAAAGGAGAATTGGCAGACCGAAACGCAGTTGGCAAGATGAACTGAACTATTACAAGCCTGACTAGAGTTCAATAGCATAGAATAGACCAGAGCTTAAGAAATGGAGAGAATAATTTGCCAAACAGTGGGACAGTACAAGCTAAGAAAAAATAAATAAATAAGCTGAGATGACCGTCTTGGCGTAGCGGCAAGGCGGTATTTTCGGACTATGTCGAAATTCTTATACGCTTGTGATAATTTTTTATTGTTGTTGGTAAAATTGGAATATACACACAGCTGTAAGAAAACCATAATCGACGTTCTAATTGCGAAAACCAAAAATAAATATATTATATAGAATATTCCTTTTAATACAACGCTGTGTATCACAAGTAGGTCTTGATTACGGCTCCCAGGTGGAGGCGCTCACTCAAACTTATTACAGGATTACATCTTCCCGTTCTTCAGTATGAATCAGATTTTCCCTTAGCTTCCCTTTATTTATTGCATCGCTACCCGTTTCTAATCTGTACTTATTTTCTAATTTGTTTTTGATTTGTGCTCGTGAAACGATTTGAATGCCATATTTTATAATTGGTTGGTCAAAATTTAAATTATAGTGAGGTTTTGGTGGTTTAATTTTTATTTAATTCTTTAAAGTTACAAATAATTAGATTACTTTGTTAGTTTTCAATGTAAATTTGATTTTGAACATTAATTCTTGCGGCGTTGAGTTCCGAAACTCAACACACAATATCTTCAGAATTCGGCGGATAGTGGACAACGGAAGTGACGTTGTTGAAGTGAGTTAACGGAGTGTTTTAACACTGGGTTTCTAGTTTCCGATTCGATTGATTAAAAATTTAAAAAATCTTCTTTTAAGTAATACTAATCGTAGGCTGCGCGTCCAGAAGCTATATTGGTCTAAAACTATATTTAACTATACTTATCTCACTTACATAAGTGACAAGTACATACTTGTGTCAGTGAAGACTATGTTGAGTAATCTCAAAAATTTGATTACTTTGTTTTTTTCGGTATATCTTTTACTTGTATTCTTTTGTATTTTTATCAAATTATATTAAAGAAATAAAATATATTAAAGACAATTTTTTGCAAAATATATTAAAGACAATTTTTTGCCTTGTATATTTTCTTAGCTAAATGATAGTACTAAAAAATTTAAGTTAAGAAGCAAATCCCTGCAGGTACTCTCCTGATTCTCGAATGTTAATAAAATTGTGTTTACGCTACAAACTTCTGCGGCTTCATTAGCACTTGCAAGTTAGCTGTCCACAGAACATGAAACGTTTAGAAAGGGTTTCATGCAGATAAAATAGACCTAGTACGATTCTGAGGCGATTGTACATCTATGGAACGACCTTAGACTATAAACACGATGGTTCTAGATTCAATCCCTACTCGGGGATTTACATTTAAATTATTCTTATGTCCACACATAATGTTTTGAATTTCGTGGGAAAGCAGAGAACAGAATGCCTTAACATTTATATTTTTTAATTATTACAAAACATTGAGTGCAGTCGTGGAGCAAAGGCACAAGTGTGTAATTGTTAACACGACACGTTGTGGGTTCGATTCCCAATAAGAGGAGGAGGAGGAAAAGGAGGAAATGAAATATTTAATATTTTAATTTTTTCGATCTGTTGTAGAGGCAAAGTGCGGCATTGAGTTCCGCCACACTACTGTCAATTCGTCGCGTTTACACTCACATGCTTGTGCCCTTGCGCCACGACTACTACTATATACACTTTCTGTTCTTAGGATGAGATGATAAAAACGGTAATAAGGGTGCTGGGGGAGTTGCCAACAGACGTGATTTTCAAGTTTGCCGACCTGTTGCACCCGGTCGAATGTGTTCTGCCTAGAATGGCTCGAAGGGGATTAATTTTATGTTATCTTGGCAACCACTCAAAAATCTTAGGATTTTAAAAGTTTTAGGAGAAAATCTTGGGGTAAAAGTAATAATTTTGTGCTATGATATTTAGATAATTTCTTTTTATATACATATTTTGCATGCATATTTTCAGGTTTATCTTGGCTTGGGGTACTGAGTATAAGTAGTGTTCTAAGCTGTCAGATTGTTACTTCAATTTTCACTTGGGGTGTATTATTTTAATTTTCTTGCTCTAATAACATAACTAAGTGTGGTCCGTCAATAAAAACGTAATATCTCGAATTTTAGGTGGAAAGTGGGGAAGTGAGTGTTTTAATACTAGGTTCCATCTTCCCACTCTGGGATATAGCGTAAAACTATGAAAAATAGAAGAATATAGTGTTCACCGCATGCAGCTAACCATGGCTACAAGCAGATTGACATACTCTTATGTATGTATATTCCGAACATTTTAAAAATATTATGAGTCCACTCAAGTTGTCTAAGCTTGAAAATATAGGGTAAAACAGAAACAAACTCAAACTTACTCTTCTCAGCCAGGTCCCAACTCCGCTGCGATAGTCGATTACTGAGCATCATCTATACAATCAAATCGATCGCCTGTTATTATAATACGTTTCACGCCGCATTGCCTCAGTCACAACGCTTCAGTTGGCATTAGGTGTATAAATTTATTCACCGTTACTACGGTGTATGGACAGAGGCCTTGTAAATGTATAGAAGTATGTTATCTATATTATGGTATACGCTTATCTTTCTTTAAGTAGGTAGTTTTCGTTAACAACGTATATAATAGATAGTTGTTGGAGTTTACCTGGGGAATGATAATATATAAACTTAAATTATATATTTTTCCAGCTCCCGTAAAACAAAGCGCGGCTTTGAGTCTCAACAAGCACGTTGAGTGCTACAACATTAAGCTTTTTGACTCAAAATTTCAACGATAACGGGTAGTAAATGGAAGTTTTATGGAAATTATCACAAACGCAAACGAAATTTCTTGCAGTCACTAATAGTAATATAAAATCGTCATGATTTATTCATCTTATATCCTTAGCTAAATACCTGACAGTTTTTCCTCGACGCTTTACTCCAAGCAATATATTATTTTCCGCCCACACGCTAAATACTCAAATGTATGCAGGTCTGAATCTAAAAGTACATATGAGCGTAAAATGCTTATGCAAATGTCCTACTTTAGTGGAGTTCGTTTGAAAAAATAAAGCGAAATATTTTGCCTAAATATTGCAATATTAAGGATTGCTCACATTTCCTTGGGACTGCACAACAATTTTTTTAAGTTCTGAAGTGATTTTTTTAAATTTACTGAAATTCTTTGTCGTAGTTATTCAGCTATCATATTAAATTCTATAATTTACTTTACTCTCTCACTATCCCCCCTGAATGTGTATCCCCATCGAGTACCGTTACTCAACACGGAATACCTTCAGAATTCGACAGAAAGTGGGAAACGGAAGTGCCTTAGCGGAAACAGCGTGATTTAACACTAGGTGTCATGTTTCTCTCTGCCTACCCCGCTAAGTACGGGATACAGCGTGAAACCAAAAAGAAAAAAAATTGGTTAAGATAATATTTTCCAATATTAAAGCCACCGTACCGTGTACACCTGGTTTACCAACACTCTCATAGCCTTATTGTAAGTAACACGAGACAATATTACATTTACATTACAAAACAGTTGTGACGACGCCTGTATAATACAATTAACTTGTCCCAGAACAAAAATGAATAGAGCACCTTTTAGTATGAGAAATGTACCTCGCTGTGTGTTTTAATAATGTCTATTTAAAATCTGCACGTTGTAATTGCTTGGAGGCTCTATTGTAATGTGTGCTTTAGCCGAGTGAGTTGTTAGTACCTACTTGCTTTTAGAAATATACGTTTCATATAAAGCTGCTTGGTTAATAAACTTAGTTTATAAGATTCGTTTTGAAATTATTTTTTTCCTTTTAGTTTTTATTTACCTGAAATGCTTTCGTCTCCATTGTTTAAATAAAGTATGATATTAGGCCCCGCTATAAAGAGCAGAATACTTCTAAGCTGATGAGTCACAGAGAGGAAACTTCTTAATATTTTAAGAGTTAACCGCCAAATATACCCATCGTATTGCTGGAAGAGAACACAAAGCAGGCATCGTAGTTAGTGAGCTCTTATTAATGTCGTCTTCAAGGTATTTTCTAGAAATGAACTGGCCATAATTTTAGTTAGGCTGAAATCTTTTAGTAAGTTTTAGAGGTTATCAGGAATATATTAGGTTATCAGGAGACATAATGTGAAAAATGTATAAGAAATGTAACGATAAAATAGATTTTTTTTGAGTATTTTAGTTTATTTCACGAAATATCTTCACTACAAAGTTCAGTGTACTCCAATAAATCTGTATCAGGTCTTGCAAAGTTAAAATATAAATAATTTTTCGATACTCTGAACGACAGAAGTTTAAGTTTAGGAGTAAGTAATACGGTGGCCAGTTTGATGCAATCGTTGTGTGTTGTGTGCTTCGTCTCTTGCCAACATCGTTCACAATTTGGATGTCTTTCTTTACAACTGAAATATATGTATATGTTATATATGAAACATTCTCTCATTCTAAGCAGTATTGAAAATTAAAATCAGCTTCACTTAGTGTTAAGACACTACGTTTTACACTCACCGAATTTTGGAGGCATTACGTGTAGAGTGGCGGAACTCTACGCCGCGCTTTGCCTCGACACCAAAGCGAAGAAATGGATATATAAATTTAAATAAATATTTTAATAAATTGAAGAGGTTGTGTGGTTGGCTGCTTAAGAAGGCTGATTATATAAGATTATTAAGGCAGAATGTGTGTGAGTGTCTTAACACTAGGTTCTTTCTGCCTACCCTGCTGTGTGCGGGATACAGCGTGAAGCTGAAAAAAAAAGAAAATATAGGGATATAATTAAACGGAGCTTGTGTATTTTATATACACAAATCAATAAATTCAATGAGAAAACCAAAGTAAGAAGCAAATACACAATAAAATTATAAAATACATATTTATATTTTTAAACAATATGAAAAAATCTTACCAATAAGAATATAATCTTTTTATGGCACCAGAAATTTTGATCACCATCTTGACTTATAATTTGATGACAACTAATGCTTTCTTTCTTTTAATAAAACTTTGTTTTGAACATTCATTTTTAATGTTAACGAAAAAAGTTTTTAGTTTCTGTGACCGTTAAAGTTTAATTAGATTTGGAAATGTGAAAACTTGTGACTATCTGTTAATGGAGAGTCTTATAGTACTTTATCTTTATTTTATTTTTTCTTCTTTTAGCTTCACTCACTAAACTTCTTCTAATTCAGTCGTCAAATTTAAAAAAAAATCAAAAACCATCTTTTATCGTCTCTTAATGTGTAATATATCGAAAATTAGTTGAAAATACATAAATACAGTACAACAAGTAATACATTCCATTTTCAACTAATTTTCGATATATTACACTAGATATCCTTATAAATGCGGTATCTTGATAAATGCGGGACACAGTATGAAGTTAAAAAAATGCCCATGGATAGCCTATGTAAAATATTTCCATAATAACAAAACAGGAGTCCAATTGATATGCAAAAATAAAATATTGAAAAAAATAACCTTCGAATCATAAGATCAAATACAAATAAGACGGAAATAATATAAGAAATATAGTAAAATCTGGCATCATAAATTAATTGAGCTGATAAAAAGATTGTGGTTTAAAAGCGCGATATTGTAAGGGCGAAATTTAAATATTTCGTTCAGAATGAATTATTAAACGTTTTCGTGAAAAAAAACGAAAAGAAATTTCGCGGTACTTTCATCCAAGTTAAATTCCCTACAAGGGTCAGGCTTAAGGGAAAAAATGGTAGTCAAAAAGTTGACTAGAATCTAGTTAGTAATTCTGAAAAAGTGCAAATTGAGCCTCCTTTTTTGTTGTCATCTTACCTTATTTGAAAAGAAAAATTCCAGGACTTAAGTATACATTAGAAGGATTTTGTGGGAACTTTATGGAGGAAATATATTTGGTTGCTATGTTTTAAATAGATATTTTTAAATGGCACCTATTTGGTAAGACAAATATTATGCTGTTGTTGTTAACGGCAGTGAGTGTGATATTAAGTTTTTTTAATCTTCAACCACCTTCTGCATCATATAGAATTATCTACATAGAATTATTTAGTTAGTTTTTTTTTCGTATCGTTTGGGGATCGATCCACAATAATTTTTTATTCTCTTTTTAATTTAATTTAAAATTATATATATCCAAAAAAAATCCATTTTAACATAAACGGCAACATAAAACGGCAAAGTTATTAATCAAAACACCTTTCGTTATCATTCTAGCTTCCCGCAAATTTCTCGATAACATTGATTTTAAGTATAAAGGGGGAACTTCACAAGATTTATGAAAGTTCGTGCAATTACTTAGGATAATCGATCGGGCTCTTGTGAACTCTATTAAACAAACTTGTAGCCCCTCGGTGTAGTTGGTGTTAGTAACATTGCCTTATTCAAAACACTTGCTCAAGTTCCCATAGCTACTTCTTCCAGCTTACATGATTTTATAATCTTTACTTATCCGATGCATTTTGCAACGTATGTTTCACCTGAAAATGATTTAGTATAAAACTTTTAACTCAATATTTTTTTTGTTTCATGTTAAAGTTTTATAGTAAATTTATTTTAGAGGTCGCTGTGTTGTGTGTGATGTAAACACGTGAATGTTGGTGGTTCGGTTCCAACTTGGAAGACTAAATTATTTTGTTTCTCCGCTCTAGTCATAATATAAGACAAAATGCGATTGACAGGTCTTATTGGCTCAATGGCTCTATGGCTAATCAATACGTAATATCAAAAATTGGACAAAAATTGGGGATTAGAGTGTCTTAACACTAGGTTCCTTCTGTCTTTCCTTGCTATATGCATTGTGAAACTTGAAATGTTCTTAAAAATATTTTAAGGTTTTTATACATGACTAAATATTTTGCTTTCGCTAATTAAAGAAAAAAGAATACAGAGTGTGCTTACACTATCTTATCAATATCTATTCAGAAAAAAAGTCATGACATGACTGAGGCTACAAAATAAATTATTATTACTAGCCTACTCTCGAACAAAGAGTAATTAAATCCTAACCCTGTCTGTAGGTAAGCTCTTGTACAAGTCGTTAGGGTAATCGATAGGCCGATAGGAGTTGTATTAAACAAATTTATGGTGAAGGAGGGTTATCCGTACTTCCCAACATATTGGAATATCAAGATGCCCGACGTTTAGCAAATCACTTAGTTTTACAACTTACTTACTTGTTAATGGAAAATTATGCAATGTATGTAATCTATATATATCTATATATATATATATAGAGAGAAGGAACAATTTTTTTTTGAGATATAGCTTGGCGATACTTTCTTTGAAAAACCCCATGGTTACCAGAGCGTGGAAATGTAAATGATTTTAATAAATTTATTCCCCTAAATGGGAACCGAACCCACAATTTAAATATAAAAAAATTGAAAATAAAAGTCAAGCTTCTGAAAATAAAAATAAAAAAAATTCTCCATCTAAATTTAAGATATTAGATACAGAATATAAAACGACATTAAATATAAATGAATATTAATTACTTAACATAATACGTATGTTATGTTTGATCCATATACGTATTAGGTTTTACCATATTTTTAACGCAATAATATTTTTTATAATTAAAAACTTATAGATACAAAGTAATTTAATTTAAAAAGATATAACAAAAAGTAAAAGAAGTTGATGAAGAGGACGAGTACCCCTGGTGGGACTCGAACCCACAATCCCCGGCTTAGGAGGCCGATGCCTTATCCATTAGGCCACAGGGGCTCACACAATAAAAGTTAAATTTATAGTATTCAATGTGTCTGTGTAATAAAAGTTTGATATGCCATACGATTTTCTTAGGATTTTCCTTAATTATATTAGAATTGAATTTTAATTGATTTACCTTTTGAATTGATTTACGATAGCATGGATTTTCTTCTTTCTTCTTCTTGAGTAACTTAAACTAATCAAAAGTATAAGTACTTAGAAGAATAATTTAGAGTTGAGGCCGTCGTGGCGCAATGGCTCTGCGTCTGTCTGTATGCACGACGGTTGTGGCTTTGATTTTCACTTTAGGGACTAAGTTATTTTCATTTCCTCGCTCTGGTAATTAGACAAAGGGCGGCGCTGGTTTCCTTTTTTTTATTTCTTCCTTGATACTTACAATTTTTTATGAAACATCTATATATATAAAAAGATTTGTGCTGACTGACTGAGGTAAGACGCACGCAGAGCCGTAACCGCTGATGGTAGAAACGTGAAATTTGGGCAGATGTTTATTTTCGTATTCTGGACATCCACTAAGAAGGGAATTTGAAAAATTTTAACCCTAAAGGGATGAAATAGGGGTTGAAAGTTTGTATGGAAAAAAAATTTAATCTGCACCGATTTTTATAAAATTTGAAATTCAGACTCTTAAAAATATTTCATTGCACACGTATTTCATGGTTTTTAAGAATTCACCCCCTAAGGGTTCAAATAAGGGGTTGAAAGTTTATATGAAAAAATCTTTAAATTGCCACCGATTTTTATAAAAATTTAAATAAATAAATAATTTAGACTGTAAAAAATATTTTATTGAACATATGTTTCGTGGTTTTTTTAGAATTCACTCCTAATAAGCGGGCGAAGCAGCGCGCGCCCCCTAGTTTACATATGAAAAAAAATTACCAAATCAAAATGGCGATAATGAATTAGTGTTAAGATGTCTTTATATATATCATCTCACTAGTTTTTTGTTTTTAATTTAATTTAATTTAAAATATTGCTTTGATATTGTTAAATTTAGAAAACTAAAAACGGACGAAAGCGAGGATTAGAGTGGAAAAGGTTTACTTTCCTAGATGAAAATATTTGGTTGAACGCGCTAATTTTAGGAATTCCATTTTTGAATTGATATGTTTTCTTTTGGATTTGCCATTTATAGAGCTTTAGAGAGAACTGTAGAGTTTCCGCTGCGTGTTGCGTATACTCTTTCATTTGAACACGCGGACGAAGCCGTCAGTAAAATCTAGTATAAACATAGTGACGTAATATTTCATAATAAAATAATATTTCATCATTATAGTCATAATAGGGTAAAGCAAACTAACCAAGTTTATATAACAGTGCGGACAATTAGGTCAGCCGGTCAGCGCTGTCTATGATAGAAACATTTCCTATTGATATTCGTTGAAACTTACTCCTTGTATTTCTTTTATAGATAAGTAAATTTTAAGTTTAAAATATATAATCAGCTTCACGCTGTATCCCGCACACTGCAGGGTAGGCAGAGGGAACCTAGTGTTAAGACACTCCGTTCCCCACTTTCTGCCGAATTCTGGAGGCATTGCGTGTTGAGTGGCAGAACTCAACGCCGCGCTTGTCCTCGACACCAGAGCGAAGAAATGGAAATATAAATTTAAGTAAATATTTCATCTCCTCGAGTGGGGATCGAACCCACAACCAGTCGGTTTTACGGTCACACTTTGTGCCACTGCACCACGACTAGCCTATTAGAACCTATATTCTACTTGTTGGAAATATAATAGATATATACACATATGTAAAATAAATTGCAACATGTAACACTATTTTTTAGCAATTTATTATTTATATTAGATATATATTGTCTATGGTGCCCGCGTCGGTTCATCCTTCTCTCTGGTACGCCATGAGTATGTGACTAAAGACTAAATAAAAGTTTTTTTTTAATTTAATTAGACTTTGTTTTATATGTGCTTATTATTTAACATCCCACAACAAATACTACTGAAAAAAAGAAATTACTTAAAAATACAAACAGCAGGATATGTACCCACACTTCTTGAAAAACGATTACCTTGAGAAAATATTATAACAAAAATACAATAAAAAATCTCAACTCAAATGAAAATTATAAGTATCATTTAGTCGTACAATAATAATTAGATACTCCAGCAAAGCCTCTGTACTGTGCAGCTTCCATAGTATTCATACTTCATAGCGCACTATGTGTAACAACCGCTTGTTTTAGATGTCACATAACTACTGTGAAACTGCATTTACTATGAGATGCATTTAATATTGATATGTATGATACTAAACGGTGTTCGAAGGTTCCAATCCGGAATAAGGAAATCTAAATAGTTTAAGCTCTTCCGTTATTGAGTGACTGATAGATAGCGCCCAAACGAAACTACTGGTCTTAAAAAAAATGAAATTTGGCATATAGGTTCGTTGGAGAGTGTAGGGGTACACTAAGAGAGAATTTCTAAAAATTTCTACGGGGACGGGATAAAATAGCTTTTTACTTTTTATAGTATACGTTAACGTAGTTGTCCATTACTATTGGTTTTGTTTATAAGGGTTTCATGTCATATTATACCTTTTTAATTAGATATTTTGAGGGTTCCGTACCTCGAAAGGATAAAACGGGGCGCTTATAAGATCACTTTGTGGTCCGTACGTCTTCCGTCCGTCTGTCAAGACAATTTATCTCGAGATCTCGTGGAGGTTTTAAACTAAAATTAATACCAAATTTTGGTTCTATGATCCTTGAAGCACAGAAAAAATCTAGCAACTACAACGTTTTTTTAGTAAAAGTGGTTTTTAGTAGTATTTCATAGACTAGAGGTGAGCCACTTGTATTCAAAATTTAAAAAAAGAGTGCATATATAGAGAATACGAGGAATAGAAATGTCTTAATGCGAACGGAGTGTCTTAACACTAGGTTCCTTGGTTCCCTCTGTCTATTTAGTTAGCTAATAAAACTAACATACGATTAAAAAAGACTGACATCCTCCTTATCCTATTTACTTCATACACGCATCTCAAAATGAAATTCGTTTAAGGCAAGCGAGGAAAATATCAAAGCCTCTAGGAGCTACTTTGCGATATACTCGTATGCATGTAAATGTTCGGGGATATTAAACGTAAATGTTTGAGCGCGGGCAAAAATCCAAATTGAAACATGTGATAAAAATAGGCAGCGAATACATGTAGGTATATATGAGAAGATGCGAAATTTGTGGTGTAACAGCTGTAGTGTTGCTAGTTAAAGTTAATTAAATTTTCAATTTTTTATCGAGTCCATCGTGGAGCAGTGGGGCTGTAAGCACCGTGGTGTTGGCTTCGATTCCTATCCGGAGGAATGATTATATGTATATTATCTTTATTTCCCCACTTTCATATATAGTTTTGCCATTTAGAAAATTGGGCAAAAATTAAGAACCAGAGTGTCTAAACACTACTGATACTGTTTTTATAAATGTATTATAATTTCATTAAGTCCAAGTTTATATAAAATATTAGTTTTATAGAAACACACATTATTGTTCCATTTACCCTGGTATTGATTGCAAGCCATTCAATGGCGGCGCGATTCATTTTGACAGAAGGGACTTTGATTTACCGACAAAGCTTTACCATTGATTTAAAAGACTCCGGCTTGAAAAGGAGAGCGTGGCGTACACATCAAAAATAGAAGATAGAGGATAATAACGAATTGAGTGAATAGAGAATAATGTCACACTTTCTTTTGGAAAATGAGTGTCTTAATGTTAGTAATTTCTATTTATTTCATTGATATTTACTTTATTTTGTAATTTTATTTATGTAAAATTATTCGTTATTATATAAGTGTCTGGTCTGTGTAGAGGCCATACAGAGCATAAAAGTAAAATCATTGTTGTGGGTTCGGTTCCACTCGGGGGTATGAATATTCTCGCTCTGGTAAAGCGATGCGTTGAATTAGACCCTTCAATGTCTCGATAATTCGGTGAAAAGTGGAGTGTATTATACTAGGTTCCCGCTATTTACTAGGATAATAAATGTAGGGTTAAAAATAAAACCATATCAGATAAGACCGCCAAAAAGGTCATCGTGGCGTAGTAGCTTAGTTTCTAACTGTAAAAACCACAATTGTAGATTCGATTCTCACACGGAGAACAAAGTAACCTTAATTTGTTTGGTCTCATAATAAAACAAAGCGTAGCGTTGAGTTCCACCACTTAACTTGCAATGACTCCAAAATTGGTCAGTGCTTAGGGAACGGAGAACCTTCTATAATCATTATCCACTAAAATATCCATGTAAAATCTCAATAAAATTTTGATCAAGGCAAAGATTCACCTCGCAACAAATCAATTGCTATGTAAAAATACCTTAAAAAAACTGATTTACGCCTTATTTAATCCAAAAAGGCCCGCATTCGCTCCGAGTTATCAGCTTTGGCTGTTAGCGCGTTGAGATACCGCGTACCTATTGTGATTCAAATTTACATTGTATTGAGAATAATCATAAATTGTATTAACAATGATGTTTTTTATTTATGATTTTTTTATCTCTGTTTATATATTTTTTTATGGGAAGGGTGCTGGTATTTTATGTTTGAAGTCATAAGTAGAGATGTAACGTGATTGTATTTCAAACGATGATTGCGAGTTCCAAATCCGTTAGATTAAAATAAATTAGTTTCACGCTATAATATATAATACTAGCGGCCCGCCCATGGCTTCACCCGCTTAAAATACATGATTATTCAATTGATTGACAACTATAATGACTTCTAATATGTTTTTTTTATTACTCTAATCTGTAATATTCTAATATGATTTTTTTACGACATTATCGTAATTTCTATAAGAATTTATGATTGTTTCGAACTAAAAATACGACCAATGTTGATATTTGATATTCATAAAATATACATAAAGCTAATTATTTATTATATGTATATATTTTTGTAACATGACGTTCTTTTTACTCATGATATGTTTTTTAAGTACACGTAGAACGAACGAACCAAAAAATCTATGTATTTGCTTGATATCTCTTTGAAGATCAAATCGTTCTTTATCTCTGTGTTGAATTAATTATGATTTAAACTTAACTGTTATGAATGAATTTTGTTTACTTTATTGTATAAAATATTGTATAATAGTGCTTCAAAAATATATATTTTTATTAACAGTCATATAACCAAGACGTTTCGAATGTCATTCTTTAGCTATGCTTCTTTAGCTATGCTATATATTTTTTAGCTTGTTATTCTTTAGCTTTACTAACCCGATTGCTATATAACATTCGCAGGCAACCTAATGCCTTGAGTTCATTCAAATGACGATAACTTTTTTTTTAATGAACTGATTTTGATGAACCAAACTTTAGTTGTTAAGTTGAGTTAAAACAAAGTAATTGGTGAAATTTTTAAGTAAATCGGTTCAGTACTTTCAGAGAAAAATGTGGACATAAATATCGACAGACAGACAGACAGACAAGAAATTAAAAAAATATATTTTTGCTTTCTATTATTCTCTTATTATATATAGACATAATATTCACTAATGGTAAGGTAAAGGGTAGTGTTAAGAAACTCCATTTCCACATTCCGTCCCACTTTTCGGGATGGCTTAAGACGGAACTCAACGCCGCGCTTCGTCTTGTTTTTAATGAAAAAAAATCAATTTCCTCAGTGGGAATCTGATATATTAACCATTTATCTTATGCCTACAACGGTCTACAGTATATTTTTTATTACATTTTCTTATCATAATGTATCCTCAATTACTCTACAGTCTATTTAAAAAAATCTATTAAGTTTAATATAAACGCTATTTTAAATGTAAAATGCCTTGATACATTCGGAGTTTGGCGGTTCCGGTGATTTAATTCTACCACTCAACACGCAATGTCTCAACAATTGGACGAAAAGTGGGGCACGGAATATCTTAACACTAGGTTCCCTCTGGCTACTCTGCTATATGAGGGTTACGATGCGAAGGTAAATAAAAAAAATATTAGCTACATATTTTTTCTTAGACTTTTGTAAGGTTTTTTATATAATATAAATGTTATTAATAAAACAAGTTTTGTTTTCACAAGTCATCTATCAGTCACTAGCTTAGTTAAATTTTAAATTCTAAAACATGACATAAAAAAAATAAGACTGAAACACCTATTTTTTACTGTTAAAGAAACTTGAACGTGATTAAAAGTAACCTCAGAGTCGGTGCCTCCGATGTAATGCAACCACAATACCCACTTCGGTTGACCCCAGCTCGGTTGTATAAAATAGACTTCTATTTTTACCATTGCAGTTCTTATTATAGGAGATTGTTAAACAGGATAAAATGGAAATTATTATTTAATATGGTGAGGTCTTTTTAATTCTAAAAAAAAAAACTTTATGGTATGATACGTGTGGTATTTTTTAATGTAATATTTTAAGTCGACATGCAATCTCTTACCAACTTAACACGAAATTATTTGATTTTAGATTGTAAAGAAAACATAATTTTCAAATGCTGTGTCACATATTGCCACATATTTTGTAATTTTATAAATGGGAAGTTATATTATAAGATCTATTATTCTCACAGTTTTACAATTTTTTCTTTTTTTGTATCCCACATCTGGCAGGGTAGGCCAGAGAGAGTAGGTAGGAGTAGTAGGGAACATGTGAACCTAGTGTTAAGACACTCCATTCTTTCCGCAATCGGAATATTAAGACGCTTCCGTTCCCCACTTACCTATAATTCTAGTAGCATTTTGTGCTGAATGGCTGTATTCAACGCCGCCATCTATCTTGTTACCAGAGCGAAAAAATGAAAAGGTTTAATATTTCATGTCCTCGAGGTGGGAATCGAACCACCAACCTGTCGCGTTTACAGTTACACGCTTGTACCGCTGCGCCATGGCTGGTCTTTTCACTTCTCCTTAGTTTTATCACTACGGGGAAATGGATGGAACGCCAGTCTCAATAGTATTAGCTATGCATCGGAAGTTGAAAGCCTAGATTGACTCACTGCGGGAGGATGTATTAAATAATTTAGACAATCTGCTATATTGCGGTTCCTTTTCTGAACACGTTGTGATAAATAAAAAATGAATCAGGCTTGGGGTGACGTTTTGCGGTACGTGGATTTTGTAAAATTAAACATCTATTGATATAGGATGTTCGTATTTGTTTTTAAGTAGAAAAGAAGATAAACAAGATGCAAAGTATAAAATGGACCGGATTAGCATGGCAAGGGTTCCGAACCTATTTTAGGATTATGTCAACGGGAAGAACAATTGTTAAAAATTGAAAAACTTAGGTTTGCACACGTCCGTTTGCACTCATTTTATATGAAATGACCTACAGTTGTAAGCTTGTGATGTTTTTTTTTCTATAGAATATTTATAAATGTTCACTTTTATTTTTTTACTTTATTTATACTGAAAGTTTTCACTTCTTGCCAAATTTCATAATTGTAGGTCCACGAGAAGTACTTAACAGGTTTTTATTACGCGACGAATTTTATACATAATGCATCAAAAACTATGCATAAACTCTTATCGTTTAATTGCGTTGACTTAGAAGCTTTATTTTTTCTGTGCTATAAAGAACCGTAGTCCTAAATATTTGATATTAATTTCACATTAATACTTCCACGCGATCTTGAGATAAAATTATCCTATAAGGATTTTGTTTTTTCCTTTTGAAGTATAGAACCCTAAAAACAAAATTAATAAAAACAAAAAAAACAATATTCGTTTATTTGTTTATTTATTTATATATCCTTCGTTGTTCACAATTACAAAACTGTACAAAAGGCGGGCTTAACGCTAAAAAACATTTTTCCCAGCCAACCTTGTTTTGTGTCATAATAAGTTTTTAAATCTTACAAAATATTTCTAATGTTTTGTAAAACTTAAAAACAAAACTACCCTCAAGCAAACAGCTCAAAATATTTCTCAATTAAATTGAAGGCACAATGCTTACAAAGTAACAATGTGGATGGGAAAAGGCGAAACTGAATAAACCATACGCTCCCCAGCGACTGGGATTGTAGTTAATTAAAGTTATGTACACAAAAGCGACATTGTAATATATCTTTCAGATAAGTTTGCATACTAACTTGTCTTATGTATTGTTAACTAGGGGTGGGATTTGATTAAACATATTACCTTATATGTATATTTGGTGAATTAAATGGATTATTGTAATCTTTAGTCAGGATCTAATTTTAACATGAGCTCTGTACCAAGAAGAATTACAGGCACCTGCAGCAGCTTATTTTTACTGTAGATGTTGATGTAGGAGAGAGTAAGGCCTATATTTATAAATCGCTCTCAAGTCTGCCATCAATCTTGAGATGCCGTTCATAGGTATATAATTTATGAATGAAAACAGCATCTCAAGATTGATCTTCTCGGTCTCGACTTTGAAGTCGAGAGATTTATCAATACGGGTCGAAAAGTAAATACAAATATGTTTGTTTCTTATATTTGTTTCTATTCTCTATTAGATTTTTACACAAAAAAAAGTATGAATATGATTTATACATAACGTAGTCATTTAAAAAATATTTATTTTTACTCTTCCTTTCCCCTTCTATTTCAATTTACTCTGGAAAAAATAGTGAAAATCAAATAAAACAATTAAATACGTTAACAAACCTCAAAAACTCAACAGAAGTCACAAGCTCTTATGAGTTATAATGAAGTACTTTAATAGAAATATTAAATTAATAACTGCTCCACGATTACAGTCTATTATTAAGCGAACAGCTGACTATGTAGTAAAGTGTACGTCACTGCGTGAGTTGCGAATTAAATTATTCGAAATTATTATACAAAAGTTTGAATTTTGCTCAATTTATTATTCTAAATGCTAACCTTGACTTTATACACGTTAGAGTAAACACTTTCCATACTTTCAAAAATGAAAATATAAGAACAAGAAATTATCAAAGAAGATATTGTTGCCTTGTAATTAAAGATCGCAATATCGGACCATTCAAGCAAAACCGATATTTTCGATACTGACTTCAGAAAAATCTTTGTTTTTTTTCGATATTTTCAGAATTTGACAAAACTAATAATATTTCAAGCCTCTTCTAATCTGTAGAGTTAATTTAGGTGGGTATCTTTAGGGAAATAGTACATTAAAATATATTTTCTAAATAATAAAATTTCTAATTATCATAAAACAGTTTAATAAATAACTGATTTACAGTTTAGTCAATAAAATCCTTCATCCAGAGGGTGCGCTGACTAATATCTATCCGATATTTGTTCTTGGGCATACGGGTACGCGACCTCAGATCCTCGAGCCACCACTCTTTATACCTCCATCTAGTCCAAAAATGTGGTGACCCCTTCTTTTAATTCTCCCTCCATTTTTCCTATCCTCTCCTTCTACCTATCCTTCTCCCTTTTACATATGTCCTATTTCTCCCCTTCAGTTTTTCCTCACAAAAGGGTTATGGCGGTCAGATAGCAGTTGCTCCATTTAATAACCACCATTCGCCGCCTGTATGGAATGAAACAAGAGATTGGATAAGGCTAGGACGTCGCCGTCACATCGCTCTACACCTGCGATAAGTGGGCAAGGGCTACCGCGGCAAGTACGAATACGGTTAAAGACGTTAGTACCCAGACAGAAACTCCGCTTTGACCCTGGAATATTGGCTCTCTAACCGGACGATGTGTTAACTCGTAATTGCCTTCGACCCATGAAGAACGGTCAAGCGGTGGAACCTGACGACGTTCCTATCAAAGTGTGAAAATCGTTCTCTTGGTGTGCACATGCTTACTGATCTTTTTAACTATATCTTAAACATTTTTAAAGTGTTATTCCACACTTGGGAAAGAAAAATACTTATTTTATTCATAAAATGTATAAAAATTTTAACGTAGCGGGACTCGAACCCGCGCCTCCTAGATAACAGAGGCAGTTGTTGTACTCGTATTATTTTATCAGTCTCTTGATGTAAATAAAATAATTTGATTTTGCATTTGCATTTCAAGACAACTCTGATATGTGAAAGTAGACGAATGGTCTACTCTTATTAAAACATCAGTGAATTTATTATCCATTTTACTTGTTTTCTGCATTTTAACTTGGTAACGATGGGCTTGTTGGTCTAGTGACGCTGATTGCGAAAATAGAATTTGTTTCCTCGGACCATCCATAACAAATATTTATCAAATAAACGTAAACATATATTCAACTGTCATGTCGAGGTTGTGATCAGTGGACCGTATGCTGTTCAAAAGTTGCCCAACGATATTTGTTTATTATATATACTCCCTTTATATCGACGTCTACTTGTTTATATTGTTATTATTTTAAGGTAGGTTTATTTTAAGGGTTTCTTATCGAAAAAAACGGAACCTTTACAGGATCACTTTGTTGTCTGTTTGTTCCTATGTCCATCTGTTAATGGCATTTACCTCGAAATCGCGTGGAATCAAACTGAAATCAATATCAAATATTCAAGTCTATGACTTTGAGCAAAGAAACAATCAAGCTATATATATATATATGTATGTAGGACCAATTCAGAATATAAGCAATGAAAGATCCAAAAAGAATATAAAAATTCAATATCAACTAAAAACATTATCTTTTGCGATAATGTTTTTAGTTGTTATTGTATTTTTATTATAGTTCTAAAAAAAAAGATTAAATTAGCTTCACGCTGTATCCCGCACACAGCAGGGTAGGCAGAGGGAACCTAGTGTTAAGACACTCCGTTCCCCACTTTCTGCCGAATTCTGGAGGCATTGCGTGTTGAGTGGCAGAACTCAACGCCGCGCTTAACCTCGACACCAGAGCGAAGAAATGGAAATATAAATTTAAGTAAATATTTCATCTCCTCGAGTGGAGATCGAACCCACAACCAGTCAGTTTTAGAGTCACACCTCGTACCGCTGCGCCACGACCGGCCTCAAATTATAGTTCTATTAATCATTAATCTATTCAACTCCCACTCCTAGTATTTGAGTGACTTGGAGGAGGTTTTCTTAACTACACGCTGAATTCCACTTAGGTATATCAGAGCAGGAACCTTGTGGTTAGACCATCCGTTTGTCGTTCTCCGCCCAGATTTTGGAGACCGTCAATTCGAGAATCCCAGAGAGTGCGTTGAGTTGTTTGTAGGTATTTATTTTTACACACATCGCTAAAGTTGAAAATTAAAGAAGATATTTTGCTCCACTGCCCAAAATTGACATCAAAAATATACTATAAAATTAATAGATACTCCTTTAAGGGAAATAAAAGCAACTTCACGGTCCATACATTTTATTACTGAAAACAATACAAGCCGTAAACTCAGTACATATTTTCATTAAAGTATTAAGAAGTTAGGCCAGAAGTTAAAGCGTAGTGTGAAGTAGAACATAAAAACTTCTTTTATAGCACATAAACAAGCGAGGGTCTCACATCTAAAAGATTGCTCTCGCCAAGAAATATTGTCACCCTCATTGGTTGGGTGCCCAACCGTAAATACTTACGTGTAAAACAAATGTTACTGGGTGGACGTTGTTTTATATTAGTTTTCCAATGCGGTGCAATTGGCACTTGTATTTTGACTTCATCGAATTTGAACTCGTTACTATCGGGTGTAGTAAAAACCGTTTGTTTTTATATTTCCATTTCTTCGCTCTGGTGTCTGGCAAAGCGCGGCGTTGAGTTCTGCCACTCAACACGTAATGCCTTCAAAATTCAGCTGAAAGTGGGGAACGCAGTGTCTTAGCAGTAGGTTCTCTCTGCCTACCCTAAGTAATAATAAGCTGTATGCGGGATACAGTTTGAAGCTGATGATTGTATCTAAATATTCTAACAATTCATAGTGTATAAAATAAAATTAATTACAAATGAAACCTGGTGCCTATACACTCTGTTCCTATTTCCGTCTAATCGAGATGGTTGAGCTGTGGAACTCAACGCTGCACTTTGTCCACCAGAACGAGGAAATTAACTTCCACTTCATTAAATAGGTTTCTTTAGTTAATGAACTTTTTAAACAAAGATGCCATCAAGATTTCTATTTTTAGCATCACCTTTAGTAAGTAAATAAAAAAATAAATTGCTTACATAAGTTTTAATTGGATATTTATAAAAGTTTACAGAACAAGTAGCCGCTGTCAGTGTTAAAAGGAAAAGTTCATATAACAAGTGTTTAAACTATCAAGAGACTCCTAAACTAACATGTCCCCACTTGATGTGATAAAGGCTGAGTCAATCTTTCACCTAATGAAGCTTAAGTTCATGTTCAATACTCATCTATTTTAACGTAAGGCTGGTTTTCCTTAATTTTCAGGGTTCTTGCGGTGTGAAGAAAAAGAGAGTATTTAGATTTTTCTTTTGTTTTCATGAAGACACTTCCGTTCTCCACTTTTCAACAAATTCTCGAGGCATTGCTGGTTGGTTATCAGAGCGAGGAAATGAAAATATTAAATACATCATTCCCTCGCGTGGGAATCAAACACACAAGCGTCGCGTTTACAGTCGCAGGCTTGTTCCCCTGCGTCACGTCGGCTTCGACTTTCGTTTCAATATATATCGGTACTGGTCTTACGATACTTAGAAATTTGAAACTTGGCATGTAGGTATTAGGTAGATTAGCGAAAGTGCGGGACAATAAAAGAGGATCTTATGAGATTTTTATAGGGACGAAAAAAAACGACTTTTTCCGTTTTACATTTTGAAAATCCACGCAAACACCGCCCCCGTCGCCCGCTTGACGACGTCTAATAAATTGAAAATAATGATTAAAAAAATCAGCTTCACGCTGTATCCCGCACACAGGGCAGGCAAAGGGAACCTAGTGTTAAGACCTTCCAATACCCACTTTCCGCCGAAAAATAAGCAAATCCCCATAAATGTATTTCTATTATGCATTCACAGCATCGCGTGGGTTGCACAGGCGTATATATTACCAGTCGAGCCGCGGGAATTTACGGCCTCGTAAATACTGTATGGATCACCAGTTGAATTTCAGTGCGTGTCAGCTTCCATAATTTGTTGGAATGTTTTTATGTGCGGCTCTCGACAAATTCACCGCCAGGATTATTTGTTTAGATATTTATTATTTACTAGAGTTAACTTGCGGCTTCTCACCCTTATTCAAATATAAATAGCTAATAATGATATAAATTGCTTAGAAGATATGACAGATTTTGAGTACCAGAGTAGGAGGCTCTCATTGTACGTATAGTGAAACGAAATGATTAACGTCATATAGACTATAGAACCAATATATCCAACAGAAGCAGTAGCAGTAGCTCCTGAGATTAGCACGCTCAACAGGACAGACTCTTCAGCTTTAAATTATTAGCACAGATAAGAAAATTCCGATTTTTATATATATATCATATTAAAAAGTAAAATTTGATTTCCAAAAAAAACATTGTTATTTGTTAGCCATTTATATTTTCGAGATTTCATAGTAAATAACCTGTTCACCGGTAGTAGTATACCGGTGAACAGGTTATTTACGACGTTGTAAAGCATAGCGTACCGACAGACGATCTACCACAATACGTATTCTATTTTGCCTATATATTATCCAACACGAATATATTTGAATAGGAATTTAAAAATATACATATACTATTGACAATATTTACTATTTTTAGTATTTGGTTATATTATATTTTAAATACAGGCCAGTCGTGGCGCAGTGACAGAAGAGTGCGCCTGCAACGTGAGGTTGTGGGTCGATTTCCACTCGAGAAATATTTAGATTTTCATTTCCTCGCTCTGGTAACGGGGCAAGGCGCAGCGTTGTGTTCGACTACTTAACACCCAATGAAGAAGATTTCAGCGATGCGAAAAGCGCAGACACTCCGTCTTTACACTAGGCTCCCTCTGCCTACCCTTCTACATGATGGATACAGCGTGCAGCTGAAAAAAAACATACTTAATGATAATTAAAAAAAAAACATAAGTAATATAATTTTTCTAAGCAAGCAAAATCGAAATATTTCTAAATAAACACAAACAAAGAACTATCCGGGCAAAACGCTAACGTAATTTTGCAATGAATTGCTTGGTAATTTGATAGAATACTTGAAGGGGGCTTCAAACATCAGCTACGTTAGCTAACTTTGTTGGGTATCAGCGCCGAGCTCATGCCAATAGGTTTATGAGGTGTTCTGTATGGTACAAAGGTGATTTGGTAAATTGAATAATTTATATTTTTAATTTATAGACATTTTGGATTTTTTGATTTTAGTTTTTAGAAATACGAGTATGTATAATATTTATCTTTCAGAAACTGTTACTGACAGACAATCAATGCTTAAACGAATCCATTGGACATACTTCATGTAAAATGAAATTTTGGCATGTACTTAGGTTAGGGAATGTGGGGGAGCACTTGGAGAGGACCTCACGAATTTTCTACGGAAGCGAAAAAAAACAGGATATTGAAATTTCATTGAAGGTAGATCCTATTTATAACTTATTTTAAATAAACTTCCTAAGTATGTTAGGAATTTTAGGATCTAAGACCTATAAGCGAAATAAAATCGGAATTAATTATCGGTATTACGAAAAAAGAAATTATGAACGGCGCTTATATGTAGATATGTTAAATTAATATAATAGCAAAATATTCGATAATCAAAATTAACCTTTGAAGCTATAATTAATTCGCTGATAATATACGATAAGGAGTATAGGAAATATAAATACATTTAAAGTTGAAATTATATGACACAGACAATGATTATATATATTTTTTTCATTTCTCTGCCCTGGAAGACAAAGCGAGGAGTTTAGTTTCGTTACTAGTACAGGGAAGTGAAACCTCCCACAGTGACGATCACAGTTCGTTCTCGGTCCAATCTCATATCCTAATATGAGAAATATTCTTATAAATATCAAGAGTCACTATAGTATGAATGTCTCGAAAATTGGGCCGAAAGTGGAGAGCGGAGTATTTTAACACTAGGTTCCATCTCCCAAACAAAGCAGGAAAAAATGTGAAGCTGCTTTGTGTTCAGTAAGCCAAAGATGATGTATGCCCAAATCGTTACACCTTCGATAGCTCAGTTGGTAGAGCGGTGGACTGTAGCTGGTTAAATTGTCATCCATAGGTCGCTGGTTCAAATCCGGCTCGAAGGATTTTTTTTTCAATTTCTCAATAGCATTTCTTACAACTAATAATATTTTAAAATTTATAACCAAGGTTTTTTTAACTTACGTTCCGTTGTGACGTTGTCACCAAAACGTGATTTTTTTTGATATTAATAAATAGAATACAATTATAAAAAATTATAAAAAGAAAAAAATTCAAACATGGCGTCTTAATAAAAAAAGTTTATTAACTGTATATTTTATGTTTTAACGATTGAGGATTATACAAGGCCACTTTATCGCATAAATCGGGAAGAAAAATTAATATTGCTGGCACAATTATGCGGAGCTCGGCTCTAAAGTATGAAATATTATGAAATTCCTCGTGCCTTCCATTATAGTTTAGTTGAAAGAGTAAATAATAAAAGGTTTTTATAAGAACAATTTGCGTTAAGCTTGTAATATTTTTGTTTTAAAAGAAAAAGATGTATAGGTATTTACTCGCGTAATAATAATCGTTTGAGGCCAAAACGAAGCGCGGCGTTCAGTTCCGCCACTCAACGTAGTGCCTCGAGAATTTGACGGAAGGTTGGGAACGGAAACGGAGTATCTTAACTCTAGGTTCCCAGATTTCATCTGCGTACCCTACTACCTGCGGCATTGAGTTCCGCCACTCAACATGCTATGCTTCGAGAATTCAACGCAAAGTGGGGAATGGCAGTTTCTTAAAGGAAACGGAGTGTCTTAACACTAGGTTCCCCGGTTCCGTCTGCTTACCCTGCTAGCTAGCTATAAGCTAAAACATAACGATTTTCTCATACTGCTGCATTATTTAGTTACAAATACTTAATAAAAAAACTCATCACTCGTAAATATACTTTTAAAGCGAGCATTTTTTGATCTCATGTGTTAAAAATCGGAAGCGGGTAACGTTTTTAAAGAAAACACGTTAAAGACTCACACCGTCGATATGATTCTAAACTATTTCGAAAGAGATACTATGTAATTGCAATAAGTGATATGTATCACCTACTAACAATACTTCACACTAGTTTCCTTTCAACAGGGGCCGTCACTTACAAGCGAGTGCCCCCGATTGACACAATTCCACTGCTTTTATAGTTATTTTCCACCTAAATCTACCCTCTTTTACACGAGTACGCTAACACGGCCATCCTGCATGGTGCCCGCCCCGGGCACCCCACGAGTCGGGATAAATCACTGTGACAATAAACAGCAGTTAGTCGTGCGCCTAAATTATACTGTATCATAAAACAGTCCCATAATGGAATTTTGCTCATTTTATCATTCTTTACACTGAAATAGCTCGACAACATGACCCAACTTAAAAGGAATATGCCGCACTTAGGAAACCCTAAAGGGACTATGCCACACTTAGGAAACCTAAAGGGACTATGCCACACTTAGGAAACCTTAGTCAAACCCTAAAGGGACTATGCCACACTTAGGAAACCTTAGGAAACCCTAAAGGGACTATGCCACACTTAGGAAACCTTAGGAAACCCTAAAGGGACTATGCCACACTTAGGAAACCAGACTCATAGCTCAACACAACTTGCACTTAAAGAGCATTTACTCACTTAAGCGTACCAAGTTGTTAAAGTCGTCTCCCTCTTAAAGAGTATTTTTCTCACTTAAGAGTACCAAGATCAACTTTGAGCCCACATGTCAACATTATAAAAATTGTAAAGTTTGGCTTACTTACTCTCAAAGCATCATGCACAGACCTGTATTTTCGCTCGGTCTAACCTGACACTTATTTATTATTCATCCTTGATTCGATCCATTTTTCGAGTCCTTATGACACCACAATAAAATTACTAAAACAATAAAATTATTAGTAAAGTAGTCCTTCTATTTTTCGATAATAATTTCAAACGGCAAAGATTTTATAATAAGAAATAGCTTTTAATTTTTAGAATACCAAACTTTCAATACAAAATACCAATGGGGTGAAGATACACATAAAGATATGAAAACTTCATGCGTATCCCACTTCTGATGTTAAAAATCGGAAGCGGGTAACGTTTTTAAAGAAAACACGTTAAAGACTCACACCGTCGATATGATTCTAAACTATTTTGAAAGAGATACTATGTAATTGCAATAAGTGATATGTATCACCTACTAACAATACTTCACACTAGTTTCCTTTCAACAGGGGCCGTCACTTACAAGCAAGTGCCCCCGATTGACACAATTCCACTGCTTTTATAGTTATTTTCCACCTAAATCTACCCTCTTTTACACGAGTACGCTAACACATGTGAGAGGTAAAACAGTTTTTTCTTATTTTTCACGTTTGTTTGTTTGTTTGCGCAAAGACCCGGATGAAGCTTCCCGCTTCGCAAGTTTGTTAAAATAACAAGCGTCAGCTTTTACTAATAACACTATATTTCCATACAAACTATAATATACCGTTTTAGTAATATTTTGTTTTAATTATGGATAATGTGCTTTTTTGGCTACCATACTCAAAGGGTAAAATGGGACACTATAAGTAAGATTCCGCTGTCTGTCTATCTGTCCGTCTGTTACCTGGCTGTATCTTATGAACCGTGATAATTAGATAGTTGAAATTTTTACAGATGTACTTTTGTTCCCGCTCTAATAACAAATACTAAAACTTGGGAACCTAGTGTTAAGACACTCTGTTCTCCATTAGGTAGTTCTGTTCCTCACTTTTGGGGTTTGAATGCAATGCTTTGTGTGTTGAGTTATGGAACGCTCATGCCCTTGTTTTTTTACTTACTTCTGCAAAATTTTGTAATGATATATGTTTGTTGACCTTTTTGAGGGAATTAAATATTTTTATTTACTAGGTTCTCTCTATCTACCCTACCTTATGCGAGATGTCTCTAAAATAAGCCAAAGGAATGTCTCTTACATAGGCAAAATTTAAAAACCATACTTCCCATATTTTCCTCATTTTCTTACACCTTGCACCACCAACACTCGGACGTACTTTGTACTCAACTCTACTAATTAGCTTGTATTGTTTCGCGTGTGTTAATTTAACTTCACCCGCGTAGTTCCTATGACATTAGAGATCATTGGATTAGGTAAGTGATAAGATTCTCTTTGTGTCGCTCTCTTTAGATAGCTGGCTAAATAGATTGTTTACGGAGAAAATAGCGTTTTAATCACATTTTTTAGCTACTTTTCTTAATGTTATCGTTTTGTTGTTGAATGAAGAAACTCAACGCCGTTGACGTTTGCCTTAATGACAGAGAGGAAATGAGAATAACTTGTCACCTCGAGTGGATATCGAACCCACAACTTTTACGTTTTCAGTCAGACGCTGTGCCGCTACGCCAATAAGGCCATACATAAAGGATTTAAAAGTTAAAAATAAAATTACAAAAATCAACTGTATACCGCACACAACAGGGAACAACACTGAGGGAACCTAGTCTTTAGATACTCCGTTACCTACTGTCCGCCCAATTCTGTAGGCATTGCGTGCTGAGTGGCGGAACACAACGCCGCGAAATATAAATTTAAATAAATATTTCATTTCTTCGAGTGAGGATCGAACCCACAACCAGTTACACTTTGTGTCCCTGCGCCACGAATGGACTCTTTAAATGTTTAGATTTCTTAATTTGAATCTTAAACTTGCAATTTCTCCACCTGTATCCAGCCAAACCATCATCATTTTATATTAAATTAGACAAGATGGTAGCACAAACGCTTTGCTTCCAATATAACCTGTACTAACTGCCAATTAATTAATTAATCAACTTGACTAGCGCGTAGACTGCTCTTTGACTAGAACTAGATTGTATGGCACATTTGGGTCTACCTAATTCTAATACCTATACGTTATTGATATAACACTAGTATCTTGTTTGCCTATAAACGTTAAATTATTAATATTATATAAGAATAAAATAAATATATTTTTTATATAAAATCTATTGGTACATATAATAAAATAATAAATACAATAAGTTATATACTGCTGTCTGTGCATGGAAGAATTTGAGAAAATCTATTATTGGGGAGAGTGGTGAATGGGTAAAATACTAGGTTTCTTCTGTTTACTCAGTATTGCGGAAAAAGCCTGGTTTATATTGGTATTTCTTATCACGTGAGTTGACATTATATTTTTTAGGTTCATACTGTATCCCGCAAATAGCAGGACAGGCAGAAGGAACCTGTGGCCCTAGTATTAAGACAGTTCGTTCCCATTAAGCAATTCCGTTCACAACTTTCCGGTGATCTCTCAAGACAATGCGTGACAGGTAGCTGAACTCTTTGCCGATCTTAGCAGAGCATATTAAAATATTCAATATTTTATTTACCCCAATGGGAATCTAACCCACAACCTTCGCGTTTACAATCACACGTTCGGCCCCTGCGACACGACGGCCTAGAGGCCGCTAGTTAGAACTAAATACAAAAGATGTAAATGTATAATACAATACTAATATTATTAACAGAAAATATTATTATTTCATTATATTTATACATATTTGTATGTAGTTTCATTGGGCCTATACATAATGTCTTTTTAAAATATAAAACTAGTCATCTCATCCCTCCTCACCACGAAATTGAAGGAAATAAAAAATACTTAAGCAAATAACCATTTAAGAGTTATTCTCAAAGCAGTTGAACTTCAAAGTGAAATAAAAGATTAAAGTTCCAAAAATTTTCTTCCATGGGGCCTTTGAGACCGCGATTGTGAGTCACTGATGAACAAACACACTAATGCGCGAAACGTTTGTGACATAACGACACAAGTTGCTAGGATTTCTGAGTTTAATACTTGATAAGGCAGAAATTATTTTGAGTTGTTCCAAGAAATTTTGTTATAGGTAGGTACTGGAGAAAAGTTATTTGGATTTCTTTTTACCGAATTCACACTTTATTCTGCTTAAGTCGGGAGGTCGGAAGAACTGGTGCTAAGATACCCCGTCTTCTATTTCATGGTAAAGTTCAGGACAATGGCTTGATCGAGATACGTAATGAATATTTTTATTTTTTATGCTTTACCCTCTCCGTATATTATGTAATAGGGTCCCGTATATAATAGAGTATCCGTATATAAAAGAGTAGGCATAAGAAACATAGTATTAAGACAGAGAAATGACTGTTCATTTCTGCCCAATTTTCGAGAAGATCGATTGCGTGTTGAGTCGCGGAAGTAAACACAGTGCTTTGTTTTGTTACCAGAGCTAGAAAGTGGAAATGATTTATTCCCCGAGTGGTAATCGAGCCCACAACTGTTGCGTTTTACATTCAGACACTGCCCGCTGTGTCAAGACGGGTTTACTCTGGTATTGAAGATAATTTTGTTATTTTACCTGTGTGTAGGTAACGGAAGCTTATAATAATAACTTATAATGCTGTAATATTTAACTCGAGGTTGGTTACGATCCATGTAGCTTGAAAATTTTGATCATATCGTTTCCGGAATTTGGTAGTAAAATATTATGGTGATGTCTTTGCCAAGACGATCAGAATAAAGAATATATAAATTCAAATTTAAAAATTCTAAGCTAAAAATTTTCGTGAGATTTTACATTTATCATTTATCGGTCATTGCTATGGTTTTGGATATTTTCATATTTTTTACATTATATTTTCGTTTCAATATTATTGTTGAGAAAGAGCCTCGTAATTTATTACCGAATACGTTACCCGGCAGAAAGCGGAGAATGAAGACACTTATCTAAGCTAATATAAGGCGCTGAGGTGTTTACCTACTTGGTTGAACGCTCTAATTATAGAAGTTATTGAATCGAATAAAAATCAATTTTATAATGGATTTATTTATCAAGGAGAGAGGTATAATATAGACATCATCACAGAAATCGTTTCAAAGTAACCCACCGTACATGCGGTCAGAATTAATTCTTGCAATTAGAATGTGTCATACAAGTCATTTTCATATTAGTACGGGGGCTTGATTATTCGAAGATAAAAGTTAGTCTATTTTTTTATATTGCTGTATTCTGCACACAGCAGTGTGGCAGAGAGGGAATTTTGATTTCCACTCAGGGAGTTGAATTTTATTCTTTTTTGTCCCTTTGGTAAGAATATAAAACGCAACGTTGAGTGCCGCTTTTCAACACGCAATGTCACAAAAAAGTACGGAGAATGAGGAACGGAGTGGCCTAACACTAGGTTCCCTCTGCTCACACTGCTTTACGTATACAAAGAAAATGCTAAAAAATAGAAAAAACTATAAAATTCAATAATATACGCTAAGCTTTCTGAATTATATGAATAATTGAATAATCCTTTAAACAAGTTAATGCACAATACTTTACTTTGTACCATAAATGCTTAATGGAGCTTAAACAGTTTGTATCAACATTTAATTTAAATAGATTTATTTAATCGCTTATTTGAATTTAACCATTCAATTACTTAATCGAATAAAGTTTGTTAAGCTCTCGATTTATTCACATTTTTATTTTAATGTCTTTTTTTTATTATTTTATATTATTACTAGTGGGCGCGCGCGGCTTCGCCCGCTTATTAGGAGTGAATTCTAAAAAAACCACGAAACACGAGTTTAATAAAATATTTTTAACAGTCTGAATTTAAATTTTTATAAAAATCGGTGGCAATATAAAGATTTTTCCATATAAACTTTCAACCCCTTATTTGAACCCTTAGGGGGTGAATTCTTAAAAACCATGAAACACGTGTTAAATGAAATATTTTTAAGAGTCTGTATTTCAAATTTTATAAAAATCGGTACAGTTTAAAAAAAAATCCGTACAAACTTTCAACCCCTATTTCATCCCTTTAGGGTTAAAATTTTTCAAATTCCCTTCTTAGTGGATGTCCAGAATATGAAAATAAACATTTGTTCAAATTTCACGTTTCTACCATCAGCGGTTACGGCTCTGCGTGCGTCTTACCTCAGTCAGTCAGCACAAGTCCTTTTATATATATAGACTAGAGGGCGCGCGCGGCTTCGCCCGCTTATTAGGAGTGAATTCTAAAAAAACCACAAAACACGTGTTCAATAAAACATTTTTAACAGTCTGAATTTAAATTTTTATAAAAATCAGTGGCAATTTAAAGATTTTTCCATATAAACTTTCAACCCCTTATTTGAACCTTTAAGGGGTGAATTCTTAAAAACCATGAAACACGTGTTCAATGAAATATTTTTAAGAGTCTGAATTTCAAATTTTATAAAAATCGGTACAGATAAAATGTTTTTTCCATACAAACTTTCAACCCCTATTTCATCCCTTTAGGGTTAAAATTTTTCAAATTCCCTTCTTAGTGGATGTCCAGAATATGAAAATAAACATCTGCCCAAATTTCACGTTTCTACCATCAGCGGTTACGGCTCTGCGTGCGTCTTACCTCAGTCAGTCAGCACAAGTCCTTTTATATATATAGATTGCGGCGTCGATTTGCGCCACTCGACACGCAATGCCTCAAGAATTCGTCGGAAAGTGGGGAACGGAAGTGTCTTAATGGGAAACGAAGTATCTTAACATTAGGGTATGCTTGAAGCTAAAAAAAAGTGACACCATGTGCAATAAACTATCTACACTAACATTTGATAACTTTACATAGTAAAGGCGAATCGATATAATATCGAGAAGATTCGTGCTAAATCTAAATAGTTATAGGTCCAAATCAATATATTTCATGGAGGTACATTCATCTTCTGATCCCTTCATCAGACCCTTATCAACATAATATGTTAATTAAGAAATAATTATTGATTATGAATTACATGTAAGTATACATATGTATATATATATTTTTATCAGCTTCCTGAAGAACCTAGTGTTAAGGCACTCCGTTCCCCACTTTCTGCCGAATTCTGGAGGACTTGCGTGTTGAGTGGCAGAACTCAACGCCGCGCTTAACCTCGACACCAGAGCGAAGATATGGAAATATCGGTCCAGTCCGTTTTACAGTCACACCTCGTGCCGCTGCGCCACGACTGGCCTCATGTATATATATGTATATATAATATTTTAGTTTAATTTATATGTAGAGAGGAGAAGCTCAGGTGTTTCAGCTTATAATAGTCACACACTGCGCCTCTGCTTCATGATGTAATAATAATATATATAATAATAATATTAATGATTAACCATTTAAAGACAAAAACAAAGAATATTATGTCGTAATTATTTATACAATTAAATTACAAACAAATTTCTGTATAAGAGTGAGACCAGTCATGGCGTAGGGGCACAAGCGTGTGACTGTAAACTCGACAAATTGTGAATTCGATTCCCGTTCGAGGAAATAAAATATTGAACATTTTAATTTTGTTATTCGACACATAATCCTAATATCATAATTCGGCGGAAGGTGGGGAGCAGAAAGACTTAACACTGCAGCTGAAAAAAATACAAAGAAATTAATTGACAAGCATAAGAAAAAATAAGTGATGGGCTGAACAACTTTCATCTAATCCTTTGAAGTTTTCGACTTTATGCTGCCTTTTTTTTTGTTGTTTTCTTTTCGAGGCAGATAAAAAGAGACAGGCTTTTTTAGCCTTAGGCCCTGTGACTTATATATGCACTAACAGTCATTCAAATACAATCAGTCAATCAGCGTTTAATTAACATTACATAAAGTAGTACATTTCAATTGATTCGCACCGATTTAATATAATATTACTTAAATGGTAATTGAGGTGCCTCAGATACTTAACGAATAATTGGATAACTTTGACTATAATATAATAGTCGAATTAAAATATATTAAGGAAAAATCAAAAAAGTAAATTATATTATGGGAATTCAAATATATTTTAATAAGCATAGTTTTTTTCACACCGCAAGTGTTTTTATCAAGACCAAGTGTTGAGATAGTTTACCGCTTTATCGACATTACTTTTGCCTTCAACACACACACACATTACAATCAAACGCTGTCGGGGTCCATATACGTATTACAAAATATAATAGAATCAATCAAAATTTTGTTCACGTAGAGGCATCATGCAGCGCACCTGTACCTAGTCGAAAACCGTCTATTACCAGTTTAAAATATTTTAGGGTTGCTCGAATATTAAGCCGGTGCGAGTATAATATTTTCATAATTAACAAATGCTAGTATAATACTATACAGTATTATTATAATATAGCATTATTAAATCTTAATTTTAAATTTTCGTAAGTTTTATATACGTTGTGTGTGTGTTGCGCAATATAAAGTTACTAAGAGAATCTAGATGCTTAGGTAACTTTTCCTTCCTATATTATTATATTTTTTGTAGCTTCACACTATATCTTGCATTTACACATTAAACAGAGAGGTAGAGGTAACTTAATGTTAAGACACTCCGTTCCCCACTTTCCGTCTAATTTTTTAAGCAATGTGTTTTATCTTTTTACTAGAGCGAAGAAATGAAAATAATTCATTTCGTTGAACTGAAACTGAGCCCACGAGCATCGGGTTTACTGTCAGACACTGTGCCATTTGCTTCAGCAAATGTGGGGAGCGTCTGTCTACCCTGCTATTTGCGGGATACAAAAATAAATAAAAAAATAAATAAAATAAATAATTCAGCTTCACGCAGTATCCCGCACGCAGCAGGGTAGGCAGAGAGAGCCTAGTGTTAAGAACTCTGTTCCCCACCTTCTGCCTAATTCTGAATGCATTACGTGTTAAGTGGCAGAACTCATCGCCGCGGTTAACCTCGACACCAGAGCGAAAATATGGAAATATAAATTTAAGTAAGTATTTCATCCCCTCGAGTGGGGATCGAACCCACAACAAGTCGGTTTTACAGTCACACCTCGTGCCGCTGCGTCACGACTGGCCTCGAATAAAAAAAATAGTAACTATTACAATGAGAGCGGCTGAATGTAGAATATCGGACGTTAATAACATCATAGCTATGTTATAAGGCCGTATGTAATATCACATTCGAATCTCATTAGTTCAACATTACAAAACTTGATCGTGTGTTGAGCTGCATTAGTTGCAACTTGTTAGTTTGTTAGGGCTTGCGTGGCACTTTACTTTGAAACTTTAATTTACTCATTTAGAAATTAGATATAAAGACTTTTTCAGCATAAATGTAGATATCATAATGTGAATTGTTTCTATAATCCACGATGATTTTTTTAAATGTCCTAATATTGAGATTCTAATGAGATTGGAATGGCCCTTCCATATATTGGACCAAGTCGTAGATTCGAATTCCCAAGAAAAGTGGAAACGCGGCCGCTTAAAGCAAATCAGGTGTCGAAAGTATATAGCAAAAGTTAGAAAGATAGGAAAGACTTGAAGCCAATAAACAGCGACGCTCAAGACTGGCCAGACTGGTGATACAACGTGGACTTCCACTGCCTCTGACCCAAGGATGATTTATGTCTCGTAGTTTATTTATAAATCTTAAAATAACAACATATAAATCAATCGTTTTTCCCGTTCGTGTAAGAATTTCGAGAAATTCTCTTCTAGTGCTCCCCTGGGATCCCAAACGCCATTTAGGTTGCAATTTATCTGTCAGTCAGTCGGTAACGAGACTTTTATATAAGTATGTATATAGATTTCAATAATAAAATTGGCAACCCTAATATAACTCGCCAATACAAACTTGTTAGAAGGCACCAAACCTATTCATAGTTTGTAAAATTCGATCATATTTCATGCCACACTCATTCCTAAACCAACTACGAGGTACGAGCCGCAAATTACTTTTAATAGTCTTTTGTAACTTTTCTTATACACACAATGTATATACAGTATAAGCAAACTTCTCTGTAATTTTCGCAAATTTTGAATAGATCTTCTATATATAGATTTAGATTCTTGAGGTATCGCATGTTGGCGGAATTTAACGCCGCGTTTTGCTTCGTTACCAGAGCGTCGCGTCGCACGCTTGTGCTAGGAACACAACGATAATGTTTCTTGAGTTACGGGACGACGATGTGCTTTGCTTTCCTTGTTCTGAATTTGGAACTAAATAATTTATATAAATTTCTCAAATAGGTATTAAAACACAATCATCGTGTGTATATTTATTTAGATATTATTCCGTTGCGTATTTAATATTTTAAATCCTTATTAAAATTATATAAGATAAATATAAGATTTCTGTCAAAGTTTTTAAAATTTTTGGCCTATTTACACAGATATTTATAATTTCATTTAATAAAATTATACTTTCTTCAAATATCTGTCGATTACCTAGGTTGTAGGTAAGTTGGAATAAATTTCAATTAAATCAAAAAATATAATCTCGATCTTTGATTTGATTTTTAATATATTAAAAAAAATCGAAAGACATGTCAGATATACAAACACTTAGGAAATTTAGCAAACCAGTACTGTCCATAGATCATTATACTCAACTATGATCCAACGACAAACAATGTCAAACTGATAACCTCCTTTTTTGAAGTCGGTTAACAAGGCCGAGTATTTTCAATGTTTCACAGCAGGGAGGTAATTAGGACGACATGATAAGCTTTTCAGGGGCCCATAATGTAAGGACATAATAGGTCCCCCGCTTTCACGGAGACTACTCATACGACGCTCATTTAGCACAGCAATCACACAAGATGTTCAAAACTTTGTTAAAGATATTCCTGTGTTAGGCTTAGATAATGAAGGATAGTAGAAGTAAGTATATATTCGTATATAAGTAAAAGTGGACATTTAAAAGTTGAAAGGATAAGCTGAATGTTTGAAAAAAAAATGGTTAAAAAACTAAATTTTTGTATTATATTACTAATCTATATTAATATAAAAATGTTGTTAGGTTGAAAGATCGAATTGAAAGATTCTTTTTGATATAAATAGTCCAAATCAAACCATCACGCTGTATCCTGCAGGGTAAGCAGAAGGAACCTGGTGCTAAGGCTATACTAAGAAAGTATCCAAAAGTCATTTATTGTTATTACATTCTCGATTGAAAATCAAATCTACAACTATCGTAAGTGCAAACTCTCCTCACCGTATGATTTATATCGATTTAGAAGCTTCTCATAACCTTAAAATTATAAAAAAATATATTATCTCTATATATAATAAGACAGTAAAAATATTTTGTCTGTACATTTAGTAATTTTGACTGAAATGGATAGAGGGACACTTAAAAAGACTAATAGAAAGCAAAAAGATTTTTTTTGAATTTCTTGTCTGTCTGTCTGTCTGTCTGTCTGTCTGTCTGTCGACATATTGTTGTCCGCATTTTTCTCTGAAACTACTGAACCGATTTACTTAAAAATTTCACCAATTGCTTTGTTTTAACTCAATTTAGGTTCTAAAGTTTAGTTCATCAAAATCGGTTCATTAAAAAAAAAGTTATCGTCATTTGAATGAACTCAAGGCATTAGCTTGCCAGCGAATGTTATATAGAAATCGCGCTGGTATGACCCTGGCTAAAGAATGACATTCGAAACGTGTTGATTATAAGACTGTTGATAAAAATATATATTTTTGAAGCACTATTATACAATATTTTATACAATAAAGTAAACAAGGCCAGTCGTGGCGCAGCGGCAAGAAGTGTGACTGTAAAACCAACTGGTTGTGGGTTCGATCCCCACTCGAGGAGATGAAATATTAACTTAAATTTATATTTCCATTTCTTCGTTCTGGTGGCGAGGTTAAGCGCGGCGTTGAGTTCTGCCACTCAACAAGCAATGCCTCCAGAATTCGGCAGAAAGTGGGGAACGGAGTGTCTTAACACTAGGTTCCCTCTGCCTACCCTGCTATGTGCGGGATACAGCGTGAAGCTGATTTATTTATTTTAAGTAAACAAAATTGAATTGTTAGTAGAGATTACCTTCATAAATTATAACAGTAAAGTTTAAATCGTAATTAATTCAACACAGAGATAAAGAACGATTTGATCTTCAAAGAAATATCAAGTAAATACATAGATTTTTTGGTTCGTTCGTTCGTTTGAAATAAATCTATATAAAAATGCCTAAAAACATCCTTTCTACGTGTACTCTGTAATAACTACATATTTACCAATTATTCATTTATCTAATAATATGCAAACAGGAGTTAATATGCAAACATTACAGTTATTTTACAAAGAATATTATGAATCCTCAACCAAATTAATAATTTTATATTTAAGACTGTTTCTGAAGCAGTACAATTATTAAGTGACATCAGCACATTTAACAGAGCTTTAAAAACATAACATAAGTAAAAAGAACGTAATGTTACAATATATATATATATATATATATATATATATATATATATATATATATATATATATATATATATATATATATATATATATATATATATATATATATATATATAATAAATAATTAGCTTTATGTATATTTTATGAATATCAAATATCGACATTGGTCATATTTTTTAGTTCGAAACAATCAAAAATTCTTACAGAAGTTACGATAATGTCGTAAAAAAATCATAATACATAGAATATTACAGATTAAAGTAACAAAAAATCATATTAGAAGTCATTATAGTTGTCTTTATATTATATATGTTGTTGTATGTTGTCTTTATATTTGTTTGTCATTCTATTATAGGGTGTGAGGCCAGTCGTGGCGCAGCGGCACGAGGTGTGACTGCAAAACCGACTGGTTGTGGGTTCGATCCCCACTCGAGGAGATGAAATATTTACTTAAATTTATATTTCCATTTCTTCGCTCTGATGTCGAGGTTAAGCGCGGCGTTGAGTTCTGCCACTCAACACGCAATGCCTCCAGAATTCGGCAGAAAGTGGGGAACGGAGTGTCTTAACACTAGGTTCCCTCTGCCTACCCTGCTGTGTGCGGGATACAGCGTGAAGCTGATTTATTTATTTATTTATTTTTTATTATAGTTGTCAATCAATTCTGCTTAAATCAATAATCATGTATTTTAAGCGGGCGAAGCCGTGGGCGGGCCGCTAGTTTATATATATTTTTAAAAACAATGGCATGACGAACTTGCCAGTTAAGCATAAATCACTTTGCAAATATCATAATAAACGAAGAACACACGAATTTTGTTGTTAACTTCTGATTAACTATTGGTACCGATTCTTCTAGAATCGGTCGCTTAGCATACCCTTTAAGGCGGCAATATGTCTGTAAATGTCTTCTTATCCATTAAGCCCGTACTGATTCATTAAATTACTTGACCCAACCAATATATGTTATGGTACGGGCGCTATACCATTAAAATGTTGTGTAAAATTGATTTAAATACTATATAAATGAAGCCCTCGTGGTACAGTGGGACAACGTCTCACTTTGAGCGTATTGGTTGTGGGTTCGGTCGTCACTTTTATTTCTCTGCTCTGGTAGACAAAGCGTAGTGTTTCGCTATTAAATATAGTTGGACTAGGACGAAAAGTGGAGAATGGAAAATCTTGACACAACGGTCTCTATGCCCACTCTGCTATTAAAAAAAACACAAATTGTAGAAAACTCAGAGTCATACTAAGCATATTTTTTTACAAACAAATACAAGATAACTCAAATATTTGTTACGGTCTGTATTTTAAGCTAATTTAGTTGAAGTTGGCTTAACCCGGCTTTATTCTGTGGCGCGCTGCATCTTGAATAATATTTGCTCAGGTTGTGCATAATGTGGCATATAATTGCTTACACTATCATACTGAGGTCACACTTAATTTTACACTAGATTAACTGGGGATTTTAAATGGAAAATTATAGCACTTGTTAGCTTTTTTAGTATTTAAAAAGCATTTTTAGCCTTTTTCTTATTTTTCTTTAAATATGTATCAATTCTTCTTAAAATATATATTAAGTTCATTAAAACTTAAGTCTAGGACTATGTAATATATAATTATTTTAGCTTGACCTTTTTATACTACAATTAGCAGAACCTAGTGTTTACACTCTTCATTCTTCATTTTCCAACTGAATTTGAGATTTTGGATAAATTAAAATAATTCCATTTCTCCGCGAGAGAATTCGACCCATAACCACATCTTCTACAATGACATAATAATTAAACATAACATCTTATAAACTAAATAGCGACACCATACGAACCATCAATATACAGCGACGACATGACGCTACTAAAGCCACATACATTATTTATATTCTATTCGACCCATTTAGTCGAAGTTAGATTGATGCAACCATTTTGGTATGCATCTGCATCGCAAGTGTTTGCTCAAGCTGTGCATAGCTGATAACGTTGCTAGTGCTGGTGATAAGTTCTCTACGGTTATGATGTTATTATTAGTTAATTTTATCGTGAGATTTTGTACAACGATAGATAAAAGTTCAAAATTTTACTTATTAAAATATATTGAGGCCGGTCGTGGCGCAGCGGCACAAAGTGTGACTGTAAACAGACTGGTTGTGGGTTCGATCCCCACTCAAGGAGATAAACTGTTTACTTAAATTTATATTTCCATTTCTTCGCTCTGGTGACGAGGCAAAGCGCGGCGTTGAGTTCTGCCACTTAACACGCAATGCCTCCAGAATTCGGCAGAAAGTGGGGAACGGAGTGACTTTCACTAGGTTCCCTCTGCCTACCTTACTGTGTGCGGGATACAGCGTGAAGCTGATTTTAAAATATATTGTATTTTCATAATAATTTTGTTATTATAGTATTCTGTTTTAAAGCGTCACATCTCGTATATAGCAGCGTAGCTTGGTTGTAAGACACTTCGTGTCCCATTTTCCGCTTAATTTTCGAGACATTGCGTGTTGAGTGGCAGAATCCAACGTAATTTTGTCTTGTTAAAATAGTTTATTCCTCTGAGTGGAAATCGGACTCACAGAGCCTTTATAGTCAGAAGATGTCCTGCTGCGCCAAAATGGCCTTCTATATGGCCTATAGTTTTAAGAAATGATTCTATTAATTATTTAAAAAAATACTTATTTCGACAAAAAAAGAGATCTATGTACATCTGTTCTAGACGTAATAAATCTACCTAAAATTGTTCTAAAACTTTGGCTATCAACAAACTATAAATAGCTGCTTAGAAGTTTCGAGCTACACCTTGATATTTGTTTAGAAGACGCTTACGACCACGTTCAAGTTATACTGCACAGTGTACTCGTAATTTGCGGGGTGGTGCATAAGGTCGGGCTAGTTACGGTGAAGAATGACCTCTAAAGTAAATGAATGGACTTTATAATTTTATGAGTACTAAATTTATATTAGTCTTGTTCATAACTTGGAAACTCCGTGGTTTTGGGGTCTGTTGGTCTAAAAACATAGTCATGCGTTCAATCCCAGTGGGATTTTAGATTTCTTTCATAATTTTACGGAGGATTTTCCTTTCTTTTAAATATACAGCAACTTGATCGTGCTGTTTAGTATTGGTAAAACTCCAAAAGAACCAAATAAAACTGAAAGTTCCAAGGGTAGGTTAAGCTTCAGTAAGCCGCATTAAGTCCACTCTAAGACAACGTGACGACCAAGCAACAATTCTAATATATTTGTATAGATATATTCGACATTTTATTATTCTTAAGTATTTCAATCAACAGGGTAGGCAGAGAGAACCCAGAGCTAAGAAACATTAACTTTCTGGATTTTTTGAACTCAACATAGTGATAAGTAGATAGAAAAATAATAATAATATTTTACCTATTTTGTTTGAGGCCAGTCGTAGCGCAGAGGCACAAAGTGTGACTGTAAAATCGACTGATTGTGGGTTCGATCCTCACTCGAGGTAGTGAAATATTTATTTACATTTATATTTTCATTACTTCGCTCTGGTGTCGAGGCGAAGCGCGGCGTTTAGTTCTGCCACTCAACACGCAATGCCTCCAGAACTCAGCAGAAAGTGGGGAACGGAATGTCTTAACACTAGGTTCCCTCTGTCTACCCCGATGCGTGCGTGTGTTTTTTTAAATTTTGTTTAGGTTCTCACTGTATTTCGAAAGTCTTTTATATACAGATTCCCCTCTCCTACCATAGGTGGGAACCTAAAGTTAAGACACTCCGTTACCCATTTTCGACCAATAATTGAGACTTTGCGTTTTAAGAAGTGGAACGTTACGCTTTGTCTTGTTACCAGAGCAAGATAATAAAAATACAATTCAATCCCCAGAATGGGAATTGAGTCCACAATCGTCGCTAAATAATCGTACATATAAGATTCCGTATGGGATAAAACAAAATTATCAAGAGTATTCCCCTGCTTTAAAAGTTTTGTTTTAAAAGTTATTTAAGCTTAACGCTGTATCTCACACATAGCAGGGTAGGTAGAGGGAACCTAAGAATCTAATCTTAAGACACTCCGTTCCCATTAAGACACATCCATTCCTCACTTACCGCCAAATTGTGGAGGCATTACGTGTTGATTGGCGGTCAACACTGTGCTTTGACTCGTTACCAGACCGAGGAAATAAAAATATAAAATATCTCATTTCTTCAAGTGGTAATCGAACCTATAACCTGTCGCGTTAACAGTTGAACGCTTCCCTCGCCCCAGCGCCATGAGCGGCTTCTATATCCAAGATAAATGAGAATTTGTCACAAATGTTAGAAATATAGCTTCGATTTCCTGTTGAACTACTTTACTACACGACCTCGCCTGGGGCTTGCACGATTACTTGAAATTCACTCGTTTTATATCTTGTGAGAGCATTCTATATTGATTTAGAATTTAAGCCTAGTCTTTTATTTTATCGATAGGTTTGAGTTTCTTTTAGCGTTTTTTTAATAAAAGGTATACATAACAATAGTTATGTGATTGTATACAGGATGGTTGTTGATCCCACTAGTGGGACAAATTTATTTCATTTCCCCACTCTGGCGACACCAAGTGCAACATCGAGTTTCACCATCAGCAATGCGTTGTTAGTTTCTTTAGCTTCACGCTGTATCTCACATATCCTGCTAGGATAGGCAGAAGGAACCTCTTTTTAAGACACACTGTTCTCCATTCAGATACTTCCGTTACCCACTTTCTGCTGAATTTCTGAGCCATTGCGTGTTGATTAGCGGAACTTAACACCGCGCATTGCCTGGTAACAAGAGCGAAGAAAATGAAAACATTAAATATTAGTTCCCCGAGAGGGAATCAACTCCTACTAGGGGCTCTAAATGTTGTTAGTGGTGAAACTTAACGCCGAACGGATAAAAAATTGGACAGTACACCGCAGGACGAAGTGTTTTGACACTGTATTCACTTACAACGGAAAAAAAGCATTAAGCTACGAGTACATCCAATTAATTACTAAATTGAATTTAATTTCAAAACGAAGTATTCAACAAAGCCCTACATTATCCACTCTCGCCATACCTACTTGCACAAGCATGTGATGTATTTAGAGCAGGTATAAATAAACTGTACGATACGCAATGAGGACAGCAAATGAATGATGCAATCTTTTATATATTAGTATAGTAGAATTTCGTATTTTATTAGGTTTTGTTGAGTAAATTCAATTATATATACATGTATGTATACTCAATAAATCAACGTAATACCTAATAATAGTTAAATAAAATAAATCAGCTTCACGCTGTATCCCCCATACAGCAGGGTAAGCAGATGGAACCTAGTGATAAGACACTCCGTTCTCCACTTTCTGTCGAATTCTGGAAGAATTGCGTGTTGAGTGGCAGAACTCAACGACGCGCTTTGCTTCGACACCAGAGCGAAGAAATGGAAATATAAATTTAAGCAAATATTTCATCTCCTCGAGTCAGGATCGAACCCACAAACAGTCGGTTTTACAGTCACACTTTGTACCCCTGCGCCACGACTAGCCTAAATAATAAATAGAATAATAGATATTGTTAAAAGTTATGAAATTTAATGATTAGATACTTACTATACAAATCAGTATAAAAACAGAATGATTGACACGAACAAAGAACAAATGTTACATTTTTCAGCTTCACATTGTATTCAGAGTATAAAAATTCAAATAGCAGTGAGCAGACAGTGAACGTAGTGTTAATACACTCCAGTTCCGTACAATTTTTGAGACATTGCGTGGTGAGGATAGAATTCAACACCGCGCTTTGCTTGTTACAAAAAGTGAAAATCGTACCTTGAATCGAACCTACTAAATCGAAAACTACTATAGAAAGTAGTGTAGTTTCGTCGATCTATACCGATTTTTTCCCATAATATAGATTTTTTGGATATGTCAAATGTAATAAGTACCTATAGTTTCATCACAATATTCTTTATCCAAGAAGGTACCTACTGCTTACAGGCTAGAATTGATCAATTTATTATACAAAAGTTTTCTGACAGCGCTGTTGCAGGCTACAACCGACTTGTAAAATATTCTCGCTTATATGTGCCAGCTGAAATTCAGCAATCGTTATTTGTATATGATTAATAATATGTGTGTACATATTTCAAATATGTGATTAATACATATACACATAAAAAGCAGTAGCAGCAGCAGTTTAAAGCTGTCTTTGCTGACACAAAGGTGATTGTAACGCGACGGTTGTAGATTCAATCTCCACTTGGGGAAATAAATTATTATTTATTAATATTTTCATTTCATCGCTCTGGCGAGTCAAAAGCCCGGCGTTAAGTTTCGCCATTCAACACATAATAACCTCGAAAAATTCGGCGAAAAGTGAGAAACGGAGTATCTTAATACTAGGTTACCTCTACCATCTTGCTGTTCGTGGGACATAGCGTGAAGCTGATCAAAAAAACATTTAAAAGGTATCTAAATATAAATACTAATTTACGTCACTTAGGTAAGGTATAACTTTATATAAAATACTTTTTGCAATTCTAATTAAAATAAATGAATGCTTTTTAGAGGAAAACTAAAATTTTAAATAGTATGGAGACAAAAAACTTCCTCCATCTGTCACAGGTGTAGTTTCTGTGCATCGTTTAGCAGCGATGTCCTAACGGTCAGCCCTAGCCGAACCTGGGATTATCTTACTTCTGAACCATGAACCATTTAAGAAGCACATAGTGTATTTTAATAGAGCGATTACCATCTGTCAGGAGAGATCCAAGAAAGAAAAGAAAAGCAGTAAAAGGAAAAAAGGACACCATTTCCATGGATTGGAGCGAAGTGTGATAGTAGTAGCTCGAGGCTTCAGGGTGTCGCGTATCTAAGAGGTGCATACCTAAATTAACCGATTTTGAATTAAAAAAGCATCATCGTGAATCTTTTCAGTTATACGTACAATATAATAATATGGTATCATCAAGATGATCTGATGATGCAGCCAGGACTCGACCAGTGAAACTCTTTAGAGGCTACTAGTAATCTATATAACTTGCTTTCATCTCATTTGCTCATTAGCTCCGAGCACATTCTGTAGCACTTCGAGAGGAAAAGCGTATGTTTTAGTCTATTTAAAGCATATATTTTTAATATATTTTCTTAAAGAAGAAATCAAAGCCACAATAATCATACAATCGTATACGTCACTACTAAGCAATGACAGCGAAATCTTTTCTAAAAAATCATAAATGTTGTAATATAGTATTATAATAAAATTAATTAGTATGTTGAACTGTGACCCGCCTTGTTTGTAGGTTACGCGAAGCGTGACTCGTAATTATGATAATATGGATGTTATGTTGAAACAGAAACGTATACGTTTCATTTTACAATGAGAATTCTTCTCAAATATATTTATATTTCTTCGCAGAATAGTGGGAATTGAACCTACGGCCACTGTTTCATTGCACCATGATGACGTCTCTTTAATATATATTTTTTTCAGCTTTACGATGAGCAAAGGGGATCTAATGTGAACAACAATTTTCCGCCAAACTCCGAACGCATTGCGTACTGAGTGACGGAACTCAACGCCGCCAGACGACACCACTGTGACGAAATTTAAAATATATATTTAAATATAAAATATGTATTTATTTTTAATATGTAATATTATGAGTATGCTTCTTACGATTCACATTTTCAACGTATAAAATTTAACTGCATTTAGTACAGTCAAGTGACGGTTTTCTAAATACACCTAGTCTACTGAGACATTTGATCGTGATAGGACTAGGCGTTGAAACACCTGGTTTTAAGCCTTTTACGCCATCTGCCCGTTCTCTTAATTATTATATAATGTCATGTTTTTTATTAATCAAATAAAAAGACAAGAAGACGAAATGTGACGAAAATATAACCTCAAAGTATAGTAGAAATAATAAAACACAACAGCGATGATTATGGATTCGATTCGTATATGCAATGTATTTTGCAGGAATTTGACGACGAATATATAAGTAAAATATCTTTGATATTAAGGTCATTTTAATTTTATGAAGGATAGCTTTAATTTTTATTAAAAAAGTAAAACTGTTTGATTTCTTATCGGCGTTTTGTAGAACAAGTCACCAGTGGTAGGTAGCTTTTTTATTGTATATGTCAATTTGAATAAAGGATTATTTGAACTAGATTTTTGATTTATGAAGAGAGGCCAGTCATGGGGCACACGTGTGCTTCTGTAAACACGAAAGAAAGAAAAAAAATGAAATATTTGATATTTTTATTTCCTTGCTTTTGGTAACGAGGCAAAATGTGGCGTTAAGTTCCGCCACTCCACATACAATGCCACAAGACTTCAGCGGAAAGCGGGGAACATATAGGAAGTAAAAACAATAAAATATTTATTTTCCTTGGTAATTTACTATCTTTGCACGTCTAAATAGTACGTTTGTACGTATTTGTAGGCTTAAGAGCGTCTCGTCATGCCATACTCAGACTAGTCAAAGGCTTATTAGACTCGGTTTACCTCTTCACTTAAGCTTGGTATATGCTTGTTAAGATTTCCTACCCACAAGTGTCAACATTCCGTTATTAGTGCTTTCGGACATAATATTTTTTGTTTGTTTGTCTGTTAGTTTTTAATATCTACTAAAATGTAGATATGATTAGGTTTTAATATTTTATTTTAAATTAAATAAATAATATACCTGCTAGTATCGAACTATTTTGTTCTCCATATTCCATAAGGCGTCCAGTGGGCATCGAATCCACAGCATGCATATTATGCTACTGCACCACAATGGCCTCTACTCCACGCTTTTTCCCGCATAATAGGGTAGACAAAGTGGTTAAGTGTTAAGACACCCCGTTCCTCACCTTAGAGACAATGTGTTGAGTACCATACCGACAAAATCAACATAATTAATTCACTCGAATGTAAATCGAACCTGCAACTGCCGCAATTCGACTATAAACACTTGTGCCCTTCCGCCACGACAGCCTCAATATATATAAAACTGAATATATTTTTCAAGAAACTACGCTACTAGGTGTTTGTTAATTTCCGTAGTAACATATTATTGTTTCCGCGAACAAATGAAAGGCGTGATCCGTGTGATTAAAATTTAAATTGACGTTTTAAATTGATGTTTTAAAGTGTTTTCCCAATTCGAACAGCAATTATAACAACAGGTGTACCTATTGTTAAAGCGCAGAGTTTTTATTATTCACTCTTTTTTTTTTATTGAAAGAAGAATTTCCAAGTACTTTTTTTCATAAATATACAGGAGATGAAAGTATCCGAATATAAAATTTTACAGCTTCATGCTTTTTACCGTACATAAGGTTGGGCAGAGGGAACCTAGTATCGTGGCCCAGTGGCTAATGGGTGTGACTGTAAGCGTGACGTTTGTGGGTTTTATTCTACTCGACGGAATGAAAAAAATAATATTTTCACTTCCTTTTCTTGATCAAGGACCACTTTCATGTCATTCTTGGTAGCACAGACCACTATGCATGTAGGTATAATAAAAATTAACTGTGATAATTAAACAAAAACTTCGCCTCACCATCCCTAGTAATAAAATTAAAATCTTTCGCGGACCATATTTAGGCTTCTGCGGACCACTGGTGGTCCGCGGACCACTGGTTGGGAACCACTGCTCTAGAGGCAAAGCGCAGAGTTGAATTCGGCGACCCAACATGGAATCCGTCGAGAATTCTTCGGAAAATGGGGAACGAAAGTGTTATATGTGTTTCAATGGGAACGGGGTGTTCCCATGTTTCCTCTGCCTAACCTGCTATGTGCAGGATATAGCGTAAAGCTAAAACAAATATAATTTCACCGAGTCGACTTCAAACTTAAAATCTACAACCATTGGGCTTACAGACGATATCCAATTAGATCACAATTACGCCTCAAATAGATTTTTTTTTTCGAAACATTTTATCAACACTTTAAAAAAAGCAAACAACAAATTTAAAAAAATAATGTAAAATAAAATACTTCATTAAAGAAACGGTTGCTGTGACTAAAAATATGACTTAACGAACAACAATTTTCCCTGTTTTTGACACGGCAGCGTGGCCGAGCGGTCTAAGGCGCTGGTTTTAGGCACCAGTCCGAAAGGGCGTGGGTTCGAATCCCACCGCTGTCAAAACTTTTTATTTCTTTTTGGAACATTTTTAAACCTTGTTTGAAAATAATATATATTTAAAATATTAGGTACCTATATCAATTGACCATTTTATTTATAAATTTGTAAAAAAAAATATAATTTCCTTTTTTTTATAAAGAAATAAACTTGATGGTTTTAATTTTTTTTGTTACAAAATTTGTATTGTATAAAAATTAAACAAAATTAAAACAATATTTATTTTATATTTCGGAAAACATATTTATTAAAAATTGTTTATTTCAAAAATTTTGTAGTATAAAAGTAAAGTATAATATTAAAATATTGTCACACCTTCGATAGCTCAGTTGGTAGAGCGGTGGACTGTAGCTGGTTAAATTGTCATCCATAGGTCGCTGGTTCAAATCCGGCTCGAAGGATTTTTTTATTAAAATTATAATTCAATTTCCTTGAAATTAATGTAACATAGTTAAAAATAGTGGACAACCATTTTTTTATTTAAGAACTTTAATTTACATTATTACATTTTACGCAAAATTAATTACATTTAATGATCATCCGTCCTTCACTATACGCTATTACCTTGCTATGGGAACATGACAAAGCGTGGCGTTGAGGACCACCTCCCAATAAAGAATGTCTCGAAAATTAGGCAGAAAAGATTTTTAACACTACAGGTTCCCTCTGCGTACCATGCTTACGCGAAATACTTACGAAGTTACGAATAGCACTATTCTATAGTTTTATTAGGTTACCGTCAATAATATTTACAATACGAAAATTTCACCTAAAATTGGGTAAATTACCAATAAACTCTACCTTATGTTGAGAAATATGTATAATAAATTTAATAACTCAAAGCAGCAAAATCTTAATTAACTGCGAACGAATGTGTGGCATTAAAATCAGCTGGCGTACACACGTCGGTGTGAAATCGGTATTATTTTTAAACGGCCAAGCGAAACTTGGAAAAGACATAAATTTAAATGTTTATAATTTGAAAGTGTGCTTCGCGATTGTGTAAGTTGTGGAAGTCGCGGAAGTTTGAGCTCAGCTGACTTAAGTGGGCACCGAAAAAATATTAACTGAAATATAGCACTGTTGACTTTAAAGTTAGCCAAGATAGCTTTGGTATGAAATCTTGTGTATACTTGGCATTTGTTATTTTTGAAACGAATTCGTTTTTAAAATAAGAGAAATTCCTATATTCCCTAATTATATCTATATTTTTTATGAGTGTATGTCGATTTCTTGGTAATTTGGGTACTCTCCTATTGATCTCATTACTACAAACAACAGTAAGTCAGGATTTGATGATGAATTGAAATCGATTTCTATAGGCACATACTATGTGTTTTACTTACGATATTCTGAGCTGGTAATAATTACAAGAGACACATTTCCTTAACGATTAGGAGTTAGGAGATAATATTTGAATGTTATAGGGACGTATAGAAGGCTAGTTGTATACTTTCAAGTTGTTCGGGTAAGTTGATGATAAGTTTATCTATCATCTACTTTAATCAATTACCTCTTGTAGGTATAATTTCTCAACTTCTAATTAAGGTTAAGTAGTGTCTTTGTACTGGCCAATATGCCTATGAAGAACGAAATATATTGATATTATATTCCCTTTGCCCTGTTGTGTGCGGGAAACAGCGTGAAACTAAAAATAAAACTCCTGAACGCGTCATAATACGTAAAATTTAATAAAAAGTTTAAAAAATCAAATCAGCTTCACGCTGTATCTTGCACACAGGAGGGTAGGCAGATGGAACCTAATGTAAAGACACTCCGTTCCTGACATTCTGCTGAATTCTGGAGGGATTGCATGTTGAGTGGCAGAACTCAACGCCGCGCTTTACCTCGACACCAGAGCGAAGAAATGGAAATATACATTTAAATAAATATTTCATCTCCTAGAGTGGGGATCGAACCCACAACCAGTCGGTTTTACAGTCAGTAGTTTCTCTATAACTACCCGGCTATATGGCTGTGCTACTTTTTTAAAATAAATTTTTAAATATAATACGAGTTTTACAACTCAGGTCGTACATAACCTGTCAAGGCATCTGAATAAATATGTACTTTTACATTTGTATATTACTATACATAGACTTAATTTTCTTTCTTACTAATTATTACATTGTTTTATTTTTGTATTATTTTATCAATGAACTATTGTTTTTGAAAAATGTTACATTAATTTCACAATGAAGCCAAGTTTACAATTATTAAAATATAATAGAATGTGTAGAGATATGCTAGTATTAAGACACTTCTTTCTCTATTTTTCGCCTGAGTTCGAGACATGATGTTAAGTATTGGAACTCTGAGTAGTACTTTGTCTTTTACTAGAGCAGAGGAATTCGCTTATCTCAGGAACCACTGGTTCATTCATAATTTATAAGATGTTCTTCTAAATAATATTTGTATTATTAAAAATAAAATTTTATAACAATTAATCATAATATCAGCGATTTGTTCTAAGAGAGCTTTAGAAGTTTTCTAGAAAAGTAAATTCGAATAAAGCTTTAAAGTGTAAATTTATTTATTTAGAAACCGGTCAGCTGCCTTTAAAACTAAGTGCTTTAGAAACAATTTATCACTCGTCGATGCGAAGAGAGATTTAAGCGAAAACAGTCCTAATACAAGTGTTCTATTGCTGATTGTATTGTCACAGCTGTATTGAAGTGTTAGAGTGATTTGAATAAGTAAATGAAAATTTATTTGAATAAAATAATAATTATTAAAACAAAATAAAATATTAGGTTGTATAAAAAAAAATCAAGCATGTTAAGAGGAGTTAATAATAACTTAAGATAATAAGTTTTCTTTAAACACATTACCCTTTGCGTCACGAAATCGGTAAAAACTTAATTATTAATAATTGTCCTGCCGTTACAGCTAACCTAACGGCTCCACCCAGGTATATACTATAGCTATTGCTATACCAGGATAGAAAAAAAGTATCTATTTAGTCTGAAGACACTCCGTTTTCCAATTGCAGTCTAAAATCGAGACAATGGTTCTGGAGAGGAGAAAGCTCTAACGGCAGAGAAAAAGGAGAGAAAAATTCGCACAAAAAAAATGAATTAAAGATTAATTATTTTTTATAATTTCAGGTTTTTTAAAATTTTATTGTAGCAAAGATAACAATTTTCTTTTTAAGTAAAGTTCTTTTAGACATTACTAAACCATTTTAGTAGTTAGGTAGTTATTGTATTGTTTTTACACTACCACATAAACTATAGAAAAATTTAAACGTAGCGGGACTCCAATCCACGTTTCTTGGAAACTGTCTAAGAACTCCGACCACTAAGCCATAAGTTCTCATCACGGTACGTCAAAGTTCTTAATTTTTTTTTATTTTTTTATGAAAAAAACAAGGCAAACGAGCGTTCGAGTCATCTGATGGCAAGTGATCACCGCCGCCTACGACCCCGTGCAACACCAGAGGAATTCTCGAAAAAGAATAAACATTCTTGAACTTTTAAGTACATTTTTTGTGTGCAAATTTAATTCTGTGTGCAAAAACACCATTCATTCGCTGGGTAATTTAGCGTACCTACTTCGCGTGCTCAGTGCCTTATGCTTCGTCGGCTATAATTCGCGACGTTATCTTTCCACCTTGTTAAATATTGTCTTGTTATAAATTTGTATACTTTAAGTGAATTTACTATGATATTTGGTATTAAAACTGATGTTTTTTTGTTATCAAATATTTGAGATTATTATGGCGCAGATTCATAATTTCTGATTGTAAACGTAGCGGTTTTGGGTTCGATCACAACTCAGCCGAATAAATTTAATCTTTTTGATAACAAGCTATCTATATTTTTAAAGAATAATATGGGTATCACCTAATATGATGGATTTGTAAAAATTTTAGGTGGATTGTGTAAAAATTTGTTATCGGCCATTTTTTTCCGCTATTTTGGATTAACTATTAAATTCCATTAATTTTTTCATAATTTGATGTCGTAATGCAAATTTTTACTCAATCGGACATTGAGAAGTGGATCAAATTGAGTTTGCAAGATTTCAAATACACTAACACATACTGACAAGGTAAGACTGAGTTATTACATTTTTATTTGATTGGCTTGGTGCCAAAACGAAGAAATGAAAATACTAATAAATAATAATTCGGCGTTAAGTTTCGCCATTCAACTAAATGCCTCCAGAATTAGGCGGATAGTGGAGAACACCCTTCTGTGCGTGGAATACAGCTTGAAAGTGATTTTTTTTAATAATCCATTCACCCGTATGAGAATCGAACCCACAACCGCCGCGCTTAATGTCTCGTATACATATATACGGTACATAATTGTAATAAATGTTTATAATTTTCCGATTAACTTTTATCGATATACTGGAGTAATATCAAACATTGAATTGGTTATTAACTTTGCATATCAATCGAATATTCATGATATTATTCTGCTGCTGCACTTATTGAGCATAATTAATTATACGTTTATAGATAGATATATCATACGGGAAACTTTTGATTATATGTTATTTATGAGGCAGCATTACAGCCGCACTGTTGTGCAGTACACAAGGGGAGGCTGTAAGCGCGGCGGTTTTGATTCGATTTCCACATGGGGGAATAAAATACTTAATATTTCCATTTCCTCGCTCTGGTTACGAGGAAAAGCGCGGTATTGAGTTCCGCCACTCCACACGCAATGCCTCGAGAATTTGGGGAAAAGTGGAGAGTGAAAGTGTCTTAATATGAACAGTAGGTTTATTCTTTCTGCCTTCCCTGCTGTATGAGGGATATAGTGTGAAGCTAAAATATCCGTATAATATATAAAAGACTTTAGTTTTTAAAAGACCGGCACATAATGCACAGCCAGAGGAACTGTGCGGCGTAGAGCGTCCTAGTTTCCGCCCAAATTCGAGACGTTACGTATTGAGTGGCGGAACTCACCCCCGAGCTGTGCTAGAACTCACTACCGTCGCACTTACAATCACACGCTGTACCGCTGCTAAATCACTATTGAAAAAAACTACAATAGAAACCAAGCAAACAACAACATAGGAAACTTACTAAAATATTGTATTTCAAAACGGTTTCCTCGTATAAAAGCAGCAAAACGTGAACGCTGTTTGAAAATATTCTGAACAATTACTTGGAATCGTTGATCGAAAGTAATTTTAACAAGTGCTTCAAAAAGTGAGGCTGACCCAAATACTTACTTCTAGGTAACGCTTCCAAGGCGAGATGGACACAACAATAAAAATATTATTCGTTTTCCAACTAGTTTCAAGATATTCTTAATTTCCGTATAAACTGATATTTAAATACTTTTAATAAAATGTATGAATAATTTAATGTAGCGTGATTTGTATATATATTTTCCTTTCCACAGTTTTTATAGATACACCTTGTACGTAATTGCAGGGTATCGAGAGGAACCTAGTGATAAAACATTTCGTTTACAAATTCTTAAGACATTGCGCGTTGACTTAACCCCGAGTTTTGTTTTCTTGCTAGAGCGCTCTATACTCTGCCTAGAGGGAACCTAGTGATAAGACATTCCGGTCTCCACTACACAATTTTCGAGACCATGCGTGTTAAGTGGCCGAACTCAACGCCGTATTTTGTATTTTTAGCAGAGCGAGAAAAAAGAAAACCGAGTGGATTTCGAACCCACTATCATTACATACACATTCAGATAAAATAATAACGTAGCAATTCTCTTTGACACACACAAGAAATCTATTCAAAGAAGCAAGGAAGACGATTTACATACAAAACACGCAAAACTAAGCTGACGGGAATTCACCCCCTAATTTGCATAGCAATAGATTATAGAAACATACCTAATAGTAGAATTTTCCACCGCTTTAACCATTCCGTAGTCATTCATAGACTTATGAATATTTATCGTCATTTTGGGAAATGAAAATGTAAACTGACGCGAGGTGCCAAAAAAGTAAAAGTATTCGTGATGGGTGACCAAAAATGCGGTATAAATTTAGTATATAGAGAAATAAAGGAAACAAATTCTTTTTTACTATAGGATAAAGTCGATTTTTGTATATACTTTTGTGTGTGGTACTATGACACTAAATCTCATGAATAGATATTGTTAAATCAAAATGTCGTAAAAATTTGCTTGCTTTCTAAGTAAATTGCATATTGAATTAAAAGACTTGAGGCTGTCGTGGAGGAGCGGCACAGCGTCTGACTGTAAATACGACGATTGTGGGTTCGATTCTCACTCACGAGCACAAATTACTTATTTGTGTGCATTATAACGAGAAAATATTAAAAAAATGACGCTTTAAATGAAAAAGGAAATGTATAACATCTATATTAATATTTGAAGATACATGTTATAATCATATTACATATATTATTATTTTATATTTTAATATGAAAACAAAAAATAAGAGAATCGTCCAATTACATACATTAACAGATATCGAAAAAAGTGAAGAAAAAAAGTAATTTACATATCACTTATCCTCCAGTATGTATCATATCGAGTTTTCTCATGGGGGCTATAAAATCGATAACCATAAACACAGTTATATTGTATTACGGTGAATAAATAAATATATGTTTGTATACGAGTATAAAAAACGATCGTTGCGGCGTCGATAATGGCATCGCGAGGAAATATAGCAGCAAATTGAAATATGGTAAGGAAATGTGGATTTTTTTCAAAGTTTATGTAATATTTAGGAGTATGTATATATATTATTTTCGAGTCTTTCTTATTTTTACTGTTTGTAGTTTGCTTGTTATAAAGAAAAGTCTCTCTGCTCTACGTTTTTCACGGGCTTAAGTCAGTTGTGTTTAGTGTCGAAGGCGAAGTTCAACGTTGCAATTAGTAAAGCACGATAGCATTTTTTTTACTAACTTTATAAAAATACTAGTAAGATCTTTTATTAAGATTTATAAGGATTAAAATTAGATAATTTTTAGGTATATTTTTTATCTTTTTTTGTATATTCACTATTTTTATATATTTTGTGCGAAACTATTTAACCGATTATTATTTGCAGTCACCGCAAGGTGAACTAAATGTCTTGTTTCCAAAAATCTGCCGAGAATAGCTTATTCAATAGTGGAGTAATAAATACTCCCAGTTTTAGTTTACACGGATGGCAGGTTCTATAAAGTTTTTAGGATATCTCAAATGTATAACTATACAAATTAACATTTTAAATTTAATTCTACCACAATCAAGAAGAATTTTTAAGTGAATCTTAAAAGTTTTTTTCTTAAAAATTAACTTGACTTTGTATTAAATGAGTTGTGGCTTGAAACTTTTTAATTAACTCCTTTTAAGAATATTTTTTTACAAAATATTTCTTATTTAAAAAATTTTGAGGATTTGTTTTATCTTTTTTTCTATTTTTTTATCAGCTTCACCCTGTATCCCACACACAGCAGGGTAGGCAGAGGGGACCTAGTGTTAAGACACTCACTTCCCCACTTTCTGCCGAGTTCTGGAGGCATTGGCGGAACTCAACGCCGCGCTTTCCCTCGACACCAGAGAGAGGAAATGAAAATATAGATGTAACTAAATATTTAATTTTTTCGAGTGGGGATGGAACCCACAACTAGTCGATTGTACAGTCTTACTTTGTGCCCCTGCGCCACGACTGGCCTCATTAAGTTTTATCAGTTTAATAAATATCCACGCGATAACGTCTTGAAATGACTAGCTCTAACTGTACACTATACAGCAAGTTTAAATAAAATATTTTTTTAGATGCACATACTCGTTCATATAAATAAGGCTGTCAGATATTATTTTAATAACAAAAGTAAAAAATATTTCTATTTAATCATAGCTTAAATAACTAGTCGTCGAACACAATTTTTACACAGTTTACGTTAGCTTTAAGACGTGAAACGGAAAATCCGGATATTTCCGTTCCTGTAAGAATTTCGATAAATCATTTGTCAGCACTCCCCTTACGGTAACCTATCTTCATGCTAAATTTCAACTTTCAAAGTCTAGCAGTTTCGTTTGTGTGTTGTTTTTCAGTCGCTCAGTAATGAAAGACTTTTTATTTAATATATTTACGTTTTTATTTTTCTGTAATTTTTTATAAGAAACGATCGTATTTTTTTTTTAATTTTTAATTTTTTTATATAAGTATATTATACAACAGTCATAATCAACTATTTTTAACTATTTTTAGTTAAGTTATATGTATTTTGTACATTTTATACATTAGGATAAAATAAACAACAATATCGAATACGTGTATTAGTTGATAGCGATAAGCTAGATTATCAACTATTAGAAAAAAATAATAAAAAAATATCATACTAATAAAATACAACAAACTCTATAGATATTTCCCATATAGTATTCAAATTAGCATATATAAAGTTAATATTACAAATAAAAAAAACATTTGACAGCGGTGGGATTCGAACCCACGCCCTTTCGGACTGGTGCCTAAAACCAGCGCCTTAGACCGCTCGGCCACGCTGCCTGATGACGGAGATGATTATAACTATGAATAGTAGGAGTAAACTTTGAATAGTAAGAATAAACTTCGACAAGTTTTTTTTTTAAGTTTACATAATGACTAAGCAAAGAGAATCAAGAACTGCAACTGTGGAACAGGGCTTGAAATAACGTTAAAACTATGGTATCGTACACTAGGTATCGATACTTGATAAAGTATCGATAAATATTTACCTTTATATTTAGATACTTTTATCGTTAAGCACAAGTATAGTTAAATCTATGGTATCGCTAGGTATCGTTAAAATGGTATCGTTAAGATAGTTTCGCTACCGTCGCTCTCGTCCAATCACAAAAATATGTAAGTAAGACTGCGTCGACGCTAGGTGTGTGTGCGTGTGTGTATGTGTGTGTGCGTACTATTATTACCGCGATCTCTTTGCTATTTCGAGTTATTGTTCTTGTTGAATATACATCCATACATATGAAAATAATTAAGCGCCTGTGATTTCAAAATCATTTTATATTATACAGTTACTTACGTACTACTAAAATAATTCATCATCATTTTTTTCCCAAAATAAAAAAAATATATTATATAAATAAATATTCCTGTAATTCAAGCGGGAGGTGTTAGTAATAATAATATTTATAAACTATAACAGTATTTACTTTATAATGGATATTCATGTTATGGAAAGGTATAGAAATAAACTGCCTTGCTAGTGATGTGGTTGAAGCGATTCCCGAGCAAGGGATCTTGCGTTCGATTCCCGAATCGGGCAAAGTATGATTAATTATTATCGGTTTTCGAAAAATCTCAATAGTATCAATAAAAAAGCGTGATGTTATGAATAGTATAGTATCGGAATAAGTAAATCAACGACAATTTTAAACACAAAAAATATTATTTTGGACTTTAATGAGATGAGGATATAATGAGGCCAGAAGCGCAAAAGTCGTGGCGCAGAAGCACAAGCGTGTTATTGTAAATGCGAGACAGGTTGTGGGTTGGATTCCCATTCGAGGAAATAGAATATTATTTTTTTTAACATTTTTAATATTTTTTCGTCGATATGACTATCATTTATGCTATTTTTTGATTTGAGAAAATAATTTATTGGCTGTAAGAATGTTCATTGTTATTTAAAAGATATTCTTGTTTACATTCTAAACTTAAGAATCAAGAAACTGCTTAAAATATGCTTTCTTCGCATGCGTTGTAATGACTACATAAAAAATATTATAAAAAATTATTTGAAGCCGCAGCGGCATGAAGTGTGACTGTAAAACCGACTGGTTGTGGGTTCATCCTCCTCAAGGAGATGAAATATTTACTTAAATTTATATTTCCATTTCTTCACTCGTATCGACGATACGCGCGGCGTTGAGTTCTAACACTTAACACGCAATGCCTCCAGAATTCGGCAGAAAGTGGGGAACGGAATATCTTAACACTAGGTTCCCTCTGCCTACCCTGCTGTGTGCGGGATACAGCGTGAAGCTGATTTTGATTTCATTTTGATACAAATAAAAGTTAAGGATATGTGATTGTAATTATTATGTTACTAGCGACCAGCTCGCGGCTTCGCCCGCTTAAATTTGTGAATTTTTAAGTTTTTTTTAGATTTTTTAAGATTTCTAAAATGAAAATTATTAAAACCATATGCGGTATTTCAATTTTAATAAAAAAATAGTATTGGAGGCATTTAACAAAGTAAGAAGAAACAATAATATAGAACCAGAAACAATAATATTTAAAAAAAATCTGTTTGTTGGTTTTTCTGTTTGTCGACGTTTATCTCAGAAACGGCTTAACCGATTTAAGAAGCGAAGACGCGAGCGCGGTGCGGGGGCGGTAAAATCGATTTAACTGTTTTTATTTAATGGTGTAATGATTAAATAACTGACCTTTATAACTATTTATTTATATTCTCATAGAGAAATTATAGCTTTATTAGGCACTTTTTTTTAAATAATTTTATCAAAATATATTTATTTCTTTTAAGATAAAAATTAAAATAACATATCCATAATTACATATAATATATTTATATAAATGAGAATATTTTTTTGTTTAATAGCTCCCAATAGTTATTACATGCATGCGTATGCAAGGAAAAAACATTTAAGAAAGTTGTTTAATTCTATCAGAATTATAAAAACTACTATTATTTTATTTTCTCAAATAAAAAAATGCCTTTGTTTTTCACCTGAAAGACACTAAATGCGCGAAAAAATATTAAATTTATATATAAATATATAGATACCACATTAGTATCGGTACTGTACTGGTAATAATAATTAAAAAATAGATATACTACGGGATACCTTTGTATGCAAAGTTTAAAGCTATTCATTATGACAGAATATAAAACAGTATATCTATAGAGGAAATACGCACTCTTTGTATTTTTTTCAGCTTCACGCAGTATCCTGCACACAGCAGGGTAGGCAGACATAACAGACGACACTCCGTTCCCCATTTTGCGCCGAATTTTTCGAATTGCGTGTTAAGTGGCGATACTCAACGCCGGGCTTTTGTCTTGGTGCCAGAGCGAAGAAATGAAAATATTAAGAAATAATAATTCATTCTCTCGAGTGGGGATCGAACCCACAACCGCCGCGTTTCAGTTACACCCCTGTGCCTCTGGACCTCAACGGCATCGATTCTTTTTAGTCTTTCAAAATAATATGTGTATTTTTTAGATGTCCCTCTGAACTATGATAATACGAACTTTAAAAATTAGTTATTGTGGCATTTTTAAAGATTTTATAGTTTTTTGTCGTCTATAAAATTGTAGTACATCACTTTGGTCTATTCTTAATAATTTCCACAGCGTACGCGATATAAGGTTTTTTTTTTAATATATATTTATATTTTTTTTTTACACGTTAATTATAAAATAATTTTTCAAATTTCGTCCCGCAGTTTCGGGGCCTATTCAATTCTAATAAAGAAACAAAAATTTTTATCGATTGTCTTCATAATTTTAGTAATATCGATGCACCGCCCCCCACCCCCGCAGAGTCACGCTGCTACGGTGCGCGAGGTCACACACTTCACATTTTTTATTATTACATGATTTTCTTTAGATTGATATTTTTAAATTCATTGTATCTTTTGAATGGAATGTCCGATTTTAATCATTTAAAAAGTATTTTACACGTATTGAAATTATCTTTAATACAATATCATTTAATGGTATAAGGATTCATGCAGATGTATGAATAATATGGTTTGATTATTGTCGGCACTTTTGTCAACTTATAAAATATAAAAAAGTGCTTATATTGGCATAACTACAGTAGTTGGCATATCGTATCACGGACTTTTTTATAGATATTGATGCGTTCTATAACACTGTAGAACATTGTTTTGTTCTATCATCAATAGTTTTCGCAGCGCACGCGATGATAGAATTTTTAAGATCAATTTCTCCACACTGGGTCACATTATTGCATTTTTATTAAGAATGTCTATTTTTTTTGAAAATGTAATATAGCCTATATTAGTATAGATGATAAATACGTTTTGTAGTAGTAAATTAATTAATGAATTAAATCAAATGGACGCGGGGGAATGAATTATTATTTATTAAAAATTTTATTTCTTTGGTCTGGTAACCAGGCAAAGCGCAGCCTTGACTTCCGCCACTCAACACGTAATGCCTCGAAAATTTAGCTTTAAGTGAGGAACGGAGTGCCTTAACACTAGGTTTCCTCAGCCTACCCAGCTATGTGCGGGATATATTTATTATTTATGAACTCATCGAAATAAATGTTAAAGAAAAGTCGCAAACTACATATTAAACAGATAAATGTCTGTTTGTCAGTGCGTTTGTCAGTCACGTTAATTTCAGAAACTTGACTGATAAATAGACAAAAGACGGCAACTTTAAGGTTTTTATAAATTTCGTATTAGAAATCTTAAGTGCACTGCAAACATACATTATATACGTATAAAAAAATTACGTAATTCAGTGTATTAAATAGATAATTCAATAGTTTAAGTGGGCGAAGCCGCAAGTTTGATAGTAGTTTTTTTAAAAGTGTTGCATAAAAATATTGTCAATTAATAAAAGAAACAACATGCTTAGACAAGATACACTAATGCACAAACGTGCCCAGACGTCTCGTTTTGAATGAGACTGTCTCGTTTTTCCCTTGTGTGTCTCGGTAGATATGTTAATATTTAGGGTCATCGTAATATAATATAAAAATACAAAAGTCCCGTTTTTACGTACACTATTTTGGAAAAACGGAAGTATAACATTATTAAAGTGTCAATTATATTATAAAGAAAGCACGTCTCAGATGTCGAAAACAATTGAAACTATCCTAAAATAACAAAAACTATCGTAAAAAACGAAAACACTATAAAATTATTAAAGAAAACGAAAGTCACTCATAGAAAAGGAAATCCATTCTAAGAAAACCACACCTGTAAAAAACGGAAAGCAACCCTCCAATGTCCCGTTTTGAACCGACCAAAATATGGTGACATTATGTATGCGTCAATTAGTTGAATAGGTTAAAAAATACGCAAGCGTGTTCTAATGCTTCACAACAAACGACGTGGCAACAGCGCGCGACAGTGCGAAGAGAGGCGCCGCCCGCCCGCCGACCGACGAGGCGAAAACGGCAACGTCGCATAAAGTAACTAAATAATAGGATGAATTTTACCGCTACTTTTATCGCTACTTTCGAAGTAACACTAAATTTTACGTTAAAGATTTAACGCAATATTAACCTTATTTTTACGGTATTTTTCCGTTAAGTTAGCAAGTATTGCTACCAAATAGTAACGATACTTAAGTATCTCTATGGCATTACCGGTAATTAACGTTAATTTTAAATGTGAATTGGTAACGTTAACAAGCCCTGCTGTGGAATGACCTACCTGCGGCAGTGTTTCCACTGGAAATCTGGTATCCACCTGGAAACTTTCCAGGTCGATACCAGATGAGTATCTTCAAAAAGCCCGTCTTTACCTTAAAGGTCTGCAACGGTCTTGTAGCTTCTTAGGTGCTGCACGGGCTCGTGGGTGTGTATTATTACTTACCATCAGGTGACCCGTACGCTCGACACTCCGTTCTCTAATTAACGCCTTATTCACATTATAGTGCTAGTCACAGTTCTATTAAAAATATTCTTATATGAGAAACAATGAGAACATTCATACTATCGCTACCATCAATTTCCAGTCCAATCACACATATAGGAATATTTCTTATACAAAAAATATCAAGATCGGACCGAGAACAAAGTGTGACCGTCACTGTAGTGTGAATCGTCCCTTAAAGACGTCATACGTTATATAGAGAAACCTTAACCTTAAGTTAACCGTACTTCCCCTCATTGATAGGGGATATAATTTTTATTATATTTTTTTTATTTAGCTTCACGTTACATTCCATGTACATCTTAATGTACAGTTTATTTTTTTTAGTGTTGAGTGGCGAAACTTGACGCGGCGCTTTGTCTAATTATGAGAGCAAAAAAATAATAATTCAATACCCTGAGTAGAAATCGAACCCACAATCCCCTCGTTTACAGTCGCACGCTTGTACCCCTGGTATACGCCGGCATCGACATAAATATTAATTTGGGCTAAACATTTTCGACATCTTCCATTATCATATAGCACGAACGTCGTATAGACGTTGCAGGATAAGATTAAATTTTCTCCAATTAGGACAAGTTTGAATAGGGAAAGGTCAAAAAGGATAATTATTCTGCTTAAGATCTTGTCACGTCAGCTTTTAATTGACTTTCAATGTATTACGTTCGTGATTCTATACGAAAACGGAATGGGTCAAAGGTACATACATACGCATTAAGAATATTCGTAAAAACGTATGTTTTTATATATATATCTATTTTCTTAAAATAAATTATTAATTCAGACCGTCATGGCGCAGTGGAACGGCGTCTGACTGTAAGTGTTAAGGTTATGGGTTTGATTCCCACTCGGGGAATGTCGTTACACCCGTCATTACGTAATGCTTCGGAAATTTAGCAAATTTAGTAATGTCTTAATGCTATGTACCACGGGGGTAATAGTGTAAAGCTGCTGTTTTAAAATTGTTAACTTATTGAAATTCGATATATCACCCACCCTTGACTTGACTATGTACTTGGACAATTAAATAAGAAATATCATAATCCAGGCGCCAAACGCAGTGTAGATTGTTATATTCATTTTAAAACTGCTAAATGTTGTCGTGGTGTATGTTCTTTGTTTGATTCCCGATTGGGGGATAATTTTAAACGAGAAAATTCCCCCGCAGAGGTATCGAACCTACCTAAAAACCTTTACGAACACAAAAAAAAGACAGTTCCCAACGAGATAAAGATATTGGTTACATTTTTATACCAGTAATAAATTAAATATTATGTTTACGAAGTATAAACGGATATACTATCTGAGAAGATATAAATTAGGCACAAAAGGCGAGGAAATGTTAGAAGCGTAATATCTTTTTAATTATGAGTCTGGGCGTGCCTTTGCTATGTTATCAGATGCTTTTGGTTACAGAAAGATAAATTTCATTTTATTATTTATTAATGAAATTAATATTATTATTAATTTCATCATCGTGGTAACACACTACGATCGCTGCTCGAGGCATTAGTTTTTGTGTGGCGAAACTAAACGCCGTTCTTTGCCTTTTTCCGTTGCCAGAGCGAAGAAATGAAAAGATAAAATATTTCATTCCACTGATTAGGAGTCAAACTCATAACCGTCGCACCTAGAGTCTACGGCCACACGTTTTTGCCACTTTGCCAGGATGGCCTCCAAATTATTACTAATACATACTTTTCTTGATTGCAAGGCTGAATATTTAAAAAGTTGTGGGTGTATTCATAAAAATGGCATAAAATAACTCTCGTAAAAGTTTGGCTTGTCACGAGCTCAAATCACCGTGGAGCCATAAATTTCAGGCTGTTTATAGAAACTTTTAATATTTTTATGTTTTAAAAAAAATTAAGGTTCCGTATCTCAAAAAGAAAAACTGGAAACCTTATGGCATCACTGTGTTGGTATAAATCTGAATTTAGTATCAATTAACATCTATGGTCCCTTGGGTAATAGTCTGAAAATATAAAAATTTATGAGTGTATTATTTATTCAAATTGAATGAATTTATTGATATAATTATTTGCATGATAATAATAATTTTAAATAAATAATAATTTCATATAAAATGCGTAAATACACCCGTAACTTTAAGTTTATCAACTTTTATAAGTTATACATCAACGGTCAAAGGGATGTTGACCTAAAATTCTGAACACGAAGACTACAATTTATGTAATAATTTTGAATGATTTAGCTATCATATAAAAATAAGCTAAGCGGACGAAGCCGCGTTTAAGTCACTACTTATACTATATTATGTACTATAATATTAATAAGAATAAATTTACATGGCAATAATAAAACGATTTATTAACTTGACATATTTTAAAATTAAATATAAATTAACTGCTATAAATAATTTTCCAACAAAATCGCGAAGAGGCGATAAGTTCTGAAACTTCAACAAATTCTCATGAACTTCATTAAAAATGTATGGAACGTTTAGAATTTTAAAGAACTTTTTAGTTTAACTTTATAATTTATTCGAAGGCGACTTATATTGGACATAATTTCTTTAATGAATCGTTCTATTTAAAGAACAAAAACATAAAGAATGTAGATCACTGACTAACATGATTAACATTGAATATTAAGAATGTCCTATAAAATATTAAAATTTGAGGCCATTGTGGCACAGCAGCATTGTGTGTAACACAAAATGTGTTGTGTCACACAACACGCAATATCCCAAATACGAATCTAATACGAATGAGCAAAAAACCGAGAAAAAAGCATCTTGACGCTAGATTTTCTATGCTTATCTATAAATTTGTTATTCAGCGTAAAGCGGATGATGAAAATTGAATTAAACACCAAAATGGTGGCTTAAGAAGTGTGTAAATTTTATAAAATTATTGTGTACTTTGATTATTTAATGTTCCACTAAAATACTTCTAAATAATTAAATTAAAAAACAGCTTCACGCTGTCCCGCACACAGCAGAGTAGGCAGAGGGAACCTAGTGTTAAGTCGCTCCGTTCCCCTCTTTCTACGGAATTCTGGAGGCATTGCGTGTTGAGTGGCAGAACTCAACGCCGCGGTTTGCCTCGAAACCAGAGCGAAGAAATGGAAATATAAATGTATGTAAATATTTCATCTCCTCGAGTGGGGATAGAACCCATAACCAGTCGGTTTTACAGTCACACTTTGTGCACCTGCGCCATAACTGGACCTAAATTAGTAGCTACCAATCTTTTTCTGAAAACAACTGTTCATATAATAACATTTAAGTTATTGAATACGTTCAATGAATACAAGATCCGCTATCAAAAATCTTGACGCGGGGTGCGACAGCCTTTCATGATGTTGGCATATTGCGTAAGAATTCAATCCCAAAGCTAAAGAGTGACATATCAATAGTCTCTGAAACTTCCTTGTGTTGGTTTAGCCCCCGTTTACTACATCAATGGTCATGAAGTCGATTTTTGTTAGAATCATATTTTTATTGTAAGATACGAAACCATAAAAAATAATCTAAAAGTGGCCATTGGCAAGTATTTAATTATATTATTTAAAAAAACCGGTTAAGCGCGAGTCGGAATTGCTAATCGAGTTGTTCTATATCAATTTTAGGATTGTAGGTCAACGAGAAATACAATTTAAGTTTGCGAATATATGCACTTATTTGTATGAAATGAACTACAAAAATATGTAAGCCCAGTAGCCCAGTAGTTTTGTGTATGTAATTTCTAGGTAAATTAGCAAGAATTTTAAAAGTGTTAACAAGAATTCAATTTTTGAAATACGCAGTGCAAACATCTATATACATATATCTTAAATAATTTTATAAAAACATATTTTTTTAATAAAATAATATCTATATATATAATTATCACCAAACATATTTAATAAACAAATTGAAATACCTAAAAAAAATCAAATCAGCTTCACGCTGTATCCCGCACACAGCAGGGTAGGCAGAGGGAACCTAGTGTTAAGACACTCCGTTCCCCACTTTCTGCCGAATTCTGGAGGGATACCTAAGTTTCAAAATATATTTATTTCCTTACTTGATAAAAATAAAAAAGATTAAAATATGTTTTGTCATATATTTTTTTAAACATGTCACACCACTAAATAACTACCACTACAAATAATTTAATCTCACAATGGCCCAATTGAAAGCATCAAAGCACGTTAAATTGAACTATAGATACTATAACGAAATATCGACGTTATATGGATACTCTATAACGCTATATAACGATAGTGACAATGGGGATCCGTCTATCCGTTACCATGGCAACGGGTGGGTTGACGCCCCTAACCTTGTCACTGTATTGAACCAGTAACCTAATTAAATAAAATCCTACGTTGTATTCTAGAATAATTGCAGTTATATTTTCTATATAGATATTTGTATGTTTGTTTGTAAATGTGTGAAGTTATTTGTTTAAATTACAAAACATTTAGATAAGACTTTTTAGACGCAGTTGTTGCGCAGTTTAGATATTTTTGATTATATACAAAGATATGGGCACAAGTCTGTCTCTCTCAGAAAAACCAACATTTTTCAGAGTATTTTTAACATTTTTAAAGTGTTACTCCACACTTAGGAACAGATGGCTTAGTTGTCAGAGCGCCTGGTCGGTTTCCAGGAGGCGCGGGTTCGAGTCCCGCCACGTTCAAATTTTTATACGTTTTCTAAATCAGTATTTTTCAGGGTTATTACACATAGCTTACACATTCATAGTCGATTAGACAAAGTGAATCTAGTATTAAGACACTCCGATCTCCATATACAGACAAAGACATTGCGTGTTGAGTGGTGGACATAGCACCGCACTTTATCTTGTTACCATGAAAACCATATCCACAATATTTTATTTTTTAATAGTAAGTAATAATGTTTCATTATAATTTTGCTTTAGCTTCAGCTTCACGCATTATCCCGCTAGGTTGGAACCTAGAGCGGCAGAATTTTGGAGTTACAAGGTTACTTACCAATATTTTTACTACGTCATAGAAAAAAAATCTATATATCACTTGCTTCTTGTCTTACAAATAAAAACGATTATAGTTATTAGTGATAAGGGCGGAAAAAACACCAACCTACATAGACTTTAAAAAATGTAAAGTCACTTATTTAGAAAACGTATAACAAATTGTGAACAGCGGTGTTTGAACCCGCGCCTCGTGCAAGCTGCCCAGGCGCTCAGACTACTAAGACAAACGTTCTTATTTAAGGCTACGTCCAAATTCTTATATGCTTGTTAAAATTAATTTTTATTGCATATTTTATTTATCTCTATAAATATTTTTAACTCGAGACGGCAAAGTTAAATATCGCGTCTTTGCCGAGTCTGAGTGGAGAAATGAAAATATAAATATAATTTACAACTATATACGTACTTGATAATTCATAAAAAAATATTTTTTTTATCGTAAAAAAGCTAAAATTTAAAAGATATTAGAGTAAGATAAATTTTCTCCTCCAAAATATGCTAAGGCATCTAGGGAAATACGAACAACGGCCAAAACACATCGCGAGATAATTATTATTAAAGTTCGCTCAAGCCGCCATTTTGTACTGCTTCTTCATTCCACGTTGTGTAAATCAGGCGCAAAAGTTAATTTCTCAAAGTAAATCGTGTGAGACATATATTTTATGTATTTTAAGCGTATAAATACTGGTTGAGTAATGTATTTGGTGATGAACCTTGACTTTTCGCATTTAAAAATTAAGTATTGTGATTGATTTGTTTATTTATTATTTTTTTAATTTAATTAATATATTTATTATTTTTTTAAAATACTTCATCTAGTTCCTCACGGGCCTCCCAATTGTCGAGACAACGCACCACAATGACAATACGGACTTTACGCCGTGCTTTGTCTCGTTACCAGAGTGAGGTAAATATAATAATCAATTACCTTGAATGCGAATCGAACTTACGACCATCGTGTTAACAAACAAACGCTGTGTCGCTGCGCCACGACGGCTGCAAATAATAAAAATAATAAAATTATATAATAAAAAAAATATTTAATCAATGCTAAACCTATAATGCTACTTTGCTTATTTAAAACAAAATTTAATAGCCTTATACTAAGTGAAAATTAATAACAAACAATACTAAACAATAATATCAGAGCCCTTTGATACTTTACGCCCCTTACTTGCTCCGCTGACAAAGATAAAAAAATAAGATTAAAATATATCAATTGCAAAGATATTAATTAGGGCGTAAATTTTATCGCGGGCAAAAATACATATGCAGGTCTATATATATATGGATCTCAGAATATATTATAATAAAATTAAAACTGTTCCATAAGTCGCACTTAGTTATTTAAAACAAAAAGAATTTTGATGTAAATTAAGATTACGAATTTATAACATACACTTAAGAAATATATCACACGTCCTTGGAAGCCTAACTCATACCCCAACATTATTCAATTTCAACAATATCAGCTGCATACATATCGAACGAAAAACTTCCTTTTTTTGCAATCATATAAAAAATAACAAAAACAACACATTTATTTAAAACATAATACATATTATGCTGATTATATTAAAATAACACAACGTTTATAAAATAATGCCGATTTAGCGTTAAAATAACAAGACGAATAAACCGCTATCTCCGCACATTTACCATATTTATATTGCAGTTAAATTCTCATTTTGTCAAGCGTTGGTCATAAACATAGCTATTTGGAGCACTCCGCGCTTTGGTGGATCATTTTGTACGCGGAAATCGCGGAATCGATGTTGTATGATATTTTAGTAATGTTGTGATATATTGAAAATTATATATAAGTTGTTATTTTTTTTTAGGCGAGCGAGTAGGTAGAGGAAACCTTTATCTGTTTAGCGCCGAATTTTGGAGACATTGCATGTTAAGTGCGTATTTTAACATCGGGCTTTATCTTATTACCAGAGCAAGGAAACGAAAATAATTGATTCTCCTGTCAAACCCACAACCGTCGCCTTAATAGTCAGATTTTGTGTCGCTGTGCCGCTGCGCCACAACGATACGTTACGTTACGTACGATTGGTTATATACCTATATGTAAATAATGAATTTTTTTTTTAGCTTCACGCTGTATCCCGCACACAGCAGGGTAGGCAGAGGGAACCTAGTGTTAAGACACTCCGTTCCCCACTTTCTGCCGAATTCTGGAGGCATTGCGTGTTGAGTGGCAGAACTCAACGCCGCGCTTAACCTCGACACCAGAGCGAAGAAAATGGAAATATAAATTTAAGTAAAGATTTCATCTCTTCGAGTGGGAATCGAACCCACAACCAGTCGGTTTTGCAGTCACACCTCGTGCCGCTGCGCCACGACCGGCCTCTTGTAAATAATGAAATGTTTATGTAAAAGCGGATAACGGAGTGTTCTTTTTGACATTATTTCCGTTGTCTCTTGTAGCAATAAAGTTTCAATACGAATAACCTTATTTCTAAAATGATGAAAAAACATGACTCATTGTCACATCCATAGCTTAGGCCGATCCTACCTCTAAACCAGTGGTCCAAGGTTCCCAACCAGTGGTCCGCGGAAGCCTAAATATGGTCCGCGAACGATTTTAATTTTATGACTGAGGATAGCGAGGGGAAGTTTCCGTTTAATTATCAAAGTTAATTTTCAAAATTTAATAATTATACCTACATGCATAGTGGCCCCTGTTACCAAGAATGATATTAAAGTGGTTCTTGATCAAAAAAAGGTTGGGAACCCCTGCTCTAGAGAGACATGTTCGGCTTGTAACGCATCTATCCATTAATTGTTACTTATAATTAATTTATAAATTTGCTATTTGCTATTAATCTGTGTAGTTAAACATATATATTTTTGATTTAACGTTTTCAGCCTTTTGATAATAAATTTTATTTTATCAATAACATTGTAATTTTCATTTAACTCATTCTTTGTATTATACAAAATAATTATAATTCAGTAATAATAATTCAATTCGATTTATAAAAGTATGTAATACTCTTCTTTTGTTATGACATTTTTATTAAAATTATGGTCCGTAAATCGACTTTAGATAACCAGTATATTTAGCTTAACGCCTATTCCGCGCATAGCAGGGTAGGTAGATGGGACCTGGGAGGTACCTAGTGCTAAGACACTCCGTTCCCATAAAAATATTTATGTTCTCCACTTTCCGTTAAATTAATAAAATATAAGATAATATTATGTATTATATTATAAATATAGATGTTGAACACTCAAGTATCATGTCGTTGGCAACGTTATGCAAATGGTTAAACGTCGTACAAAAGTTTGAATGGCCAACATATGTTACTTACTTTAGCACTAGTTCGTGGGTCGCGAACTTTTACTATTGATTATTATGAGGCTATCTTCAGAAATAGGTTACTTATATAGTTTTAGGTTTTGCCTGTGGTTTCGCTTGCATGGTCAAAAGAAAAGATTCTAATTTCTACTGCACGTAGCGTATTAAACGTTAAAACTATACGCCGAGCTTTGTGAAAATCGTTCAAATACAACCATTCCCCGAATGGAGATCGAACCCACTCCTATCGTATTCTTCGCATCGTCCCACTGCACCACGACGGCCTCTACATCTCATCATTAATACATAGATGTAGTGATGCTATCTTTCTATTACTTTTAGTAACATTGTGTTTCCTTTATCTTGTTTGTTTCATTTTAAGAAATCTTACACTACAGTAAGAGAAAATCAAATTTTCCAATCTCTATAAAAATGACAAAAGTATAGCTCTATCAAAATTGATTAAATTTTAAAAATTTATCTGCAATGGACAGCACAGTCCCATATTTGAAAGTAATATTCAAACGACTTCTTTGTAGTCAAAGTAGTAGCTATACATAAAAAAAAAATTGTATATTTTACGAAAAGTATTTTTTTCTTTACACGTCCTTAATTTAGAAGCCATTGTGACGCATTGGCATAAATAATGTTGACTTTAAAAACAAGACGGTTGTGGGTTCCCACTCGATAGAATAAATTATTTTCATTTCTTCGAGCTGGAAACGTGACAAAGCGCGACGTTGATTAACGTTCACACGTAATGTCTCGAAAATTGGATGGAAGGTGAAGGATTTTGATTTTTTCATACTTGTAGTGTATGATTTTTTGAAATTTTCTCTGTCTACCTGTTGTTTTCGATTACAGCATAAGGCTAAACAAATCTTTAATTTTATAATCAATAAAAAAGTGTCTTAATATTAGGTTATCTTGCCTATTCTGCTACAACAATATGCCATTATTTCATTGTCATACAGGATGGAAGTGACTGTATTTTTTTAAGGGAGCAGTAGGTATATAGAGTAAACTATTTCAATCCTATATCTAAAAAAAATAATCAAAATTCCTCAAAATTTAGACGTAGGGTTATTATTTTCATTTCATGATTAAACGTACGTACAAAACGTATAAAAATTTGATTGATTCGAACTCACACCTCTTTGGAAACCGTTTAAGTGCTCTGACTAAGCTATACGTTCTCATCGAGCTACTTAGAAATTCTTATTCGCTTCTTACAATTTATTTATGTTGTTAGCATCTCTGTAGGAAGATTTTTACAAATTTCCGCTATCCAAAGATAATTACTTAGAACTATCGTTTGGCAGGAGAGAATACTATTTTTTTAGTATTTTAAAGTGTTATTCCACACTTAGGAAAGAAAAATATTAATTAAGAAAACGTATAAAAAATTTAACGTAGCGGAATTTTAACCCGCGCCTCTTTGGAAACCATCCAAGCACTCTGACCAACTAAGCCATACGTTCTCATCGAGCTACGTTAAAATTCTTACACGCTTGTTACAACCTATTTATGTTGTTAGCATCTCTGTAGGGAGATATTTACAAATTTCCGCTACCTCCCTTCAAATCTCCCATTCAAATATTTTTACGTTTCCTTAATAAGTATTTTTCTTTGCTAAGTGTGGAAAACACTTTAAAAATTAAAAAAAATATTCATTCAGATTTTGTTGTTTTATATTTTACGAGTCGTAATCCGCAACTTCGTTAAATGACGGGATAAAACATAAAATTTTATCTTACATTATTTCCCGTTTCCATAGAAATTTCGGGAATCTCTCTTAATGCTTCCTTAAACACCCCAAGGAACCTACATGCCAAATTTCAGTAATCTACGCCGCCGAGTAGTTCTGGCTGTACAATGTGCTTTGTTTGTCACTCACACAACTAAAGAAATACAATAAAATAATGACAACTTTAAAACACTTTATTGTTAAATTCTTTAACAATTACGTGTTTTAAAGTTAAAATTTCTTTATACTTAATACAGTCCTAATATTTTTTTTAATTTTATTATTTAATTTGATTATAATTCTTGCTTTGAGGACTGTCGTGGCGCAGTGGCACAAAGTATGACTGTAAAACCGAGTGGTTGTGGGTTCGATCCCCATTCGAGGAGATGAAATATTTACTTAAATTTATATTTCCATTTCTTCGCTCTGGTGTCGAGGCAAAGCGCGGTGTTGGGTTCTGCCACTCAGCACGCAATGCCTCCAAAATTCGGCAGAAAGTGGGTAACGGAATGTCTTAACACTAGGTTCCCTCTGCCTTCCCTGCTATGTACGGGATACAGCGTGAAGCTGATTTTTATTTTTATATTTCTTGCTGTTAAATATTGCATGTAACATGCCGAGGAAATACAACTCAGCTGTATAAAACGAACGTGGAACATTTCCTAATTAAGTCTTCGAATCCATGTATTGTCAATTTATTTGGTACTTACATTTTGTTGTATAATACTAATTACTCTGTACTATCATCTTACTAAATAAATATTGGTATGATCCAGATCAATAAATATTTAATAATTATAAAAAAATAAATATCGTTTCTTGCTTCATACATTAAAAAAATAATGCGCAGTAATATTCTCAATGTGTTGTTTTTACTTCATTACATTATGATGAAATATTTAACAGTATTAAGTATATATTACAGAAATACATGCTTTGAGTTTCATCACTCAATACACAATTCCTCGAGAAAACGCCAGAAAGGGGGAAACGGAAATGTATTAATAGAAAAAGAATATATTAGCTCTAGGTTTGAGGAATGCCTCGAGTGGGAAAAATCGAACCCAAAGCCGTCGCGTTTACAGTCACACGCAGCGCCACTCCGAGAGGGCGGCTTTTTGTTTTATCAATATAAAAAACGCGTTAAAATTAAAATAAAGTTAAATCAAATAATAGTAACGGGAAAATAAGGTCTCGAGGCCAGTCGTGGCGCAGCGGCACAAAGTGTGCGAAATATTTACTTAAATTGATATTTCTATTTCTTCGTTCTGGTGTCGAGGCAAAGCGCGGCGTTGAATTCTGCCACTCAACACGCAATGCCTCCAGATTCCGACAGAAAGTGGGGAACGCAGTGTCTTAACACTAGGTTCCCTCTGCCTACCCTGCTGTATGCGGGATACAGCGTGAAGCTTTAAAAAGATCTCTCAGGACATCTGGGTAGAAGCATGTTTTACCATAATTTTAAGGCGGGGCCAACTAAGAACGTTAATTTATTTTAATTCATTATTAAACTTAGAATCCGGACAGAGAATCGTAAAAAGGTTTTAGTTCTCAACAATCTTCTTTATGAGAATTTCCAGCTATACGATACTTGTTTAGTTCGTAAATGTGTTACGAAGATTTGCGATGTAGATTGAATTTTTAATTATAATTAATCTACGAACATAAATTACGTATAGTGGCTTAATTCTCAGTTTATCCACCCGATAAACTGTGGTTATAAGTTCGAATCACACACAAAAAAATATTTTCGTTTAAATTAATTTCATTACTTTAATTTCTTAAAAATATTAGTCTATTCAGTTCCATAATATATTACACCATTAGAATACGTATAAAGCCATCTAAATTTATAAAGCCTGTTGCTTAAGGGGTGGTAAAACGTAAAACATCTATTTTAAGGCGATGCCGTCACGTAACTGACAGACTTTAGAGGTGCCTTTTTTGTGTTTATCACAAATAAATTCTTAAAATTTAAAAATACCGGTCTATTAATAAGCATATTTTAACCAATTTCTAACAAATAAGTAATGACAAAAAGGTAAAACTTATCAATTACAATTAATTTTAAAAAAAATGTGGAAAGATTGAGATGTCCTAATGGTCGCTAGAAGCCTTCGGGAGAACTTTATTTATAAAATGGATGCATAAATTTGGCGCAGACTATCTTTCTAGGGTTAATAATACTGTTGAAAAAAAATTAAAAATAAGAAACCCTCACTAACACGTATGTTAACCAAAACAAAATATATACCGATATACCAATGGCAGAATGCAAAACACAAAACATACGGTGACAAAAAAATGGATAGAAAAGTTTCATAAGCACGATAAATATACACGATAAAAATTGAGGCTGGTCGTGGCGCAGTGGCACAAGGTGTGACTGTAAAACCGACTGGTTGTGGGTTCGATCCCCACTCGAAGAGATGAAATATTTACTTAAATTTATATTTCCATTTCTTCGCTCTGAGCTCTGCCACTCAACACGCAATGCCTCCAGAATTCGGCAGAAAGTGGGGAATAGGAATGTTAACACTAGGTTCCCTCTGCCTACCCTGCTGTGTGCGGGATACAGCGTGAAGCTGATTTATTTTTATAAAAATGATATCAACGTGTCCATGAAGAATATAGTGCGTGAAAAAGTAATGTCTCAAGTGCTAAAACAATTTACAGAGTTGTCCATCAAATATATTTTTTATTAGTGTGAGTGTGAACGGGGCTAGAAGCAGCACACTACGCTTATAGTATTATCAGTCAGGTCATACATGGATGTGACGACATACATATGTATAGATGCGAGATCATATTTAAGGGTGTGTTGTCACGTCCTGCTGTTACGATCACACGTGTGGATTTGAGGTCACATATAAGAATTTGATTACACATGTGTAATCAAATTCTATGTAAAGCAAAAGCTAATGTGATATCACAGACTGTGTTATTAAGAACCAAAATATTTTTGTTAAAAGCGTATTTAAAAATTAATATGTAAATATTAAAATTCGTACCATAATAAAATATCTAATCACCCTTCAGTTATACATCCCTAGTCATAAAGCAAAATCTTAAAACAATTTTTACAATTTTTGCTTTACATAAGTTCCTCTCTACTCCAGCAAGTTGTTTTACAAAACTTCACTGTTTAAAGTTTAACATAATATACTAGAAAAATGAACGCAAAAGATTCAACTGTATAAAAGTTTTCTCAAGAGATTGAGGAGATAGACAAAATTATAATTTACTAAATAAAAATGCTTGCGCAGCGTTGAGTTTCTTCTCACAATATGTAATATCTCGAATTTAGAAACTGAGTATCTTAACACTAGATTCTATCTCTAGAATCAGTTAAATATTTTTTTTATATCAACATTTTAACATACACCATCTCAACCAATTTGTCTAATCCTTCATAAAGCACACATCATAAAACATCCAGCTTTTATGAATATTACTGTAATAAGATTACACAAAAATAGGTTTTTTATAACCTTCTTAAATTGCGCGGAATTGACGGTCTGAAAATATAAATATTAAGAGCGGAGGCATCACAAGACTGAGATACTTACGTGGGTATACTGTAATAAGATTTTATTTTACTTTTAACTTCTTTTTACCGGCTGCTCTGTAATATAAGAGGGATATTGATTTTCTTCTTTTCTTATCCTCGCTATATCCCGCACATAATAGACGCTCCGTTCCTCACTTTGCGTCCAGTTTTCGAGACATTGCGTGTAGGTCACAACCTCGTAGGTGAGACCTTAAGCGCTTTGTCTCGTTTCCTGAATAAAATAAATAAATCAGCTTCACGTTGTATCCCGCACACAGCAGGGTAGGCAGAGGAAACCTAGTGTTAAGACACCCGTTTTCCACTTTCCGCCGATGGGAAATAAATTATATATATTTCCCAGAATGGGAATTGAATCTACTTTTAGTCCTTTCCATGGATTTCATCTGAAGTGTCATAACGGTATAAGAAATGGAGTCCATATTTAAGTATAGTAGAGCAGTAATTTGATACTGTACACTATTCTGTAAATCGTCTAATGAAAGAAAAGTGCAAAATCAATCTAAAAAAATTCAAATTTCTTTCATATTTTTTGTTAAGTACTCGGGACGTATTTCAACATTAGTTGCATATTTTCATCGTGGTTCTCTTTATATACTCATATACATATATGTACATATATTTATAAGCCAGCAGACATGCATGGTCCGTACCTTTTTGCAACATTTTCAAAATTATCATCTATAAATGTATTTTTATTTTTAATTTAAACTAGATTTAGAACAAAACATAATTATTGCTATCTCTACTTAATTTCCTAAGAAAGTCCTGATATTTGGATTACTTTGTACTACAAAATTTACTTATTTAAAAATGTACTTGCACTTCTAAAATAAACAATATACCTTTTTTTCTTTGAAAACATTTATAGAAATAAAAAAAAATGTTTTAAAGTAACAGTTAAGTTATATTGCAACAACTTACAATTCCAACCCTATTTGTATTACCAAAAATAATTGTACAAATATACTTGAGGCCGGTCGTGGCGCAGCGGCACGAGGTGTGACTGCAAAACCGACTGGTTGTGGGTTCGATCCCCACTCGAGGAGATGAAATATTTACTTAAATTTATATTTCCATTTCTTCGCTCTGGTGCCGAGGTTAAGCGCGGCGTTGAGTTCTGCCACTCAACACGCAATGCCTCCAGAATTCGGCAGAAAGTGGGGAACGGAGTGTCTTAACACTAGGTTCCCTCTGCCTACCCTGCTGTGTGCGGGATACAGCGTGAAGCTAATTTATTTTTTTATTTTACGGTACTATCAAACAACACATACAAGCATATCCGGGTAATTCACACAGTGAATATATTTAAAATTCCCCAAGAACGCCCCACTGAAAGTCATTATAACATAAATGACGCGGAATATCCCTATATTAACGAGGCTGTCAACCTCACTAATGTGTTAAGGAAAATTCGTGCTCTTAGGTGCTAAGTAAAGACGCCTTCTACGTTGTTTGATAAAGTTATTTTACATGTTAAGATATTGTTGGCACTTTGCGATCTAATTTGCTGACTAATAATGACCCATTAAATTTCACCATTTTGGCTGAAAGATAGATTTTATGATAATAATATATAGAATTTTAATAAAATTTTGATTTACAGGTCATCGTGGCGTAGGCGGCTATGGCCGATTATGTCGATTCTACTTTCATTTCCTCGAGACAAATCACATTGAATAAATGGGAAATTAAAACAGTGCATTCCCTTGAGTGAAGATCGAACCCATAGCCACCGCGTTTACAATCTCTCAAAGTTTCAACCAGCACATATACCGACAATGCCCCTCAACATCACGATGACCCCAAAAAGCAATATTTTTTGTCAGCTTCACGTGTTTCCCACACACAGCAGGTAAGGCAGAGGGAACTGCCGAATTCATTCAGGCATTGCGTGTTGAGTGGCGGAACTCAACGCCGCGCTTTGCACCAAAGGGGAGAAATTAAAATATAAATTTAAATAAATATATAATTTCCTCGAGTGGGCATCGAACCCACAACCAGTGGCGTTTACCTTGTTACACCTTGTGCACCTTGCGCCACGACAGCTTCAATATCAATAAATTTATCAAGCAAAAAAGAAACTAATTAAGATTAAGCAATCATTTAAGATTAAGTTAAAAATATAATGAAAATAGTCTTTAAAGGAAAATTGTCATGAAATATTCATAATATGGGCAGAAAGAGCGAAATCCATTCCGCTCTTTCCACCCATTCCACGCATCTCTTAACACTAGGTTCCCTCTGCCGTCCACAGCAGAGTGCTGTGTACGTGAAACTATAAAACATAAAAAAACACTGACATTCTCTCCGCATTATCTACTTGTTATTCCAATGTCCTTAAAAAAATAAATAAACATTTTAATTAAAGTCATTCTTGAAACTGTCTGCGAATGCTAAGAGATGCTTAATGATAAATAGTTATTCGGGACGCCTTTGTTCTATTTTAATATTAGCCACTGCACAAAATGTTTTTGTCTTGTGCCTACTAATGAAATATTTTTTTTATTTTTACAGATAATTTCAGAAACAACTGTGAAATTTATGAAATTTGAAAACATTGGTTACTCCTTGAAAATACAAGACGAAAAAAAAACTGGATGCTATTGTGGTGTAGGCTAGCTGTATCGAGTGTAAGCGTGATTGTTGTGAGTTAGATAGTAGATACCCACCTGAGGGCAATAAAATATTTTCATTTTTCCACTATGGTAACAGGTAAATAGACAGTGTTAAGCTCCACCACTCAACATACAATATCTCGAATTTAGCTGAGCATCTTAACACTAGGTTGTGTTAACCTGGCCTTGCTTCTTTTTATTCAGAACGCGTATGGCACAGGGGCACAGGAGTGTTGTGCATTCAATTCCTACTCAGAGGTATAAAATATTTTAATTTTTTTTTTTCGTTCTGCTGTCGATGCAAAGTGTAATGTTGAATTCCGCCACTCATTACACAATACTTCTAGAATTCGGCGGAAAGTGAAGAATCTTAATGGGAATTGGAGTGTTTTAACACTAGGTTTTTTAGGTTTAAAGATTAGCCAAAAAAAATATTTTTTCAGCAAAAAAGAAACTATGTTTTCTTTTTCTTCAGCTTTCAATTGTATATACTCAGAGTTAATATGTACTTTAATAGTCTCTCTAAAAATCCATGTGAGGCGTATATAGTTATGTAGAGAAAATATAACAAAATAAAAAATATTTTTATAAATAAAAAATATTATAAAAATTTAATTAATGAATCTATACTCGTATATAAAATACGAGTGAACGTGTGTTGAGGTAAACGTTTGTGATACAAATATTTATTTAGGTTTGTTTGGAATACATAATTGAATTACCTATTGGTGTATTGGTTACTGAACTTGAATAAGCTATAATAGGTCGTGGATATAAATCCTTTTAAGCATAAGAATTATATTGTTTAAGAAAATCAGATCAAATCAACTTTAAGCTGTATCCCGTCCACTGCAGGGTAGGCAGAGGGAACCTAATCTTTCCGCCGAATTCTGAAGGCATTGGGCGTTGTGTGGCGGAACTCAATATCAGGTTTTTGGATTGGATCCAGAGCGAAGAAATGAAAATATAAATAGAAATAAATATTTAATTCCCTCGAGTGGGGATCGAACCCACAACCAGTCGATTTTACATTCACACTTTGTGTCCCTGCGCCACGACTGAAATGAATAAATAAAACACCAGTAATAGAGCAGTCCGGTAAGGCCACACAGCGTGTGACTGTAAGCACTAAGGTTGTGGATCCGATTCCCACTCGGAGGAACAAATTATTTCACTGCTGATACCAAAACAAAGCGATGCGTTAAGTTCTGCCACTTAACACGCACTTCTCGAAAATTGAGGGGAAAGATGAAATGTTAAAGTCTTGAGACTATGTTACCTCTGCGTACCCTACGTGATACTAAAAAATGAGAACGTGTGGTTTAGTTGGTCTCAGGGTCGAGCTACTCTCGCTCCTCTCCGCCCGGTGACTCTGTCAGGACCATCCCAAGTCAACAGCAATAAAGACAAGTCAAAAAAAAAGATATTAAAAAAAATTATTAACATAGTTAAAACATCGTCCTATCCCAGTCAATAACCCTGTTAAAAGATGGACAAATAAAGACAATTTTACTACTATCTTATATATTATCTTATATATATTTGATAATAATATTATGCATAGCCGGTGATTCACTTAATTACACGCACGTATGCAATTACAGTAATGGCGCAGGAACAATGTGATCAGCGTGCCGCTCGTGGTAACGCGACTGTTATGGCTTTGCTTTGATAAGATCGAAGATTGACTCCATCGAGGTGTAATTGGAAAATATCTGATCGATTGTAAGTAGTGGATTGAAATCCCAAATCTGTTTGATAAAGCGGCGTTTGCTTACGTTGCACAAAAACCTAAAATAAATACGTTGTTGGCTAAGTAAGCCCAATAAGTGAAAACATGATATATGAAACTCTCTATCTTTCTATCTCGAATACTCTTAAAGAGGTTATCTATGCTTATTATAGAAAAAAATATGGAAGATATGAAAAATCTAAGTGATTTATAATCTTATTATGCCTCCAAAACAACAGAGGATTCCAGAAAAAGAAACGTTTCATTTTCCAAATATCTGTCAACTGTTTTTCACTCCTACATACTCGCGAAGGTATAACGTTATAGCAATACTTGGCATAGCTAGTGGTAATACAAAATTCCTCTAGAAATCCTCTAGAAATTTCTCTCTATTCCCATATTCACATCTGTCCAAAAAAAACTATTCATAGTTTTACTTAAATTAAAATTGATAAAAAATATATTTTTTATTTTGGTTATAGCCCATGCTATAGTATACTTAGAGAGAATCTAGCATTAAGACTCGTTTCCCCATAAACCGTTCAATTTTCGAGACATAGCGTTGATTGACTGTCGGCTGAGCTCAACGTCGCGATTTATACATACAAAAAGTCTTATAAAAAAAAATCAAACTTCAACATTTCAATACCACAAATCTAAACAAATTACATTTTCCAATAAACAAAATACAAGAATGTTTATACATATTTGCAATGTAAATCCACAAGTAGGTTCGTAGTTTGTACTTTATTGGTTTGTTTGTTTCACGTGAACTCTCTCGGTTCGTAGGTACCAGCTAGATAAAGTTTCACTTGATTTAACGCTTTAGGCTGAATGCTAACGATTTTGTTGTAAACTTTCAAATATTTTGGTTTATGGCCACTCTGGAATATTTGTTTATGAAACTGTATATTGGAATGGAGATTGGCTTTGGCAAATGTGGTTTGTAATAATATTATTTCTATCGTAGCAATAGCAGAGTAGTAACATAGCTATCAAAAATTGTTTGCTTTTAGGCAAAGCATTAAATAATTATATTTTTTCAATCGTGCTAGAGGTCAGTAGTGGCGTAGGGACACAAAGTGGGACTGGTTGTGGATTCGATTCCCACTCGAGGAAATTAAAGATATTTGTTTAAATTTATGTTTTTATTTCTTCGCACTAGTGTCAAGACAAAGCGCGGAGTTGAGTTCCGCAACACGCAATTCCTTAAGAAATCGGCGGGAAGTGGTAATCGGAGTGTTTTAACACTAGATTCCCTCTGCCTACCCTGCTGCGTGCGTGATACAGCGTGAAGCTGATATGCTATAGAAAAATGAACTAATAATTTTATTTAGTAACCAGTGAAAGGAGTAGATAGAATATATTTTCTAATAATTTACTATCGGAATACAAGAGAAATAGCTAATAAAAGGGTTAAACACAATTTAGAACCGACATGTATCCTCACAGTCATCAATGTACTAATAATAATCACGTCACGCATCCCACTCTATTACAACTCGTTTTATTAAAGGGATAAAATGATTCGCCAAGTCAATATTTCGGGCTTACGCGAGCTTTTCCTCTGAAACATGGAGAAAGACGCAATTATACGACGATCCCGAGAGAAAGAATCCAGTGCTTGTTGTTATATAGAATAAGCATTTGTTTCGACAAACGAAATTGGTGAATGGATATGTAAATCGCAATTTCTTTTTTTTTTTTCTTGTTATAATATCTTTTTATAAGCTAACTTTCTTTTTGTAACTGGGATAGATTTTATTCTATACTTTTTCTAGAAACATATTATTAACACGAAATAAAGAAAGACATACAATAATTTAAGGATAACTTAGGATTTTTTTAAATTATTATATACTTAAAATTAATAATAAGTAGATAAGTATAATAAGTAAGTAACTATTATTTATGCAAAAAAAAGTTTTCATTAAATTCATAATCTTAAGAAGCTGACCAGAAAGCAACTTTTTATTTTTATATATATATATATATATATATATATATATATATATATATATATATATATATATATATATATATAGCAAGGCTCTACAGATATACAGAGCGAGACTACCAATTTGACTGTGGATAGACTTTTACTAATTGCACAATATACGACGGACGACTGACAAAACTGACAAGCGAAACGAACTACAGGTAAAGATTTGAAAGCATTTTACTAACATTTTTTGATGCTAGAAACACACGTGCAATGGAAAAGCTCTTTCATATTTGATTGATTGATTTTTTTTATGTTCTCTCATCTTTCTATATATGATGTGCAATTTTTTATAGGAGGGCTCTGTCTTCACAATCTTCTGTAAATAGTACTGTAGACCTACTGTAAAAGCACGCCGCTCTCCACTTTTTGCCTTATTACGAGATATTGCGCGTTAAGTGACGGAACTCAGCACCGCGATCTGTCTTCTTATCAGAGCGAGGAATTAAAAAAAGTCGTTTAACTAAGTGGGACACAGTTTACAGTGTGCCACTACTCGACGCCCTCATTGGTTTAGTTCTAATTTTTTTAGAAATAAGAAACATAGTATGTCGTCACTAAATTCTCCTCCTACTTAATAAAGATATTAGGAAATAATATATATGAGTAGATACTAAGTTTGCTTGTGTACAATGTTCCAACACCTTCTTATTAGGAAAAACACAGTTAAGGCCCTAGTTTTATGAGCTGTGGTAATCTTGACTTATGGCAGTTTCCTTCTATTTATTATATTACCCACAATGAATCTATGAAAAATATTATGTCATAATTGTTATAGGTTGAAGTTGAAGGCAGTCAATTTAATAAATTTCCGGTTTTACTGTTTTATTTACTAATAATTTTAAAATAGAGTGATTTAACATTGTGTTTCCTCTGCCTACGCTGCTATATGCAGAATACAGCGTGAAGCTGATAATTTTTTTTATTCTTTTATTTCGAGAAAAAGTACACGAGGTCTCACAATTAGCACACAAAATCATCAATTGGCGGAAAAAAAAAATATTTCTTCTCTTTACAAAAAGAAAGCAAAATCCACTAATCTCTAAGAATTTGTAGTTCGGCAGTCGATATGTTCAATCACAGAGTAGAAAAACCATATGACAATAGCGTCTCCAGTCCTGAACCTTGATTGATGGTGCCGCCTATTCGTTTAAGCTTTTATAGATTACGATATACACAAATAAAAAAACTATATATAATAGTAGTTATCGCGGCGCAAAAATTTAATTGTTGTTATTATTAGAAAATTAAATTGTTGTTATTATTAGTTAAATATTTAATAACAATGGCTTACTATATAATTATCAATAATTATTATATTTAAATAGCCACCAAAACGCATAATTATGGCAAGTAGTTGCTACGCGTTAAAAAAAAAACCCGTTTGCTCACTTTACCTTTTTGGAAATATAGTAAAATATTTTTTTTCAGTTTCACGCTTTTAGGTTTAACAAAAATTCAAATCCACGACAATTCTCTCGCGTTTAATCCATCGAGATTTGAATCATGAAATATCTGTATATTTCTTATATGTGGCGTGGCGCAGAGGTACAAAGTGTGACTGTAAAATCGACTGGTTGTGGGTTCGATCCCCACTCGGAGAAGTGAAATATTTATTTACATTTATATTTTCCTTTCTTTGCTCTGGTGTCGGGGCAAAGCGCGGCGTTGAGTTCCACTACTTAGCACGCAATACCTCCAAAATTCGGCGGAAAGTGGGGAACGGAGTGTCTTAACACAAGTTTTTCTCTCTGATTACCCCGCTAGCGATAAAGCGTGAAGCTAAGTTGTTTCTTCTTCGAGATTTGAGTCATGAAATATCTGTATATTTCTTATACAGATATTTCATGACTCAAATCTCGATGGATTAAACGCGAGACAATTGTCGTGGATTTGATTTCTTCGATCGATCTTTAAATTTATTTAAAGATCGATCGAACATTTGTCTAAATTTGATCGACATTTGTCTAAATTTTTAAACAGTTATAGTAGTAAAAGTCATACATACTACTACAATTGTGAAGAATATGTTAAAATCTAATTTGCTCCAAAGAATTATGATCAAAATCATCCTTAGTCTTACTCCATTATTTATTTTAACTTCACGCTGTACATATAGCAGGGTAGGTAAAACGAGACACTGTTCCTCACGGACCATACAATTTTCCCAAACTTTGTGGTGAATGGCGGAACTCAACGCTGCACTTTGTTTTGTTACCAGAGCGAGGAAATCAAAATAATATATTCAACCTACTTCGATTCTAGCTCTTAAATGTTTACAGATAATAAAGTAACTAAAACTATCGTATATTATAAACATCTCCTATCATTATACGCGTTTACCGGTCGTGTCAATCGCAAGACCGATATTAAACCCACGCGTGATTGATAGTTTTCAAAGAATACTTGCGGTCGGAGATGTGAGTGTTGCGGCCATTTCGCTTGAAAGGACACTCTTGTGTCGCGTGAAGAAGGCAATTTTCGGAATTAATATTAAATGATGTATAGGTTGACTGTCTATTCAATTTTTGGCTATTGTAAATTATACTATGATTAAATCGAGTAGAAAAGGGGTGAGAGATTGGGGACATTGTGGCGCAGTGGGATTGAGCCGGGTTGGTGTAAACGCAATGGTCATGTTGGTCCTGAGGGAAACAAATTATTTTAATTTTCCGCTCTGGTACTAAAAATGCGGCGTTAAATTCCGCCATGCAGCAGTACTAGGCACACTTCGTTCCCCACGTACCACCCAGTTTTGGAGACATTGTTTGTTGAGTGGCGGAACTCAGCACCGTACTTTGTCTGCGACTTAGAAAAAAATATTACTCGAATAGAGATCACTCCCACAATCATCTAGCGCATTTACAGTCAGACGCTGTGCCACTGCGCCACATATTTTAAAATCATATTCTATTTTTTTTATAGTTTCACACTTTATTTCGTACAGCAACATAAGCAGGGGACCTAGCGTCAAGACATTTTGTTAAGACACAACCTGAATAGTCGACAAGGCCTGTTGAGTGACCAAACTCAACCTATCTTACCAGAGACAAAAAAATAAAATAAAATATTCAACCTTGTGGGCCGGGACCACTTCGCCGTATTTTACAAAGGTATCAAATAAAAATATTTAAAATAAAAATAAATCAGCTCCACCTTGTATCCCGCACAGACCTGACACTAAGGAAGTAAATGGGCACCAGAATCCCTCTGCCTATCCCGCTATGTGCGGAATAAGCATGTACCAATAGTGGTTAGTTTTAAGCTTTGGCTTTAGGTATTAATTTTTTTTCCTACTAAGCAATAAATTACAAGAACATAATAGAATTTCATGTATTTAGTAACCTGGGACATGGGCATGCTATTTATATTAATTATATTATTTAGCTTATGTTTTTTAAGCAAGGTAGACCTAAGGATCTAGTGTTATAACACTCCATTCTTCAGTTCTCCGCGTAACTTCAGAGATTTCAAAGATATTACGTGTTGAGTAGCGGAACTCAACAATGTGCTTCGTCTTGTTGCCAAAGGAAGAATATGAAAATTTTATTCTCTGAGTTTACAGTTAATAACACACTCCACTAGTTTATATAGAATAGATTGCAAAATGTTGACATCGGATGAATAAATATCCTACGGCTGAAAGAATTCAATAACTATTATTTTTATTAAGTTTATACGTTAACATAAAATTTCTCAAAGAAACTTATAGAAAAACATCAGTTATTATTATTTATTATTTTACCTACAACAATAAAAAAACTTAGGCAATATCGCTAATGTACCAACAAGGTCACACTTTTCGTAAATGAAATGGGAAAGTTACATTTCAGAGTTCGTAATTTAAAGAAAAAAATGTTTACTAGGCATAATAAATAAAAGAATATTATTATTATTACTGTTGTCGTTTGATATGTATTAATATTAAATGATAATTATATTGCTTGGTTTTCTACTTCCTTTTTTAGAGTTCCCTACTTTTCAAGGAAGAAAGGAACCCATAATATTATTATAAGATCACTTTGTTGTCCGTTCGTCTGTCTGACGCCGGTCTGTCTATCAAGAGCCTTTATCTCAGGAACTCCTGGAGATATCGAGTAAAAATTCAAACTATATAGTTTGAGTATAAATTTTTACTTCAAGTGAGGATGAAAGGGCTCTGGCTAAGCTAAGCTTGAATTTAAGAAAAGGCTCCAGACTTCCAATTTTTGTACAGAACTCTCAGTGGGCGAGCCCGATTCGCGCTGGTCCGATTTTTTTATTTGCTTTACAGTATACTGCGTAAATACATAGCAGTGTAAGCAGAAGGAACATGATGCTAAAATATTCCAGTCCCCACTTTCCGCCTAATTTTCGAGAGATAAAGTTGCAACGCCGCGTTACGCCATCTTACCAAAAGTAAATGAAAACAAATGAAACTATTAGTTGAAAATAGAGACCACGATATGCCACGATAACCCCAGAAAATCCAGGGAAACAAATTTTAAATAAAAACTTTGGTACTCACAGCTCAAACAAATGTGAAAACTTATCCCCGCCTTTTAAACCTAGCATCTTTCATTAAATGCAAGTAGTGGCATATTTCATCAGCTTAATTAAGATTTCTTCGCGAAAACAAAAAGACGGGGGATTCATTTGCTTAATATCACTAATTTATTAAGCTTTTGGTTGACTTGGACTTTTTTACTTAGGTGAACATAAAAAAACTTTAAAATGCGGCATTGGATCATCTATATGAAATGGTTGGAAAGTGGTAAGAATACGATTCGCCGCGTTGAGTTGCGCCACTTCACGCTCAATATCTCAAATATCGATCGAAAAATGGAAAATGTTATAACACTGGTTCCGTCTGCCTATATGCAAGATATGCATATATGAACATATACAAGACTTACAAAATACATGCTGAAAACACATATAGAAATAAATAAACATAGGAAATAAATAACTATTATACGAAATATTCAAAATCATAACCACAATTAAAATGTTCTTTATTGAACCAGGTCATTGCATAAAAATTCTACTTAACTTTTTTCAAATTACATAGAAATACCAGTAGCTATAAACTACCAACTGAGCAGGTAGTAAGAGCCGACTAGAAACTCAACAGTTGCACTTTTAATATGTAATTTACAATAGTAGTCTTGAATTAAATAGTAAGTACACTTTGCCTTATAATATATTTTTTATATGATATTAATTTTAAATTGTTCAAGTGGCAAAACTAAAATCACTTGTGGAATCATATTATAGGTACATACATACGTATACCTTATGCTTTATGGGACCCTAAAGGATCTAGTATTTTTTTAAAATGAAAATAAGTAGTGTTCTAATTATATTTCAAGAATTACAATACAAAACAAAACTAAAGCAAACCAGGCAAGTTCCCACCAAAGTGGAAGTGGAACAAGCTGTCGCCAACTCCATCGGAATTCATCTTCCTGTTATAATCTCATTGCACATGAAGCTCGAGGCTCGTAGCTAGTTGATGCCAACTTGTTTTGTGCAACTTTGCAGCTTAAAAGTTCAAGATGTGAATCGTATACGTTATATGTTTATATATATGTATGTATGTGTGTTTGTACATTGAAGTTTATCTACAAATGTATTTCTTGTGCTTCTGCTTTGGTCTGTTACCAGACCGAGCTAATGTAAATAGTTTATTTCTCTGAGTAGAAAAATCGAATATAATCCGTAGCGTTTGCATCAAAAATTTGTATCACTGTGGTACTCACGTAAGTATAATATTATATTATAATAATTGATTATTAATAAAAAAACGTCCTTTTTAAGAACGAAGTTTTGTTAATTTCATTTTCAAGTTCTGTTCATTTGATACCCATATAGGTGCTATTTTAATTTTGTATTAACAACAATATTGATTATATGTAATTTCATTGTCAATAGAACTGAGGTCGTAATTTAAATTTCAGCTCAACTGGACATTGGGAAGAGGGTCAAATTGAGTTTACAAGATTTCACATACAATAAAAGCTTGTAATAAACATACATCATTAAATATCGTATAGGTGTATCTTTATGAAAATAGTATCTCAAAGTTTGAAGAAATATTGATAAACACGATGGTTGTAGCTTCGAACCCCACTCAGGGAAAATAATTATTTCCACCGCTCAACACGCAATATCATAGGCAATTTTTTTTCCGGAAATGAGAAAAGGAGTGCCTTAATACTAGGTTCCCTCTGCCTACCGCGCTATATGCAGCGTGAAGCAAAAAAAAATAGACTTAAAACGAAAAAAAATAACAGCAATACATTAACAGACTGTTGTCTTTAAGACACGTCTGCTTACATTATTCACAAACAAATAACTTTCCAAGAGAAACAGAAGACGTATTCAACATATTTTTCATTATACACAAATAATGAGTTCTTGAGTAACGACTAGTCTTGTAATAATTAGCGTCGCTTTGTTCCCATCGACGGCCCATTGAGATTGGCTCGGCCCGAAATTTTAATAAGAACCTTTCATAGCCACGAATCGGTGCCTTCTAAGAATTGAATTAAGCGTTTTAAAAATCAACGCTTAGCCAATTTTGTATTACTTTGCTGTTCCTTTTCTTTTCTTTTTGGTTAAAAAATATGACATAGTTTACAAATTTTGGATTTAATAGTCTTGTATTTTATATTTAGTTTAAAGTAGTATAGTATCGTTCGCCAGATTCTACAAAATAAAAATTATGTTATTTTAAAAATAACAAAAATTAATAAATCAGCTTCACGCTGTATCCCGCACACAGCAGGGTAGGCAGAGGGAACCTAGCGTTAAGACACTCCGCTCCCCACTTTCTGTCGAATTCTGGGGGCATTGTGTGTTGAATGGCAGAATTCAACGCCGCGCTTTGCCTCAACACCAGAGCGAAGAAATGGAAATAGTAAATACAAACAAATAATACATACCAACAATAAATAAAAAGAGATTAACAAAAATGTATGTAGGTACTTTATAGAAATTTTATTCACTCAAAAAGAACAATGTTCGCTTATATTGAGCTTAAATACTAATATATAACTACTTAAAAGGAGTATACATATAATTTGATTTGATTTGATTTTAAATATATAATATACTTTCTATTTTCTAAATAAAAGTTTCTTACTCTTAGGCTATATTTATTCATTAAACGAACGATAGAGGAGGACAGGAGGAACTCATTTATCATTCTATTGTGTAAATTTTATATAATGGAACCTAAATAAAAATACAAATTGTGTTTTTTTTGTGTACTTCGTCTTTACAAAGACGCATACCTTATCTATATAAGTATTAAAAAGTAAGTTGTTTTTTTTTTCAATTTTAATATAAAATAAAATTGGTAAGGACTACAAACGCGACGTTTGTGGGTTCAATTTTCACTGGGGCAAATTAAATATTTTCATTTCTTCGCTTTGATAACAAAGCGCGGCGTTGAGTTCCGACACGCCACGCAACACATGTCTTAATGGAGAATGGAGTGTCTTAATACTGGATTCCCTATGCCTACTCTACTAAGTGGGATATACAAGTAGTTGAGACCCAAGTCAGAATCTAACCCACAACCGTGGCGTTTACAGTCACACGCTCGTGCCTCTGACCCACGACGTTCATTAAAACGGTAACGATAAAGAAATATAATCTTAAATAAAAACAACAACACAACACTTATTTACGCAACTAAACGCTGCAAAGAAGATAATTAAGTCTAATACACGAACTTCATAATATGAAAAGATATTAATCCGCCAGTACATACATACCTAATATAACTGTGTGAATAACCGTATACAAGTTTCCATGAAGCTAAGAAGTTCTTCGAGAGCCTTTTAAAGCTACTCAAGTATACCGGGCGTGAGAACAAACGTGATAAATCTGTACTTCATTTGGAACTTCAAGTTTGAATTTAATACTAATTTTATAAATTTTAATTGGTTTTTGTAGTAATTATTGGTTAAGTATCTATTATTTTTTTATGATATCTCCTCAATTTTCATTGAGCTGAGCGAAGAGAAGCTCTGTCTGGTCAAAAGTGTTTCGTTGTAATGCTACTCCTCCTAGACCGTTGAACCTATAACTCTGAAATTTTGCAGGACCGTTGTGGACGATACGGAGATTCCAGTGAAGTAGTTTGGTGATAATTGTAATTGTAGTTTTTGAGCAAATAGTCAAAATGTGTCCCATAGAGTTAAGTTGTCGAACGGTCTGAAATTCAGACGCACCGATTGAACTTTGACTAACCTAACCCAGCGCGAGGGGACAAAAGAGTAAATTTCGCAAAATTTTGCGCAACATAGCTTCGCTCAGCTCCACGGCGGATCCTAGTATAGATACTAGAAAACTATAGATACTAGAGAACTACAATATGTTTTTTAGCTTCACACTGTACCCCACATATAATAAGGTAGTCAGAGGGAACCTGAGAGCCGAGTGTTAAGACACTCCGTTCCCGTTAAGACAATTCCATTTGCCACTTTCCACTGATTTTCTTAAACATTGATTGTTAAGTGGTAGAGCGAGGCAATAAAATTATTCATTCTTCCAATTAACTCACAACCATGGTTTCTAATCACATGGATTTCTGTACTAGTAAAATCTACCTATTAAACAAACAGCAGATATTAAAACGTTCATGTCAATTTAAAATTCCTGATTATTTTCTCTTTTTTTCCCAAACACAGCAAAACCAAACAACTAAACAAGAAAGGAAATTTAAATAATTATATATTTTTTTCTCAATAGCGCCATACTTTGTTAGGTCCCAACTAATCATTAGTTACTGTCCGTAACTCCACTATGCGGAATGTAAAAACTTTCCGCCTCTCAACTCTCGACGTACTTCCGCCGAGATCTTTTTAAATAAACTTAGTGAATGGAAACATTTAATTCGTTTTTAGAGTTGTGTTCTTTCTCTTTGGCTATATAATTGTGTTGTAAATTTTGTCCATAATTATTCGCGATGATTTTTTTTAATTTAACAACTTGTTTCATAGCTAAGTTTTTTTCAAGTCTATTTTTAATTTTTACTTTACCTTTTGGGTTAAAAAATTAAGTAATACTAGTATTTATTTAAAAAAAAGTACCTTTTAGTTAACTAATAATGAACTATTAAGTTGGAATGACTGGCTGGGTGTAAATCGCTCAAAATGTTGTATATAACCCAAAAAATTCTTGTACAAACAAACAGATATTCTTATTTCTTCTCTCTTCATTTCTTATTTTGGATCGAAAAATTATTTCTGTGTTGGATAGTCCGTTTATGTAGAAAGGTTATAGGCTATTATGTCACGTTTATAATATCTAAAGATGCTTACGTATGTCTTTATGAGGTCTACAAAAAAAATGGTTTCGATATACCCTAAATTCACATCTCCGATGTAATCAAGGTTACTAGAAATATGCCATACACAACTCACAGCTATTTTCATTTCACCATAGAGTCAAAGCCACAGATAAACCCAACTTTTATATATATTTATGTAAGTATTCATCTTTTCACTTGCTATTCTACATAATAGTCAAACTGACATACCCATTTATTGGCTCGTTATCTCAAAAAGCCTGCCAAAATCGTCAAGTCCACTCTACAGCTCCCCCACAACATATCGGGGCGGTTGAATTTAAACATAACTTGTTGCGTCTGGCTGCTTGCCAAGGGATAAATCTGATATGCTTTAAACATTTATAGCGTCTGTGTAAGTGATTATTTAATTTAACATAAATAAATAAATCAGCTTCACGCTGTATCCCGCACACTGCAGGGTAGGCAGAGGGAACCTAGTGTTAAGACACTCCGTTCCCCACTTTCTGCCGAATTCTGAAGGCATTGCGTGTTGAGTGGCAGAACTCAACGCTGCGTTTGTCCTCGACACCAGAGCGAAGAAATGGAAATATACATTTAAGTAAATATTTCATGTCCTCGAGTGGGGTTCGAACCCACAACCAATTGGTTTTACAGTCACACTTTGTGCCGCTGCGCCACGACTGGCCTCTTTATTTAACATGTGACAATATAATACAATATTGTATTATTTTGTAACGTTGTGGCGCAGGAACACAAGGATGTGACGTCAAACGGTATACGGTTGTGGGTTCGATTCCCATTTGGAGGAATGAAATATTTTATTCCTCCGAGTGAGTTGAGCGTAACAATAAAGAAACAGAATGTTTCAACATTCAGTTCCCTACCCCGTTATATGCGAGATATACCGTTAAAGTAAGAAAAAGTGAAGAAAGCAGTTTTATGTATAAACAAAATAATTTTTGCAAAAAAAAACAAGTTAAAAAAGAAAAGTAAAAGTGCAGTATTAAAAAGAATCACAAGTATCAAAATCCCATACATTTTTTAAATACAACAAGTTCTAATAGTTCAACATCCAATAACACCTCTTACGAACTAAAACATTGCTCTGGGGAGTGAAAACGGTCGATACCCTGTCCAACATCACATCCCACACATCCTATACACACGTATGGGCCTCAGTATTACTAGACAAGAGAAGACCAGGTTGGTCTCGAAAGTATGAAGAGTGTGAAAATAGGACCCTGAATAGAAAATCATATCAGAATAATATGTTTAATGCGATTAGAAAAGATTTGAGGCCATTTGTGGCGCAGCGGCACGAGGTGTGACTGTAAAACCAACTGGTTGTGGGTTCGATCCCCACTCGAGGAGATGAAATATTTACTTAAATATATATTTCCTTTTCTTCGCTCTGGTGTCGAGGTTAAGAGCGGCGTTGAGTCCTGCCACTCAACATGCAATGCCTCCAGAATTCGGCAGAAAGTAGGGAACGGCGTCGTCGTCGTCTTAAGGCTAGGCTCCCTCTGCCTACTCTGCTGAGTGCAGGATACAGCGTGAAGCTGATACAAAACATTGTAAGCAACAAGGTATTTATGTCATAAGTTGAAAATAAGTCGCTCGTGTGGCTTGTCTTTTCTATAAAAAAAAACTAAATTCCTTTTTCACGACCTTCAAGATGGCAAAAGTATGTTCACCCTGTGGCACTGTTTACCATTAGTTTATATAAAACAAAACATATATAAAAGAACCATTATACCATATAAAAACAATTATATAATAACTGATTGCCAGTACATTTATTTATATGCTACTAACGACCTAAAGTGGCTTCGCCCGCTTAACCTTATTGTTATGTTACTCGTACATCCAAATTATACAAACTCGTTACATAAATTGTAGCCTATGCGTTACTCTGATGTATAGGCTGTATTACTGTAAAGATTCATCTAAATTAGTTCATTACGTTTTGCGTGAAAATGTAATAAACATTCATCCATACAAACATTCACATTTGTAATATTAGTGGGAAAGGGTAGTAGTATATTAGGATATTTTTTTAGCTTCACGGTGGATCTCGCTTATAGATGGATAGGTTGAGCATCCAGTGCTAAGACATTTCGTTCTCCGTCTAATTTTCGAGACATTTCGTGCTGTTGAACTGTGGAACTCAACACCGCACTTTGTCATCTCATGACAATAATGTAGTGAGAATAATTCTTCGAATAAGAATCGAACCCACAACCATTGCATTTATTGTCATACGCTGTACGCTCATTAGTAATTTCGACAGAGATAATATCTCTTCCGCCCGCGCCGAACTATACATAGATAATACGAGTATCACAATGGGATCCGATAAGAGTGCAATACTGGTTATTTCGAATGTGTTGATCAATTTCTGTAATTCTCAATTTGGCTATACCTACTTACACAGTAAAATTTGCAATTCAATATTAGCTAATTATAATGATCGATCGAAAAAACGAATATTAATAGATCTTATTTAACGAAAAACAGTTATTTCTGTGTTGTACTTAAAGAAACCGTTATAGGTTTACAAATCCCCGGCAATAATGCAACGTATGATTGAACGCACGATGGTTATAAATTCGATTCTCCATATCTTCGATCTAGTAACAAGATAAAGCACGGTGTTGAGTTCCGACACTTAAGACGCAACATCTTGAAATTTGGATTAGAGATAGGGAAAGAAATGTCTTAATAGTACAATTCTTTTACTCACATGTTATATTTTTTACTTTTACAGTACAGAGTGGAAGTAAAAAAAGGAAAGTCGAATGAAGACCACCCTGCTGGTTGGATGGCGAAGCTTAACGAAGCCTTAAAGCTTCACAAGACACCTATATCTTATTAGCTAGAACATGTTTGCTACTTGTATCAAACCCGCGACTACCCTGCAGAAATCGGGAACACCAAAGCAACTTCAAGAATTTTATTATAATGTGATATAATATTTATAAAATTATTTATTATAAGGCGAGCAGCTATGTATGTGTAAGTTTTAATAACTGTGCACCTGTACGTTTAATAAATGCACCACAAAGTCGCAATATCGCCTTTGAGGGCCGCTCGATTTAATACCCATTCGTGCCGTAGAGCAGATTTTATACTACGAAAGAAACTCTCATATATTTTTACTCAAACACGTCGAAAATAGAAAATGTAATATGCATTATCCTGCAAATGGTATAAAGCAACGCTGCTGCGTATTTTCATGTTATTTCTGTTTATGCATCTTGTTTTCAAATGTATTTTCGGTATTTTTTTTTTATTTTTACTGTAAGCCAGTGAGTTTTGTATTTAAGTATATAAAAGTTGTGTTGAGTGAGTTGAATTGATATGTAGGTTCCATGACAAATTTTTTATTAGCGTCACGCTGTATTCCGCAAACAGCAGGGTAGGCAGAGGGAACCTAGTGTTAAGACACTCCGTTCCCCACTTTCCTTCCTTACGACACTCGGTGTCGAGGTAAATCGCAGCGTTGAGTTCCGCCACTCAACACGTAATGCCTCCAGAATTCGGCAGAAAATAGGTAACTGTGTGTCTTAAAACTAGGTTCCGTCTGATTAGTCTGCTGTGTACGGGAAACAGCGTGACGTTAATAAAAAAATTGTCATAGAACCTATATCTCAAATTTCAACTTTTAAGTATAATCTCGGTTGTGCATTTTTTATAACAAAAGAATTAAGCAATATCTACAAAAATACATATAATGTATATAAATATAAAGAATGTATATGACTACACGTTTCATCTAATATACTACTAATCATACACAGAAAACGCTCAATATGACGACGGACCACAACAAAACAAGCAAAATATTCTTCTCTTAATGACACCATCTCAATTTGGGTTACGTGACCGCAGTTCAGATGACCGTATCAAGAGATCAAAGCGAGGACAAAATACACGATTTCATTTCACAAAGCACTGTAATCTGTTTGGCGGTCGAATACCAAGAGCTCAGTCATTTTTACCAATTTACCTCCTTTGACGGTTACAAAGTTATTAAGGTTATCGCAAATGTCCATATTGAATATTAATGAATTCGGTGTTTATACAGAGTTTTTCGAATTAATATTTACTTTTCTGTTTACACATAACGGCCATAGCATGTACCTATGTATGTTCGTGTCGTCGTGACGCAGTGGACTCGCTTGAATGAATTGTTTTGACTTCCTCGCTCTGCTAATAAGACAAAACGCGGTGTTAGGTACTGCTACTGTACATGTAACTGTTAAGCTTAATATTTTATACTTTTATAGTAATGCCATACATCCTTTCACGCTATATCCCGCATATAGTAAGTAGGGTACGCAAAGACATTTTCAATTGTTGAGTGGCGGAACTCAACGCCGCGGCGACGGCCGAAACCTATAGTTTTAACATTTATTTATTTATTTTTTTTTTGTAGATATTCAATGAGTATACAACATTATATATTTTGAAACATTATACAACAATATTTTAGTTTACAGAATATAGGTTTAACACTGTTTATTCTAGTCACGTATCCCACTTCTAGCTACTGGACTTAATGAAGCATTTGTCCTTTTACTGCTTTTTGATAGCAGTCCCTATGGGACTGTAAACATACTGTAGTAAATATTGCCTTACGATTGGGTACTGATAAAATCTAACCTTTTCGAGATTAAAGGTGACTAAGAATTAAATACAAACATTATTATATATACAAAAACATATATAAATGTAAAGGATCCCATCGAATGAGTTTAATTTGGAACGATGGCTTAAAATTGGATTTCTTGTTGTGGTGTTTTTTTCTTTTCTATAGAACCTTGGATATAGTAGGGTAAGCAGAGAGAACTTGATGTTACGACACTCTGTTCTCCATTTGACATCTAACTTTTGTGACATTACATGTTGTGTGGCAGAAATCAACATCACACTTTGTATTCTTATCACAACGAGCAACTAACAATAGAAATATACGCGAGTAGAAATTAGAAACACAACACATTAAAAATATTTTTAATTTTCATAGTCTCACAAAATCAAGTAGATGCCATTACAATGCCTTTGAAATTGTCAGAATGTGAACTGAGATTTATACAGTAGTATATTACTCACGTTTTATCTAATTCACATATAATAAAAAAATGCTACAATGACAGATCACATATAGTTCAGGATAGCATGTGACATGGGAGCAGTTATAGAAAAAAAAGTCAGATAGCAACAAGCGTTTCGGGCCTAAAGTTATAAATTGGATTTTATTCAAACTAGAAAGTAGGCAACGGAGTGTCTTAATACTAGGTTCCCTGTGCCTACCCTGTTTCATACCCTGGCACAAACTAATTATTATTAAATAAACATTTTTTTTACTCCCCTTGTAGATATCAGAAGCAGAAGGAAACTAGTGTTAAGTCAGCTTCACGCTGTATCCCGCACACATCAAGGTCGACAGAGGGAACCTAGTGTTAGGACACTCCATTCCCCACTTTCCGCCGAATTCTGGAGGCATTGCGTGTTGAACTAGTGTTAAGACATCCATTATTCACTTTTTTTTTACCCTATTTTCGAGAAAACGCGTATTGAGTCAAGGAACTCTCGGAACGTTGTCTTATTATAAGAAGTGAAAATGGAACATACAAACTTCTATGTATCTAGTCAGTCGCTAAGCCGTTGCGCCACGACGGCCTTTCGAAAAAGATTTCCTAAGCCAAAAAAATACAAAATATATGAATACAGTACAAAATAAGCAGAAAATTATAACAAAATTCGTTGACAAACCATAATTAATTAAATAAATCATTTCAACCCTTAAGAACGGGCGAGGGCTGAATTAATCTGACGAGGCGGATCTTTTTCATTATTCTTTTTTTTTATTTCTTATCTTTGGCCTTGAGTAATTAAATTTTTCCTTTACGTCCAACTCTAATTGGTATCATTGGCGCGAAAACAAGGTTCCTTAGATGTCGATGTAACTTGGTTTAGATGTTTTAATATTTTTTGTGCTATCTTAAATTAATGTACGCATTATGTAAAAGTTTAAAGAGATGGTTCTTGTATATAATATAACGTTATAATAAGATTAAAATTGACATTATGTAACAATTTTTAAAACTCATAAAATATTACAACCATAAACTTACTATTAAAAAAAATTATACAAAGCAAGTCAATCGTTAGCAACTTCAAAAACACTATGAAATATGACAAAATTCATATAAAATAACAAACAAACCAACTATTGTAAAACATTACTTTTTCTATCCACTACTTCGTAGAAAATACAATACAGTCAACGAGTCGTGGTTGACGACTAGCTGTAGACGGCTGAGTAGATTTGATTAAGAATTTTTTCTTAGTTTTGATTATTTTCTTCCCGAGTGAACAAAGTACAAAAGTTGATAAAACCTAACTTCAGACCACGACTCGTCGAGCGCACTGTAGGAAGCATTTTACAATTCCAAGTGATATTCACATCTACCCTCCGTAAACTATATAAGGCTGCGCTCTGGCCTCTAACACGGCTGTAAATAATACAACTACGTTTGACACATTCATATTACCAGTTAAATATATTATTAAGTGTAACTGTGTATGTTCCGTTTTCCTCTATCTGCTGAACTTTGTTCGCCATATAAAGTCCCCTTTTTAGCTTCACGCTGTATCCCGCACATAGCAGGATAGGCAAAGCGAAAACAGGAACCTAATAATGTTAAGACACTCCGTACTCCATATAAGACACTGCGTTCCCCAATTTCTGCCGAATTGCAGTGGCGAAACTCAACGCCGCGCTTTGCCTCGTTACCAGAACTGTGATTTCTACACAGCAGTACTGTACAGCAGTGTATTTATATATAATTATTATTAATTATGAAATTTTCATTATCATCATTATTAATAAAGGGATATTAGTCAGAAACAAATGTGTTGACACACTAGCAAAATGTAATTAAATTGATTTATCGTATCAAACAGTCATTAATTGTGTATACTTTATAATAAACCTCCCGGGTCATTTTAATTATATATTTTAAACATTTTACTTTTAAAAAAAGATATAAAATATATTATTTTTGACATAGTGGGATTTGAATCCACACCTCTTGGAAACCGTCCAACCGTTCGGTTACGTATTCTACAAAAGCGCAAATTTTTTTTAAGTATGGAATAACATTAAAAAATGTTAAAAAGATTCGTCGGATGTTTATATACATTGATTTTTATTTGATGTATATACATCAAATAAAAATTATTGGGTATTGAAGCAACAAAATACATACATATGTATGTATTTTGTTGCTTCAATACCCATTCGCAAAAATGATTAAATATATTTAAATAATTTTCATTTTCTCTATCTAGTAGTGCGGAGTAGAGTTGTGCCAGAAAACTAAAAAATCCTGAAAATGAAAATAAAACTCTTTCTTTCAAAAAACGTAACCTATACTACAAATATTAAATTTCACCCGACAATACGAAATCGTAATCATCGTGCTTGGCAACTGCGATATTGTCAAATCGGTTTTATTGTAAAGAAAATAAAGAAAACTTTTCCATATATCTTTTTATTGCATGTTATTTAAATATATATTTTTTAAAACGCTAGTCATAATAGGCTACTTCGATTCACTATTTCGATTTGCGTTCGCGGGGATTATTAATTAGTAACTTTTATTTCTTCGTTCTGGCAACAAGGCAAAAGGTGACGTTAAGTTCCACCATTCAACAAGCAATGTCTTGAAAACTGGGCGGAAAATTTGAAAAGAAGTATCTTTATACTGTGCGATGCGTCTGCATACCATATATACAGCAGTATCGTAGATATACCATATGCCGGATACACGTGAAGCTATATATTTTAAGTAAATAAGTTATTTTGTGGGACCTATTGCTCTCTATTATTTATTTTTGACGTAAAACATTATAGGGAAAGGTTTGGATTTTGAACCTACGTCCCAAATATCCTCTAATGGCGTTTTTTAGATTTACGCTGTTGCGTGACAGAACTCAACACCGCGCTTTGTCTTAGAGGAAAAGAAAGCAAGTAAGTATTACGCCAAGTGAGATTCGAACTGAAAACCGTCATGCTTACAAACAAACAATATAAATAAATAACGAATAAATGGCATTTTTTTTTAACTTCACGCTGTATACCGCAAACAGCAGGGTAAGCAGAGGGAACCTAGTGTTAGGACACTCCGTTCCCCACTTTCTGCCGAATTCTGGAGGCATTACGTGTTGAGTAGCAAAACCTAACGCCGCGCTTTGTCTCGAGACCAGAACGAAGAAATGGAAATATAAATTTAAGTAAATATTTCACCTCCTCGAGTAGGGATCGAACTCACAACCAGTCGGTTTTACAGTCACACTTTGTGCCACTGCGCCACGACTGGCCTCAAATATAAAGTTACACAATATAATTAAAAATGTATTAATAATTTTTGATTTCAACAACTCGTTTTCCATTCAATTAAGAGTTCCTCGTTTTAATGAACGAAACATAAACAAGGCTAAAATGAAATCCTCCGCCTTTGAATTGGGTTAACCATTTTAATTACAAGGCCAGTGTATCTATAGATACATACTTTGCTAACCAAGAAAGGAATCGACGTATTCTAGATTCTAAAGTTTGAATGTCTATCTATACAACCTATATAAAATACTTCCGTTACTGAGTGACCGACAGACAACGCGCCTACGTAACTACTGGACTTTGAAATCTATTTATATATAGCGTAGAGTAGCGGAGCACTAAACTAATTTGAACTCAAATTTCTGATATTTATAATAAATAAAAAATTAAATTAAAATTCCGCCACTGATCACATTATGTCTCAAAACCTGGACGGCAAGTAGGGTCAATTAACAGTAGGTTTCCTCTGCCTGCTGTGTACTCGTACAGGATATAGCGTGAATCTAATAAAATATGTCAAAAGTGACAGAACTACTAATTGACAGATAGCAAAAAAAACATTGACCCCACTTCAAAGTAGGAGGAAGAATACTTTTATAAGTTTGTAATATCTTTTAAACCACCAAAAATAATATCTATACAAGTATTCCAATTTAGTTCAATTTAATAAAACATATGTGAACGTGAAAGTAACTAAATCAATAAGATGCAAATGCGCGTTGTCAGCGTGACTCGTCTCGGATAAACGTTGCTATAACGAGTGTACAGATAACATTAAAAAAGCTTCAATCCATCATGCTATACTGTCATAAGCAGACAATTTAGAACAAACCAAGGCTACCAACGGTTTTGCAGGTTTATGGTAATTGCTTAATAGATACCGCTGTGGTGTTGTGGTAAAATGTCTGACTCTAAACGCCATGGTGGTGGGTTCGATTTCCACTCGGAGGTTTTAATTATTATCATTTACTCGCTCTTATAACAAGACAAAGTTCTGCTACTCAACACACAATATGTTGAAAATTGGGCGGATAGTGGGAATGTCTTAGCACAAGGTTTCCTGTGAAAATATACATTTATAGTTAAATAAATATAAATAGTTAAACTGTATATATTTTTCTTTATTCATTGAACATCTAATTAATATATTGTAACACCATTATAGCACAGAGGAGAATTTGTGACTGATAATTTGACGGTTGTGGGTTCGAACCCACTAAAGAATGTTTTTTAAGCACATTGCTATCAGGTCATTAATTAAAAAAAGCAAATTGTTTCATATGTTCCGCCAACCAACATACGATATGAAATGTACGATATGAATTTCTCTCAATTTAATTTTTCCACGCTGCTGAACCCAAAAAAAAACAAATATCCATACAGAGTTTTCTCCAAGTCAAGAAGTCAGAACGTAGATTCCGAGCTAAAACAAAATTTAGTACCAACATTAATAATACTTGCAATAAATACTAAAGATTTATACTCATCATAACTTATGCAAATAAGGATATTAAGCTCAGATGCACGGGACTGTGACTAATTGAACTATTTTGAAAGCTTTAATGAAAGCTTCGTTTATTTATATATGAAATAGATATTTGTTAGTTCAAGTACTTTTCAGAAAGAAGTTTAAATATGAATTAAAATTTGTTTTTTTTTTAATAATATTAAATAATTTAAATGTGAATATGACACTGGTCATAAGAGGTACAATTTTTTGCTAACTTTTGATTTATACATTCGTAGAGCTAATCCGAAACAGTTGAGGCCGTCGTCGTGGTGCAGCAGTGAATCGTCTGATACTAAATGCTAAGTTTTTAGGTTCGATTTCCACTCTATTACCTCACTTCTTTAAGAACAATAAGCGCGGCTTAGTTTCGCCACTCAACGCTCAAAATTTTAGCGAAAATCGATGATCGGAATGTTTTAACACTGGGTTCCCTCTGCCAACACATGTAGAGTACAGGATGCAAAGTGAATCTGAAAAAAAAAACAATTATTTAAATGAGCTCTAAAAAGTCTCGGAGAATAATTCCATACAGTAGTACTATTTTACTTATAATAACAAATCAGTCACAGAACAACAATTTACCACGTGCTGCATTTGAATGGCTCATCCATATCCATCCTGTTCCGGACCAAGAATAATGACTTAAGTTTCTCGCTGTTTGTAAATATTTGCCAAGGTCTAGTCGACTCTTAATCATGTGGGCTCTTGAGCTATATTGTGAGAAAAACAAAAATAATCTTTGTGTTTTCTCTTTTCTAATTACGTACGTTTCTGTGTAATATACCTACTGTTTTATACAGAACCTGTTTTTTTAGTTGTATTAATTTTATTTTACCTTTATTTATATTGAGGGCGCAGGGGTGCAAGTGTGTGAATGCAAATGCAACAGGTTGTGGGTTCGATTACCACGCGGGAGTATAAAATATTTCATATTTTCATAATCTCGCTCTGATAAAGAGGCAAACCACGGCGTTGAGCTCCGCCGCTCAACACGCAATGCCTCGAAAATTTGGGAAAAGTAGGAAACGAAAGACTTAATAAGAATGGAGTGTTAACACTAAGTTCCCAGATTCCAGGTTCAATTGTAAGATAAATTGTTTATAGTATTCATTCATTCCCAATTTAACATATAAAACAAGGGAATTAAATATGTCATAAACTTATATAAAATCTTCTTTAATAAAACCAAAAAAAAGTCCTTATATATTTTACTTTACTTTCAGCGTTTTTAATTAAACACGGCACGTAAATTTAAAAAATATCGTTTATTTCATATATTTTTTTCCTTGTATTCCGCATAGAGTAGGGTAGGCAAAATAAATCTTGTGTTAAGACATCCATTCCCCACAATCTACTCAAACTTGGAGATATTGCTTATCGAGTGTCAGAGCTAAAGTCATTCCCCCAATTGGGAATCAAACTCACAACTGTCGTTTAGTGTCGTAACAGTAAACGGTACACCGGTACCATATTGGACTTTTTCATCAAAATAAACCTATTAAAAGTGTTAAACACAATAAAGCCCATAATTATCTCAACGTTGTTTGACGAAAGCTTACTTCGCTTGAACAAGTCTTTGTTTAGTCCTTAAGTGGGTAATGGAAAACAAAACTCTCTACTCCATCTCAATTGCTACCCTTGTTTCTCTTAATGCGATAGTTCCTGGGGCGTGGGGTGGTACAAAAGTTAAGCTGTTTAGTTGTAATTGCAATTATTTTATAGAGTAGACTTCCTTTTTGTTAGCTTCACACTGTATTCCGCACATAAAAAGGTAGAGGGAACATGGAAAGTAAGTTTTACAACGGTTCGTTCACCACTTTCCGCAAAATTTTTGAGGTATTAGCTGGTAAGTGGCGGAACTCAACGCCGCACTTTGTCTCCAGTACCAGAGCGAGGAAATTAAAATATTAAATATTTCATTTGAAAGAGTGGGATTCCCACAATCTGTTGTTTACAGTCGCACGCTTGTGTCCCCACACCACGGCTGACCACGTTTCATTTAACAAATAGATTTATTTAGTTGGCTTTTCAATTTAGCACTACACTTATCTAGCAATTAGAATCGTTAGTAGATACATACGAGTACTTTTTTTTCACTTTTTGCACAAAATCTTGTACTATTGGGCTAGGCAATTTTTTATGCAGCCGTGTCTTTTAATTAATATGACCAATTCTATTAAGAAATATATACAATAAAATAAACCACAAAGTTCTCTTTTAGATACAGATGAAATTTTCCAATAATAAATTTTCTGATATCGTATATTCATCAATCGTAATCCCATTGAGAAAACACTGAAGCAGCTTAAAAAGGACACAAAGCTATTAAGAACCGAATAAAGCCAAATTGTCAGTAATAAATCTTAGCGGAGGACAAAAGTATAAGCCCGTAAGAAAATAGAATTAAATAACTTTGTTAATACTTAGAAGTCCAAAAATACTAATAATATGTAAGAAAATTAATATTTAAAAAAAGTTTTGTGATACAGTATACATCTCATCATTTTATGAATCTGGCTATTGCCTAAAATCCAGCAATTTTGGTCAATAACCAGATTAGCTAAAATGACAAATTATTTTATTCTTTACATTCCGTTTTAAAAAATAATGTAAGTTAAAACCGACATGGCATATGATAACGTGACGATTTTGTGGTCATTTCCTATTTGGGGGAATGAATTACTTTTATTTCCTCGCTCTAGTAACACGATGAAGTTCCACCCCTCAACGTCTCGAAAATTGAGTGAAAAGTAGGGAACAGAGTGTCTTGTCATTAGGTTCCCTTTGTCTATAATAACCAATCGGAATAATTCCACTGCACTAAATATGATATGAAAAGACTAACGTTTTAATTTAAAAAAAAACCTTCCCGCTTTGTATCGCATCAGCACTCCGTTCGTTATCTTATTTTTTTTCTTTTCCTTTGTATAGAAACGTTAAAATGTAAAAGTATGATATATTCAGATCCACCCCGTATGGGATTAAATTAATCTGATGGATCAGCATTTCCTTATAGAATGTTTTCGGATTTCGGAGCAATTTGTAAATAGATTCACAAAAAAAGTCACAAAAGATTTTATGGATATCGAGCTAAGTTATTATAAAAGTACAGTGGTAGAAAGCCATCACAGTTACAGCTTCTATTCCCATCTGAGAGGAAGGAAGGAGAAATTTGTACTAAATTTTGTGAAGGCGACTAACAAGCAAACTAACAAAAATTTGAACGGAGCGTATGAGAGAACCTAAATTATATGTATGAAAACTGTTCGTTATTATCCTTCTTATTTCTCCTATGATATAATTTGCCTATGTTGTTTATAAATATTTTCAATTAACTTCGACACTCTAGATTTATCAAGCAAGAGTGTGTGGCAAGACAGCCAGAGGAAAACCTATATGATTCCAAAGGGGGATTGACAGTCGAGAGCACAGTTTTAATAAAAATAGAGGATAAGGATCCTCGAGTTAGCAGGTTTGAAGAGAGGTTGATGATAGTGGAAGAGACGAAAGAATTTTGCAGAAATTGTAGGGTTTGGCGCTCAGTGCTTTATGGCTAAAAAAAGATACTGTTGTAACCACTCGACGAAGTGATTATCCGTTTTACGGATTTAATTAAACAACGAACGGGAAGTAGACTTCATATGCCATGACGGAAGTAGACTCTTGAATCACTAGCACTTTACATATTTTTAAGAATATGTTAACACTAGAGGACGCGCGCGGCTTCGCCCGCTTATTAGGAGTGAATTCTAAAAAAACCACGAAACACGTGTTCAATAAAATATTTTTAACAGTCTGAATTTAAATTTTTATAAAAATCGGTGGCAATTTACAGATTTTTTTCATATAAACTTTCAACCCCTTATTTGAACCCTTAGGGGGTGAATTCTTAAAAACCATGAAACACGTGTTCAACGAAATATTTTTAAGAGTCTAAATTTCAAATTTTATAAAAATCGGTACATATTATTTTTTTTTCCATACAAACTTTCAACCCCTATTTCATCCCTTTAGGGTTAAAATTTTTCAAATTCCCTTCTTAGTGGATGTCCAGAATATGAAAATAAACATCTGCCCAAATTTCACGTTTCTACCATCAGCGGTTACGGCTCTGCGTGCGTCTTACCTCAGTCAGTCAGCACAAGTCCTTTTATATATATAGATAACAAGCGTGCCAAACAAAAGAATAAAAAAGTTTGACGAGCATTAACGTTAGTTAAAAAATACCAAAATTAAATACACACACACAGTGTAGGCAGAGGGAACATAGTGTTAAGACTCTCTGTTACCCACTTCCGAATTCTGGAGGCATTGCGTGTTGAGTGGCGCAACTCAACGTCGTCTCTACACCAGAGCGAAGAAATAAAAATATAAATTTAAATAAATATTCCATTTCAGTCATATTTTGTGCCCCTGCGCCACGATTGAGTGGTAAGTGAAAAAAATATAAAGAAAATAAACAAATTACGTAACTTACAAAAATTTGTGTATGTTTAAACATTTACCGATACCTAACGGGGCTTACATTACAGCCACACTACAAAGCCGTGAACAAAGAATTGAATCGGTCCTAGATATTTTATTTGTGAAGTCGTGCTTGATAAAATTTACATATAAAATACACGTAATAAAATTTACACATAAATAAAATATATAGACGGAGTTCACCTCATTCTGTATGCAAACTGTCCTCTGGCCGGTTACAGGCATAAGTCTTTCTTATCTCTTTTATATGATTATGAGATTTCGTTGTTCTTTTAATCGTGCGTATAAATAATATCGGTAGAGAAAATTATTTTAAGGGTCGTCGAAGCGTAGCTGTACAGTCTACAGATTCTGACTGTAATGGTTATGGTCGTTAAATTATAGACATAAAACGGCGTCGAATTCCGCCACTTAACATGCAATGTCTTGAAGATTGAGTGTCTCAATACTAAGTTTCTTCTGCCTACCGTAATAAAAAATTACAGCGAGAAAGTAAACAAATATATAGATTATAGATTCAAGCTTAACAATAATACTTTCCTTAATTTTGGTCGATCGGAACATCACAAGAGAACTTTTCGATTTTCACCGTTTGAATCAGAACCATTAATCAACCAAACTATCAAGATAAGAAATAAAAATGGTCCAATGCGATTTGCCTTGATTGATCTTACGTAGCATCTAGAAATAGATGAGGGAAAAGGTTAATTTATATATTATTATACTTAAGTATATTGGTTATAAATACTGCGTCATCTTGATACGTAAACAGAACGGTAATAAAGTTCAAGAGTTTGTTTGTCTGAATGCGCTAAACTTAGTAGTTCCTACTTCAACTTCAAAATCATTTTTATAATGGGTAGCATATTTAGCGAGGCAAGTCATATTTCAAGACGCTTATAACCCACTGGATCCATGATAATAAAAATGTCATGCGTCAATTTAATTTGACCATGGGGGCAAAGCCGCAAGCAAAAAAAAGGTAATCATTAAATAAATTACTTAACTTACTTAGCTTCACCCTGTATCCCTAGCGGGGTAGCCAGAGAGAACTGACCGCTAAACGCTACTGTCTCTACATACTTCTTTCTATTTAAATAATCTGTAAAATTTGATAAACATTACCTATTATAGGATAGAAGTCATGAATTTTACTAATGAAAAACTCAAGTAAAACCAACTAGTCACACCATAAAGAATATGCAAAATATTTTTAGAATCAACAAAAAAAAGGATTTCTCAAAAAGATTTCCTTTAACAACTCGAACCATTTCTCGACTCTCTACGTAACGTACAATTTGAGAATGGCGCATTTGACAGAGGACATCGCTGGGCGGTGACGAGGGTCACAAGGAACCCGTTCTTTCCGTGTTACGCCATTTAAAGTTTGTGATAGATGAACTTTGTTAGGTGAACACGTTACATGTGTATGAATATTTTAGTTAGCAGCATTGTGTTTTATATAGAGGTAATGATGGAGTTGAACGGTTATTTTGTTGTCTACCACAGTTTGTTTCTTATGATTGTTATGATGGTTTCGAATTCAAATCCAATGCTATATTATTTCAGGTAGAGGAAACCCAGTACAGTCCATGTCTCGCTTTCCGCCTATTTTTCTAGACAATTAAGTGCCATTACTCAGAGATTTATTGCCATAATGAAGAAAGCAACTCGTTTCCTCCGATTGGGACACGAATCCACAACGTCACTGTGCCACAAGAGTCTAGGTTATATTTTGAATATAATATTGTCAAAAAAATATTTGAGAGAATTCATAGGTTTAAATTGTAATTGGAGGAAAATAAATATTATATGATAAATAACAGTGCGGCATTACGTTCACAAATAACGAAATAATCAAAAAAACCAATAAACTCGATTGCATAATCAAAGTTGTCAATCCTTTCAAAATATACATACATACGTACATACATAGATATATGGACCGTTTATTTTGAAAGTGGTGTAAGTCCATTTTTGAGAAATATGAGCTATCATGTAATTCATGCTTAATTTAATGTATTTTTTATATATAACTAAACTTAATTTCTCAAAAAAAACCCATGTTTTGTACAACTTAAAATCGGTCGGTAAATGAAATTGCATAATCAACGATTATGAAAGTGGTGTAAGTCCAATTGACAGAGGCAGATGGATGCCGATCAGTGTTTTGTTATTTCTCATTTATTTCAATCGCAAGGAGGTGGCTTCATGCTGTTTGAAGCACTTAGAAAATGTAACGACCCAAAGCCATGTTATTGCCTACAGTGACATGTGTACTGGACAAAATCGAAATTTACAAATGGCATTCATGTGGTTGAAGGTTGTCCAGTCGGAAAACAGCATTGATATAATTGACCACACATTTTTACTCTCGGGGCATTCATACCTTCCGAACGATGCAGATTTTGGCATCATAAAAATGGCATTGAGAAAAATGAATTTTGTGTACACACCACAAGATTACTATGATGTAATAGAGCGCAATGCTGAAAACAAGATAAATTCATTTTATATGAAATGAAACGGGTGAATTTAATTTCAACAAAAAATCTCCAAAATGCAATTAAAAAACAGATAAAAAAAATACTAATGGGGAACAGGTCAATTGGTTGCAAACATATTGGTTGAGGTTCCTTAAAATTGCACCATATACCATTTTTTATAATACAACAATAGCGGACCCAGAATTTAAAATTATCAATTATTACCTCTACATCCTGGAAGACCATTAAAATGATCATTTATATTTTTATTATATGAAAAAATCGCCCTGGAACCTTTGTACCAAAATGCCAGACCTATTACGTACGAAAAATATAAAGACATGAAGCAGCTACTACCCTATATACCTCCGGTGTATCATGCATATTTTGAAACACTACCACATGCAGAGAATAATTAAATTCTTGTAATCAGTATCTTGTAATGACAATGTAATTGCGGTCTAAAATAAAATTTTATGTATTGTTATGCGTATTTGTAAACAAAATTATATTAAAATGAAGTATATTTTAAGCGATATTTGATTTTTCAAAATTGAAATTAAACGATTTTTACAATTGTCTAATTTTGAAAGTGGTGTAAGTCCATTTACAGTACATAAATATGTGTTATCGTAGTCTAATTAGCCAAAAACAAATTTATATACACAAATTAAATGTTCCGATTAAAGAGGCCGGTCGTAGCGCAGCGGCACGAGGTGTGACTGCAAAACCGACTGGTTGTGGGTTCGATCCCCACTCAAGGAGATGAAATATTTACTTAAATTTATATTTCCATTTCTTCGCTCTGGTGTCGAGGTTAAGCGCGGCGTTGAGTACTGCCACTTAACACGCAATGCCTCCAGAATTCGGCAGAAAGTGGGGAACGGAGTGTCTTAACACTACCCTCTGCCTACCCTGCTGTGTGCAGGATATAGCGTGAAGCTAATTTATTTATTTATTTATTTATTTTAAATTAAATGTTGATAAAACAATAGAAACAATGCCAGACCTCATATGATTTACCTGTATTTTTAAATCAACAAATATAGTAACCTTTAATTTTCTCGAAACAAAAGAAAATGGACTTACACCACTTTCAAAATAAACGGTCCATATATAAACACATTATTATTCTTCTCTGGCAGTCGAGTAAGAAACCCAAAATTCTTTACACTTAAACTGTAATATACAGCGAGCACGTGAAGATAATAAAAATAATGAAAAAGGTATAAAATGATATTAAAAGAATATTTCACAATATTTTTCTGCTTTTATATCCATACAACACTGAAAGTTCAGAATTTAAATCACGTAAGCAGTTAGCGCAAACCGCCACAAGGAGCCGACAGCCATCTGTTACTTCTATAACTTTTGTCTTTATGAAAACCCATACCCATACTAGGTCTTGCCTGAGAAATTGTTTAAATATAAGTTAAATATATAGACAAGTAGATATACATAATGCCGTAATAGTTGTGAGTTCAAATTCCTCATATGGGTCATTTTTCAAATTCCTTATATTAGCTCATTTTTGTTAACCTAACGCTATATCTCGCTTATAGCAGGGTAAGCAGAGGGAACCTAGTGTTACCACTAGGTTCCCGCTGCTTACCCTGCTATAAGCGCTTTCTTTCCTTTCCGCCTTTATTTTTCGAGACATTTTGTGCTGTGTGCCGAAAAACAACGCCGTACATTGTTAGTAACAGTTATGGAAATTAACGTATTTGGCAATTTATATACAATTAATTAGTCATGGAAATGATTTATAAAATTAATTAGTTAGCTGTTCCATGAAATTCGTAATCGATGATTGTGAAAATTTTACGTTCTTTATATAAGATTGCTGCAAAAGAAAAAAAAATCTTATTTGAAATTACAATGTTCGATAGTAGTAAGTTCAAAGTCAGAGAGTTCAAAATGCCTACAAATACTTATAATATTTAGCCTTCTATTTAGTCACCTTTGGATTTTGATTCAGCTACCCAACACTCTATGAGCAACTATATTTAGATATTATCCATAACAAATACAGCACTAAGCAGAGGGAACCTAGTGTTAAGACACTTCGTTCCCAACTTTCGAGAGATTTTTAGTGGCATTACGTGTTGTGTGGCGGAATTCAACGCCGCGCTTATTGCTTGATACCAAAGCGAAATGAAAATAATAATTAATTCCCCCGAGTGAATATCGAACGCAAAACCATCGCGTTACAGTCACACTTGAGACTGTGCCACGAGGTTCGCGCTGTTGAGGGATACAGCGTGAAGCAGAAAAAAAATACAGCACTTGAACATATATATAACATTTAAAGTGTTGAAATGTATAATATCCAATACATATAAAACTTATATCTGCCTTAGTCATATTTGTTTCATATAACGTACATTTCGTATTATACGAGATATCTTTGGCTTGTAGGTCCTTGTTGAATGTAGAGAAGTAGACACACAAAGAACAGAAGACAACAAAAAAACAATCGAAATTTTACGTTTTATAATCCACACAAACGAAACTACCGTTTACTGCTCGTATTATATTATTAAAAAAATACATAATTATTAAAATAAGTAACAAATACCCCATACTTATCTATATATGTTATTTAGATAACGGAACTAAATTCGGAAAATTATTGCAAAATTAGGCAATTTGCTTAAAAAGGTCAGTCTTTGCTTAAAAAGGTAATCCAATTATATTTAATGTGTGGCTGGACGTAACATCATTTTGAATATATCGGGACAAGTGTGTTTTTATACTTATTTAGAAAACGTATAAAATATGAACATAGCGGGACTCGAACCCGCGGCTCCTGGAAACCGACCAGGCGCTCTGACCACTGAGCCATACGTTCTTAACGTTCTTAACGTTCTTATATAATTTTTAATACGTTTTCTAAATAAATATTTTTCTTTCCTAACTGTGGATTAACACTTTAAAAAATGTAAAAATAAGTGTGTTTTTTATTATCTCAGAGCTCATCGTGGCACAGTTGAACAGTGTTTTACTGTTTAACCAACACCCGACTGTAAGTTCGATATTCATTCATTGGGTGCAATTAATTATTTTTACTTTTTTTCGCACTGGTATCATAAGTGTTGAGTTCAGTTCCGCCACTCAACACGAAATGTCTCGAAAATTGGACGATAAGTAGGATTTTCTGTCTATCCTGCTGTATACAATAAAAAAGATACTTTCATACATTTTGGAAAAAGTTTAGATATTTCTTTCTTTGCTGACACACTAACGCCGGCTTGGCAGCAAATACGAATATTTGAAATAAAATGTAATATCCATTTAAAGCTTACTGGTGTATGATTGATGGAAGCTGTTAAAGCGCTTGTTTTATTTATTTTTAAAAGTGCATGCTACTTTTGAGAAGGCTGTATGTATCACAGTATAAAAGGTTTGAAACACTAAATCCCCATTTCTCCTCGTTAGTAAAACGAAGACATTATAAGAAATGTAATAATAATAATAATAATTAACTCTTTATTGTACACCCAAGAAAAGACACAGAAATACAATAAAAATAAATAAATGTACAAAAGGCGGCCTTATTGCTTAATAGCAATCTCTGCCAGGCAACCTTCAAGCAGAGGAAATAGCAAATTTAGATATTAAGATAGATAGGGGTAGGGTGCAAAAAAAAAAAAAAGAAATATATTTATATATAAATATATATAAGGGTATAAAATAAATAAGAATGTAATTATCATATACCATATATATGCACATATACAATATACATACTATAATAAATTATACACATATAGAAATAGCAGTATACAAACATAACATACATAAATAAATATATATATATATATATATATATATATATATATATATATATATATATATATATATATATATATATATATATATATATATATATATATACACTATTATATATACATATATAAAGAGCTATAAGGTAAGAATAAAATTTGTAATGGCAAAAAAAAAAAAAAAAGGAAAAGAACCTAAATCTTAAAGTGACATAAAGTGTAACTTTAAGCGACGTTTGAAGGTCAAAAATGTTTTGGCATTTCTGACATATAAAGGAAGGGAGTTCCACAATCTACACGCAGTTACAGTAAATGAACCGCTGTAAAAGGAAGAAGTGTGAGAAGGTATTTTTAGGGTGAGATTACGTTCAGAGCGAAGAGTTCGGGAATGTGTCCCACCCAAAAACTCAAAACGTTCTTTAAGGTAAGGAGGGGAAATTGGATTGAACAGAATACAGTAAAGAAGATGAAGTATGTGAGTATTCCTGCGAAGGCGGATAGGGAGCCACTTGAGTTTTTTACGGAAATCAGAGATGTGATCAAATTTGCGTAGACCAAAAATGTATCGTATACATAAATTTTGAATGCGCTCAAGTTTATTTAATTGCTCCTCTCTTAAGTCAAGATAGCAAATGTCAGCATAATCAAGAATCGGTAGAAGGAGAGTATTTGCTAACGAAATCTTAGTAGGTATAGGAAGAAAATTACGCAAACGTCTAAGAGAACCTAAAGATGCAAATATCTTTCTGCTGACCTCACTTACCTGTGAATCCCAAGACATATTATTGTCCAAAGTGATACCAAGATCTTTTACAGTTTTGCTGAATGGTATAACATCGCTATTAATAAGTACTGGTGGTAAAGTCGATACATCTATTTTGGAAATAAGTTTTGAACTACCAATTAAAATCAGTTGAGTTTTTTTTGAGTTAAGATGCAGACCAAATGATTTACTCCAAGAAGATATACTCTCCAAGCTTCTGTTTATGTCCTTGATTGCGGTAGGTAAGTCAGATACTTTAGCTTGGTTGTAAATCTGCAAATCATCCGCATATAAATGGTAGAGAGAAGAAATAGTACCAGAAATAGTATTTATAAACACAGAAAATAACAAAGGAGACAACACGCCACCCTGCGGAACACCAGCAATGACAGGAGACCAGTCAGAGTACGAATCTTGTATTCGTAAACGTTGCCGGCGTCCAAACAGGTATTCATGAAACCAGTTAATTGCATCAGGAGATATGTTAAGTGACTTTAAAGTAGCCAGCATGATATCAAGGTCAACGGAGCCAAACGCATTGCTGAAGTCCAGCAACGCTAAGACTGTGACTTGTTGCCTATCCATGCCTGTACGGATGTCATCAGTAATTTTTACTAATGCCGTTGTCGTACTATGACCAGGACGGAAACCGGATTGCAAAGGATTCATAAGGTTACCTTGGTAAAGAAACTGGGTGAGTTGAGTGTGAATTAGGCGCTCAAGGACTTTGGAAAGGAAAGGAAGAATAGAAATAGGACGGTAATCAGAGAAATCAACGGGATTAGGTTTTTTGGGTATAGGAATAATTTGTGCATCTTTCCACATTGAAGGAAATTGCTTAGATGTTATAGAATGATTAAATATACATGTAATCACAGGTAATATAATATCGAGGATGGGAATGATCATTTTACGACTAACGCCGTCGGCACCAACAGCGTCAGATTTAATGGCTAAAATTGTCTTCTTAACATCACTTTCTGCAAATAAACTAAAGAAAAAAAAATTAGGAGCACAAGGAGTGGATACAGCATTGAGATGATTAATAGTTATAATGTATTATATATTTTTTATGTTCTTATTTTTAAGTAAGTCTGATATTTTGGTAAATGGAAAAAAATAATTTAAAAATGCATCACTCTGTTCTCCACATTCTGTGTATTTTAATAGTATTGCGTGTGTTGTGACGCTGTACCGCAGCGATTTCGATTTGTATAACTGAGTTATTTTCATTTCTTCATTCTGATAACAAGACAAAGCTCAGAGCCTAGTTCCGCCACTCAACATGCAATGTCTCGAAAATTCGGCGGAAAGTACGAAACGAAATGTCTTAACACTAGGGTCTTCTTAACCTACTACTGATTGATGAAAATTTCTCAGATTTTCATTTCATTTTCAGCATCGTATTCATATATTTTTTTATGTTTATACCTAAAAAGAAAACATGAAATCTGCTAAGAACTTAACTTTACCTCATATAAAATACTGAGAAGTAATTACGCTGCCTACATTTTAAACCGCGGCGTAGTCAAAGAAAAGGCGCCCCGAAGGGAAATTATACCACGAATGCAATAAATAGAAGATGTTTGCATTCAAACAGAGTAAGCCATTTTGAAAATATCTTTTCAAAGATTCTTTTTAAATGGCTAATAATGTATGTGCATATGTATAGGATACTAACCTTTTGCTTTCAACATAAAATAATATTAAAATCTCGCCAGTGTGCAGAAAAGAAAATTAATTGACTCATTTCTGCTTTCTTTAAATATTGTAAAAATGTATGTTTACGCTATACCTCGCATAGAAAATATAGAGAAAACCAAGTGTTAAGACACTCTGCTCTCTTAGTCTCGTCCTAGTAACCGTATAAACCACGGTTTATGTGGTTACTAGGACGGGATTTTTTTCATGAGTAATTTAATTTTCATGAGTTATTTAATTTAACTCAATGTATACAGCGACAATCGAACTAATACTGGATTTCATTCCACGAAGAATATAATGGTTCCATTCTTGACGCAGTGGCACAAGCGTTCAACTGTAAACGCGACAAATGTGGAGTCCCAGTTGAGAAACTGATATCCTAGCACTAGGGTTTCCCAGGTTCCCTCTGCCTACCCTGCTATATGCGAAATACAGCGTGAAGGTTAACCACTTAACTATGGCTCATACTCCATTATTTTATCTTTATATCATTACAAACAAACACAAGCAATGCGAAGAAATGAGAAGCTAATCAGGAAATATTTAATGAGAGCGTACCGTTTGTAAGAAGTACCTAATTGATCTCTGCTCTCGACAGCACTATTATTTAGCGTCAGCCAACTACTCCAAGTTTTTTCAACGTTAATTGAAATGCATAATTCTTGTGCTATTCCTCCAGTTAATTAAACGCTCGTTTAACGGCAAGTGACCTTTCGTTGTGTCTCGGGTTTTTTTTTCTCAGTTTTTTGTACCAGGGTGCTGGAGTTGGTGGTGATAAATAAAAGAAACATAGTTAAATGTCAATATTTAAACCTTTTTTTGAGGCCAGTCGTGGCACAGCGGAACAAAGTGTGACTGTAAATCGACTGGTTGTGGGTTCGATGAAATATTTACTTAAATTTATATTTCCATTTCTTCGCTCTGGTGTCGAGGCAAAGCGCGGCGTTGAGTTCTGCCACTCAACACGCAATGCCTCCAGAATTCGGCAGAAAGTGGGGAACGGAGTGTCTTAACACTAGGTTCCCTCTGCCTACCCTGCTGTGTGCGGGATACAGCGTGAAGCTGATTTATTTATTTATTTATTTATTGTAGCGTTTTGTTTGGTTGGTAAAGAAAATATAACATTAATTAAGTAATAATATGAAAAATATTTGAAAATTCTACAGATACACATAGTTATAGATATAAGTGAAATAATTTGTAGGGGCTATCGGGGTATGCTGAACGTCGATCATACGACGAGTGATTACTCGCATACAGCATTTCTGGTTTTGTTTTAATTTTATTATTATACAGACACACTAGACAGCGATTGTTGTGAATTCGATTCTCACTCAGGCTAATTAATGTCATCTCTCGTCTCAACAAGTAATATTTAGAAATTGTGCAAAAATGGAGGTCAGAGTGTGTAAAACTAAACTCTTTTCCTTTCCTGCCATACCGGATAGAGCGTAAAACTAAAAAAAAAATATATAAATATTGCAAAAAGAAAACTGTGGTCTCCCTACTGGCCTATCGTTTCGAAATTATCTTCCATATGACTAAATTGTAATGTGACCGTCATAACGTCCTTAGATATTACAAGGTAACCTCTTTATGATACGCTGCGTATGTCCTTTGTAAGGTTGATCTCTATATTCTTATTTTATTTATATAATTTCATAATATTATTTAAGTACTTGTATGGAAATTATCTTACTTAGCTACGATGCTCTCGTACTTCTCTTAATTTTTGCATTTTTGGCATTTATAAATCGTGGTGCAGACTCGACTACCAGTTGGAGGAATTTACAATTTTCATTACTTCGTTCTAGCAAGAAGACTTGGCGACGAAGCGTGGTGTTGCGTTTAACCTCAATGTCTCAACACGTAATGTCTCAAAAATTGGACGGTGCGAGTAGAACGGAGTGCAACACTAAAAAACTTTGCATACTCTGCTATACGTGGGATATAGCTTGACCTATAAAAAAATAAATCATTTTAAATATAGAATTATTTATTCTAAATTGAATACAATAAAATCATTTGTAGGTAATAGCGTTCCCCAACACATACATTACAAAGCCCAAACCAAAAATTAGTGGATGCTTGCTGTACATAGATACAAATTCAGCTTGCATAATCTCTGCGAAGTGAATGTGCAGCGATTAGCAGTAATGGCCGTGTTGGTTTCAGTTCGTTTATTCTGTAAATGGATGCCGAATTTTAACTAAATTGTTTTACACTTCTTTTTTTGTTGTGGCTAGTACCAGTTTTATCTTTGGAATTCTTTATCTTTTGTATTTTTATATCTGCGTTGTATTTTTATATCACGTTTATTAGCTCCATCTATATCATGTATATGGTGTTCAGTTTCATCTCTCAACACGCGAAACAAAAAACGACCGCAACCGGAATACCAGGAAAACCAAGAAAACGAACAATTATCTTATATCTAAAATCAAATATTTTGTATTTTAGATTTTATTGAACTGTTTTGTAAATATTTTAAAATATAGATGTAACTAAGTATCGTTGAAACAACATAATGACTATAATTATTTAGAGGGTCGCCTAAGTTACTTTTGACTAGAACTTAAGTCAAGAAAGTTTTTATCATTGCAGTTTGTTTTATCAGAGCAGAGAAATCAAAGTAATTCGTTGCCCGAATGGCGATCGGACCCACGAGCACATAGAAGACGTTACAGGCCAAGGATCCGCACGATATTTTGCCACGATAGCTCATTCTTGCTAATTATTTGTATAAAAATCCGATCAAGAGCGAGTCGGACTCGCCCTCCAAGGGTTCCGTGCTAATTTTAAGATTCTAGGGCAACAGAAAGTACAATTTATCAAAGTAGACAAATTTAATTTTGCGTATTTTGTATAAAATTGAATACTAATATTAGTTTGTTATGGTTTTTTTGTGTAATATAAATACAAATATCAATTTTTAAATTATTATTTTTTTTCATAATTTTTACTGAAATGTCTCATTTGTTGTCAGATATAATTGTAAATAAACGGTAAATACCCTATAAGTTTTGATTGTGCGGCGAATATAGTTATGAAATCGTTTTTATGTAATGAAGTACAAATATAACTTTATAATGGTGCTTTTCTATAAAAGACTATATGTTTTTTAATTATTCGGATTTTTGCTTTATTTGTACTGCAAAATCTCACTTCGTGCAATATTGCATAACTATAGGTCCACAGGGAGTGCCCTATTTGGTTTGGACTACGTGGCCAATTTACAAAATATGGCATAAACGATGCATAAACGCTCGTATATTTTGATTGCAATAACTTAGAAGATTGATTTTTCCTGTCCTCTAAAGGATCGTAGATCTGAATATTTGCTTTATATTAGCTTATATATGGTACCTTAACGCGGTCTCAAGATAAATGATCTTGACAGACGGACAGACGTACAACAAAGTAATTTTACAAGGGTTCCGTTTTTTTCCTTTTGAAGTACAGAACCCTAAAAACATCAAATAAAAACAACTGTAATAAATTCTTGAATAGACAATACTTTGTATGGTTTAACGATTTTAGTTGTACAATAAATAAACTTTGTTGTGCACTAAAAGCTGTACATTTAATTAAAGGGACACAAGCCAAATGTTACATATCCTAAATAACCGTAGACTGTAACGTCGCGGAACATCATGATTATTAGGACTGCTCGTAAAACGACGGATGATATTGGGCCTACCTACTACTAAATTGTTTGACGTTTTCTCATTGCGCTAAATTTTATATTACATATTGAAATTAACGCCCTTAGAAATATTAGCCGCTGTAGCTGTCAAAATTAAAAATATATAATAAAAATTGTAGAAATGAAGTAAAAGTTGCAGATTCCATTTTTAAAGTAAACGTACATTTCGGGAATCTAACTCTCAAGATTTTTGGGATGAGATATTAAAAAAAATATTAAAATTTTGTATTATAAATTTCAAAAAATACTAAATTATAATACGTTTTGATATTTTTAGGGTTCCGTACCTCAGAAGGTAAAAACGGAATTCCTATGGGATGAGGACTAAAAAAATTGGGCTATATTTTAGAGTCACTCACGCAAATGAAAGCTAGTTCAGCTTAAATCTCGCTAACTGGAGATACATACAAATCCTACACAATTATATAAATGTGTACATTGTAATTTCGAACACCAAAAAAAAATGTTTGCCTGTTATATGATATAACATTTGTGATTTAACTGGAAAGAGGAAAATGGAGTGTCCTCACACAAAGTTCTCTCTGCTCACCCTGCTATAAGCAGCGGTGAAGCTATAAATAGACCAGCTTATCCGAATAACTCTACCATTTAATCGTTATCGCAACAAAGCATATAAACAGCTACAAAATAGTTAACTTTATACAATGATTAAAGTGGTAATAGTTCGATATTTACAGATAGCTCAATTATTCTCATTATACAAACGTGCAGTTTGGTGCTAAAATTGAATTATTCAGCCTTCAAATTACGGATGACGGTGATACCCACTCGCACCTGGGCGCGAATTAAAATATAAACTAATTACACAACGTTATGTGACAGGCAGCTATCATAACCACAATATTACTATTTATATTACTATTACTATTAATTAATAAACTTTAGACATTATCTAAAAATACTGTCTAATTTGTGAGTACTGACTGAGATTTTAGGAAAGCAAAATATTGAGATATATGGCTTCATATTCTGAAAGTTTCAGTATATTAAGATTTTTCAATGCAATTATTAAGATTGATAGAATCTCAGTTTGATATATAAAACATTTTATAATTTATCGTTAGACTATACAGTGTACAAGAACGATTGTGGGTATCTAACTGAAAAATATAGTAAGTTAAGCAAAAAAAACATAAACTACTACAGGATATAATGATAATTTGTACCAATTTAGCTTAAACTTTGATAAAACAGTTAAATTTAACCTCAATATGAAGACCTGAACAATTGTAGCATATAATACTTGCTTTTGCAAAGTTACACTTTGCAGAGTTTCGTGAAATTTTAGATTATTAGTACAAAGGATCAACTAAGTTTAGCGTGCTCTCTCCAACAGCTGGATATCTAGACCACATCGTAACTTGGTTATAACAGAACTATTGACAAGTTCCTGAACTTATTTATAGATGTTCTATTTTAATAACTATTTGTTATAAATTTTTAAATTCACAAATTTTCAAAGTTAATAGTTTTTACATAATAATTGCTTGTGTAACAATTAGTAGAGGCCGTCGTAGCGCAGCGGTATAGAATGTAAACGATGACGGTTATGGGTTCGATTTTCGCTCGGAGGAAGGAATTATATGTTTATTTTCTCCCTCTGGTGTAATCACAAAACTCGTTTCATTGAATTCTGACTCTCAATACACAATGTCTAGTAAATTAGGCAGAAAGTAGAGAAAGGAGTGACTTAACACTAGATTCCTTCTGCCTACCCTGCTATATTTGTATTATAAACTGATGTGCAAAAAATATTTAAGAGAATTAGTATTTTAATATTGTTAGTAACGCTTAAACATTGCAGCTTACTGCCCACCTTGGGCATTAAGCTGCAATGTTTTACACTATGAGCTATAAAAATTGTTTATATATAATCTGCTGTCAAAAATGAATTAAAAATTATTAAAAAAGTGGCCTTAAAACGTAGTCCTTTTTAATACAGTACAGATAATTTTGGAGTAACAATAGTAGTAGTAGTAGCAGACTTAAACTTGGGGCGAAATATCCATTCAATATTTCGAGCTCTTCACTCTGCAACCTGACGGGCCCAGCCGTAATATATAAAGTTGAAATTTGGCATATAGATAGATTAGAGACTTTAAAGAGGAACTAAACCCCTCCATGATTTGGAAAAAATAGGACCTTTCATTTTATGTCCTAACGTCCCAGCAAACGAACCACAACTAGTTATTTATAAAAAAAGAAACTATAATTTTCTTTCACTTTCACACGTTACTTTACTAATGGTAATTTATAAATGTATAATATTGTACTATTCTCTGTTAGTTAGTATCTTTTATTTTGCATATATAAAATATAAAGACATTAAGGCCGTCGAGTAGACAAAGGGTTCGTTGGTGTGTGAATGAACCTAGCTCTTACGATGTACAGGTGAATGCAAAGTTAATAACAAACATTGGGAACGCTTTGTGAATTGTACGTGGATAATGCCAATGCAATTGTAATGTTAAATTTGTATAGGAATTTTATTAATATTTTGGATATAAATACGAGTATGTTAAGATTTAGTCGTCGCCACCAACTTTTTCTTATTTCAGTAATTTGGTCTATCCGTTGTTTTGTTGTCTCAGTAACGGAAGCTTCATCTCTTGCAAGCTTCTCCGTAATCATATTGAAATTGTTTCAAGAACAACAATTTTTAAAGCATTACAGAGTACGTATATAATTTTCCGAACTTATCACAAATAAAAATATAATACAAAATATCAATTATAAAAATTTGTACACAAAATTATACGCATAAAGACAAGATATAAAAATCGTTTGAAAAGTAATAAAAATGATTTATATAAATTCACCCGTCATCCGTTTTTCGATCGATCATTCTATAAAATTGATGACGAATGACTTAATAACGAATTCATTACAGCTCTTACGATAGAGATTCCAAAAATTCGACGTTCTTAGTGTCACGTATAAAGATAAAAAATCTTAATTTAAAAGCCAGGAATCCAAAGCAAAAACCCAAAAAGGTTTTACCCCAACACTTGTCTGTTTAACGTCGAGGGTTAAAATGGTGGCATTCACCCGTCTCCAATCGCCTGAGGTCGTTGACTATCTACAATTACATACCATTGCCCATCTTATGGTACTGCTTTGCAAGTTTTTGGTCATTCGTTGGAATTTAATTTTGTACTGCTCTTAATTATCTTTGTCTTATCTTTTGATGAACAAAAATTGTCTTTTTATTTTTAAACTGAAATTGACGTTCTAATAATAAAAGGTCTCTCTATAATAAAAGTTTCTAATTATTACGAAGTTTTTTGTAATTTGTGCAATAGTTTTTTATTGGCTTCAGTCTGTCAGTTCCATACATAGCAGGGTAGACAGAGGGAACCTAGGAACCTATTGTTAAGATACTCCATTCCTATTAAAACACTTCCGTTACCCACTTGCCGCCGAATGTTTTAGGCATTGCGTGTTGAATGGCGAAACACATCGCTGTGCAATAGAATAATTTAAAATTTTATGATAACATAATTTTTATGTTAAGTTAAAATCGCTGTAAACGCTGCATTCGATTGAGTATCTAGCCAATTTATGATTTTGAAAGTAAGCGGGGCGTAGAGTTCCGCCACTCAACATACAATGGGCGAAAAAGGTGGTCAAAACGTTGGCGAAAAATAAGAAACAAGTGTGTAGACAATAGGTTCCCTCATCCCTATTTTGCTATGCGGGAAAAACGTGATGCTGCTATAAAATATAAACTAATTTATTACTTACTAATTTAGAATTTGTTGCAAAAATTTTTACTTATAATAAATCATAATTGTAAGCCGGACAGGTTGTGGGTTCGATTCCCACATGAGAAAATGCATTCATATTTTCATTTCCTTATTCTGGTAACAGGGCAAGTTGTGTGTGTGCGATATTGATGTACCACCACTCAACAGGAAATACCTCCAAAAGTCAGCGGAAAAAATCGAAAGTGTCTCAATGAAAACGGAGTGTCTTAACACTAGGTGCCCAGGTTCCCTCTGCCTACCCTGTAATATGCGCAATACAGCGTGAAGCTAAAAGAAAAGTATTATTTCTTACAGGAGTTTTTGCTAATAATAAATCCTGATTTATAGTATCTATCCATAAAAAAACACCATTTATCTCTATCGAAACAGTGTTGGAGGACTCCAAACAAATTTGTCAAACTGCCAATACACGATGGTCGAAAAATATAAAAAAAGTAATCGTCGACAACAACGATATAAGCGTCAGAAAGGCTTTCACGCGTTCCACCGCGGGGTTACACGCTTACATGAAATATTATCCACTTATAAGAGTCTCCAAGTTCAAAAGAAAGGTTCCTTGCTTTAGGCAAAATTTGTATGCGATTTTTTTTTCTATTTATCGCCTTCTGTGTGATTTCCCATCGGATCTGAAGGTTTGCGTACGTACATTGATAGCGGAAAGAATGATCCAAGTAATTACTAATGAAAATTTTGTTCTTGTAAGGTACTTTTATGGAATATTTTTTTGAGATATTTTCTTGTTTAAAGAAGAAAGTTTGAACTGTTGAATTTTTTTACAATTTTCGGATTTCTTTTTTTGCTAATATATATTTTAATTATTTTGCTTCTAGCCCCGTCGTGGGACAGGGGCACAAAGTGTGACTGTAAAACCGACTGGTTTTGGGTTCGATCTGCACTCGAAGAAATGAAATGTTTAATTAAATTTATATTTTCATTTATTCGCTCTGGTGTCGAGACAATGCGTGACGTTGAGTTTCTCCACTTAACACGCAATGCCTCCAGATTTCGGCGGCGAAAATGGAGAATGGAGTGTCTTAACACTAGTTCCCTCTGCCTACCGTGCTGTGTGCGGGATACAGCGTGAAGTTTATTTAATTTAACTTTCATTTTGGTTTTCTCGCTAACCCTAGGCTTACTACGTACCAACATATGGACCTAATAACTCACTGGTGAGTAATTAGGTACGCACGTTAGTACGTATGTGGTTATGGATTTGATCGATGTGTCTTGAGTGCGTCTTTAATTTTCGCAAACCGACTCAAAATATCGTTGTTTTTCACCACAATGACGTTGACAAAAAGACTTTCTGTAAATTACATAGAAATCTAATTATATTGTCGAATTGAAGTCTTCATTACACCTGTCCCATCAAAAACATTTATTTAAAGTAATAATAACGAAAATCCTCAAAAAATACAAGAGAAGAAATAATTAAAGACTGTGAAGTCAGTAAAAACGTAAGATTGAATGACGAAGGTTCATTTGGGTCACGTCGAGCGACACTCGACACGCGTCCGTGTGACGATAACATGATTACTGTCCTTAATCTAACGAAATTACATAACATATATTTACATTTCTTCGCTCTGGTGTCGGGACAAAACGCGGCGTTAAGTTCCGCCACTCAACACACAAAGCCTCCAGAATTTGGCGAAAAGTCGGTACCAGAGCGAGGAAATGAAAATATAAATATTTAATTCCCCCAAATAGGAATATAACCTAAAACGTGCATTTGTAGTCGCAGGCTTGTGCCACTGTGTCACGGCGGCCTTTTATTTATTTATAACGCCTATATATTTTTTAAATATAATATAATAATTCCCTCTTGTGGGATTAGATCTCACAACTATCAAATGAACTCATTTTGTTCTAATACTAACGTAATCGTCCATCGTAAATTATTTCTCATTAAATATATATGCACAAATATTACATAATCCTAAAACCATTTATAATAGTTAAGTATGATTATAATATTTAGATATTATAATTGTAAGACAATTTATTAGTGGGCATCATAAATTTATTATCGGGACGTCTGCCCTGAATTTCAAATATTTTAATAATTTAATATTTTCCTAATTTGTTCCAGTTTCACGGTGTATCCCGCATTTAGCAGGTTGGCTGAGGGAATCTAGTGTTAAGACACTCCGTTCCCCAGTTTCCGCTGAATTTTTGTCTGTAAATAGAACTGCCTTCCGAGGCCGTAGTAGCTTCATATAGCTATGACTACCGACAGTTGTACGTGCCTCAGCAACTCGCTTTGACCAGAACGAGGATCAGCTTCAGGCTGTGAAGCTAATCCTTGTATAAATCAAACAGTGTTACAAATCAGTCATAAATCATACAATCGATATGTTTATATTTCGCGTATTCTTAATTAACTGCGCCCCGTCCCTCCCAAAGAGACCGCATTCGTCTTCATTACACGGCCCTTGAGATTTATATGGGAACTTAATTACGTATGTTGTACTTTATATTTAATTATCTGACTTAATTGTTGATTTTACCCAGCTTTTAATTTAAACAGGTACAATGTTTTATAATTACCAAGCTAAGAGGTGGTCGCGGCGCAAGAGGACAGCGTCTAATCGTAAATGTGGTTGTTGTGGGTTCAATCTCCATTCCTCCATGTTTCGTATATCACACTATATCCCGTTGTAGCCACTCCCAGTAGGAACCTGGAAAGCTGACGAGGCGGTCTGACCACTAAGCCACACATTGCTATCATATTTCTTTCTACCTACACAGTGTGGAGTGAAAAGAAAAAGTAATGCTAAATACAAGAACTATCTAAAAATATTTTAGTAATTTTCATTATATTTTACCCATTTTTATCTAAATCTAACAACAAATTATAATATTTGTACCGTTGTGGTACAAAACCGGAACTCCCACCGGAAATGGTATCCGAAGAGCAATAATAATAATTCATTCGGTCGTTAAAGCAGTGGTTAGTGTAGTTTTGAACTTTTTGATTTATATCTGGCGATTTTCCGCCCGCCACTTTGCATCCGCAATCACCTTAATAATTTGCATTTGTGCTGTATAAATGATATCATAATGTATAAATAAATTAAAATTATTAAACTGAGACTACACTTTGAACTTTTGCTTAAATTCTTCTGGAACAAATTACAAAAATAAATAGTATTCATTTTAGTTTTTTTACTCTATTCGGCGTGTAACAGAGTTTTCAGAGGTAACCTAATGTCGATAAACCTAAACAGTCGATTCCTTGCTTTCTGCTCAATTTTCGACACAACTTTGAGTGGTGCGTGGCGGAACTTAACAACGTGTTTTTATCTTTTGACCTGAGCAAAAAAAATAAATAACTCAAGCCCCCGCGTGGAAATCAAAACGCAAAAACGTCTTCTTTATAGTCAGATGCTCTGCCACAACAGCCTGATCTAGTATTAATAATTAAACTTTTTCTCTGAACAAATGGTTAGAACGACACAAAGTAAATGAGATACCTATATAAATAAATATAAACGTACATAATAACAAATACGATCCAATAGTCTAACATGAATAAGTCAGCAATAACCGAGTTCCCTGAAACTTTTTAATGCGTATAGCAACCCCTATACCAGCGACATTCGCCGGACAAAGGGCTTACTTCAAAACAGATCCACAATCACAAACAAGAACTCCCAACAAACTCCAAATAGTTATCTAATTGTTTTACAAAATCGCTCGGTTTGCTTTCGGCAATAATTAAATCGTATGAGTTACGTTGATACGAAATCTCATACTATTATATACATAAGTTATTTTATCGATTTTCTACACATATGTAGGTGTGTGATTTACTATCTATATCTATATATTATTATGAATATACAAATTTCTTCTGTTACTGATTAAATGGCAGACAACGTATAGACAAAATTATCAGACTTAAAAAGTTTAAATGTGGTGTGTAGGAGATCTGTAACGGAGGAGGACATTTCCCATTTTGCAAGAATATAAATATTTTAAATATTATTTGTTATTCTTTAGAGAACCGGTGTAAAGGTAATTTTTTCTAATTCAAATACAAAATATATCCTTATGTTTTTGGGTACCAATACCAGAGCATATATTTTGTCACAAGTTGGGTATAACTCATAACGTTCCTTCAGCACGATTTGCCACCCTCCTCTATTTAGATAAGATCGAAGTCTAACTTCAACCAGCCCCTATAAGACCCGGTTATAATAGAATGGCACGAGGTGTCGTAATTCATAGATACAACGTACTCTAAAATAATAAGATCCGTCAAATGGAGCCCTATACTTGTGCAAATATTAACTGGGCATGGAGGTTTTGCTAGCTATCTTCATCGCTTTAAGCTGAAAGAAACCCCAGGATGCGAATGCGATCCTAGCATCGAAGAAACGGTGTGGCATATAATCTTGGACTGCCCACGGTTTTCTTTAGCTCGTATGAACCTAGAAACTTTAATGAACACCAAGCTAGAAAGACCAGGCTTAGCTTCTCTCATAGCTGACAACCAGAAGCGCCCAAGTTTCTTAAAGTTCTTAGAGGATATCTTTCAGATAGCCATGGCTAGAAACGGCAGTAAGATAGCAGCAAAAAGCATAACTAAGAAAGTCCAGCACCCTTCTACACCCATTCAAAATCTTACAACTGGACAATCAACAGACCAACCAACAACAATCCAACGCTTTCTGTGTAATGGACATATCAGTCCTCCGGGTTTGAAACTGAGACCTGTGGCCTTGTTTATGGATGAAGGAGAGGAGAAACTGGGCTTCAGCTTCTGTGTCGTAGGGCCGAAGAAATCCATTTACATATCACCTGGTCTAGCTGCCCTTACCAAGGGCTGTACCAGCAAGACCACCATGAGGAAATCGGACTACGAAAGCATGCCTATCATCAGGTTAGGGAACTGGGAATGTCGGATAGTTCGAACTAAAAATAAGACCATCGCACTATTCGACGGACAAGACGGAGTTTCCCCTTTCACCAAGGTGTGCAAGGTGCTCGACCATCTGGGCACCGCGAACACAGATGCAGCCAAACACGGATCCCGGACACTAAGCGTTGACGTAATGAAAGCAGATCTTGTAAAAGGTGCCGTCACAGACCTACTGGGATGTATTCCAGCCTCAGTAAAGTACAACATAGTTGTGTACGAAGATCGAGGACAAGATTTAGCTTTCTTAAGAGCAAAGAAAAAAGACGACGGGATTCCAAGCACTTCAACATTGAGCGGAGCGCAGCGCCTTGAAAGGAAGATAGCCTCGGAAGAGGAACAACAAAACAATCAGAAACAACCTAAAAACCAAAGCAAAAAGTTTAATTTCCCACCTACAATACTAAAACCGATACAAAAACTTATAAGAAAGGGTAGAATTACTAGAGCAGACAAAGGCCAAGTAACAGCACCTGACCTGTCTCCTGCAAACGATGCCATGCAACACATGCAAAACGCATTCCTAGAGTACACAGCAATTGTAAGGGAAACCATCAAAGTCAACCTTGCAACCTGCGAGAAAATTAGGACGACCTTTGAACTCGGAAACGAAGGTCTGCTTAGAGTGTTACTCGAAGAGGAGAAAGCCGCCATATATGACAATAATAAATTGGAATATTTAAGGGGAAACTCACCTAAATTCCCCCATATGGCGGCCTACAGCGGTAAAGATGGCTTTGTATACAAGGATGACAGGTCAACAGTAGAAAATTCCCCACCCAGGTACGCAACATCTTCGGACGACCCAATCCTCGTCATAGCTCGATGCACAGAGGTAGCGCTGGAACAAAGGATACTAAACACAGCCCTTACCATTCAAGCTTCAAAAAATCCAACCAGCATCTGGGAGCATTGGGAGCCACCTGACATAAAATGGGTGAATGGCGTTCCTGGCTGCGGTAAGTCCACTTGGGTGGTGAACAATTTCATCCCCGATAGAGATCTGGTAGCAACTACAACTACTGAGGCAGCCGAGGACCTCAGGAGTAAGATCCCTTTTAGTTGCACCAGGGACGCAAAAATCAAAGTCCGAACGATCGCCTCTATTCTGGTAAATAGTGTTACAGAAAATCCCGCAAGACTTTTCGTGGATGAGGCCCTAATGAACCATTTTGGGGCAATCGTAATGGCGGCCATATTATCAAAGGCCAAGACACTTATACTTATCGGGGACATAAATCAACTACCCTTTATCGACAGATTAAACCTCTTCCAAATGCACTATATCGGCCCAAACCTCGTGACGACCATCAGTCAAGAGCTAGCGAGATCATATAGATGTCCAATGGATGTGACATACGCGCTCAACGAAGTTTATAACGGAATCTACTCAGCCCGACAGATAACTCGCTCCTTGAGAAAATCGCGATATACGGGTGCTTCCATCCCTATTGATTCCCCCAATACTCTGTACCTGGTCCATACACAAGCAGAAAAAGCGGACCTAACCAGGAAAGGATACGGAAAGGGGGAAAACTCACGCACCCTGACCATCAACGAATCTCAGGGACTTACATACGAGTTTGTAGTAATCATCCAAACTAAGGCCATTAAAAACGCCCTACACGACAGCATATCACATGCAATCGTCGCCTTAACAAGGCATACAAAAGGATGCATCTACTACACTGACGCCGAAGAAGACGCTATCGGCAGGTTCATTCGCCGGGCAAATAAAGGTTCCGTGACTGATATAGTGGAACACAACATTAAAATGGCTATTTCCTGTAGAGATGAGGAGGCAATCGATATATTACGGAAACAACTAACTGTGCCGCAATCAACATAATCAACGGCCAAAAACTCGGATTAGACAAAAGGAACTCGGATTTGACAAAAGCAGACCATTCAAGATATTAAAGTCCACTTCACATTTTAAAAAGAAAAACTAACATTTTTAAAAATCAATTAAGAACAAAAAAGGCACGGACAACAAAAGTCTGTGGCGCAAAACAATTCAAGCATAAAAAAAAAAAAAAAAAAAAACGTACACTATTTTACTTCAGCCTTATATTGACTAAATTACAAGTTTTAATACGGAGAGGCTTATTTAAAAAAAAATATACAACCCATTTTTTACGCCATAATTTAGTAGATTCTAAATCCGACGCCTTCTCTTGGGATATTCCTAGATTTTCATCAACCATGCATAAATATATTTATGATTTAAATATTTATAAATATATGTAAACTATATAAATATTATATAGATGCAAATTTTCTTGGTATTTTTAATCATATTGTCTTTCCAATTTATTTTATCCTCGATTTATTTCTCAAATATTAATTGAATCGTACCCGTGTTTCGAATGCTTAGTTAAATTATCTGTCCGTTTTCCCTTACTGCCTTGCTTCCCTCAATCAACATGCAATGCCTTGCCTTGGAAAGTAGCTTAACACTAGGTTCCCTTAGCCTACCCTGTTATATGCAGGATACAGCGTGAAGCTGAAAAAAATGGCAGAAGAAGCTTCGGTCGACCTTCGAGAACAAGATATCGATAATACTAGAAAAAGTTCATGTAAAAAAGCAGGAGGACCCCCTGGAGAGCGTGTACAAAAAGGTTTATAACACCAGAATAGACGAAAGAAGAATGCAGAGACCGTAACGTTTATTGGGCGCCCTGTTTAAACAAAACTCTCACGATCCATGAAAAAAACGACAATAATACTCCTTTCTCCACTTTTGATATATATAAAATTTCACATATTTTCGTGTATAAGAGTTATATTGAAAATAAGCGCTATAATATCTATCATGTAGAATAACTAGTACGAAGATAACGTAATATAAATGCCAAAATTGTTATAAAAAAAATTCACGTCAATAAGCATCGACATATTTCAGCAAAGAATCTTGAACAGAAATCAGAGTATATAAAACTAATATTTTTCTTGGAAAGTTTGTGTAAACTGTTCGTTCGCTTCGAAGGATTGCCCTCTGCGCTGTTTATCTAAGAAACTGATCGACCTTGGGCCAAAGGACGGGGAACTTACAATATTGTTTATTTATATGTCAAATATTTCTTCTTACATACAAAATATGAGTGTAATTCATGTTAAAATATATTAGGTTCGTTGTAGGGTATTGAGACAACTTCTAAATGTAAACGCGACTGTTGTGGGTTCGATTTTCACCCGGGGGAATTAAATTAAATCAGCCTTACGCGTAGGGACGCGGGATACAGCACACAGCAGAGTAGGCAGGGAGAACCTAGTGTTAAGATACTCCGTTCCCCACTTTTCGCCGAAATCTGGACTCAACTCCGCGCTTTGCCTCAACATTATAGCAATGAAATGAAAGTCGATTTTACAGTCACACTTTGTGCCCCTGCGCCACGACTGGACGCCGGTTATTAGACACAGATTGGTCCTGTAATTTTATAATGATGAATATTTAAACGTACCCGCGTTTTATTTATTTTTTTTCTTAAATATTTTCTTCCTTTAATACTTTCTTTTTGTCTTGTAAAATATAACTAAATTTAAATAAAAATTTATAAAAAAAACTAAAACCCCAATATATCAATATTGGGGGTATCACGCTCTAAAAAGTATAAAACAAGAACATATCCTCATCTAAAATAGTTACGCATTAACTATTCAATGTACTTATGATCTAATTAAACAATATACATGTAATACATTTTTTTGAATTTAATACATAGTCATTGTGATTTTCAGAAGATAGCTGTGGCTGAGTACCACCTGCCTAAATCTAACAGGAGGAAGTGAGGCTCTACTGTGCGGGGAAAAACGTGAAGCTATATCTTTTTTAGTATTAAATAACAATTCATGAAGCCGCTACAATCCGATTTATCATAAGCTGGCCAATTAAAAAGACAAAATGAAGCTCCATTAGTAACATAAGCAAAATTGAGGCTTAAATTATAAATTCTGAACGACTTAAATAGAACCTAGTTGCACATAAATAATTTACACTCGAACAAACTACAAAAGTCATAGAATATCAAAGTTAGTGTGTACAGTTCACCTACGTGTACGGTTAGTAAATTAAATATGCTCACATCTGCATACAGAGGGAGGAAGCGAAAATAGCGTTGCAGTAACCTTTCCGTTTTTAATATTTATCATAAATTTTCTACATAAAATGGTTTTAGTAAATTTGGTTAAATATTTCACTTTCATTTTCAATGAACATTACCGCACGGTTAATTTGAAGTATTTATCTGCTACTGGTTTTTTAAATTGTGGCTTCATTCGTGTGGTAATAATTGAAATATTCAAGAGTTATTTTTTTCATATCCATAGTTTCAGCCATTCAACGCCTCTAGGGTTCGATGTAAAGAGGGAAACGGAGTGTCTTTACACTAGGTTCTCTCTGCCTATCCTGCTGTGTGCCAGAAACCGCGTGAAGCTCATTTTTTTTTGTATATATCACTTGACTCATTCCACATCATTTCCACATCCCAGACTGACCACAAGCACAGTGGGATATATCAAAATGACTGACTTTATAGTCGTATTTACCCTATAGCCTTTCTCAACTTATTCTTCAAATAAGTAAACTATCGAATCTAAAAATATTTTATATAATATTAAAAAAACATATATTACGAAATATCTATTGTTTTTTATAATATTGTTTATGTTATTATTTATTACGGGAAAATAAACTTTTTTGCTGACAGTATACTATACATGGCTTCATATTTGTTTTCTCGATCAACAACCCTGCCCGCACGGTGCCAACTCGCTATCGCTAGATTTATCAAGCGAGTCAACACAGAAGATATTAATGGTCACGATGAAATTTAAAATGTGTGACCTTTTATTTTTATTTATTTGCTTCTTTTTCTCCAATCTACAGAAGCAAAAACAGTAACAGTAAGATTTTTTTGTTAAAACACTCCGTTATCCTCTTTTTTATATTTGAGTTATTACGTATTGGTAGACGGAATCCATCATTCTCCATCCATCCATCATCTCGCACCGCAGAAACAAGTTAAAATATAACAAACATCCCCTTTGAGAGGCCGACTGCGATGGCCGTTGGTACCATTCCCACTGGGGGGGAATTGAATTATTTACATTTCTTCGCTCTGGTAACAAGACAGAGCTCGCGTAGGCTTCCATCACTTAACACGCACCGATTAAAAATTGATCGGCAAGTGAAAAACGAAGTGTCTTTTCGTGTCTAACACAAGTGTACCTCGGCCTTGCAATTCCTCAGCCTCGGCCTTATTCAGGACACAGGTTGAAGCTAAAAATAAATGAAAATTCCTTTGGCATCACCGCGACCAAAGCCTGTATATACTCAGACACTCACTGAACTATATCGCGAAGGCTTCAATTCAACGACTTACATGACCTGATAAAATATTAAGTACTAAAATAGTACTCTTATAGAAGGCTCCTTAGAATTTAGCATCTATAATCTCCTATCTATAACAATCTTATTAATTTACTACAAAAACTGAATTATATTGAAGCTGTCTTGTTACATTTAGAAAGAGTTTGACTAGAAATCGTAGTTGTAGGTTGAAATCCTGACTGAAGAGTAATGTGATTGTTTAGACAAATCAAAATCCAATGTAATAAAATTTTGAAATTTAGAGTTCTGCTGCTGCTTTAGGGTTTCATTTCACCCAAAGTGTAAAACGGGACCCTATTACTAAGACTTTGCTGTCTTTCTGAACGTCTATCTCATGAACCGTAGCAGTGATACAGTTGAAATTACCGGTACTTCTGTTGTCGCCATAACGGAAAATAAAAAATATTTAAAGGCGCTCCCAAACAACAAATGTGATTTTTTGCCGTTTTTATAAATAATGGTACGGAATCCATGGAGCACAAGTGCGGCTGACAGATGGCCATTTTTTTTTTTTAATATTTATTAGCTTCACGCTGTATCCCGCAGACAGTAGGGTAGGCAGAGGGAACCTAGTGTTAAGACACTCCGTTCCCCACTTTCTGCCGAATTCTGGAGGCATTGCGTGTTGAGTGGCAGAACTCAACGCCGCGCTTAACCTCGACACCAGAGCGAAGAAATGGAAATATAAATTTAAGTAAAAAATATTTATTAGTTTTATTATATAATAATTCATCGGAAAAAAATATTGATTTAAAATTAATATTTAGGTAAGCTTTAAAGAACTTAATTATAGTGAATTTTCGAAATAATGTGCTGTCTTATTGCAAACGGACAGCAGCTGACTGTAAACGCGACGTTTGCTTCATTTCCTCGCTCTGGTAACAATGCAAAGCGCGGCGTTGAGTTCCTCTACTCATCATGCAATGTCGCGAAAATTATTAACGTTCTGTCTGCATACTCCTGTTATATAAGGGATACAACAGCAATAAGCTAAAAAAAATAAAGTAATATATGTTTTGGTTGTGTTTATATTTATTAATAATAACGTAGTTTCCAAAAGTTCATTGAAATAGTATTAGTTCTTGGTAATATACTTATAGTTGAAATACGATATCACTGGGTGTAGATTAAAGTTATTTTATTTTTATTTTTTAACTAAGAGATCTTTACTTTTTTGTTAAATCTGTACATTTAAATTTACTTATAAAAAAATTAATATATCATTTAAAATTTGTATTATTTTTTAACGTCATACCAAAAACTTTGGGGAAGCGATACAAGAGGAAACCGAATTGGATATCACCTACAGTTTACGACAGGTGTCACTGTTATAAGTATGACAGTTTATAGTGCCGATATGAAACTTAAATTTTAAAATTATTTGAGAATGATTCTTTCTTACCACAAATATCAGAAAATATCTTTTCTTTAGAGCAAAAGTGTCGGTTAGTAAATTGTGTGACTACTATATTAAATTTGTGAATTATACACAGTTAGAAAAGTATCTAATTATAATACATCATATGGTTATAAGTTTGATTCTAACTTAAAAAAAAAATTTTTTTTTAATTAAAAATATTCGCTGTAACCTGCTAAAGCAAAGCGCTGCAATAACGTCACTTTCGGTAAAGCGGACGAAAACAGGAGAATGGAGTAAATTATCATTAATGTTGCAATGAAAAAACGCGTTTTTTTTTGTCTAGCTTCACACTGTATCCCGCACAGCCGAGTCGACAGAATAGAGATCTTAAAGTTATGGTACTCCATTCTCCACAATATGTCCAATTTTCGAAATCAAACAATTTACTACCCCGAGTGGAATCGAATCCATAATCGTCATGATTACAATAAGATTTTGTGCCGATCTACGTAGGCCTCATATTTATAAATATGTTAAAATATCCATAGCCGAATATAAAACCGATTTCCATTTTAAAATTCAATACATGAATTATATTTACGAGAAAAATATTAAAAGCACCTGCTCTATAAATGCACGTAGCTGTTAAAGATGCCCGGAATTGGATTAGAAATGAGAATCGAACAGCAAACCTCATTCTGTGCGGGGAATAATACACCTTGAAGAGCCTGTTGAGTTATTTAACCCCAATTATAGTCTAGGAGGAGGATGGATGTTTAATGTTAGCTTTCTAAAGTTAAATCTTATGTATTATGCTGCAAGTTAGTTATGCAAGGCAATGAAAACTTTGTGTTAAGACACTCCAAGTTACGCCCAAATTAAAATTATTCATTTCCTGAGTAGAAATTGAAGCATCCAAAAAAATTTGATAGAACCAATGCGTAAACGATGTGATGCCTTCAATTTAATTTTTGTCTTATTTAGATAAAGATTATTTAAGAGCTTTAAGGGTTATTCTTATTATATCATAGCAAACAGAACGATATATTGTATTTCTTGCAGAAAGTCCAGAATGTAATGTGATTTGTGTGTGTCTTAACTATATAAACTTATCTTTACCCAAGCCTAATAAAAATTAAAAAAAGATATTTTTCATTAAGATACAAGATTGACAATACAAGACTGTTGTTTTAAATGCTCAATTGACAATGATTTTATTAATATTTTTAACCAATTTAAAGCATTCACCTCTTAAACTACAATGCGGTGCGATCCAGTATAGATAGGCAACGGTCGAGGGCTATCCTACATCTAGAATATTGACCCGCACCTGCAAACGAGTGCGAGTGTTTAATCCCATGTACAATCACACACTTAAATAATATAATTTAATTAAATATTTTAATTGAATAGTTATGATATTTAGATATAGAATTCATTAATAGTACAGTATCTATATAATTACTATCTATGACGACAATACATATCGTTGGCTTCCTCTTTTATTTTATTCCGTAATACCAAATGCCATGTGATGAGATAAGTTTTTTGCCCACTGTCCCACATAATCCGAGATCACTACTGTATTCAACATATAGAAGAGAACTTAGTGTTAAGACACTTTTCCGTTGAAACACTTCTGTTCCCAGCTTTCTGCCGAATTTTGGAGGTATTGCATTGAGTGTCGTAACTTAACGCCGCCCTTTGCATTGTACCTGAGCAAGGGAATGAAAAAAATAAATATTTCTCGAGAATCGAGTGTGAGTCAAGCCCATTACCTCACGTATAGAGTCGCACACTTGTATCCCTGCGCCTGAACAAAAATTACAATATTATTTACGTTTTAACTTTTTCTCCTAAATGTACTAGCCATATAGCTTTTTGAATCTACGTCTGTGGCAATGCTGTCTATACTATATGTATGTACATATATACATACATACATACCTACGAACATACGCATACGCTCCGTCGTATGGAACGAACCGAACGTTTGTTACGTTTGTGATTAAAATAAAACTATAGTAAGGCTTGGCTTTCAGCATTCTATATCAAAGAACGAATTGCTTTTGAGTGGAATTTGATTTGCATTTAAGACCAGAGTTTATGGTGGATTATTTACATTTAAGTTTTTATTTATATTTTTGTGAGAGATTTTAAAGACAGATGAAATATTTATCGCAATACAAATAGATTTTCATACACATGTACACGCGACACTGATAACTTCTTTTTTTTGAAGTCCGTTAAAAATAATTTTAATGCAATTTCAAGCTATATCCTGCATAAAACTGGATAGGCAGAGGGAACTCAGTGCTAAGACATGACGCCCATATTTGAAATATTGCATTGCGCGATTGAACTCAACGCCAAGGTTTGTCTAGTCACCTGAGTGAGGAATAGTTTATATCCCTGAGTAGGAATCGAACCCACAACCGTTGCGTTTACAATCAGTCATATAAATTTGCTATAAGTGAAATTTGACAAACATCGATTTTCAATAAATTAAAGAAGGTTAAGAATAAATTCATGAGTCTCTAAAATACCAAAGTGAAAATAACCTATAGAAACTTTAAATAAATATATCTACTATGTAAAATTATAAAATCAGTAAAAAATCAAGTAGTTTTCTATCTACCAAGAATTATGATAAAATTTATTATTCATTGTGATTTCTTTGTCAATTTCCTTTATTAATCTAATGATAACAAGTGATATCTGCCTCAAACTGCCGTGGCGCAATTAAGTTTCGCCACGTAGTGCCATATTATCTGCCAAAATCTTAATAACAATAAATAAACAAAATTTCATAAGGTGCATGAAAATAAAAAAATATATATGAAATATATATTACGGAACTAAAATATATATACATAAATAAAACATAAACAATATAATACTATGAATCGATTAAGCCTCTGCGCTTATACAACATTAGGAAAATATTATAATTCCTTATACAATTTAAATATAGCAGTTTTAATCCGTTCCACGTATAGACGATATAGTCAATTGAGCTATACGATATTAAACAGCTACAGTCTACACCCTCTCCAAGCATTTCTTTTCATTTAAAAATTAGAAACATCTAAAAAATCAAACTATTTAAACTAAATATTATTAGGATTTATTAGTATTTTAACACGGTATTATTAGTTCGAGCTGTAACAAAATAAGTAACTACGTCATAAAATCTAAGAATCTGAGTGCACGCACTTTTAATTGTTGTATCATGAAACTTGGCAATTATATGTAGATTAGATGAAATTACAATATTATGGTACTATCAAGCTGGTTGATGATGGAACTGGGAGATGGATATAGAGCTTATACTCATTAAATAAAGCGTGTTTTTAATTTTTTTAGACTATTTTTTCGTTTCACGCTGTATCCCGTATGTAACAGGGTAGGCAGAGAGAGCGTAGTGTTAAGACACTCCGCTCCTGATTTTCCGATGAATTCTGGAGGCATTGCGTGTTGAGTGGCTCAACTCAACGCCGCCTTTTGCGTCCAGTAGAGCAAAGAAATGAAAATATTACCTAAATATCTTATGATCTCGAGTGGGATCGAACCCACAGCCTGTCGTGTTTGTAGTCACACGCTTGAGCCCCTGCGCCACGACTGGTCTCTAATGAAACTATTAATTTATTATTTAGACGTGAGCGAATAACATTCGTAATATAGATTTTTTAGCTCCTGCCTCAATATTCGCTATAACATCGATATAAGCTTATAACATCGATGTACTGTATACAATAGATCGAAGGTCAGCTGAATCCTAATTACTAGAATATTAATACGCATTATACAGGCATGTGGTAGATTCCCAGCCCGCCGCAGAGATCGCGGCGCATTCCGCGGTGGAGGATATAGTGACCTACTTACAACTAATATTAGATGTGAAATTATATAGTTATATTAACGTATTATTAGCAATTAATAGCAATATTTTTTGAACCCGCGCCTTTTGGAAACCTTCCACGCGCTCTGATCACTAAGCCATACGTTTGTTACCCAAGTGTGGTATAACAGTGTATAGATGTTAAAAATATTGGAAAGTTAGAATTTGTTTAATATTTAAGAGTTCTAGTGGAAAATATTGAAGCATAGAGAAAATGATTTTACATCACATCATATTTTATTTAGCCCAATGCCGATGATCCACTTTGACCCAGGAAATGAAAACATTTTCAATATAGTTATAAAGAGTTATCGCCATTGTGAAATGGGATACATATTATGTTACGTATAGAAATATGGCTACATACATTTAACTAACTTTTCGAAAATGAAATTATATTCCTCTAGCTTTTGTTTGTTCTCCATAGGTATATAGAGCACTAGGTGATTTTTTAATTAAAATTCAAAAAACCTGCTCTTTTTGAGGTCTTACACCTTAGAAAAACATTAGTAAACTATAGAATGCATAAATTTTAAGTAAATTACCTCCCAATTTCGTAGTCGGTTAGTGTCGTAACCACAACACGCCTACTCCATTCTTGAGGTTAACTGAACCCCAATGCGAAATCCATTTGTTACCAGGGTGCTGATTTATAAGCATACTTTGTAAGAAAGTCATGTTTTATAAGAAATTAGTTGTCGCGAACAATTTTGTTTGCATTGACTTTAAGATTTTATAATTTCAAGAATTTCTCCTCTTAGTGCTCCCCTGCACTCCCTAACCTATCCAAGTCGAATTTAATTTTTTTAAGTCCAGAAGACCAATTTAGAATGTGCATTTTCTGTCAGTCACTCGGTAATGGAAGAGTTTTGTAAATAACAAATGATAAATAATTGATACTATAGAACCAATTGATGCGTATAATAATACGCATTGACGATCCCATAGTAATTTTCGTAAAAAGAGTTACTATGGCAACATCATAGATAATAACTTGTTTCATAAATTAATATAGTATCGCCATATTTTTTTATATTAAAAAATTATTATCATTTGTCTAGACATAATAAATGATAGAGTCAATTGATATAAATCTACAGATATGTTAATGGTTGGCCATTTAAAATAAAAAAAATATATTGTCTGTAAATATATATTAAATATTAATATATGTAGATATACCAGGTAACATTAAAAGGAAAATTGTATAATTCAGTTATATTTATATAGTTATATATGTATTTTTATGTATCAGTTGGTCAATACACAAAATGTACACTAGGTATACGAATAACTAACCATTTCTTTATAATAAATATGAGGCCATAGTCGGTCTGTAACGCGATTGTTCTGAATTTGTCTCCCACTCGGGGAATGATCTCTGTTAAGATAGATCGTCGCGTTTAGTACCATAATTCTATACGACAGTGAAGAACTTAGTGTTTTGCCACTGCGTCCTTCCTTTCTAGGGTAGGCAGAAAAAAAATAATATATCAAGATATTCTGCAATAAGTACTCTATTATTATTTATATTTTTAAATTTGCATGCTATTCAACCTTAAAACAGTATAAACAGTTTGAAGCAGTAGTATAAACGGTATAAAATGGAAGAAGAAAATTTCCAATATATTTCTCAATATGCTTTCTAAAGAAAATTTGCTGAAATCTGGAAAATTATATTCAGCGAACGAGAACTAATAAACTGATATATAATTCTGTAAACTGCTTTCGAAACATTTTGCAAATTAATATAATTCTGTGCTTGTTTTTCCTTTTTAAAGGGGTTTATTAATTATTTTTCACTCATCTCCTCGATCTTTCATGGTTTTTCTTTACAAACTATATGAGCCAGAATTGTTCGCTAAATTAGTCGATAATATGCTTACTTCATAATATTTTTTTTAATTGGTCATAATATCAGATTCAATCACACAAAGTGTGACTGTAAAACCGACTGGTTGTGGGTTCGATCCCCACTCGAGGAGATGAAATATTTACTTAAATTTATATTTCCATTTCTTCGCTCTGGTGTCGAGGCAAAACGCCGCGTTGAGTTCTGCCACTCAACACGCAATGCCTCCAGAATTCGACAGAAAATGGGGAACCCTGCCTGCCTACCCTGCCTACCCTGCTGTGTGTGGGATACAGCGTGAAGCTGATTTATTTTATTTTTTATCAGAATAAATAAGTCTCAAATCTTTGCTAATGGTATCTACATACATCTACCGTTCTAATTCAAATACATCAAATTTTAGACGTGGTTGTACTGCATACTTCAAAAGTATTTTCGGAAACCCCGCGGTGCAAAATACTTATAATACTAAGTTTCAATATTACAAATGTACGGATTAACATTAGCTTCATCTACCTGTCCTGCCACACCCGTGACTGTATCACGTGAAGCTATAAAAATTAATGAAGTATAAGAAAAATAAAATGTGGATGTCAAAAGTAGTCATGATATAGATATGTTTTTCAACTTGCCTTTATTTTTTTATCGTCGAAGTGTTTACAACTACTTAGAGGTAGGTATTTATCATTTTGCTGACAATCTATAAAAATATAAAATTTTCTAAATGATAAACAATTTTTATTATTAGTCTAATTACGGTGAGTACGCAAATGTATTTAAATTAATTAATGTAATCCATTTCTTTCCATAATCAATAAGAATTGACATCAATCAGTTTTATCTCATTCGTGAAAGATAACGTCGTATATAAATCATTTTTTTTTCTAAATATCTAGTTTATTATTTGTTACTCCAAAGCAAGGTAGGGGATTCATTTGTTCTTAATTGTGTTTTAGATTGTGTGTGTTTGTGTTTTTTTTATAATTTTCCACTTTTTTATTTTTGTGCAGATGATTAATAAAATAGATTTAGTGATGTGCCTGACTATCCACTCTAGTGATATTAAATATATTAAATAAATTAAAATGTGAAATTTTGTAATTTATTTGATTACTACACCAACCGCAACTATCCCTTACATTTATAAAATATGTGTCAGTTAAAAATAATTGTATAATTGAATTCATAACTCCCTATTATATTTATTAATTTTGCGTATTTTTACTATTTTAGAAACAAACATGAAGTTCTTTATCGCTTTCGCGTTGGTGGCAGCGGTTGCCGCTGTTCCTGTGGAATTCAAGCCTGACCAGGTTATTTTTGTAAACCAAGTTCCAAGCGATATCTTTGCGCAAATCGACATTGGCCCTGCTATTGTTGAGAATAGTCATTTATTGGTAGAAGATGATGCCAACGCTCAATTACTCAATGAAGAACCATTGAAAATCTTCGATAGCCTTTACCCGCAAAATCTTGATGTCGATTTATCTAAACTTTCGCCGGTTTTAGTAGTTGACTTTGCAGAGCCTGCTGAAATTCTTCCATTTGCTGAACCTATTGAAGCTGCAGAAGCCGTTCAGATTGTTGATTTTTCTGAACCTATTGAAGCTGCTGAAGCCGTTCAGTTTGTAGATTTTGCTGAAGCTGATGAGGGTGTTCAAGATTTTGAACCTATTCAAGCTGCTGAAGCCGTTCAGTTTGTAGATTTTGCTGAAGCTGATGAGGGTGTTCAAGATTTTGAACCTATTCAAGCTGCTGAAACCGTTCAGTTTGTAGATTTTGCCGAAGCTGATGAGGGTGTTCAAGATTTTGAACCTATTGAAGCTGCTGAAGCCGTTCAGTTTGTAGATTTTGCTGAAGCTGATATGGGTGTTCAAGATTTTGAACCTATTGAAGCTGTTGATGCTGCTCAAGATTTTGAACCTATTGAAGCTGTTGATGTTGTTCAAGTTGTTAGTGATGCTGTAGCTGTTGATGCTGTTCAAGTTGTTGATGATGCTGTAGCTGTTGACGCTGTTCCAGTTGACGATGTTTCTGCACCAGTTGATGCTCTTCAGGTTGTCGATGATTCTGTTCAAGTTATTAAAAATGCAGAAGCTGTCGAAGCCGTTCAAGTTGTTGAAGTTGCTGAAAATGCTCCATCCCCTGTAGAAATTTCTGAAGCCATTCTACCTGAAATCGTTAAACCGGTAGTTATTGCTTAACTAAGCTTGCCTGAAGTGGTTGAACTTATTGTTGATTCAGTCTCCGACATTCTTTACTAATATTTTTTTAAGGAAATATACATTTTCAAGCTAATTTTGTTTTCATATTTTAGTAATTGTTTATTAAATGTCTTATAAAATGCGATAAAATCACGACCATATAACAAACATATCATATACTTAATATACGATTAAAAGATTAAGGTTATCTTCATTTATTTGTGTCGAAATTCTTGATAGTAATTAATACTTCGAAAAGTAATTTCTCAGTCAATACTATACCTAATTGTAAAGTTATGCTCTATACCTTGATTAGCTAATTTAACTGGATTATGGGTTCGATTCCCATCTAGACTTAAATTCATATTTTACAAATAATTTGGTGGTTGTCTAGCGTAAATTGATGGAAACTAAAGAAAAATTATACTTCATATAAAAAAAGAAATATTTCACTCTGGTTTGAAGTTACAGTCTACTTTAGAAGGAACTTAGTGTTAAGACATTCCGTTACCCACTTTCCGACTATTTTTCGTAATATTGCTTAGTAGACCCTACAAGCACCGCGTTTACAGTCGCGTGTAAAGTTATGCTCTATACCTTGATTTACACGCGGTACCGTTGCACCACAACGACTTCTTATAATCATATTCTTTCATTAAAATAATAACATTTTAAAACAAAAAAATATAAAGCAATGTCTCTAAAATTCGGCGAAAAGTGGGGAACGGAGTGTCTTAAAACTAGGTTCCCACTACTTTCCTTGGAATTGGGATACAGGGGAAGGTGAAAAAAAACCTATACATTAAATCACAGTCCCGAGTTCTGGTATACTGAATTGCTGTAATATTGGTAAAAGCGAGACACTCAACAGATTGCTCTTTAAAATTTACGATTGCAATATTTGCTTAAGCGGCGATAAACAGAGAATGAACTGTTGATCTTCATAAAACATCGTGAATAAAAATGTCGCGAAAACGAAATGAACAAGCTGTTCATTTTACATTTTCCAAAATCTAACCTAATGTTACTGTACCGTGTTGTTTATATAGAGTACTTTGCCTATATGGTCTAAGATTCCATTGCTTAAATCTGCAGGTATCTGTTTTTTTTACTAAAACTTATATTTAAGAATGATACAATGATAGTAGAAAAGATTACACTAGGGTTGCCTAGAAGAATCGTGCCACAATCACCTCTAAAGAAAAACATTATGTAATAGAAGGTAAAACGTGCAAATTATTGTATTATTAATGATGTAATTAAAAATAAAAAAAAATAATAATTTAATGATGATATAAAAAAAAAGGTGAGCAATTTTCCCCAAAAATTATTACCATAAATTTAATTAAAGGTGATTGCGGCAGGATTCTTCTCACGTCTTTTTCTTTACCAAGTGTGGAATAAAGACCTAAACCTAATTAAAATAAAATTTAATATGTAAAATAGAAAATCTTATCTTGTCCCGTTTCTGTAGGAAACTTACTCTTCTCCCTATCCACCTACATACAAAATTTTAAGTTATTAAGTTCAGTAATTTTGTCGGTGCGTTGTCTGTCACATTGCAACGGAAGAATTTTTTATATGTACGAGACAATATATGGCAATGTTACGTAAAGAAGTACTTAACATATCTGATACTTTACATATCAGATATTCTTTATATACCTAGTCAATTTATTTTAAGAAAATATCTTCCTGAACAAGTGCTTACAGCAAGAATGGTATGCGAAATTAAAACTTAATAACTGAGAAGATTTTAATTATGATATGCTCGAAAATTTTAGTACAGAGTGCTAATGAAAAATAGTGATACATTTTCTATGAAAAACTGTGACATATCTTTTATGAAAAATAATGATACATCTCCCTCTTTGCACATCTCTTGTTAAACACGTGGAATGAAAGTAATCAACACCGCACTTTGTGTAATGAAGCCGAACAAATATATTTCCTTAGAAATAAGAAAAGAAATTTTAACAAAAGCAAATGTGCGTGATAATATTCATTTCACTGTATTTCCTCGGTAACAAAATTTAATATATATTTAATGATAAAGGTGCAATTTTTCTTTAAAAAAAAATTAAGAATTTGACAACGAATTTAGTGTTAAGATAATTTATTCTCCACTTTCTGCTAATTTTACAAACACTATACTTCAAACGACGGTGTTAAACACTGCGATGAAGTTTTAACTAATTATATGGTCAAGGCTAAAAAAATACAAATTTTAACTAGGTGCTGTTAACTAACGGCTGTCATTTAGTGAAATATGTCGTAGATCAGATGCATTGCCGGAAAGCGGTGGCAATTATCAGCGTGCAGCGTCGTCAGCCGGGTGTGCGTCGGAAATGAACGCTTCTTTTAAATGGTGCCGCGTTCACGCCGTTTAATGTTGACTTCTCCTGGCTTTGGTGTGACGTGGCGCGGAATATGTATTTGCTTGCTGTTTGATAGTATTGTACTTTGGTAGTTTTGACCGGATATTGTCAGTTTTGATGAAAATGTATAATTTACAATAGTGAAATCGATTTTCGCCTGAGTAGCTATTCGATTACAAATCTACATCATCGCTATATGAAATACAAATAAAATAAAACAGTAACGTATGTTATATGTATTTTGAGATTTTAAAATATGTAATTTAAAATTACAATTATTTTTCACGTTCATTGCTTGTCATATGATCCGGAAACAAATATATTTGTTACTTTATTTTTCGTATATTAATGTAGTACAGACGCAGTCGCGGCGCAGCGGCACCGAGTTTAACTACAAACGTAACAGCGACGGTTATAGGTTCGATTACTACCCGGGGAAATGAACTACTTTAATTTCCCACTGAATATGCGGCCATAGAAGGCTATGGCTGAAGGCTATGCCTTTATACTTAGAATATGTTACATATCATACAAAATTCTTAAAATTGACCTTGTAAGCACTAGTATTATAAAGAATAATATAACAAATGCACATAAATTCACAATATTTTAGATACTCCACAAGCAAATGAATCGGAAAAGGGGATTAAGTTTTTACATCCATCAATACGTCTGAACGTAACAATAAAACCGGACATAAACCTATCGTGTTTATTATATGTACTGTCATGTTATGGTTTTATTGATAGTAAAATGTTTTAATAGCAATTACTAGTAACTAATATGAGGATGTAGAATAAAATTACTACATATTTACAATTTTGAATAAATGTATTTAACACATTAATAATGACAATCTCTATATGAGTATTTGTGCATCGAATTGATTCTGTTCCAACCATCAATTACAGATATGTATAGCAATCATGTAGGCATGTTCTAAGTCCTATTTATAATCGGTGACGGTCGATTCTGTCTGGAAAAAATCTTCTGATCTGATAGCAAAATAAAGAGGGCGTTGAAAATGTCAGGATCCTTCAAAATTCAGGCAAAAAGTGGGAAACGGATTTTTTTGAAACGTAACACCTATCTGGAAATTTGTACCGAAGATTTTTTAAAGTCGTAACTACACCAAGGTGTGACGTTGAGTTCCGCTACTTAACACGCAATGCCTCCAGATTTCAGCATAACTCAGTTCCTAGCACACTAGGTTACTAGAATCCCCCTGCCTATTCTTCTATTTGCGGAGTTATTTACAGAACCGACTAGTTGGAACCTCTTAAGCATGTTGTTGCATGTACCAGACGACTCCCCTCTTCCATTAGCATATCAATAACAATAATTGAAATCTGAAGCTTAACAATCCTATAAGTATTTTATATATTTTTTTTATTTATTTTTCTTTTTTTTCTCTATTTGTAAAACGTGATACCCATAGAGATTTATGGTTAGAATTTTTATTTCCGAAAAATATATACGTAGCATTAATTAAAATGTAACACGAGGATGAATATGTTATATTGTTTTATAATTAATTGGGGCACGCCAGGGACGACTCCCTTTGGACCGCGACAGATTGTGACCGATTAACGCAAAACCGAAATTGACAAAATAAACAAATAGACTAAATTTGAATATGTTTATTTGTATTCACCGAATAGCTGATTTGATTTGGTGATTATGACGACTGTAAAGGTTTTGGGTTCGATCCCTGCCAAAGACAAAAATGATGTTATTTCGTTTTGTTACCAAAGTATGAAAATGAAAACAATATATTTACAATACAGATAGATATTCGACCACCCACCCATAATCGTCGTGTAAATAGCCAGACGTTGTGGCTCTGTGCCACTTTGGTCTCATGATCCTACACTATAACTTTTAACCACACTTGTATACTATCCAGAGGCTGTTGTGGCCTGGTGGCGCAAAAGTGTGACTGTAAACGCGGACGGTTTTGGGTTTGATCCCCACTCAAGGAAATGAAATATTTATTTAAATTTATATTTCCATTCCTTCGCTCTGGTGTCGAGTTAACACTAGGTGCTCTCTGCCTACCCTGCCACTAATGCCAGCCTACTGATAATTAATTATTTAATATGCATATATATTATTAATGTAGCCTAAATTATACATACGATAGATAGATACAGATTCGATAAGAAGAAAAACCTCTCATCATCTTAAAATTTAAACGTACATGGATGGGAAGCTGACTTGCTATCGTGCGAAGCGTAGGACCGGAAGGAGTGCGAGCATTAGCGGATGCCTATGTTCAGCAGTCGACTTTAGAAGGCTGGTGGATGGATGGTTCTCTGTTTATCAAAATGCGTTTGACGAAAAGGTGGATCGAAAAATGATGTTGATTATCACCAAAATAACCTATGCCCAAATGCATGAGAGTGAGCAACAAAATAAAATCTCTCCAACACACCACAAACAAAAAACAATAAAATACAAACAACATCGCGGCTAATAAATCTCGAAAAAAAAACAGAACCACCTTTCATTTCCGTTGGAAGAAAAACAATCGTTTGTGATTAAACGCGACTGTTTTCCTCGAATATACAAAACAGTTTCCTTTAGCAAACAATGCAAATGGACGGTACCTACTGGATAATTACTGAAGACTGTTTTGATGCAGTGGAGCATATTTTATGACAGGCTTTGAATGTTACGCGGAGATTGCAGATTCTAATTCAGTGTTTTACGTAGGAGTGAGGAGTGATTTACGTAGTGACTACGTGAGAAAAATATAATATTTTAGGCCATAAGGCCGATGTGGCGCAGCAACACAGCGTCTGGCTACATATGCGGCGGTTGTGGATTCGATCTTCACTCGGGGGAATGTATTATTTTCATTTCATCATTGACCATTTCCTACATAAGTAGTACTAGTAATATATTTTTTTTCAAGTTCACGCTGTATCACGCTGTACAACGCAGTGCTAAAACACAGTTGTGCAGCTGGCGCTAAAATTCCGAAATACTGATTGTAGGGGTGGCAATTTTTTTATTTATTTGTAGCATTCGGCAATTTTTTTTGTTTAGGATAATTTGCTTGCAGAACAAGAAATATATATTCTATATATTCGAAATATTATCTTTGTTTTATTTGTAATTTTTATATACAATACTTTTTTAATATCTAAGCACTCAAAAGCCCGAATGACTAGCACCTGGAAAAAATACATTGCTAACTTATTAATTTATTTGTAGAAACCTCATTTGTGCCTATATTGTCGATTGTGATAGAATATTTTTTTGCTTCACGCTGTATCGCTGTATCCCGCACATGGCAGGGTTAGCAGAGGGAACCTGGGACCCTAGTGGTAAGGCACTCTGTTCTCATTAAGACTCTTCCATCCCCCACATTCCGCCGAATTCTGGAGGCATTTCTAAACTCAATGCCGCGCTTTACCTCGACGAGAGAACGAAAAATTTAAAATATATATAAGATTTATATATGCATATAAGTCTTTGATAGTCAGTGACTCATAGCCATCGCATCACAGCTGAAACTACGGGATGTAAAACCCTGAAATTTGGTATTTTTAGGGAGTTCTAAAAAGTTGTAGGGGAGGCCTATTAGAAAAACGAGATTTTATTACAATTACTTGCTATATTATAACTAACAGTAACAATATCTTTTTTCTTATTTGCCTGTCTTGCGAGCATCTAAAAACATAAAATTTTCGTTAGGTAACTGTAGAAGAGTAATCTGAGAATATGCTCTTAATAAGTTTCAATTTTCATAAACTACAGGCTTACTTAGGCTATAAGAAGGCGGTAAATACCTCTCGAGATTTGACAGATGTAAAGCAATGAGCCAAGTAATATAAAGTAGAATGAGGACACACGTAATGAAAAACCGAACTGCCACGCTGTATTTCTTTAGATATTGTAATTTAATTAAATACTACTAACTTAATTATTTTATAACAAAATATCGTTCCATTAACAATGAAAATTTTATAAAGGGACAAAAATAAATAAACACTTAAAATAAATTTCCTAACACTAAAGAATTATAAGTAATGAGAACAACTTTAACTTATTTAATTTTATTTTTAGGTTTGAGTGTGAAATATCCACATTTAATAGAGTAAGCACATAGAATCAAGTGTTAGGACACTTTCTATTCCCGAGGCACCGACCAGACTTCGAGAATGGCGAAACTCCACACTTCACCAGAGCTAGGAAATTAAAAAATTAAACAATTTAAATTCCTCGAGTAGGAATCGAACTTCTGCGCCACGACTGTCCTTAAAAGTACTTTGACGTCATCACATCTATCAATCTACATATAATTATACAACGACATTAGAGACCTATATGTTACTGGTTGTTACGTACAAAAACACGCTCGTTTTAAAACAAAACACGAACTAATACAGTCATTTCAAACAAAATAAGCTCCGGGCAAATGAAATGGCCTTGCGAGGAACGTTTTATGAATTCATAACGTCTAGATGAAGTTTTTATTTTGCTCATTATAAGGGAAATTTCGTTTCATTATTTCACTCACGGAATTTGTGTCGGATCTTCGATTTTTTTTAGATGTATTAGATAATTCGTATGGGTGCGAGATTTAAATGCATATATTAGGCATAGCTAAATAATATCTCAACTTTTAATAATATTATTTAATTAAATAAATATATATGAGATGAAACTCCACTGCACAAAACACTAAACACAATAAAAAATAGTAGAATCACTAAATAAAAAATAGTAGAATTTTATACAAACAAATTCTGATGAACAAGACCTTTGGAATACTTTTCAAATTTACTTGCGATGGTTGTTGGATCAAATCAAACATGGGTGAAATTTTGCAGACTTCACCAAGTGAAGACAACGTGCAGCGGTCATGCAACGCATTTCTAAAAATAGTTAAAACGAGAATTATTAAAAAGAGAATTAAATAGCAACCCATTTACTGTTAACTGTTCCAATTTTCTTTCCGTTTGCCTGTCACCTGTAATGCAATATCTTAGTAAAATAATAGATGTTAGTACTTAAAAGCCAAAACTGAAATGAAAGTGAATATTCAAATAGTACCTAAATATAACACAAATTGTTTTCAAATGAAAAATAAAAGGAAGTCATAGAACAGTCGGGTCCATCGAAGCCTAATAATCGAGATAAATGATGCTGTAAGCCGGTGTCAGCCGTTGACTAATGTAGGGTCGGGCTGGATTACAGATATCGCTTTTTTATCATAAAAAATAGTCTACCTTTAAATTTTAATTTACTTAATACTTTTTTAGCTTTTACGTTGGTATTATAGCTTTGATTCTTCTTCTTGGGTAAAAATTTTCAATTATTAAAACATTGGTAATAACGACACATATTATTAAAATGATAATTTAAACATTTATAAAAAAACTAGATAGATAGCGCAAACACTGCCGTTCTGTGATCAATCAGAAACAATATATTTTAACTTACTTAGCATGTTTTAAATGATGAATCATTTATGACAGCATTATAAAAAAATAAACATTAAAAAAAATCGAATATATATGTTATTATTATATGTGATATTTTTTATAAACGTTTAATAAGATTAATCCACTACTCGTTGATATGTTGTTCAGAAAATAGATTAACAAACTTAAACTTTTACTTTAAACTTAAACCCACAACCGTCACGTTTACGTTTGACTGTAAACGTGACGATTGTGGGTTCAATTCCAATTTAGGGAATACAATTTTATAGTTCTACTTCCTCCTATGTTTTTTTTAAAGTTTTCTCGCTCTCGGTAAAGAATCTAGAAAAATTAAGCAGTGCGTAAAGAACGGTGTAGGTATTTTTACAATAGTTCCCTCTGTCTACCTTCCTTTATGTCGATTCCGGCGTAACTATGTACATAAGTTATAAAAAACGATACATTAAAATATCTCTCAATAAAAGTTTATGTGGTATTTCATTAAAGAAACTAAATACTTCAGTATTTACAAACGTTACTTTCGTAACAATTGTCCAATAGAAATCCATCGAGAACGAGTGTCCGGACGAAAGTAAGGTGAAACGCTTTTGTAACATTAAGAGAGAAATACGATCAACTGGGAAGTCTTTATCGTAAATTTCTTCTAAAGTTTCAATCGATGTTTGGTGAAATAGTTTCATTGGAATTGAAATGGAATGGTGTAATTGAATGTTGGTAGTATTTTGCAGAGCCGCTCGGACAAGCTTTCGATTACGGCGGCTATGTTCGGTTTCGTCTGCTCTCTTTCTTTTTAAAAGTGAATCTTTTTACACGGTAGTATACTGGTAAGTAGTCTTTTTTTTGTTAGATCGATTTGTTTAAATTTGATATTTATGCTATCGTGAAATTTAGCAGTTATACAACATTATTGCATCATCATGCTGCTCTGATGAAGAAGCCAGTTGAAAAGAAACCTGAATAGTGGAACTATTCAGAGGTTACTACTAAATCACTCGAGTGTATGCTCGTATAATTTATAGACCTAAGCACATTGTCTAGCACTTGTAGCAGTTAAGGCATGTTTTTTTAGATTTTTTTAACTATATATTTTAACTAGTTGTACACAAATATAATTAAAAATATATACAATAGTTTTAACGACACAGAATTTGACACTGCGTCCTTACTAGTCCAATCTGCGTCCTTAATAGTCTAAGCCCTCTGACCACTACCTATATAGATTGGATAGATATATGAAACAATCTAAGATTGACGTTGGAGATAGGTTATTAATATTGGGCGTTATTAAACAACACGTTGTAATCACATCGTCATCATCCTAATAAATTCTTTGTGTAGTATCTATATGTTAACATATTGCATCACATGTTTTTTGTTATTTTTCGAGAGATTGCGAATGTTTTAAAGTAAATTACTTTTTTATTTATTCAGCGCTTGGCGCTGTATCCAGCATACATCAGGGTAGACAGAACCTAGTGTTAAGACACTCCTTCCCTTGCTTTTCGCCACTAGAGGCATTGTTTGTTGAGTGGCGAAACTCAATGCTGCGCGATGTCTTTTTACCACAGTGAAGAAAGAAAATATTAAATATTTCATTCCCCCGAGTGGGAACAACAAGCTCACAACCGTCGCATCTATAGTCACACGCTTGTACCACTGAGCCGTGACGGCCTTTTTTATAGTTATAAAAAAACCATTAAATGCTTATCCACAGTTGGCTGACCAATCAATGCAAAAAGAATATATAATTGAACTAGAATTATCCGGTCCCTGAAGTAAGAATCAAACGATACATACGTACTTCCTAACCAAAACAAGATGGCGTCAACAATATTATCGATAAAAAGAATAACCATACCTGAATATCTAGTTCCATTGTGAGTGGGTCTTTTTCACTCGCAAGCGATTAACCTTTCAGCTAAACCCCATATTTTATTCGTAACAACACAACGAGGAAAGTTGCTTCGTTCTACGTACCTATAAATATAAGGAATGTATCGCGTTTTTAGCTTTACCAACTTATCTTGCATAATAAATCTCGTCTAACAACGTTTTGCGCTGTTGATACGCTTGCTTACCTTTGGTGAAATGGAAATTTAGTTTTTCAGTTAATGTAATTTGACATATGGTTTTTGGTTTTTTGAAAAAAAAAATATTATTATTTTGATCTAAGAATAGTGATTAATGAGGCCGTCGTGCACCGCCACAGTTACTGACTGTCTGACTGAAACGAGACAGTTGTGTGTTCGACAACCAATAAGGGGGAATAACAAGACAAAGCACGGCGTTGAGTTCCGCCTGTCAGCGTGTAATATCTTTAAAATTTAAGCTATCAGTAGGAAACGAACTGATAATACTAGATTTCCCCTGCCTACTCTGCTAAATGGGTGTAGCTAAAAAAACTTACAATAATTAGGTAATCCAATCACAGCAATGAGAAGTGTCTATTTAAAGCCACTACTACAAATTTCAGGATACTACAAAAACCAGTTTTAAGGGAAACCGGAAATCAAACCTACAACTGTGTTAAATATTTTTTACAATTTTTTTCTTCAACAAGAGTTTCTTACTTGTTACTGATTCGTCTGAAGCGATACGATCGAAACTAACACAGTTTCGTTTGTAGGAACTTTTTCTATTAAATTTTTTTTACGGCATTTGCTCCAGAGGCTTTATTACCTGACCCGATTTAACTCAACCCTTACGTAGTTACATCAACAATCAAATTCATAATACTTTAAAAGTTCAGCGTATTTTGCTTTAATAGTTTACTGTTTGTACATTTCACTTTGATCATTTGTGTACTAAAATAGGTATAGGTATATTATCATAATTATTTATAATCTACTAGTGTTCTTTGTAGGTTAAACGACTTCACAATATAGTACGTAGGATCTACGCCTTGGTATTGAAAATATGTTTCTTTTCTGGTCCAGTTAGACTATGTACAGCGTTAAGTTTTGTCAATACATAATATCAAACCCCCCTTATCTTAACGACATGTTAAGGGAAAATAATGCCAAAAGCAAGAAAAACATGTGACGTTCCAATATGTCTTCTTACCCTGACAATAACGGTTATAATATCCTTACCTAATGATACTGTAAATTTCAAATAGAGTAAATAAAAAATCAATCGTTCTTTTTTTGGCTTCACGCTGTATCCTTCTTAATGCTCATCCGCATATAGCAGGGTTAGCAGAGTGAACCTAGTACCCACTTTCTGCCCAATTTTAGAGACATCGCATGTTGAGAGGCGCAGCCAAAGTTACGTTTAGTTTTGTTACCAGGGAACAAAACCCACACCCGTCACGTTAACAGTAAGGTGCTGTGCAGCTATACTGCGACGTCCGATCATTTTACATTTTCAATATTTTAGGCTAACCAAACTTTCTTCTTTTTTAATAAAACCATAAAGATCATGTTACAATATAAACAAATAGTACAAATAACCCGCAACAATGAATACCATAGCGTATTGGACTTCAAAAATAATCAAAAAATTCACACCTCACAGGCATTTCGTCAATATAATTTGGTTACTACATGCAGCCAGTGCGCCGGCTAATTGACGTGGATGGGAGGTGGAAGTGACGTCACGGTCAAAGATTTATTAGAAACGGCAACCAAATCTGGCCTGTATGAGGTGTATCTATCATTTGTATTGCTCAAGATGATTTATGTTTGGACAAAAGGTACGGCTTGGATATTATATTCTTGTTACATCATGGTGATTATAGGTTGATTCTTCCTAATAATTAAAAAAATAGTTTCTAGTGATGGATATTTATTACACTTTCACGTAAAATCTACTTAAAGAATTTAGGGAAATATAACAATAGCTTTGAGCGGACGAAGCCGCGCGTGGGTCACTAATTTGAAATAAGATTATTATAACAAAAATGTGTGGCACATTGTAACCATTTAACCACTCGGTAAAATTAATTATTTTCATTTCCTCGCTTTGGCAAGACAAACGACGCCGCGGTGAAGTTGAAGCTACCACACAACACGCAATGGCTTAAATATGGACAGAAAATTAAAAAAAAATCTGCCTACCCTGCTATAACCGGGATATAAAAGTATCATGGCCGAAGAAACATTACAAAATAGTAGAACGAAGATAGAAGGCCTAAATGTTATTTCAATAAATGATCTCCGTAAGTGTAAACTCGTATGTATTGTATTGTGCTTGTAGCTTTACCTGTATCACGTCTTCTTAGCAGAAGTAAAAAAAGAGAATGCTTCCTTCCTCCGAGTGATAATCAAACCCACAACAATTGCAGTCACAATTAAACACAGATCTCTAGGTATCTTATTGGTAAACATTCATTTTAGTTATAGTATCTATGACTCTATAGAGAGTCGAGCAGTTATGCATATACGAGAATTAAACAAATTAATTGATTTTAAATGAAACTCTTTTACCGGGTTAATCTCGTACATTTAGTATTATATATTTTTGGAATCCCGACCTTTCGAACACTTTGCGGTAATCCGTGGTCACTCATTATGGGGTCACCAAATAATTATGTCAACAGATGGATGCCAATTCAGTCTACACGTGACCACGAACGACTGTAAAGTCGAAATGTCAGATTTTATAAAAAAATATTATAATAAATAAACGCGAAAATCATAGATGTTAATAATTAATTGAACACTAGTAGAATTCATTGTCGTAATCATTTCATTTTATTCAGGTTTTTACAATTTACGTATTTTTATTTTGTTTGAAAAATACAAAAAGAACCTTGACAGATAGATATATTAATACGGCAAATCAAATAAAAGCTTGTCCTATTATAATTTAAAATTATAATAATTTTATTATTACAAAAAATATTGAAATAATAATGAACCCTAATCAAAATAATTTTTAATCACACAAAACCAGCATCATCTACAGAATAAACAAAAGGCAGGCTATTTCAAAATATTTCCCAGGACTTTTCTAGTCCTCGGCAAATCTTTGTAGTACACTAATGGAGCTGCGATGGCCGTCAACAGCTTCCGCTTCAATTATTCGACGCTCCGAGATTTTATCTGGGACACGAATCTTTAGCCTGCGCAAAGGGCTTAATTACACCCATAATTAGCATTCTATTATTAAATACTATGAAATGTAAAGAAACTCTTTAAAAATTGCTGAGACTTTTTGATTGTTGAGTAAAATCCTTAGGACAATCTTATATATCGTTATTAATAAAGTTATTTATAAACCATACCTCCATACTTATATTATAAATTGGTAAGTAACTCTGTCTGTTGGTTTATCTGTTTGTCTGTCTGTGAGGCAATCAGGGTTAAACCGCTGATCCGATTGTGATAAAAATGAACATAGACAGATACTGAGAGATACTTGGGGGTCATGGGATGGACGTAAGTTACTTTCTTTTCTCATATTTTTAATATTCTAAATTTTTACTAATATATTAAAATACCTTTCAATTTGATATGCAATATATTCTACCATATTAATTACAACCGTCGCTAAGCAACAAGGAATTTTGTTGAAGAAAATGTCGCCCAAAGTGAGCTCCCTCCACTAACATGGCGTGCGCTGACACAACCTTATGTGACATATAAAAACAATGTTTTACAAAGATTTTGTCCTTTAAAAAATCTATTATAGTTCCCGTGATGATATATGTTTATCTCTGAAGGTTAAGCCAGAGTAACCATTTTAATATATTCAATTTAAATTTATCGGTTTATTGTTAATGTGTTCTATAATTTGGTATTCATCCTTATCAAAATTGAAATTATATTTTACAGAACATTATTGTAATAAATACTTAAGGAGATATCACTGATTCAAATTGCCTAGTCTACAAGAAGCACGGTATGACCGATCTGAACGGGCAGGCGACGTTGACGCTTTTGTAAAATTTTAATACATTTTCGATCTACTGTTAACTTTTATATGGTTATTTAATATTTATAATTAATTAATATTCTTTATTTCTCTTTGCTTAACGTTTTTCCGGGGAAAATCCCTATCCACCGTGGAAATTGCGAAATAAGAAGTAGCCTATGCGTTACTCCATATAATACATAAAATTGTTTTTTTTGTATTTGTGTATCATATAAATAACCACATCACTTGCAAAAACTGTTATTTTGATATGGTCAATGCAATGGAAATTTAGCAATTATCAATTATTTTTTGTCACAATATGCACGACTTTTTTATGAGGTATATGTTATCGCTGAATTTTATTAGAACGGATGAAATTTCGTGATATTTTTAATTTTCATATTTTTTAATATTTAAATAGCTGATTTTGTTAAGTTTTTCTTATTATTATTTTACTGTGGTTACGTTTACTTTTTATTCTTGTTCCTCTTTAGGTATTTTTTCTAACAATAAGTTTTTTCTCTACTTATTATTCTTTTTCGACTTAATTTGATTATTAACTCTTATATTTTCTTACTAATACTATTGAAAATTGAAAATAATTTCATAAACGTATTTAATAAATATTTATATAGTTCAAGCGGGCGAAGCTGCACGAGTGCGCTAGTAATCTTTATATTTAAAACTCTTCCGTTACTCAGTGAAAAATTTGACGTTAGAGAGTGTCGAAATTTCCGGAAATTATCGCGAGATAGTATTCCTGAATAAGTAATTCGTAAAAAAAGGAATTGAAATTTAACGTTAACGACGACGACACGGCATTCAGTTCCATCACTCAACACATAATGTCTCGAAAATCGAGTGGACTCTCAACACATAATGTCTCGAAAATCGAGTGGACACTCAACACACAATGTCTCAAAAACATGGTAAATGAGCGTCTTAACTCTAAGTTCCCTCTGCCTAACTTGCTATATGCGGCATAATAGCAGGTAACTAAAAAAATAAGCACAATTACTTATTAACTTTGTCAATTTATGATAAATTTTAAAATTCTCGCAAAAATTTCCAAATGAAAAAGTTTTCATTTAATAAAAAAGACTGGAATTCTTTAAATTACACCCCTTTCATCGAAGTGTCCACTACTGAATAAATTGTAAAAATCTGTTATACATTTTTAATATAATATTTTTTGCAATACATTTGCATTTTTTGCTGTATCTACAGTGCGAGCATTGCAATTATAATCTCAAATTATTTACGAGAAGTTCTAATAGCACATTATAACGCTTAAGCAACAGTATTTAAAATATACATTTTACTTTTATTTGTATTTTTTATGGATAAAATGGAAAAGTATACTTACTATACTACGTATATTAACGAAACATGATTGGTTATTTATCTTGATTTTTTATTTTTTTTAATTACCTAAGGTATATTTTGACGTCGGATATTGGCAAAAAGTGTATTTCCGTTGCGTCTTCTGGTTAACGGAATGTCAATGCCACACACTATGGGTAGACTAGATACACATATTATATATATAATATTTCCAGAACCATATAAATTAGTATATAAAAGTCTTTTAAATATTCCGCATATAGCAGGCTAGACAGAGGATATCTTTTGTCAAGACACATTTTTCTCCACTTTCCCCCCTTTTTCAAGACTTTGAATGTTGGCATTGATATAAATAATAAAAATCGAACCTTCAATGTTGTCCCGCGTTGGGCCGCTTTACTACTTCAAGAATAAACAATATTTCTACTAAAATAACAGGAAAAGTATATAAATATTCAAAAGGAAAATAAGAATATTAAACCAAAGTGGGTAGGTATATTTGCTACAGTGGCATTCAAAAGACTGCTTCCCACTTACGCTTAGGATGTCTTCTTTGTAATACCATTAAAGTCATCCACGGAAATGCAATAGATCTGCATCTGTACCGACAGTGGCTAAATCGGGCTGATCTTCTGCACTAGGGTTGCAATAACAAATTTCAAATTTAAATTTCAATGCTTGTCAATTTTATTCCCTCGCAATAGTAACAAGCCATAGTGCGGCGTTAATTACATCACACCTACCTTCCTTCTGTCTATATATAAGCGGGATACAGCGTGGAGCTAAAAAAAATAATGAACTGTTATATGTTCCTACTGTAAAATATTTTTTTCAGAACATCTATTGGTTAAAAACATCGTTTTCCTTCACCGGACAAGTACGAGACGAGTTCGCCCACCAAAGGTTCTGTACAAAATTTGAAATCTCGAGCTTTTTTCTAAAACTGAACCTTAACTTAGCCAGAGCCCTTTCATATAATACCCTACCTGAACTAGCGGCTTTAATACCAAATTTTGCCCCCTATTAAATATTTTTTAGGATTTAACCACAGATGTATAATTTTCGGATTTTTTCTGAACTAGTAGGTATATACTGTAGATGCTAGATGCAAAATATCATAATTATAGGTCAACCGAAAGTACCCTATTCATTTTGATTCCCTTTATAGTATCGAAATACGTTTTTAGGGCCCCATTTAACCCTTTGGGTATGGATATCTAATAATATTAGTTGTTACAGACGATTTTCGCTTTATCCATAGAATTTAATTTACAAAGTACATTAGATACATGTAGTTCTGGTCTCAGAACTTAATATAGTTTCATAACTCAATGCATAGACTATATATCTAGAGACATGAAATGGAAATTATTGACAACTGGATATACTAGGAGTGGCGCATAGCATCGCAATTTACAGTGTATATAATTTATGTGTTCTTTGTATGAAATTGCTTGCAAATTATTTGATATAAGCCATATTCATATTTTTAGAAAACGTATAAAAAATTGAACAGAGCGGAATTTGAACTATCTTCTAGAAACCTATTCTCCTAGAGGCTCATCGTTCTGACCACTAAACCATTCGTTCTTATCAAGCTACGTCGGAATTCTTAGCGTTTGTTACAATTTATTTTTTAATATTTATTTCTAAAAATATTTTTAAATCCTGAGTGTGGAATAACGTCCGATTTTTGAAACACTGCGTGTTGAGTTCCACCAATCAACACGCAGTGTCTCAGCAATTGGACGGATATGTTATATGCTCCCATGTATAACATGAAACTAAAAAATAAGTGATTGTGTATTGAATTGGATAGGTTGGTCTGATTGGACAACATGCGGCATTTCACTACTCCAAACATTCTCCAAAGCCAGTCATGGCGCAGGAGTACAAACGTACGAAAGTAAACGCAACAGGTTGTAGATTCGATATCCACTCGAGGAAAATAAATTTTCATACTTTCGCCATTCAACACGCAATGCCTCCAGAATTCCGCGGAAAGTAAGGAAACGCACGTGTCTCAACGTGTACGGAGTATCTTAACACTAGGCACACCTTCTGCGTACCCTGTTGTGGGGAAAACAGCGTAACGCTAAAAAAAAATCCTCAATGCCCTAAAATGAGGAAAAGAATTCATTAGAAAATACATGCATGTATATTATAAAAAATACTTAATTGAAGGAATTCTCTGCCTATAAGATAAAAAATCAGCTAACATCAGCTACACAGGACACGCCTACGTAGGGGAATTTGTACTATATCTCTTAAATGATGACATACGGACCGATAAACAGAAGACAGACATAAAGACATTATAAGGGTTCCATTTTTCTATTTGCCTATGGAACCTTAAAGAGAACGCTTGACATAATTCTAATATTACAAAAGAATCTTTAAAGAGATTAATCGAGTATATTTAGTTCTTTTCGAATATTTTTAGTAGACCGTGGTCACGTGTAGACTAAGATGACATTTGTCTGTCAATTGACATAATTATTATATTAAGCTACCACGCAACGATTTCTAAATTGCCTCGCGTACTGGATTCTATGGATCCTATTATAATTATTCTAGACAGGCCAAGATGTTTTAGTTGATTATAGGACTATGCCACTGCTAAATCTCTCGCTCTTACGTCAACTGACTTGCAACATTACACAGTATAATTTATTTCACCAGACAAGGAAACAAAAATATTTCAATAGATTATAGTATTGCCAATAAGTTTAATTACCCCACAAGACAGTCCCAAAGTCGACAAAATCGATTAAACAATATATAAATACTAAATTTTAAACCCAAGAAAATCTAGCTTACGATAAGGAAATGTGAAAACTTCATAGCTTATACCTATAGACAATCATAAATGGGGACATTTGGAAATCGAAAAATAATAAACATTTCGTTTCAGTGCTCCCGTATTATAGTTTTGGCCATGTTTGCTTTTAAAATTTCAGTTTCTGCGGAGTGTGTTGATACTGATAATGTCATTTACTTTGCCAAAATTTATTTGCAAACATAAATAAATTGCATTTTCTCATTGCTACCGTTGAGTTACAATTTCGAGGTTTTAATTGAATGGCTGTCATGGCGTAGTTTGAGTGTAAGCGCGACGGTTATGGGTTCTATTTGTGGGACTATATTTAAATTGTTTTTATTTTTCCGCTCTGGTACACAAAGCGCAAATATTATAAGATTAAACAAGTCATATTCGTACTTCTTGGGGCTAATAAAAATATAAAGCATATGCTTTATATAAAAATATATAAAAATATAATAAAAATATAAAGCATATGCTTTATATTTTTACTCAAAGTTTGCAAATTAGCATATGTAGGTATATTTTTGTGTAAAATAAAATATACAACATTAATTTTATCATATAACATAAGTTATATTAAAAGTAAAAAGTTAAACTTCAAACTTTGTTTTTTAAAACTAGCAGACAGCCCTGGCGCCGGATTCATTCAGATTCGACTGTATGGAATCGTAGAGAATCCCGCGTTGTCAGTCGGTACGGAATTTCAGATCACAATTCCTAGCTCAATCTAAAAGCTAGGGATATTAACGTTACTATATTATTAATGTATATATGTACATACGTATAGACAGGAAATATAAAAAGACATAGAATATAAAAAGAGAAGTCATTTTTCTTTTTCGTAGTTAGTCAGTTAGACTCTGGTCTGACTGTATACGCTATGTTTTTGAATTCGATTCTCACTCGGGGAAAAATATTGTTCACGTTTTAATATGCGTTTTATTAATATTTCAGAGTGAAAAAATGAGAAAATAAAAAATGAGATAAATTTAAATAAATAAAAATATTTCATTTCCTCGAGTGTTGATCGAACCCACAACCATTCATGTTTACAGTCACACACAACGCAGAGGGCGTTGGCTTTTATATAGTTTTTTTAATCTATTATAATAAATGTTCAAAGGAAAATATTCTCTACCTAATTGTAAGTCTGTCAGCACGTTTGGAGACCTCTATAATCCCTCAAAGGGTCGACGCATTATCTTTAGCAGATATACACTCTCGCTAAGGATAAAGCTGTTTGCGCTCTTTGGTTCATTAAATAACTTATAATCATAATGTTGATGTTGAATTAAATATATGTGCCCGTCGTGGCGCTGTGTGTCACTGTCTAAACTCTAAATGCTGGAGCAAAGGCTATGGAATCCATTCCTACTTTCACACGAGGAAAAAGTTATATATAAGGCAAATTATTATTATTTCCTTTTCTTTAGTTATATTATAGTTTTCCCACTTTGGTGAGACAAAGCGCAGCACTGAGCTTTACCTCTCGCAATGTCTCATTCGATCCAAATTGACGCCAATCGTGTTAGATTGCCGTCAAATATTAGGAGTATATCAGTCACAATATCGATAAATTTCTATCTATTTCAAACTGAAGTTAAGTCTTAAGAATTGGAGTATCCTAATACTAAGTTCCTGAACTTTATGCGCGGAATACAGCGGATTGTTATTCTCTAATTTGAGTTTTATCTTCACGTGTATTTTTAGTAGTAAGTAGTCGTATAGTCATTTCAGTATTTCCCCACTTTCAGCTGATTTAGGAGATTGTTTGCTGAATATCCGACTCGGTACCTAGTAGCAGCTGGGCAAAAAATCTATAGTATAAGGTTATATATTTTTTCTTGAACTTATATTTGAGTTCACTTCATCACAAATACGCCATACCGACTGGTACCGCAAATAATGTCATTTTCATCCGGTTGTCACAGAATGGGAATAATATTTATGAAGTAGTTCCATTGTTACAAACTAAAGTCCAACCCATTAAACAATGGTTACATCAGTAACAGAAACGTACAGTAGTCTCAGCCTAATCATCTTTCCAAACTTTGGCCTTCAAGATCTGACAAGCGCGAAGCACTTGACAGTAACTTGTCAAATTAACCAACGTACGGTCAGCATATTGCAATTTCTAAGATTAAAATTATATAATAAATCTATTAGACTGTTGATCCCAGAGCCCCCAGACCTACGTCATTTTAGCAAAGCTGAAAATTTCAGCATTAATAGTCTAATATGGAGTTAAGACGGTATGAGTATCGCCAACTTAAGGTACATACTCACCTACGTTAAAGTAGAAAGGCTCGTATTTAATTAAATATATTTTTATTATGTATATTTATTACTACCAAATTCTTTACGTGAATGGTCCTTTATTTCTGCCAGATGTCCTAAGGGTTGCTTAAAATTGGGGCAAGCTACGTTATACAAGCAACCTTTAATTTTACATATAACATTTACGCACTATTTCAAGGCCCCTTCTAATTACCCAGACCAATTCGACGGCTCAATGATCCTCCCAGATAAAGAAGTACCTTTATTATACTACTACTAACTACTAACTAATAGGCTTCAAAATTTTAGCTTTTCTAAAGTGACATAAATCTGGGCGCTCTGGGATCTTGAGTTATATATTATATATTAAGACAAAGAAAATTAAAGCAAAACAAACTTAGAATCGATTGCCACTCGTGATAATTAATTATTTTTACCTCGCTCTGGTAACAACTTTTACGGTTAATTTCCGCTACTCAACACGCCACGTCTCGAAAACTGGACGGAATTATTACAAAAATTATATGAATTTAAAATTGAAAATTAAAATTGACAAAATTGTAAAATAACAAAGTTTATATCCACCTATCTTGGATATTGTCCAAACGCTCTAGCCAATGAAGCTATAAGTAACGTCCAGCCGCGGTTATCGTAGCAACGATGTTATTTTGAAAGAAAATAAAAATAATATATCTCTATCGAAGAACAATTTGAAATTAAAAAAAAAACCAGAGAAGCGCGAGTCAGGTTCGTCCTGACTGAGGGTTTCGTACAAAAATTGGAGATCTCGAGCTTTTTCTGAAATTCAAGCTTAGCTTAACCTATTAGCGTGAGGTATTTCCTTTATACCTCACTTAAACTAGCGGCTTTAATATCAAATTTTGCAATTTTAGGATTTAGCCACAAATGTTTTTAGATTTTTTCCTGAACTAGTACTACCTGTAGATGTCGAAATACGCGTTATAAACGACCATATCTTTTTTTTAAATAAATGTAGAGATATTTTTTTAAGAAAATTATTGGGCCGTAGATCTGGGTATGAATATGATCTCTAGATATGATCTGAATTTCAGAGCGTTCCTGAGATATTTTTGGCTCTTGACAGACAGACATATGGACCCTTTTTCCTTAAAAGGTACGGAACCCTAACAAAAAAAATTGTAAATTACAAGACCACGTTATTAGTAAAGGCTGCCGTGGCACAGCAGCATTGCGGGCGACTATAAACACGACGGTTCTGAGTTCCATTCCCATTCGGAGAATTAATATTTTCATTTCCTCACTCTGGTAGTAAAATAAAACACAGCGTTAAGTTTCACCAATTAGGACACAAGGTTTTAAATTTTAAGCAGTAAATTTGGAATAGTAAATTTAATCTGCCTACTCTGCTACATATGCGAGTTACAGTGTAAAGCTAAAAAAAAAACAACTTAAAATTAAAATTTATTGAAATATTGTATACAACACTGAAAAATAGCAAGATTTTTCCGCCCTTCTTGGACATTTTCCAAACGCTCTAGCCAATGAAACTATACGAAACGTCCAACCACGATTACCGTAGCAGCCTTACCTGGATGTTGCTTTGAAAGAATAGATACAAATTTTCACTATCCTAACACCGGTACCACCTGTCAATAAATGTTAATTATTATTTTGTAATGAACTGAATTATATTAAAACTTTTAGCAAATTAATAAAAATGAACCCACACAATGGGTTCGATCCCCACTCGAGGAGATGAAATATTTACTTAAATTTATATTTCAATTTCTTTGCTCTGGTGTCGAGAAAAAGCGCGGCGTTGAGTTCTGCCACTTAACACACAATGCCTCCAGAATTCGGCAAAAAAAGGAAAAATAGGAAATGAATTGTCCTCTCTGCCTAACCCGCTGCACCTGCACGTATAGCGTGATATTAAAATCGAGAATATGTTTTGTTAGTACTTTGGTACATAATATACCAAATTATGTGATCGGGAACCAAAAATTATAAAAAAGCATTATTTTCATTTGTGACATAATTTTCCAACAATATACAAAATCACAATACAACATTTAAAAAATAAAAAATAAATTAGCTTCACACTGTATCTCAACTGCCTCAACTGAACCGAATTCAATGCCGTTCTTTGCGACGACACACACGAAAAGAAAAAAATTAAATATAAATTACAATATTTTTTTCGTTTCCTCGAGTTAGAATCGAACCCACAACCAGTCTGGCCAAACAATACAAAATAATATAAACAAATTTATAATATCTAAATCCAAATCTAAAATTTATTTCACATCTGACGGTACTCGAGCTCTAGCTACAAAGCCAGCGATAAGCCACCGCCTTAAACAAGGTTTCCTCCGTAGACATACTATGTGTAATTGTAAAATTTTCTTAATAACTCGTGCGTCTCTTCCTAATTGAGTTCTGTAATGTTATACCACTTTCTGTGATATTGCGGGGAGGTCCCGCTTTAACCTATTTACAAATTATTTTCAAGAGAAAATGGAGTTAGTTGTTATAAAAACCATTTATGGACGTCATCCATGACGTGGCCTCAAGGTCATTTTAAATTGATGATCTGTTTTTCTTTCCTTTTTACTTATCTTGTTTTTCTTTTCCTTTTGTATAAAGTGAAAAGAAGCAATGGTAACGTAATTTGTTCCATAATTTAATATGATACTCTTTTATAGGCCATAATAATAGTCGTTTCATTTTTTTTAATATAATACTTTTTTATAGGGCATAATAAAAGTCGTTTAATTTTTTCTTACCTACTTTGAATAAAAGAGGAGTAGCCAGAGAGAACGAAGCGATAAGCGCTATTACATATTTCTTTTACTTCCTCCACTGTCGTCAAGCTATACATACATACCCTTCGCAGAGCCCTCATACATTTTGCATGACATTCCTCAAGTTTCATTGCTACTGTGTTTTCAAAGGTCAACCCACCCCTGCTAATCGTCATTTTGGCTTGTTAGTTAACGGTTTATTCGGTGGCATCCAATCACCAAACCATACATTTTTGTTGAAATTCTTATTTTCAGCTACTCAACATGCAAAGTCTCGAAAATTAGACGGTTCCTGCGTAGAGTGTCTTAGCACTAGGTGTCTCTAGGTGTCCTCTACACCCCTTTTGCAGAATACGGCATTAAGCTAAAAATATATATATACTTAATATAAATTTTGACACTAATCCCAGGTTCGACACCAGGACAGAGCAAATTGTTTCATTTCAGTTTAAATGGAAGCGGCGCACGGAAAATTGAAAACGTGCCGGTCACGTTAGTTTTAGTACAATTTTTTTGGTACACACCAAATAGGAAATTAGATTTGCTTTAATCTACGTACGCCTCTGCCTATATATAATTTGGAATGATCATTCCGTAATGTTGACACACGTTTGATTTAACGCTAATTGCAATCTGTACTTCAGTATCGTTAAAATTACGAAATGGGATTGAATGAGATTTACGTTTTCAAATACTGTGTTTTCCGAAAAGTAGAAAGCTTGCATATTTTTTTTTGCAGATAGCATAGTAAGCAGAAAGAATTTGGGTATCTAGTGTTAAGACACTCCGTTCCAATTAAGACAATTCCGGTGCCCACACGCCCACGATATTGGATGTTAAGTGACGGAACTCAACGCCGTGCTTTGCCTCAAAACCAGGGTGAAGAAATGAAAATAATAAATATTTTATTTTCACGAGTCTAGCTCACAGCCTGTCGCGAAATACAAATAATTTAAATATCAATCACTAACCGGAGCGGGGTCGAACCCATAACCTTCACGCTTACAATCTGAGTCTGATGCTATCATCAATAATAAAAATTAAGTTGAAAGTAAATAAAAAAGTTTAGTTCATTAGCAACACATTATTAAAACTTGTGAAAACTCTCTTTAAATATCCAGGCAAAGTTTTTGACATGTAGCAAGTCAGTGTTTGAAATCATCCATCATAAAGCTATCTAAAGAAATGAAGTCCCGCCTAAAAATGTTTTATGCAACGTCACACTTAAGTTATGCGTCTTATAATCTAAGGCTCGTATTTATAAGCCACTGTCAAGTCTGAGATCGATCTTGAGATTTGGTTTTCATTCATAAATTACATATCTATGAATATTTATAAATACGGGCCTAAAACTTGTGTAAAATAATTGACGTTGGGAAGAATTACTTTTATGGACGAACTACCAAAATGACGCCATTTTATATTTCAATACCTCCGTGCTCAAATAAATACCCGAAATAACCTTTGACCGCTTGCAGTACAGTGGGATTTGATAAAAATCCTTTTCTTCAATAAATGGACTGTCCAACACAAAAAAAAATCATCAGAAGCAGTATATTCTGAGATTAGCGTATTCAATCAAACATTCTCTTCAGCTTTTTTAATAATAGTATAGTGAATAGGTATAGAAGTATAGATTTTTATGTGATAACTTCCTATTTTGTAAGTCGAAAAAAACTTTTTTAGCCAGCAGGGTAGACAGAGGGAATCTGGGAACCTTGTGTTAAAACACTCTGTTCCCATTAAGACACTTCTGTTTCCTACTTTCCGCGAAATTCTCCAGGCAATGCGTGTTGAGTGGCGGAACTCAATGGCGTGCTTTGCCTCGTAACCAGGGCGAAGAAATTAAAATATTAAATATTTCATTTTCACGACTGGGAATCCAACTCACAACCTGTCGCGTTAACCTTACGCTAGGACTGGCCTCATAAAATATATCCGTATTACACCTCAGGATACCTATAGATTTTTTCCTATTAAAATTCTCGAGCAGAGTGACGATAATATTTTATAGCCAATAGCTTCTAAAGAAAGTTCTAACATAGTAATCCCTTTAACACGTGAAGAAAGGAATTTTCTAGCCCTATTCATAGCAGGTTATAACATGTATTTTCTATTTTTATTTCTATAGATATAAGGCAAAATAAATATAATAAAATAAACTTAATAACAATATTGGCGTGATTAATTGTGTAGGTGGTTGACTATGTTATACGTGGGTTTGAATCGTTGTTATTGCTTCATTAACATTGCTTATATTTTAATTTTACGCATATATTAGCATTTTATATCTATGTTATCTTGTTTGAAATCGGAAGCGTTTCATGTTAAAAAAAAAGAAGATTAAAACACATATCATCTATATGTTTCTAAATTATTTGGATCCCTTCCTGAGTCTTTTAATTCAGGCCGCCTGTCGAATTCTGGGGTAGGGCACAGTTCTGCGCTATGGACAAGGCAAACGAGGCGTACGCTCCACCGCAACCCCTACCACGCTTAACGTGGATTTCTGTACCATCAGGGGTCTACACTTCAACCTGAATGCCGTCCACCACCATCTCGAGACGGTACGGCCGGTTATGTTATTCCTGACGGAGACCCAGATTCACATCAGACATCAGATTCAGATCAGACAGACCGAGCGACACAGCCTATTTTCAAAATCCCGGATACAAAATAGAACATAACTTTATGCCTCATGCCGGGGTCGCATTCTAGCATCCTCCATCTAGGTGAACGGTGACTTTTTCTGCTTTATATTATTTTATCATTTTCCACACCAGTTTACTCTTAAGTCTAATTCTATGTTTATTTTTTTTAACTTTTCTTCTTTTACGTAATTATCGCTATTAGATATTTCTAAATTTTTATTTCTCTACACAACTATTGTATGGGCATGGGTATCCAAACGTTCGTTTGTTTCGCCTTGTCTTTTCCATAAAAAATATAACCCAATAACAGTACTTCACACGAGTTTGGGCTGTTGCCTACAAGCTACGTTTTCCGCTGTGTGGCCTTTGCAAGTCACCTAATACTTTAGTGTATATCGTCAAGTGTGATAGTTGGACGCCGTCGTCGGTACTCAACTCCCAATCTCTCTAGAATTCGACGGAAAGTGGACGGAAATGTATTACCAAATGAGAACGGAGTGTCTCAAAGTGTAACACTAGGTTCCCAGGTTTCCTCTACTTACCATGCTATGTGTGCAGCGTGAAGCTATAAAAATATATTTCTAATGCATTATTTAGGGATCCAAAGCTCTTATTTCACATATTAATAAATACGTCCTATCCACCAATTTGATACATACATAAAAATATATTATTGTTAGTAAACCTTTCGGTAAATTGTACCCCTGTCGAACTGAATAAACGTAAAAATAGTTTTATTTTATTTAGAACTTTCAGCTTCCAAAAGTTTGATGTAGGAATGTTATTAAAGTAAATACCTATATCTGTAAGTTTGAATACAAAATAATGTTTAAAATCAACATTCAAATATTTTAAATATAGAGTTAAAAAATGTTTTTCTTATCTTTCAATTCAATTCTGCAGAGACTCGGGTGGAATATGTGGTTGGTACTGGACCGTCCATAATGCCCAGTAAAACTCGTGGTGCTACTCCTCTACTGACACTGGCCTCTACTGCTGCTGATTTGGAACCCCAGTAGCCCAGCTGAACCTTATGAGATAAGAATATATGTCTTAAGAAAAGTTGTTCAACTTTGTGAGCACTTTCTGATGATATCAGAAAAGGCTTCAAAATACCTGACGTGAAACCCTTTCGAAGGTCACTAGGGAAAATTGATTTATAAGCCGCTGTAAATATACCGCTTACCTAAATATAAAAACTTTTAATTTTTTTTATAAAGGACGGCACATAGCAGCATGGTAGGCAGAGGGAACCTAGTGTTAAGAGTCCATTCACAATTTTCCTGGTCCCTCCGTTCCCCGAATTCTGGAGGCATTGCGTGTTAAATATCGGAACTCAACGCCGCGCTTATGAAAAAAAATATTGTAAAAAGAACTTGATTCTTTTTATTTTGAACATAAAAAAATATTACATTTATAATGGATAAATTCGATTTTCATATTTTAAATATTATTTTTATTTCATTTTATAATAGGCACTGCACAAATGCACCTTCCTACCTACCTAAATCCCAAATTTTTCACAAAGAATATAAATTTCAAACTCAGCGATAAATTAAATGATAACAATTCTTAACATAACATTCATTCATTCCTCGTGAAATATTTCGTACATTTTTCAAACTCGTCGGTGCACTTAATTCTTTTACTTTTTCAGCGGTCGGTCGTTGAATCCTCTTATTGTCCGCGTCAGCAAAAAGGTTTAACACATCCTACGTTTCAGGGAAAGATTTAAAGAACCTGGAGCTAAGAGGAATCTCAAATAAATACAAGTATTAAACGCATTACGATTTACAGGTATTTTCATTCTTAAAGCGTTACAACTTGGAAGGTATTTTTCGTAATAGGATTTGAGATTTTGTGTTGCTGAACTGTATTTTGAGTTGCATTTGGTAAATTTTGTAAACGATATAAGATTATAGTATATTTTTTTTATATATTACTATTCTTTGAAATAAGTTCTTGAAATATTTATGGAAATGAACCAACAAGCGCTTAGCTTCATTCTTCTTTTTTTTATCTCGGCTTTATTGAAAATGTCTGAGGAACTTCATTGACATTTAATAGATAGGTAAGACAATTAATAGTAGGTACCTACAAAACAATACTAATAGAATTCACAACCAACGCGCTTACAGACATTGTCACATTGCACCCACACGGTCTTAACACACATAATATCATGTACGTACACACTGAAAACGTCACTTAATACAAACAAATAAAAAAATCGATAAACTTAACTTATTAAAACAAAAATACATGATTTATTTACAAAGAATCGTTTACAAATCGATTTTCGAGCTACATAACTCAACATGATGGCTAAATCAAGCGATTGAATAGCTGCCATTCCTCGTCGGGATCAAAGCATCGATCATTGATATGATCACGGGCTGAGACCTAACGCCGCACGAAATCGCTGCCTAGGGGACCTATATCGGGGACATTATGAACGCTCGGAGCTACGAAGAACATCCCTATTTACATTGCACTAAACATCGTGTATAGTGATGTGCTAACTATGTTTGCAATTGCTGGTTTAGTGAATATAGTTCGAAGTTTGTTTTAGTAGAGCTCAGTATTTTGGAACATTGGAATAGTCGTATACGAAGTGGTAAATTTGAGTTATAGGATTAATGTTTATATCATTTCAATTACACATAAGATAATTTTAAGATTATTTAATTTATTTAGGTGACTATTTTCCCTAATACAATATAAAAAATTTGGAATGTTAATTAGGCTGTGTTAAGAATTTGCATTTTAACAATTATATTTTCATAAATGTTTTTAGCAGTCTGAAGTTTAGTAGGTACGTGTCTGCCTCATTTTTGAGACATTCCGTGTTGAAAGAGAGCGAAACTCAACGCCGCGTTTTGTCTTGTTACCAGAGCAAGCAAGTGAAAACAAAGCAATTTTTCGAGTGGGAACTGAACCCACAATAATAGCGTTTACAGTCAAACGATATGCCCCTGTGCTACAACAGCCTTGTACGTATGTATGTACAATAATAAATAATTATTAGATATACAAAAGTATATTACACAAAGTTATTAAACCTAAAAAAAATAGTCGAAAGCCGTATCTATATACTTTATAGCTCCCAACAAACGATAGATTCACCTAATCCCAAATTCAATCCGTCAAGCATTCCGCACGCAAATATTTCAGTTATGCCAACGTGCTTCACATTCCTGTTGTGTACAAAAGTAACAGGAATCAGAAATTAGTTGACTGGAGACAAATGTATAATAGCTTTTCAATGTAGTGCTATAATTGTTATACCTACATACTGCTTATATGTTATGTTTACCTATTTTTTTTTTGCTTTATATATTAACTAGTGGGCCCCGCGCGAAGGGCTAATTAATATATTGATCCATAGGTACTGATATACTAGTACACTTCATATTTTGGTATTTTATTTGATTTTGCTTGCAAAAAATATCGTATTTAATAGAAATTTGTTTTGTTATTGTATACTAATCGTAGGTACTTGCGCACTACCAATGATTTTTCCATGATTAATACCTATACTGCGTAAATTTTGGAATGAAAGGTGTATCTTCCCTCGTGTGTGAAAGTCACACAGTGAAAGTCTTATAAAAATCGATTCAGCTTTTCCAGTCATTAACTTAAACAAATAAAAAGTATTTTTTTAAATTATTAATTGTGTTTTCGTATCATGTACATAAATAACTGTATGCACTTGAAAGAAAACGGTTCTTTTGAAATCACAGACAGATATTTCAATTTTATTTATATGTATTTAGTGAAAATTGGTTGGTTAATTTAGTATGGTTATCTATACTGTTATACCCTTGATAAATCATTATTATAATATTTTTAAAACTACAGGCATTCTTGATTCTTCCCTATTTGCCGTAATTGTTGTATAATGTTCATTTCTTTTAGGCTTCCCACATATAGCAGAATTGTTTGATTGGAAAATAGAAACTAGTATGACTTTACGTCGTTCTCCACTTGCACTCTCCACTTTCTTACCAGAACCGGAAAATGAAAATAATTCATTCCTCCGAGTGGGGATAGAACTTGCAACCGTTATGTTTAAGCGGAGGCTCAGATGTGAGCAAATAATTACACTGGACACTAATGTTTTTTTTTGCTTTTTATACAGGTCTCAAGTAAAAATGAAAAAAAGCTCACTAGAAATGTATACAAATTTTGTTTTAATTATGTAATTATTTTTGACTAGCGGCCCGCCTGCGGTTTCGCCCGCTTTAACTACATCATGATTGATTTAATAAACAGAATTGATTAACAATTATAATGACTTCTAATATGATTTTTTATTACTTTAATCTGTAATATTCTAATATGATTTTTTTACTACATTATCCAAATTTCTATAAGAATTTTTGATTGTTTTGAATTAAAAATACGACCATTGTTGATATTTGATATTTATAAAATATACATAAAGCTAATTACTTATTACACGTATATATTTTTGTAACATTATGTTCTTTTTACGTATGTAATGTACGTCTCATCATAATTCTAAAACTCTGTTAAATGTGCTGATGTCATTGAATAATTCAATTTACTCTTTCAGAAACAGCCTTAAATGTTAAATTATTGTTTTGAAGGATTCATAATATTCTTTGTAAAATAACTGTAATGATTGCATATAAATTCCTGTATAGTTTTTAAATTAGTTACATATATTATTTATTAGCTAAATGTACAATTGGTAAATATAAAGTTATTACAGAGTACACGTAGAAAGGCTGCGTTTAGGCATTTTCATATAGATTTATTTCAAACGAACGAACGAACCAAATAATCTATGTATTTACTTAATATCTCTTTGAATATCAAATATACAGGGTGGAAGAGGCAGCGCTCCATTTAAGGAAACAGCATATAGGGTAAAATATTTCAAACCTATACCTAAAGAAATTAATCAAGATGCCTCAACAGTTTGGACGTAGGATTTTTTTTTCATTTCACGATTTTTATCCATACCTGTATTTCGTATGACGCGATTACGTATAGACCCAATAACATAAACACTTACTACTACAAAAATACTACTAAAGGTTAAACAATTTTGAACTTTATTGCCAATACATACGACTCGATTTCGAAATGAGGCGTGTGCGGCGGTGTTCCTTTGATAGGTTTATGTGTTCGTGCGTCATCCTTACAAATGGCGTTTTGTTTCAAAATGACAATTTTATTATTTATTTTGTTTGAAAAAAAAACTTTTTCATTTTTGGGAATTTATTTTTTTCTGAATTATATTAGGCTTTTATAGAGTAGTTAAAACTGTGGTTTCATTTAATGTGGTGCTGACACTTCCACCCTGTATATATATCATAGCCTTGAGTTCATTCAAATCACGATAACTTTTTTTTTAATGGACCGATTTTGATGAACTTTAGTAGTTTAGTTGAGTTAAAACAAAGCAATTGGTGAAACTTTTAAGTAAATCGGTTCAGTACTTTCAGAGAAAAATGTGACCATACATATCGACAGACAGACAGCCAGACAGACAGACAAGAAATTCAAAAATAATATTTTTGCTTTCTATTATTCTTTTTAAGTGTCCCTCTATCCATTTCAGTTAAAATTACTAAATGTACAGACAACATATTTTTACTGTCTGATTATATATAGAGATTAACATTATTTAAGTTTTTATGAATCCTTTTAACAATTTACTGCAATATGTAAGTAAAACTAAATAAATTTAGTAATATATACATTTTAAAAATACCACTAAACACATTGTGTTGCTTTATTTTATATTATTATTTATATAATAATATATAAATATTTTTTATTTATTTTTTATATTATTACAATGTAAAAAAATTATTGACTAATGCAGTTTCTAAACGTAAAGCGACAACTTCACTTCACTCGTTCGTTGATGTCGAAACTTGAATCAACTTGAAATGATAAACAAAGCTGCGGCCTAGTGGGCGTTGCCACACATTGTTTTTTCTGATAATTTGCTGATTAATACTGTGATATACTGATAAGATTTTTATATCTTATTTTGACCGTGTACTAGTTTCCTACATTTAATAAAACTTATATGTATCATCTGTTGAAAATAAGTTTTGTTGTCATAAACTTTTCAGTTAAATTTCTTTAAATTTCTCAACCAAAGCATATACTTTAACTAAGTTTACGCTCATATAATAAAAACAGTGCAACTTTATATATAGTTTAATTCAGAAAAACTCGAAAAAATTAAAAAAACTAGCTCAAAGTGTACAAATATGTGATTCATAATAGGCGTCTTATTAGACCGTAACTAAGTGTGTGAAAATGTTGAGTAAAATATTTTTAACGTTTGTAATAAGTGCCAGTGTAAAATCTCAGTCGAACAAAGATCTATATAATGGACAATTTAGCGGCGAATATCATACGAAAACGCATGACAGCTCACGTGAGTCCAGGCTACCCAATCCTGGGGACACTGACTATAGGACATACATTTATAACAACAGGAGATATGGTGCAGATCCTTCGAGATATAATCCATATAACCCAAATATAAACCAACCAGGTGGATTCCCTTACAATCCTATAATAACCAATCCACTTGATGAACAATTTAAATACAATACAGTAAGTACTTTTTGAAATTGTAACTAGCAAAATACAATTTAAGGTATCATAAAATATATTTAAAGAATGGGAAAAACACACTAATACTAAAAAAAATTACAAAATGTATTGTACATTAAATCCATTCACTGGTTATTAAATTATTTGTTATATTTTTCTTTCTTATTAGAATAGAGATCCAAATAATCCTGACTCATTATTTCCTGGAGTTTTGGGAGGCTGGAGGGAAGATCTACAAGGACGAGAAAGACGAGATTCCCGGCAGTTAAAAAGAGATATTTTTGTTAATACTAATTATGGACAAGTTCAAGGATTTAAGGTAAATAAATTTTGATTAGCTTGCTTTAAAATAATTAATATATCCACTGCCTGCTCTGAATTCAATTATTTGGCAAACTTCCTAATTAAATAGCCAAATTTTAATAATAGAAACAAAAATATTAACAAACTAATGTCACACAAGTAAAAATTATTTGTTGGCTACCTTTTTGTAAGTGTAAAAAAATATATTTTTTATTTTAAAAGATATAAAAATATCATCTATAACTATGAAATAAATTAATATTTTTTTTTCATTGTACTATTTATGTGAGATATATACAAAATACATTACTTAAGTATACAGTATATTTAATTTAATAAAAGTAGCCGAAATGGCTAAATACTAAAAGTAGAACTAAATATTATTCTTAGGGTTCTGTACCTTTTAAGGAAAAAAGGAACTCTTATCTATATATATAAAAGGACTTGTGCTGACTGACTGAGGTAAGACGCACGCACACCCGTAACCGCTGATGGTAGAAACGTGAAATTTGGGCAGATGTTTATTTTCATATTCTGGACATCCACTAAGAAGGGAATTTGAAAAATTTTAACCCTAAAGGGATGAAATATGGTTTGAAAGTTTGTATGGAAAAAAATTTCAATCTGTACCGATTTTTATAAAATTTGAAATTCAGGCTCTTAAAAATATTTCATTGAACACGTGTTTCATGGTTTTTAAGAATTCACCCCCTAAGGGTTCAAATAAGGGCTTGAAAGTTTATATGGAAAAATCTTTAAATTGCCACCGATTTTTATAAAAATTTAAATTCAGACTGTTAAAAATATTTTATTGAACACGTGTTTCGTGGTTTTTTTAGAATTCACTCCTAATAAGCGGGCGAAGCCGCGCGCGCCCTCTAGTAAGATATAATAACAAAGTGTGTTGTTTGTCCATCGTCTGGAACACTTGGCAAAAAACCCATATTCTGACACTTAAGGCAATCAAAAATATTAATTAGAGTACTTCTGTTTCATCTAGAGCAGTGGTTCCCAACCGGTGGTCCGCGGACCACCAGTGGTCCGCAGAAGCATAAAAGTGGTCCGCGCACAATTTTAATTTTATGACTGGGGACGGTGAGGTGAAGGTTCTGTTTAATTATCACAGTTAATTTTTAATATACCTACATGCATAGTGGTCCGTGCTACCAAGAGTGATATAAAAGTGGTCCTTGATCAAGAAAAGGTTGGGAACCCCTGATCTAGAGTGATGAAATTTGATATCTAGCATCTACAGGTAGTACTAGTTCAGGATAAAATCTGAAAACTATATTTTTGTGGTTAAATCCTAAAAGATAATAGCCTTAAAAGGGAGGCAAAAATTGGTATTAAAGCTGATTGTTTAAGTGTGGTATTAGATGAAAAGGCTCTAACCTCCAATTTTTGTATGGAACACTTGGTGGGCGAGCTTGACTTGCGCTTGTACGATTTTTTTGACACTAAAACTACTACTTTGTGCTTTACCAATATAGAATTCTGTATTTTTTGCTAATCTTACTATGCTTTATGAAACAGAAATAAAAACAACTCAAGTATTCTTTCAAAAAAACTGACAAATATTTTAACATAACCATGCTTAGCATTTGGTCCTATAAATTATTATTTTATTGTATAATTTTATTAATAATTCCAATTACAAATTTATTATTATTACTAATAAGTATTTAATAATAATAAATTTGTGTGTGTAATTATTACTAATAAGCCTGAATGAATAATAATTCATTCAGGCTTTTATTAATACATAAAAAGTGCATCATGTAAAATTATTGAAAATAATAGTAATTTGACATTATTTTATTTTTTCATTAGGTATATTTATATGATAACCCAGACCCAAGTTCAGGGTACCGACCGTGGTTGACCCCAGTTGAAAGGATACAGGGAGAGGTTTCTGTATTCCTTGGAATACCTTATGCAAGACCACCTGTGTTGGAAGGTAGATTTAAGGTAAATATATATTATTTTTTTAGATTTATAAATCAGGAGTTATTACGGAATTATTTTTAATTTATGTCTTAGTGATATGTAATCCATTCCAATCTTAGTTTTGATTTCTTTTAACACAACAAATATTTTTACAAATGAACTCTATAATAGCGAAACTAAAATTGTTTCTAAATTATTGTTATAATTAATCAGTTAAATTGATTGAGAAGATTAAGTCCATTTGAAATGACTGTTGATGCGCAGTGACACTGCAAATGCAATGGTTATGGGTCTGAGTCCCATTTGGGGAAATGAATTAATCAATATCTTGCAAAAAAATAATAAGACAAAGTGAGACCATCCAAATACCTGGACTCTCTAAAGACTAAATACCTAGAGATCATTATGTCAAGTTATAATAGCAGTTAAAAACAAAATAAAATGAATGCAGATATTTTTGGAGTATTTTAAAAAAAGGTTGCTGATATATCATCATATTGTATTTAGATTGGCAGATTTTGAAGACTTGTTTTGTCTGTTAAAGAACCCCACTGGCCTTGCTTTGCGTAAAAATATTTATATATTTTATTCCCAGCCCCCCAGACAACATCCAGGCTGGCAATTGATGCAAGCAGTGGACTGGGGTCCGGCTTGCCCACAACCAGTGAGGTTCACTGGAGCCACTAAGGGTATAAGGGATATGGATGAAGATTGCTTGTATTTGAATATATTTTCACCTAATGTGAGTAGAAATTAAGGTTGTTTTATTATATAATTTGTCTTTTCCTGTGGCTTTGCATGCATTCATGTTTTTAAGTAAGTTGAAACTTGTCAATGATCATTAAAGTTTTAGTTTAAGAAACTTAGATAGCTTAGTTTATGTAGAGTTATATTCAAAGATTTGTTGTCAAATATTATGCTCGAAAATAGTGTCTTAATTCTGGATTCTCTCTGGGTTTCCTCTGCCTACCCTGCTATATGTATAATACAGCATGTAACTTAAAAAACATACAAATTTTTAATGGCCAGGATTTACTAGTAGTAGTAAATTTGATAAACTAAACACAATAGTAAATATTTCATTACAATTAACACAATTATTAAATTACATTGATTTAAAAATAGTCGACAATTAATTGGTTAATATCTATTAAGATTGTAACCATAGAGCAAATTGTCTAAATTAAAGTAATTAACTCTAATACCTGACATGATTCATTATGTGACATATATGTGTAATCTATTGAACTATGCATCCCCATGCTTCTTTTTACATCAATTATGCAAAATTTCAAATTATTCCGTTTAATCAAATCATATTTAAAATATAACATTTTGACTTTAGTCTTTTTATGTAGATGCATTATCATTATGTGTTCATATATTGTAATTCAGAAATTCAGTGAAATGAAAAATATTTATATTTTCTATAAATATTTTTCATTTCATATCATACATTTGTAGTTTCTTTGTATGATATGTATGACATAAATATATCAAAATATATAAAAAAATATATCAAATATATATATACATATCATACAAAGAAACTACAAATTATGTATATTAAAACTTGCAATATACATATTTCAAACCAATTTACAAGCCGCGTCGGTGTTTCACCAAATTAGAACAATTAACTGTCACCCGGCTTCACTAACGATTTGTGGCGACGTGACACACACTCGTGTATCTATTAAGTTACAGCTTAATTGTGTTCTATGTAATAATATATTAATTATTATATTAGTATAAATGTTTATTATTAGGGACTAATATTATAAATCTGAAGCTTTTGTTTGATTGCACGCGCTAATCTCAAGAACCATTGTGAGAATCTTTTCGTGATTTAATAAACAAATTATCGAGGAAGCCTATAAACGATATATATCGTATAGCCACATACAAACTTACCTCGGGTACTTAAAAATTTCATTTTAACCTCGGTGACGAGTTATTGTGACACATCAGCATCACCAAAGTAGTCAAGTAAAGTCTTATCTTTACATTGATATTGATATGTTTAATTTAATATAAACCTAATTAATTCTTTGAAGCTTAAATATTGAGTATAATTAACAAAATTAAATTAAATTAGCTTCACGCTGTATCCCGCACACAGCAGGGTAGGCAGAGGGAACCTAGTGTTAAGACACTCCGTTCCCCACTTTCTGCCGAATTCTGGAGGCATTGCGTGTTGAGTGGCAGAACTTAACGCCGCGCTTAACCTCGACACCAGAGCGAAGAAATGGAAATATAAATGTAAGTAAATATTTCATCTCCTCGAGTGGGGATCGAACCCACAACCAGTCGGTTTTGCAGTCACACCTCGTGCCGCTGCGCCACGACCGGCCTCAGAATTAACAAAATTGGCCACATAGGTATATAGTTCTTTATAAATACATGGTGTTAAGTACATGCCAACTGGCCTGGTTAACTGTTGCCTCCAATTAGAACTAATAATTGTAATTGAAAGAAAGCCGACATCCGTTCAGCATTGTAATATTTATAGTTAAGTAGGTATTTATAACATTGGACGTTTCCAAGAGATTTTTATATTTTTGTTTTGTCCATACCTCACTTTTGACCAATTATCGAATCAATGCGCGTTGAGTGGCGGAACTCAACGCCGCACTTTGCTATGTTACAAGAGCTGAGGAATAAAAATAATAATAAATAATTATCATTTCCCGAGTGACAATCGAACCCACAACCGTCGCGTTTACAGTCACACACTCTATTTTTTTATACGTTTTATAAAAATTAAATTTATTTTCCTAAATATGGAATAACACTAAAAAGTAAAAAATATGTACGTACAACGTCGTATATTATATTGTTTTGTTAGTAAGGATTTTTGTTTATACTTTTGTGACCATATGTATGAAGTCTACCATTTCTTTTTGAAACTCATTTTGAAATTAAGTTGGCATCTCTACTGTGTAACTAAATAATAGCAATAAACGATTCTAATTTACGATAAATAAATAACATTATAAAACTGAAGTGTTTGTTTTGCTGAACGCACTAGTCTCAGAAGATATTTGTTCTTAATTATTTCTTTCCAGCGAGTAGTCTATTTATCGAGGAAAATTCATCTTATGTCATACGCGGCTCTTAGTTATTTACATTCAACGCGGACAAAGCTACAGGCTTAAGCTAGTTTTAAATAAAATATTAAAAGTAATTTAGTAGTCGCAAAGAAAATATTTTTATTCGTGTCATTTGAGTGTATTATTCCCTGTAGGGCCATTGTTGGTGTCAACCATTGTATCCACGTTTAAGATCTTGTTAAAATAGCAACAATAGGTCCTTGAGGAATTAATTGAATATAAAAAAATCTATACTTATGATAAAATTGTAAGGGATCGGTGTCTGTACATGAGAGATTTATTTAAGATTTTTTTTTTAAATATTTTTATTTGTTCTTTTGTTCACGTTAATCTCTGAAACGGCTGTAACGATTTCATTGCCATTTTCACTATTCTATTTTTACAACTTTCTAATATCATTTTTTTTTTTAAATATGAAATACCGGGACCCTTACATTTCTATTTTATCTTGTCGCTTTTTTAACAATTATTCAGTTATCACCATTACCACTTGCCGTCCATTAAAAACTGAGAGACAAGCAGATGTACTTCATTGGACCAAATGCCGCAAAATATATATGAATATAAAAATTATCTGGAGTGAAAATACAATATATAATCTTTGCATAAAGGCATTCTTTTTTCATCCTTACCTCCGTCCTTCACTTTCCGCCCGAATTCGAGACATTGCATGTTGGCGGAACTTAACGCCGCACAATATACTACAATAATGTTTACTTAAAATGTTACAGACGGAAGCTGGTGCAACAGCTCAAAAATACCCAGTAATGGTGTACATTCATGGTGGGCAATTTGCTTCAGGTGCTTCGAACCTATTCCCAGCGCATATACTGGCAGGTTTCTACGAAGTTGTTGTCGTATCTTTTAATTATAGATTGGGAGCTTTGGGTGAGTTTGTTTTTAGTTTGGTATATTTTTTTATTTTTTATTTTATGTATGTATTGATATAAGTTCTACTGTATGTCACTTTCCCAACATTTTCTGATATTCTCTATCTGATTTTTACTTGATCTCATTCTCATGTGTGCCGCATGAACGCATTAGAGACAAGATTTATATTTTTTTTAAATCTTTAAGTTTGTATCCATTTTATTTTTCTGTTAATAATGAAATTTAACATTGGAATTTTAACAAAAAAATGTGCAACATTTTTCTTCAAATGTACTTAAAATAAATACTTTTGAATTTTTTTTTTAGAATAATCTTTACTTATTACAATAATTGGTAACAATAAACCCTAACACTAAACATTTATCTTAATTAAACAAAATCTTTTTCTTCCAGGTTTCCTATCAACAGCTGACGAGAACTCCCCTGGCAACTACGGTATACTGGACCAAGTGATGGCACTCCGATGGATCAGAGATAATATAGGGTCCTTTAATGGGGATTCTGACTCCATTACTTTGTTTGGACCAGGCGCGGGCGCGGCGTCCAGTGGACTGCTCGCTGTAGCGCCACAGACTAGGAATATTGTGTCAAGGATTATTGCGCAGGTGGGTGTTTTGATGTGTTGTTCTAAAGGTATTTCATACTCTGGGGCAATAAAACTTTATTCGATGAGTTTTGCCACAGATTAGAAAAGAAATAAAATGTTACAAATTATTACGCAGATAAGGGTTTTAATCAAAACTAAACCATCTTCACGCTGTATCCCGCACACAACAGGGAAAGCAGAGGAAACCCTCGTCTTAAGGCACTTCCATTTCCTACTTTCCGCCGAATTCTTGAGGCATTACGTGTGGAGTGGCGGAACTCAAGCCTCGTTACCAGAGCGAAGATATGAAAATCTCTATCTCTATATATAATAAAAGGATAGAAAAGTCAATTCTGTACATGAAAGATATAAAAAAAATAAAAATTAGGTCGGTTTATATGTCGATTATAGAACCTAAAAAACCACTCAACAGAATTCTTGTCTGTCTGTCTGTCTGTCTGTCTGTCCGTCTGTCTGTCTGTCTGTCTGTCTGTCCGTCCGTTTGTTTGTTCGTCAATCACGCACAAACTACTGGACAGAAATTGATGATTTTTTGCATGGTATTAGCCTAGGGTCTCAAGGTACATTTTTTTTGGGTTTCATTCCGAATTTCATTATAGTTTTATTTAAAAAAAATAAAAACTGAAAAATGTAAATTATTTGAAATACCGATAACTACTGTATGAAATTAATTTATTTTTAGCATGGTAATAGTTCAAAACCTAATGCATCTTATAGAATAGTTTATATTATAGAGTACAAAGAAATTTTACCAGAAAAAATAACATAATTATATTTTTTTATAAAAAAAATCGACTTCTTCAATTTCAATCGGATTTCATACTCTGAACTTAACCAAACTTTCACCAAACTACCCTTTATGTGTACCCTTTCTAATAGAATCATTAAAATCGGTTGAGTTGATATTGAGATATTAGTCAATTTGTCGCGCACATACAAAATGTAAATTTGAGATTTATATGATTTTTTCATAGATACCATTGTCGGAAATGAACTAAATTAAAATAAGACTACACGGGACGCACTAGCTTACAAATAAAAAAAGAATCATCAAAATCGGTTCACACAGTCAAAAGTTCTGAGGTAACAAGGATAAAAAATACAGTCGAATTGATGACCTCCTCTTTTAAAAAGTCGGTTAATAGAAATTTGGCATAATTAAATTACGATTATTGTATTTAACCACAATTTAAGAGAAGAAAGTAAATTGAGGCCGTTCGTGGCACAGGGGCACAAAGCATAAACTGGTTGTGGGTTCTATTCTCACTTGAGGAAATTAAATATTTATTTAAATTTATATTTCCATTTCATCGCTCTGGTGTCGAGGCAAAGTGCGGCGTTGAGTTTCACTACTCAGCACGCAATGCCTACAGAATTCCGCGGAAAGTAGGAAACAGGAAGTAGTGTCTTAACACTAGGTTCCCTCTGCCTACCCTGCTGCGTGCGGGATACAGCGTGAAGATGACAAAAGAAGTACAATTAATAGTTGTTTAGTCTACCATAATTATTATTTTAAACGTCAACGTTGGTGACATTAACAAAAATAATAAAGTAGATATATTTTTCGGGACTAGCTCAAATGGCGATATTTGCAATAAAAAGTACAGTAATACCCCGAGTTACGCTACTCCGTTTTACGCGAATTCGGAGATACACGGTTTTTCATTTTGATTGCCTCGCATCGGCTCCCTTACTCTGCACACTCAGTTTTCAGTTTGCGACAGGTTTAAACATTTTCCGCGTGAAATTGTTTTACGTGCGCAGTGCGTTTTACTTATAATCTCTAATTATAACGTCTAAAAGAACGAAAAATAAGTCATTTGAGCATAACAAGAAAAGAAAACTTTGAAGTAAAAATGAAAATTTGTGAATTGGAAAAGAAGAAAAATTTAACTCGGCAGGCAACTTTGTTAGAATATATGAAGCCTTCCAGCTCAAAATAATTCCGGTTTAGGTTACTTTATTCATAACAATGTAATTTTTTTATTATCCTACACATTATTAAACATTTTTCTTCTAAATTGTTTTTTTTTAAACTCTGGTCCTGATTAAAGAAACTTTATATGCAAAGTTGAACACCGACTTACGCGAATTCGACTTACACGGCAATCGCTCGGTCCCACCTACCGCGTAAGTCCGGGGTATTACTGTATATGTATTTGGAAAGTAAATTCTGATTGTGAGTTCATAGTTTATAAAACTTTATATTGTGTTTAGATGACGCGCTGATGGCAATAAATTTTAATCATTCAGCGTTATATATATATATATATATATATATATATATATATATATATATATATATATATATATATATAAAGTTACATTCATTCACAGTAGATATATTTCTCAAGACTTTATATATAAAAAATACATTAAATAATCATGTTAAAGAAGTATCAAATATATTAATGTCATCTGTTAAAATAACGTGAAGCTGACTAAACTTAATGCTATATTCAAAACAAATCAATTGTATGTAAATTTATTAATACGTTTCAAGTATGAAAAAAAAATGCAATGTAATTGCGTTTCTTCTCCTTTTTTTTCTAATATTTTATATTTCTATTATTTATATCGATATATCAGGGACGTAAATGCGGGAACAGAGCCATGCCATCTTAGTACAAAGTAACCACTAAAAAATGTATTTACGTGTTATAGTTAAAGAATAAAAAGAATGTGTGATTCCTCAATAGAATATATTATTCTACATTATATCATAAAAACAGGTTTAAACAGTGCATATGATGGTATCCTCCTGTAGTATAACTATTTTCAATTACTATCAATACTACAATGTCAATACTATTTGGTATTATAGTGTAATTTTGAACATTTTGAATATTTTCCCGTCATTATGATGAAAAACATAGACTATTTTTAATTTGAAAAAATAATTTATTAACTATAAAAATATTGATAGTTTTTCAAAAGGTATAAGAATTAAAAATTGCCTAAAATATGCTTCCTTCGCAAGTGTTGTAATAACTACTGGTATTAATTAACCAAAAAAATACTATAAATATTAAATATGCTCAATTATACAAAGTTTTTTTGTCAGCACCACTTTAAATAAAACCACAGTTTTAACTACTCTATAAAAAACCCAATAATAAAAGAGTTATGTTTTCAAACAAAATAAATAATAAAATTATCGTTGTAAAATAAAATATAATATGTCGAGAACGACGCACGCACACATAAACCTATCAAAGGGAAACCGCCGCATACGCCTCATTCCGAAATCGAGTCGTAGATATTGGCGGCAAAGTTCAAAGTTCTAAAGATTTTAGTAGTATTATTGTAGTAGCATGTGTTTACGTTATTGATATCTATGCGTAACCGCGTCACACGAAATATAGATATGAATAAACATCGTGAAATGAACAAAAAAACCTACGTCTTTACTGTTGATGTATATTGCTTAATTTCTTTAAAATATTTTACCTATATGCTGTTTCCGTAAAAGGAGCGCTGACGCTTCTCATCTCTTCTTTGTTAAAGGCCGTCACGGCACAGGGGCACAAAGTTGTGGCTGTAACGCGACTGGTGTGGGTCCGATTCCCACTTGGAGGATTGAATTATAATTTAATAATATTTTCATTTCGTTTAATAATATTTTCAGTTCGCACATCAGACACACATTACACGCAATATGTGTATCTGGTTTTAACTTTGTGTGAACCGATTAAAATAAAGTCCAGTCCAGTTGAGGCCAGTCGTGGCGCAGCGGCACGAAGTGTGACTGTGAAACTGACTGTTTGTGGGTTCGATCCCTACTCGAGGAGATGAAATATTTACTTAAATTTATATTTCCATTTCGTCGCACTGGTGTCGAGGTTAAGCACGGCGTTGAGTTCTGCCACTCAACACGCAATGCCTCCTGAATTCGGCAGAAAGTGGGGAATGGAGTGTCTTAACACTAGGTTCCCTTTGCCTAACCTGCTGTGTGCGGGATACAGCGTGAAGCTGATTAAAATAAAACTAATACTCAATATTTAAAGGCAGTTTGCCAAAATACAAACAAAAAAAGTATTTAAATCGGTTAAGCAGTTTCTGAGATTATCGTGAAGAAACGCACAGACAAGCAGACCAACTGACCAAGTCTTATTACATTATTAATTGTAATATCTTCTATGTACAGATACTGATGAGTTAGGATTTTATTGTACCTAAGTATCGATAAGTTATATTTTTATTTCAAACATTCAATTGAAGATTCTTATAGGAGATACAAAAATGCGACCTAAAGTTTTAATAACTTTGTCATAAAAAATCTTCATTGCGTTGCAAACATACATAATAGGTATATCAAAACACGAACATATTTCAGTGTGTTAAGTAAATAATTTTGTGGTATAAGCGGGCGAAGCCTCGAGCGGGTCGCTAGTATTAAATATTTTATTCCCCTGAGTTGGAATCCAACCCACGGCCGTCACGTTTACAGTTGCACACTTGTCCACTACGCCACAACGGCCAAACTAATCTTATATCATTATTAATTAATTAAAATTTGTTTCTTTATTTTCAGAGTGGTTCACCCTTAGCGGACTGGGCTCTCATCCAAGATAAATACAGAGTGCAGAATACTTCGCTAGTATTCGGTAGACTTCTCGGCTGTCCCATAGATACGTCGTGGAAATTAGTTAATTGTCTTAGACAGGGAAGGAGTTTTTATGAATTGGGCAATGCTGAGTTTCAGGTAATAAATTTAGTTATTTCAACTTTGTCCTCAAGATATTATTAAACTTTTTTTAGCTTTACGCTGTATCTCGCGTATAGTGTAGAGGTTAACCTAGTGTTAAGATACTCTGTTCCCCTTTTTCCGTGTAATTTTAAGAGACATTGTTGTCAATGTGAAGAAATGAAAATATTTTTTACCAGAGTAGGAATTGAAACCACAACTGGTACCCGATTACGGTAACACTATGTAGGTGCACCACAAAGGCTGTTAGACAGATATTAAGTATCTAAAGTATTTATGCTATTAATTATTCAATCATCAACTTCCAGTTTTAAAATAATATTAAAAGGCTAAAAAAATCACGTGATTAATTGACCGCCCCTTTATAATCTTTTAAAGTATAAAAAAATAATTAATTTGTATAAATTACTATTACAGCCTCAAGTAGGCTTTATTCCGTGGGGTCCAGTGCTAGAGAACAACTTTACGTTCCCCGGAGACGAGTGGTACGACGGTTGGAGGGAGAGGGACTGGCACTTCCTCTCAGTACCCCCTGAGGAGCTCATAGTGAGAGGACAGATGAACCCCTCACTGAGGTACATGACGGGTGTTACAACGCAGGAGGCTGCGTACGTGCTATGTAAGTACAGTTGGAACAAATATCTTAATATATTATTATAGCAATACAAAACGCGACGTTGAGTTCCATCACTCAACAAGCAATCTTTCGAATTTACAACGAAAAGGGAGAATTAAGTGCCTGTCTGTCTACTATACTCTTTCCTTATACCACTTCTTATACAGGGTAGAAGTGTAAGCACCACATTAAATGAAGCCACAGTTTTAACTACTCTATAGAAGCCTACTATAAATCAGAAAAAAATAAATTCCCAAAAATGAAAAAGTAATTTTTTCAAACAAAATAAATAATAAAATTGTCATTTTAAAATAAAACGCATTTGTAAGGACGACTCACGCACACATAAACCTATCAAAGGAACACCGCCGTACACGGTTCATTCCGAAATCGAGTCGTAGGTATTGGCGATAAAGTTCAAAGTTGTTTAACCTTTAGCAGTATTTTTGTAGTAGTAAGTGTTTATGTTATTGGGATCTATACGTAATCGCGTCACACGAAATACAGGTATGGATAAAAATCGTGAAATGAAAAAAAAAATCCTACGTCCAAACTGTTGAGGCATCTTGATTAATTTCTTTAGATATAGGTTTGGAATATTTTACCCTATATGCTGTTTCCGTAAATGGAGCGCTGCCTCTTCCACCCTGTAGATTAAGACGCCTAATTAAAAATCCTTGAAATATTGCTGAAGACAACGTTAAAAACAACGGGTTTGCTATATAAAAAATCTTTAATTTTTTTTTAAAAATCAGGATGGGATGGGCGTTACGTATAACTAGGTCTATATTACGTCTACGTATTTAAATGATAATTACATCATTTTATTTTGTTTTATTAAAAAATTATAATGTATTTTTTTATATAAATGCCTGTTTATATATAAGTTGTTATTATTTTATCTATTGTTAAAAAAAAGATATATATTATTACATTAAAATTTTTTTTCACCAAACAGACACAAACGACTCACTGGCACCAAACTACGAAATCGACGAGCGTTGGTTTAACCAGAAAGTGGAAGAATTCGTATTCAGATACAATTACACGTTGAATCCACGAGGGGTCTATGAAGCCATACGTTATATGTACACGTATCACCCTGAACCGCACAATGTCAGCGCCATTAGAGATCAGTATGTACACGTGAGTATGGTTTTTTTTTTAGCTTCAGGCCATTCCGTATTTAGCGAGGCAGGCAGAGGGAACCTAGTGTAAAGACACTCCATTCCCCACTTTCTACTAATGATTAATGGACTAGGCAACACAAATTAAAACCCCTAGTTCCTGAGATTAGCGCGTTGAAGCAAACAAACTCCTTCAGTTTTATTATATTAGTATAGATATTGTTATAATAAATATGTATATTGTTTATAATTTTAATATGAAAATTTCAGTTCCTCTCAGATTTTCTGTACCGAGCGCCCACAGATAAAATGGTGAAACTACTTCTAGAACGAAACGTGCCAGTTTACATGTATGTACTCAATACAACAGTTGAAGCCTTCAATTGGCCGGAATGGCGGCAATATGCGCACGATACGGAACATCTTTTCTTAAGTGGAGCCCCCTTTATGGATCAGGAGTTCTTTCCGCGAAGGTACAGGATTCAAAGACAAGCGTGGACTCCCAATGATAGGAATATGAGTCATTTCTTTATGAAGGCATACTCGGATTTCGCTAGATTTGGGTTAGTATAGAATTTTTAAACAATTTTTTTAACTTATATTGATTTTCTATTAAGGAAAATATGTATATTTTGTATCAATACACTTCCGTTCCCCAATTAAACCTTTTGATTGGCGGAACTCAGCGCCGCGCTTTGCCTCGTTACAAGAGCGAGCAAAATTAAAATAGTAAATATTTTACTCCCTCGAACACGCAACCGTCACGTTTACAGTAGCACGTTTGTGCTCCTACCCCAGGACGGCCTCTCATAATTTTAATTAAATTTATTTAAAAAAAGCTTTCTGCATTTTTTATAGGAATCCTACTCGATCTCGTATATTAGGACTTCACTTTGAAATGGCTCAAGCTGGTCAGTTGCGGTATTTGAACCTAAATACTACATTCAATTCTACTATACAATTGAATTATAGACAAACTGAATTAGCGTTTTGGACTGTATATCTACCCACGGTTATTGGAAGATTCGTGCCTACTTATCCGCCGATTACTGAGGTAATATTGTTATTTTCTTTTCAGCTTCACGCTGTATCCCGCACACAGCAGGATGAGCAGAGCCTGTTAAGACACTCCTTTCTCCACTTTTCGTTTCCCCACTTTTGCGTATGGAGTGGTGGAACTCATTGTTGCGCTTTGCAAATGAAATATGGAACCCACAACCGCTGCGTCTACAGTCACACGCTTGTGCCCATGCGCCACGACGTTTGATTCGTACTTTCTTATTACTAATGATAATTGTTTGTTTTTTTTTTTATTTTAACGACTACTCTCCATAAAATGAGTCATTGTTTCAGTGTCGTTCTTCTCTTCGATATAACACTGCAATATTTTAATATTTCGAATAAAAGTATACATGTAGTAAATAATTAAAAAAAACTAAAAATTTCAGTATTGGTGGGAACCAAAACAACCTCTACAAATAGCCTTCTGGTCGGTGTCCAGCGCTTGTCTCGTACTTATAGTGTTGTTATTTGTATGCTGTATGTTATGGAGGAATGCTAAGAGGTATTCTTTTTCTCTTTCTTTTTTTTTCTAAAAACATATTAAATTATTTATTTTAAAAAAATATTTATCTCATAATTAAATTCGTAGTTAATTCATCATTTAACACATAACTTGCTTTGTAGTTACTAATAAACTAACAACTTAACTAACGCATTCATCAAATAATGCATTTTTTTATTTGTATTTTTTAAATATTTAGGTTTTTTTGGTGCATGCACATCATTAAGCGTTTGAAAAAAATTGAAACAAATAAGATAACAAATTATATTAATTACTTTCTCCAATATCCACCCACACACACAGACGTTATTAAAACTTACAATCATTAAAAATTTATCTTATACTTTTAGATTTAAATTATAATCAAAATTGAATCCCAAACTAACATATGCATATGCTTACTAACAAACTAACTTTCTAACAGGTCGGCACCACCCAAATGGAAATTAGTACCCACTAAGTAGGTGATACTGCTATTTACATAAACTCTATTATATGTTTATATATTGTATATTGCATAAATGTATTTAAATTATTTTTCAAAGTTTATTTCAAAATATTACAAAATCATAAATCAGCTTCACGCTGTATCCCGCACACTGCAGGGTAGGCAGACGATTCTGGAGGCATTGCGCGTTGAGTGGCAGAACTCAATGCCGCGCTTGTCCTCGACACCAGAGCGAAGAAATGGAAATATAAATTTAAGTAAATATTTCATCTCCTTGAGTGGGAATCGAACCCACAACCAGTCGGTTTTACAGTCACACATTGTGCCCCTGCACCACGACTGGCCTCTAAAATATTACAAATTTATGTTTATTTTTTTCTTTAAATTTCTATTACTGTGTGTGCAATGATTATGATATATAAGCGTCGGTTATAGGTTCCATCTCTACTCTCTCTCTACTCTACAGCAAAATAATTTGTTTTCATTTTCTCTATCCGGCACGACAGCGCGGCGTTGAGTTCTGTCACTTAAGACTCTATGTCTCGACATCGACTAAAAATTGGAGAACCTACCTGTATTGACACTAGGTGTCTGTTTTGACCTAGTGTCATAAAAAAATGTATAATAGTTGACTTATTTACTACTACTATATGCATCTAGGAAGGATTTAACTAAGAAGGACTATTCACAGGGAAGCAGATAGATACTACAATGGTGATATATTTATGGTGCCGGAACTAGAGGACGCCGGTATTGATAACAATTCAAGGTCACGCGATAACATATACGAGTATCGCGATGTGCCCGTCAAAAGAGCTCCTTCACAGACTTTGACTAGAACGGTATGTGTAGAAAAAAAAATGTTTTCATATTATTTGATGCCATCGTAGACTGTATACATGATGGTTATGACTTCGATATTATATCAAAAAAAAATCCCTGCTGGAATAATAATAATAAAGAGTGGCGTGGAGTTCCACCACTCAACATGCCCGGGTGGAAAATGTCGAACAGAATTGTATTTCAGTTATCTCTGAATACTTTAATAAATGAGAGATGAATCGAGAAGTGTAACAAAAATGTTACTTAGACTACAGTAAAACAAACCGTTTAGAATCAGATTGAGATTGTTTTAACATAAAAATATAATGTACTCTAATATAAATTTACAGGTCAGCCAACCCCAAACCCTTCAATCGCAAGCACCATCAGAAGCTTCCTCCGAGTCCGCCATTTCCCTCAAAGGGGTCTCTCACACCCCCGACCCGCGCGGGCCCTCCCCCATGCCGCGCGCCCGCTCCCGCACGCTCATAGTCCAGGGGGTGCCTCAGACCACCGTATGAAAACCTATTTATTTTCAAATAATTCAAAAGGTCCGACATATGCCTTTGCGTGAAATTTTTAAGTAAGAGACGTATTTCAAGACAATATGAAAATTATTGATATAATTTTTTAACCACTTGCAGCTATAACGAAATCTTGGATATTCGCGATTATTATACACTTTGAATGAAACTCTTTAACCAGATTAATTGCGTATATTTAGTATCATCATAAAAAAGTTCATTAAATGAAAATATAACAGACGAAATTAATTACAAAGATTTTTTTATTTTAAGTAAATAATTTAAGTTTACTACTTGTATACATTCCTTTTAAGTTTTTTAAAGAACAATCATATTGTGTTCATATTAACGTTAAGATTTTTAAAGTTACGTAGGCGGCTATTTAAATAGGATATTTTGTAGGAAAACTACTGAGATCTCTTTTTGATAATAGAATATTTTAAATATTTTATAATATTTGTAACTTATCGGCACATGTAAGCAATAATACCTGTACTAATAAAAATAATAAATATGTACTTTTTATACGTTTTTCTAATATTCAATGCTGCACTAGGTATATCTAGAAAATAACAAAGAAAAAAGTGTTCCTTTTGAATTAACTGTTATTATAATTTATTCCATAGTATTGATTAATGTCCGATTTTTAGAACATTCATTACAACATCTTAATTTCCGAAAAATATAACTTAAGGTATTTTAATATTAGCATTTGCACAAAATACACCGTACACTTATATATATATATGTTAGATACACAAATATTACGTGTAATACATAATATGATAAAGGTCGCATATTTAAATCACAAAATTTATATTAGAAACTACATAGCTACTGGAGGCCAGTCGTGGCGCAGGGGCTCAAGCGTGCGATTCTAAAGGCGACATCGAGAGAATTAAATATTTAATATTTTCATTTCCTCGTTCTGGTAAAGAGGCAAATCGCGGCGTTGAGCGTCGAGTGACGCAGACCTCACTCAACAAGCAAGGCATCCAGAATTCGACAGAAAGTCAGGAACAGAAATGTCTTAATGCATCTTAACACTGTTATAACACAAGACTAAATGTTCTTTTTTTATTCTTATTTATATTTACAATATGAAATAATATTAAAGTTATATATGTACGTGTTTAGACCACCGCCTTTTTATTACCTCTTAAGGTTTCTTGTTCATAAATGTTGCCATGTTTATTTTTGACTGAAGATTTATGAGTTTTTAATATTTTTTATCTATGGCAATACATCGATTAGATCGATAAATGAATGAAGGTAGAATGAGTTTTATATATATGGAACATATTTTTTATTTAATTTTATTATAATAAGTTACCGACCTTTTAGGTTGTATTATTTTTTATATTTACAAAACATTTTTTGGATTTAAAAAAATGTTTGAAGCGAAATTGTATGTTGTATTTATATTTTAAAAAATCAATGTATTTTAATTATATAAGTTTAGGTTAAGTTAAATGTTTGTGATTGTCCAGCCGTCCATTTTGAAATGCCTTTTGGTGCCTTAGTGATTGGAACTGTAGAGCATTTACTGTATGAACTTTTACAGCTTGTATTGTGAATTATGTATAATGGAATTAAACGTTTTTTTTTAATATTATATTTTTTTATTCGTCATCCCACTGTAATAAACCTATTTCCCTGATAGCCCATTATGACTTTAGACCCACCCCAAGGATCCCAAAATTAAATGACATTAATTACTATTTTTAACTTAACGAATTTTAGCACTATTGAGAAGATTCTACTGGTACAGGTAACAATAATAAAAACTTTTGTAGGTTCATCCAAGAAAAGATACAGATACAATATAAAATAAGCATGTACAAAAGGTGACCTAATTGCTTAATAGTAATTTCTGCCAGGCAATCTTAGAGAAGAGGAAATAACAAATGAAAATAGATTACATTTTTTTAGCTTCACGCTGTATCCCGTATGTGCAGGATAGACAGATGAAGCTCGGGCACCTAGTGTTAAGACACTTTGTTTCAATTAAGACCCTTCCGTTTCCCACTTTTCACAGAATTATGGAGGTGTTGAATGGCAGAACTCAACTTTGTCTCGCTACCAGCGGGGAACTGAAAATAATAAATATTTCATTTCCTAGATTGAGAATTGAAGTAGGTTCACTTACATGTATAGGAATAGGAAAAAAAACAACATTAATATATATTTTTTATATTCTATATAATAAGTCAATGTCTACATTCACAAATCTCCGGCATATTTCGGGAAGTGTACGGCGAACAATCTTTACGACACACTCGGTCAGCTTCTACTGAGCCACAGGGTAATAAGGTTCCTGGGTGTTCCATTAAGTCAACCACGTAGTTTGCTCTTAGAAGCCCCGCTGGATAGCTTCGTTCTTGTAGTTCTTCAGTCTGGAATGTATCAATTTAATTTTATTATTAATAAAATAGATGATAAATAAGCCTTTACTTAGTTCATATGATGCCACAATAATTATAGAATGAATATATTTACAAGATTAATCGTAAACATTTTCATGAATATATTTACAAGATTAATCGTAAACATTTTTATGCATATCGAGGCGCAGGGGCACAATGTATAAACGATACTATTTGTGGGTTCCATCCCCACTCGAGAAATTATATTTTTATTGATATATTTCCAGTAGTAGGGATTGGTGCGTTCTGGCTCATTAAATTGATCGCCTTATCAATCAAAATTTTCCGCGGATTTTCTCGCGGGTCGCGGTTTAGATTAATTAATTGACCGCGGATTAAATTGATTACCCCGGATCCGCGGATTTTTTCGCGGTTAGTACCCGCCATTATTTTGTGTCTTTTCATAGAGTAGTAGGGATTGGTGCGTTCTGGCTCATTAAATTGATCGCCTTATCAATCAAAATTTTCCGCGGATTTTCTCGCGGGTCGCGGTTTAGATTAATTAATTGACCGCGGATTAAATTGATTACCCCGGATCCGCGGATTTTTTCGCGGTTAGTACCCGCCATTATTTTGTGTCTTTTCATAGAGTAGTAGGGATTGGTGCGTTCTGGCTCATTAAATTGATCGCCTTATCAATCAAAATTTTCCGCGGATTTTCTCGCGGGTCGCGGTTTAGATTAATTAATTGACCGCGGATTAAATTGATTACCCCGGATCCGCGGATTTTTTCGCGGTTAGTACCCGCCATTATTTTGTGTCTTTTCATAGAGTAGTAGGGATTGGTGCGTTCTGGCTCATTAAATTGATCGCCTTATCAATCAAAATTTTCCGCGGATTTTCTCGCGGGTCGCGGTTTCTTTAACATAAGAATATCTAACCTGACCTAACCTACTCATCATAGAACCGTTTCATATTTGTGTTGGTGGCGCACCATTTTGATTAATTAATTAATTTACCGCGGATTTCGTTTTATTTTTTTTGCATAACAATACTAACCTAACCTAACCTAGTTCGCAGTAAAATTGTTTTCGTATAATACCTACTCATCATAGAGCCGTCTCATATTTGTATCGGTTGGTTATCACATAGTTATTTTGTTGTAATCATCTCTGACTCAGGGTTAAATATTTAATACAATCAACGCTGATTTGAAAGGCTACGTAAGCTGATGTACAAAACTTGTTGATACATGTCACCTCACCGGAAGACGAATTGTACCTGCCTTTGAAAGAGGAAAGATTTATATCCCTTAAGTATTTCTTTTGCAATTATCTCTGAGTCAGTGTCCGTTTCAATATTACATTCATGTCCCTACAAGTTTCATAGGGTGGAGGGGTGCTTTCATACCGTATATAAGCTGCACTGGAAGCTGTTCTGATATGAAATAATTGTTGTTCTTGATACGTGAAAGTGCTCTTCCGATACGAAACAATGGCGGTGAGTATTATTTTTAAGTCATTTACTAATTTATTTATGTTGTTGCCCAGTAAATATATTGTGTACTTTTTCATTATTGCAGCTGTCAAGTAACAACACGTTTGATTACAATATGTGTGAAAAAATTGAACAAAAGCACCGCTTAGAAGGGTGAGTTTTACCTCTTTTGGTTTTTTTAATCATCTGCGTGGTGGGAGGTTGCTGTGTACTGTATTTAAAAGATGTTTGCACTGGGAATAGAAGCATTGTGTTTGTAGTGATTATCGGCATCATTATGTTTTCTCTAAGTTCCGTCGAAATAGCATCTTTGAGTAAATCACTCATTGTGACCAAACTACACCGATATGTGCGCATTTGGTACATTAGCGGGAAACTGCCAGAATCTCTGAAGATAGATCCGTGTATAGTGCCTTATTTTACACCGTGTCCTGGACATGGCAATATCAATAGTTCTGGTGACACAATAGACGGTCCTTTCACGATGCAAGCGTATTGTGCTATGTGTAGAGAAATAAATAGAAGTACGTATTTTTAAATGTGTGAACAAAAAATAAATATAGGTGATATTCGTTTCAATAATTTTTTATGTTTTTGTTACAGTGTCATAGAAAAAATACGGAAACAAAGAGATGCTTCGCTACTACCCCACGAAGTAGCACAGAGTGGATCGGGCTTGCAAGAATCCTCTACAGCTGTACCGTCTACATTTGAACCTGGAAAAGACGTCATCGAATGTTCGAGTTGTAAATTGCTCGTTTCAAAAAGGTATTATGCCAGCCATTTAAAAAGCAGCCTTCATAAAAGCAATATCTTGCGATTACATGATGAGTTATCAAATGTGTATTTGATTGATAGTGCGTTTGGACAAAGAGTGGTGACTTATCGAATAACACACCCCTCATCATTAGGAGTGGAATTTCAAACCCCTGAAAGTTTTCTTAATGATATTAAAAGCACTGTCTTAAACTTAATAGATGATTGCATAAAAACTTTAACATTAATAAAAATTAATTTTATCTTGCACGCTGATTTTGTCCAGGAAAGTAAAAGCTTAGAAAATTCATTCGATTTTCAAACCGTCAATAATTCTATATGTATCGGTGATGATTATGAAGCAACTTACCAAATAATAATGAATGACATTTGTAATAAAATAAGTGAGTTTGAGAAAAAAGATAGTGGATGGAGTCTTAAAAAAATAAGAAATATTGATTTGAATGTTAATAAATTTAATCCTTTGAGGGGGTCTTCGTATATTGACTTACCAATTGACATAAAACATAAAAAGGCAATTATAAACGTCAAAAATAATGATGTGCAGTGGTTCAAATGGGCGGTACTCTCTGCTTTATATCCAGTTACAAAAAATTCAGATAGAGTGAGTTCATATATTCATAATCAAAATAAACTTAAATTTGGAAAAATATCTTTTCCTGTAAAACTCAAAGATATTCACAAGTTTGAAGAATTCTATAACTTAAGCATAAATGTCTTTGGTCTCGAATATAATGCTGAATCTCGATGTAATAGACTTATAGGTCCGCTATACTTTACAAAACGTCGAAAACTTACTCATATTAATCTATTGTATATAAACAGCGGATCGCGTGGGCACTATTGTTACATTAAATGTCTTTCTAAATTACTTTACAAACAGATAAATCGGACACATCGCGCTATTCACATTTGCGATGGTTGTTTGATGCACTATCCATCTAAAAAATGTTTAGATCAACACCAACATTTTGATTGTGTCCACATTTGTACTGATTTACCAGATCCAATGAAAACAAAAAAGAACTGGTTTAATGTAGAAACGGCTAGCAACAAATTAGCGTTTAATAATTACGAGCGAAAGCTTAAACTACCATTTGTAATATACGCAGATTTCGAGGCATTTTTAACCCCCATTCAAACATGTCAAAACGAGGCTACGAAATCGTACACCAATCGTACAAAAACATGCGGTGTTTAGTTTCGGTTATTATTTAAAGTGTTCATATAATGACAGTCTCTCCATTTATAGAACGTATACGGGCGAACGTTGCGCCGAACAATTTATGAAGCATTTGAAAGGGGATTTAGAATTAATTTGTAAAGAAAACTCTTTTCCTAAACCTCCATTACCGCTATCGGAAAGTGATAATTTGCATGTTTTACAAAGTAAAGTTTGTTATATTTGCAATAATGATTTAGATAATAATAATAATGTTATATGTTATGATTGGTACAGTGGTAAATACGCAGGTGTTGCTCATACGTGCTGCAAGAAAAAGTACAAAGCCCCACGATTTGTCCCGGTATTCTTGCACAATTTAGCTAATTACGATGCCCATTTTATTGTGCACGCTCTAGGTTTTGAAGAGGGTAAAATTGATATAATCCCTCAAAATAAAGAAAAATATATTTCTTTTTCAAAATATTTAAAAATTAAGAATAATAATATCTCGTTAAGATTTTTAGACTCATTTAAATTTATGTCAAGCAGTCTTGATAGATTAGCACATAATATAAAAACACATCAATTTGTTGAGCTCAAAAAAAATTACCCGCGAGATGAAGACTTTAAAAGATTAATTAGGAAGGGTGTATATCCATACGAAATAATGACTTCGTTCGAAAGTTTGAAAATATCATCATTGCCAACACAAAATCAATTTTTTAATTCGTTGGTAAATACAAATGTATCAAATGATGATTATAGACATGCCCAAGATGTTTGGAATCATTTCAAATGTGGAACCATGGATGATTACACTAGTTTATATTTGAAAACAGACGTTTTGTTGCTGACCGATGTATTTGAAAACTTTCGCAATATATGTATGAAAACTTATGATTTGGACCCTGCTCATTACTATACCGCACCAGGTTTGAGTTGGGATGCCATGTTAAAGTCCACAATGATAGAATTAGAATTATTAACAGATTTTGATAAAATAGCTTTCATAAAAAAGGGTATTAGAGGTGGTATATCGCAATGCAGTAACAGATATGCGAAAGCAAATAACAAATTTATGGAGGATTACGATAGCAAATTGCAATCCTCATATCTAGTTTACCTCGATGCAAATAATTTATATGGGTGGGCTATGTCACAACCCCTTCCAATCGGTGACTTTGAATGGGTCGATGTAAATGTTGATTTCAACATAGCAAACGATGCTGAATATGGATACATATTAGAAGTCGATTTGCAATATCCTGTTGATATACACGATAGTCACTCGGACTTACCTTTTTGCTCTGAAAATATATCCATCGGTGGTAGTAGAGAAAAAAAACTAGTACCCAACTTGAAAGATAAAAAAAAATATATTATTCATTACAGGAACTTAAAACAATGTATAGACAACGGTTTGCATTTACATAAAATTCACAGAGTTCTAAAATTCAAACAGAGGGCGTGGTTGTCTAAATATATCGATTTAAATACCAAAATGCGGTCCACGGCGTGTACTGAATTCGATAAAGATTTTTACAAGTTGATGAATAATTCAGTATTTGGAAAAACGAGTCAATGTTAAGTTACTCACCCATTGGTCAAACAATGGTGGTATGGAAGGTGCGCAGAGTTTGATATCCAAACCTGAATTTCATAGTCTATCGATATTTTCTGAAAACTTGGTTGCGGTTCAATTGAATAAAACCAAACTCTACTACAATAAACCGATTTACTTAGGGTTCTGTATATTAGATATATCTAAAACACTTATATATGATTTTCATTATTCATTCATGAAAAACAAGTTTAAAGAAAATTTAAAATTACTTTATACAGATACAGATAGTTTGATATATCAAATTTTCACAGAAGATTTTTATAATGACATTAAAATTGATTTGGATAAATATTTTGATACATCCGATTATCCTCCCAATAATCCATATGGGTTCCCCCTCATTATTAAAAAGAAAATAGGACTTTTTAAAGATGAAAACAATGGAATGATTTTTAAAGAATTTGTAGGCCTGCGATCTAAAATGTATGCAATGGATGTAGGTGATAAATTCATTGCCAAAGCCAAGGGGGTAAATAAAAGTGTAACAAAATCTTTTCAAATAAAGGACTATAAGGATTGTTTGTTCAAAAAGAGAATTAAAATGGATTCAATGATACGGTTTAAATCAATTAAACACATAATTTACACCCAAAAAAATAACAAAGTTTCTTTATCGCACAATGATAGTAAACGTTATTTAATAGAAAACTCTACAGACACACTTGCATGGGGTCATTATAAATTACAGTGATTAGGTATTTTATAATCATTTATTGTAAAATATGAGGTATGTATCTTGAATATATGAATCATACCGTTAGAGTAAGATAGTTATAATATTTCTCTAATTTGTAATATACACTCTAAACTCGGCATAGTATTGTTAGTATAAGTTAGCCATAAGACTTCTTTAATTTGTACATATATATATATATATATATATATATATATATATATATATATATATATATATATATATATATATATATATATATATATATATATATAAATAAAATAAATAAATTATAATAAAAACCCATGTATTATTTCATAACCACCCCATTTGTATTAATAACGTTTAGCAGGGAGGTCGCAGACTAGAAAAATGCATCATTTTATTCATCCATTCACCGCTATAGTTGCGGGTCCTAGCGGATGTGGAAAATCTAATTTTGTTACGCATTTTCTGAATTATGTTGAGGATATATGCAATACACAATTTAATGAAATAACTTGGTGTTACGATGAAATGCAACCCTTGTACAATTTACCGAATGTAAACTATAGTCAGGGTATTCCCGATTTAAGTATGTTCGATGGTAAGCAGCCTCAATTGCTCATAATCGATGATCTAATGAGGGAATCCGATGGGCGCATCGTTGATATTTTTACAAAAGGTAGCCATCACAGAAATTTGAGTGTGTTTTACATTTCACAAAATTTGTTCCATCAGGGTAAAGGACAACGAGACATATCTTTGAATTCAAGTTACATTGTATACTTTAAAAATCCTCGTGATAAGACACAAATTCGCTACTTAGCACGACAAGTTTACCCTGAAAATTCAAAATTTGTTGAAGAGGCTTACAAAGACGCAACCAAGGAGGCACATGGATACCTGATGATAGACCTTAAACAAAATACTAATGACATGTGCCGCTTTAAAACTAAAATATTCCCGTTTGATGCAAATTGTACGGTATATGTTCCTAAAAAGAATGGGTTTAAATATAACAAACATGAGGAAATTTTTATCAGTACTTAATAATGCCTGCTCGAGTAAATACGCATCGCAGTTTATTGACGGCATTACATACACTAAAACCAAAATATCGCAAGAAATACACTGTATATGTGAGTGTATATTTAACATTTTGAACGGTAAAATTTCCCTTAATGATAAAGATAAATCAAAGTTGAGTAAATATAAAACAATCCTCAGAAAATTAATCTTAAAAGGGAAAAATAAGTGGCGAAAACGTATTATTGTTCAAAAAGGTGGTGCATTTTTACCTATAATTTTGGGATCTATTTTATGTGGATTATTTAGTAGTATAATTTAAGCACAATGGAAAACGTGAAAAAGATGATCTTGATAGAACCCGAACTAATAGACAAATTAAAACAGGAGCACGCCAGCGACAATGTTTTATCTCGCCTTGACACGGAAATGCATAAAATCTTAAAACGTAATGTCGAAGATCGTGAAAAATGGTCTTTGTACATGCAAACATTACAAAGATATTTACATTTCACCGAGCAAGATCGAAAATCTTTCAAATTACCCATCATAACGGAAGAAACAGACCATTCAATAAAAAATCTATTTCCATCGGGGACCAATAAAGTACTAAAATCCCATAAAAGTCATAGCAAAAATAATGAATCAACACTCGTAGAACAGGTCACAAAACAAGAGGACGCACTTCCGAGTGTATCTGGGTCTTTAGCCCATTATACCTCAGACTACATAAGCAGATTGCTACCAAAGACATTTAAGAAAAAAGGTGAATTGTTGATGGATACAATAAATAAACATAGAGATAAAATATATTGGAATGATGATGGTACTATTGTTGTTAATAACGAATTGATTCCTGGTAGCAATATTGCTGATTTAATTAATGACGCTTTGAGACGACTGAAACGTCCTCGTCCGAGAGGGTGGGAAAAATTTGTTGTAGCATTGAAAGATATAAAAGTACCTCTATATTGTATAGGTAATCCTAAAACGCTTGAATATATGAACAATCTCTATTTATCAGAATTTAGAGAAACTACTCCTTCCAAAGAACCATTGCAAATTACGCCATCTCCTGCATCTCAAAATAGAAGAAGTAGATCCTCCTCTGAATCTAGGAAACTTAATAAAAAAATTGATTGGGAAAGATGGACCCCGTACTAGATATAAGTAGTATATACTATGATGTATCTCATCCAGCTGGTTATAGTAGTATAGCGAGCTTATCAAAGGCAATGAGGGGGACGATGACGAAGACAGATGTAAAAAAATGGTTACAATCTCAAGAAACTTACACACTGCATAAACCCGTACAGAGACGATTCCCTCGGAATAAATACATATTATCAAACTTTAACGAGCTTTGGCAGGCTGATTTGAGTGATATGAGGACGTATAGTAACTATAATGATGGTTTTAATTATATACTTTGTGTTATAGATGTATTTAGTAAATATGCGTTTGCGAGAGCCATGAAAAAGAAAGATTCTCAAACTGTGAAAACATGTTTTGAAAGTATTTTTAGTGAAGCTAACAGTACTCCTAGACATATACAATCAGACAAAGGAACTGAATTTGTTTCCAAAGATGTTAGAACGTATTTCAAAAGTAGAGACATTAATTATTATACTACTAATAATCCTGATATAAAAGCAAGTATAGTGGAAAGGTTTCAAAGGACTTTAAAAATGAAAATGTGGCGTTACTTCACCCATAACAACACGTATAAATTTATTGATATATTACAAGATTTATTATATTCCTATAATCACAGCTATCATAGAAGCATAAAAATGTGTCCATGTGATGTAAACTCTAGCAATATTATGACTGTTTGGTGCAATCTGTATGATAAACAAACCAATTCGAAGTATACAACTGAAATAAGAGCAAGATTTCGCATTGGAGATTATGTAAGAATAACCAAGTATAAACATATATTTCAAAAAGGTTACGAAACCAACTGGAGTGATGAAATTTTTGTAATTTCATCGATAATTTACAGATCCCCTTTCGTTGTATATAGCATTAAAGACTTGCAAAATGAACCAATCGTTGGGACTTTCTATGAAAGAGAGTTACAGAAAGTAGAATATACCCCCACCCTAGAATATAAAATTGATAAAATAATACGTTCACGGTATTCGGGTCATAGAAAAGAGTTGTTAGTAAAGTGGAGAGGATATCCAGATAAATTTAATAGTTGGATAAAAGCGGCAAGCTTAAAAAAAATATGAGTGAAGAAAGATTTTATTTAACGTTGCTCAGCAACAGCTCAATGACATATTTCTCAGAAAACACAACTACAAATTTTTCTACTAAGTTACCGAAAACTATTAAACTAGATGGAGCGTGGGTAGTGGGGGTGGTAGAATTTCAGTATCCATGTTCAATGTACACTGTTCAAGAGAGCCAAAATGTTGTACATATTGCAAAGACAACAAAAATTGTAGGCATCGAAAATGAATCACCTTCATCAGTGTTGTATAAAACACGCATTCCTGCAACCAACTATGAGAACACCAATCAAATTTTGAGCGCTTTAAATAAAAATCCAATGTTAATGGATACTATTAACTTTCGTTACGATGATGTATCAAAATTGGTATTAAGGAAAATTTTGAATAACAATGTTACTAGAATAACATTATCACCAACACTGGCACTGCAGTTAGGTTTCGCGCCAAAAACAAATTTTGTTACCACTGCCTTTGGAAAGTATCCGGTTAATTTGCATTTAGGTTTACCGTCTCAACTTTTTGTGTATTCAGATATAATCTCCCCTCAAATTGTAGGGGATGTAATGTCATCTCTATTGAGAATAATACCATTAGACCCAACTAAATATATTTATGGCTCATATAAAATGCACATTTTCTCACCAGCTCACTATATACCCGTAATGCGTAGAGAATTTGATACAATTGAAATAGATATAAGAACAAACACAGGTGAAAAGATACCATTTCAGTTTGGGATCTCATGTGTTAAACTTCATTTTAAACGTTTACAATGACCCATAATCACTACAAAACCGATTGTCCATATGAACATTACTACTCACATCAAGCAGGTTCGGGAGTAGGTGTAATTTACAAAGGTGCTCCATATCAACGTGGACATGGCATTGGAAGTTTTTTAGGTGGATTATTTAGATCTGTATTTCCTATTTTTAAAAGCGGTGCCAAGGCTATTGGAAAAGAAGCTTTGAACACAGGCGTTGGTCTCTTAACGGATATGATTAATTCTCGACCTATGAATGAATCTATAAAAACTCGTTTAAAAGAAGCTAGTTCAAATTTAAAAAGAAAGGCAGATCAAAAAGTTGATAGCTTGGTTGGTTCTGGGTATAAAAGTGTGAAACGAATTAAACGTTTGACCAGTTCATCGAGATCGTCGCGTAGGAAGGGTGAAAGAAAAACACGTAGAGTAAATAAAATTAAGGATATTTTTTCGAAGTGAAAAATGTCGTTTTTACATAATCATTCTTGCGAGTGTGTTAAGTCAGAATTAGATTTATTCGCTCTACCATCAACGCAAACAAGTATAGAAAGTGGACAATGGGTTCATTATAAACCTATATCATCTTTGTCTGATGATGGCCCTATTGAGTTTCAAGTGCCCGGTACTGGAGACGATTACATTGATTTATCTCACACATTAATCAGTATCAAAGCTAAAATTACGCAAACAGATGGTGGTGAAGCTGTTGATGTAGCACCAGTAAACAATTGGTTGCATTCACTATTCAGTCAATTAGACGTATATTTAAATCAAAAACTCGTGTCCCCGCCCAATAATACTTATGCATATCGTGCTTACATAGAAAACTTGCTTAATTATGGCCCAGCAGCAAAACAATCACATCTCACCTGTGGATTGTGGTATGAAGATACCCCAGGGAAAATGGAATCAACCGATGATACAAATGAAGGTTTTCGTAAACGAAAAAATTTGGCTATAAACGAAATTGAAATGATTGGACATTTACATAGTGATATTTTTAATCAAGAAAAATTTTTAATTAATGGTGTTACATTAGGAGTGAAGTTGGTTCGCTCACGTGAGGCTTTCAATCTTATGGCGACTAAAGCTGATGCGAAATTTAAAGTAACTATTAATGATGCATCTCTTATCATTCGTAGAGCTCGAATAAATCCAACTGTACTACTTGCTCACGAAAAGGTGTTGGCTTCTACTACAGCAAAGTATCCTATAACACGAGCTGAAGTTAAAGTTTTAACGATCCCATGTGATGTACAGGGCAAAACTCTTGATAGCATTTTCCTCGGTCAAGTGCCTAAAAGATGTATTGTCGGATTTGTTAACAATTCAGCTTTTAATGGAAATTTGACTAGCAATCCTTTTAACTTTGATAATTTTAAAATAAGCTCTTTTAGTTTGTATGTGGATGGCCAACAAGTTCCAACGAAAACTTTACAACCATCCTTTAATAACAATGTCTACACCACAACGTATCAGACACTATTCTCGGGAACCGGTATTCACTTTTTAAATGAAGGTAATTCAATATCAATTGAAAACTATGCACGAGGAAATTGTCTAATGGCCTTTGATCTAACCCCGGATCTATCGGCAAATTCCTCATCTCATTGGAACTTGATTCGTTATGGTAGCGTTAGGTTAGAGGTTCGGTTTGAGACAGCTCTCACAAAAACCATTAATTGTCTTGTTTATGCAGAATTCGATAACGTTATTGAGGTAAATAAAAATCGCGATGTTAACGTTGATTATAGTAGTTAAGTATAATAATGTATTAATTATTTGTATAGCATCATTAATTTGTAAGCATTGTTAGCATCAACATGTTTTATCATAAATACATGTAAAAATGGATACATATGAGCTGCAAAAATTTATGAGAAAGATAAACCCGCAAATCGAGTATAATGTTTTTGCTGCAAACAGATTACCAATATACTCTAGTTTACCTATATACGTTATTAGCAACATGGATCCTGATACGAAACCAGGGTCACATTGGGTTGCCATTCACATTGATGCTGATGGTGTAGGTGAATACTTCGATTCTTATGGCCGTAAACCAATTAAGATGCATGAAAAATTTATAAAAAGAAATTCAAAATTATGGTCTTATAATAATAAACAAGTTCAAAATTATTTTACTACTGTATGTGGTGAATATTGTTTAATGTATTTATATTTTAGATATAGAAATATGAAAATGTCTGATTTTCTTAACATTTTTTCTAATAATACTTTGTATAATGATTTAATTGTGGATGTAATGTTTAAAACTATTTTCTAAATAAAATTTTTTTTTATTGTACAAATGTGTTTGATTTGAGTAATAGTGAATAAACTATTAAATACAAAATAAAACAAACGAATTCATGACATATTTAATTTATTAGGATAATATTTTATAACGATGGCTCATAACATGATGGACGATAGATTGATGGTAATAAGATTATCGCTTCGTAGCTGCAAAGTAAGACTTTTTACACTGGCTACTTCCTGCGATTTCTTTGGTAATGTTGTATATAATATCACGCAAGCTTTCATAAAGTTCATTACGCTCAGATTGCACATAGTATTTAAGGCGTACTTCTGCATTCTTCCAGTACTCGGTGGCAGGCAATCCGTTTAGTTTCTTTGTGTCAAATAGTTCGATTTTTATGAAATGGCTTGCCTGCGAACCATCGTCCGAGTTTGTAGAAATATACGATGTTCCCTCAGGATTCGATTGAGCAACACATGATGATAATATTATTTTCTTTTGCTTCTTTGGCTTCTCAAAGAAATCACTAATATCATTGCAGGCTCTCTTTTGTTCGGGTTTCTGTATTTTCATAGGGGCGACCTCTTCAGCCTCATCTCCGCTTAGATTAGAATAGTAATAGTTTTTAAATGTACAATCAAACGAGTTGTTACTTGACAGCTGCAATAATGAAAAAGTACACAATATATTTACTGGGCAACAACATAAATAAATTAGTAAATGACTTAAAAATAATACTCACCGCCATTGTTTCGTATCGGAAGAGCACTTTCACGTATCACGAACAACAATTATTTCATATCAGAACAGCTTCCAGTGCAGCTTATATACGGTATGAAAGCACCCCTCCACCCTATGAAACTTGTAGGGACATGAATGTAATATTGAAACGGACACTGACTCAGAGATAATTGCAAAAGAAATACTTAAGGGATATAAATCTTTCCTCTTTCAAAGGCAGGTACAATTCGTCTTCCGGTGAGACATGTATCAACAAGTTTTGTACATCAGCTTACGTAGCCTTTCAAATCAGCGTTGATTGTATTAAATATTTAACCCTGAGTCAGAGATGATTACAACAAAATAACTATGTGATAACCAACCGATACAAATATGAGACGGCTCTATGATGAGTAGGTATTATACGAAAACAATTTTACTGCGAACTAGGTTAGGTTAGGTTAGTATTGTTATGCAAAAAAAATAAAACGAAATCCGCGGTAAATTAATTAATTAATCAAAATGGTGCGCCACCAACACAAATATGAAACGGTTCTATGATGAGTAGGTTAGGTTAGGTTAGATATTCTTATGTTAAAGAAACCGCGACCCGCGAGAAAATCCGCGGAAAATTTTGATTGATAAGGCGATCAATTTAATGAGCCAGAACGCACCAATCCCTACTACTCTATGAAAAGACACAAAATAATGGCGGGTACTAACCGCGAAAAAATCCGCGGATCCGGGGTAATCAATTTAATCCGCGATCAATTAATTAATGTAAACCGCGACCCGCGAGAAAATCCGCGGAAAATTTTGATTGATAAGGCGATCAATTTAATGAGCCAGAACGCACCAATCCCTACTACTCTATGAAAAGACACAAAATAATGGCGGGTACTAACCGCGAAAAAATCCGCGGATCCGGGGTAATCAATTTAATCCGCGGTCAATTAATTAATCTAAACCGCGACCCGCGAGAAAATCCGCGGAAAATTTTGATTGATAAGGCGATCAATTTAATGAGCCAGAACGCACCAATCCCTACTACTCTATGAAAAGACACAAAATAATGGCGGGTACTAACCGCGAAAAAATCCGCGGATCCGGGGTAATCAATTTAATCCGCGGTCAATTAATTAATCTAAACCGCGACCCGCGAGAAAATCCGCGGAAAATTTTGATTGATAAGGCGATCAATTTAATGAGCCAGAACGCACCAATCCCTACTACTATTTCCAATGCTTCGCTCTGGTGTCGAGGCAAAGCGCGGCGTTGAATTCCGCCACTTAACAATGTTTCTAAAATTCGTGTGTAAAAATTGTGGAACGGAGTGCTTTAACACTTGACACTTCCTTCCCTCTGCCTACCCTGCTGTGTGCGGGATACAACGTGAAGCTGATATCTTTTATTCAGACACACATTCGTAAACGAGATTTGAACCTACAATCTGTTTTTCCATAATTTAATATTATAAACAGATAAAAAAATTCTGAAACTATAAGTAGGCAACTCTTTAATTAGTAAAATACAGCTACTAACTAGGACTACTAATAAGGATTATTACTAATATTACAAATGTGAGAGCTTATGAGGATGGATGTTTGTTCCACTTACACGTAAAAACTATTAAACGGCTTTAAATAAAACTACAGTAAAGTTTCTTAGTAAAAAAAATATGTTTTTTTTATAATTTGGCCATAATCTCTATCGCTATTATCTCTATATATAATAAGACAGTAAAAATATTTTGTCTGTACATTTAGTAATTTTGACTGAAATGGATAGAGGGACACTTAAAAAGACTAATAGAAAGCAAAAAGATTTTTTTTGAATTTCTTGTCTGTCTGTCTGTCTGTCTGTCTGTCTGTCTGTCTGTCTGTCTGTCTGTCTGTCTGTCGACATATTGTTGTCCGCATTTTTCTCTGAAACTACTGAACCGATTTACTTGAAAATTTTACCAATTGCTTTGTTTTAACTCAATCTAGGTTCTAAAGTTTGTTTCATCAAAATCGGTTCATTAAAAAAAAAGTTATCGTCATTTGAATGAACTCAAGGCATTAGCTTGCCAGCGAATGTTATATAGAAATCGCGCTGGTATGACCCTGGCTAAAGAATGACATTCGAAACGTCTTGATTATATGAATGTTGATAAAAATATATATTTTTGAAGCACTATTATACAATATTTTATACAATAAAGTACACAAGGCCAGTCGTGGCGCAGCGGCAAGAAGTGTGACTGTAAAACCAACTGGTTGTGGGTTCGATCCCCACTCGAGGAGATGAAATATTAACTTAAATTTATATTTCCATTTCTTCGCTCTGATGTCGAGGTTAAGCGCGGCGTTGAGTTCTGCCACTCAACACGCAATGCCTCCAGAATTGGGCAGAAAGTGGGGAACGGAGTGTCTTAACACTAGGTTCCCTCTGCCTACCCTGCTGTGTGCGGGATACAGCGTGAAGCTGATTTATTTATTTATTTTATTTTATTATAGTTGTCAATCAATTCTGCTTAAATCAATAATCATGTATTTTAAGCGGGCGAAGCCGTGGGCGGGCCGCTAGTATATTATATAATAAGACAGTAAAAATATTTTGTCTGTACATTTAGTAATTTTGACTGAAATGGATAGAGGGACACTTAAAAAGAATAATAGAAAGCAAAAAGATTTTTTTTAATTTCTAGTCTGTCTGTCTGTCTGTCCGTCTATCTGTCGACATATTTTTGTCCGCATTTTTCTCTGAAAGTACTGACCAATTTACTTGAACTAACCGATTTACTTGAAAATTTCACCAATTGCTTTGTTTTAACTCAACTTAACTACTAAAGTTTAGTTCATCAAAATCGGTTCATTAAAAAAAAGTTATCGTCATTTGAAAGAAGTCGTAATTAATTCAACACAGAGATAAAGAACGATCTTGAAAGAAATATCAAGTAAATACAAAGATTTTTTGGTTGGTTCGTTCATATAATATATGTAACTAATTTAAAAACTGTACAGGAGTTAAAATGCAATTATTACGGTTGTTTTCCAATGAATATTATGAATTCTTCAAATCAATAATTTAACATTTAAGGCTGTTTCTGAATGAGTAAATTAAATTATTCACTGACATCAGCACATTTAACAGAGTATATTATATAGATAAAAAGAACATAAAGTTACAAAAATATATACGTGTAATAAATAATTAGCTTTATGTATATTTTTATTTAAAACAATCAAAAATTCTTTGACGATAATGTCGTAAAAAAATCATATTAGAAGTCATTATAGTTGTCAATCAATTTTGCTTATTAAATCAATAATCATGTATTTTAAGCGGGCGAAGCCGTGGGCGAGCTAGTATAACAATAAGTTTAATCAGATGTAGCAACGTTTAGGTCTTGATTTTAGTAGAAAAAACACACACTTACAGGATCAATCTCAGGCACAGCGACCTCACACCACGCGTGGGCACTAGACGTCCTGTGCAGAGAGCACGGGAGACCAACACGGTCGGCCAGCACTTTGTAAAGTATTGCCCTTTCCAAGGCCCCGCCGCAGTGAACGAAGCCGATGCCGATCATGGAGGATTTTAGCTCTTTCTGAAAGAATAAAGTTATTAAACTTGTGAGTAATTCTACACAGTATATATAGATAAGGATACTTAGCTTAAAATATCATCTTACAAAGTATCATTATAAACGGTTTATTATTAATTTAATCAAAAACAAAAGAAAAAAGATTTAAAGTTTTAGCTTATATCAAGAGCATATCACACATAGGAAAAAAATCATAATTTTATAATACTTATGTAGATCTATTCTGAGTTAGTCAAATAACTTAAGATATCGGTTATTATTTTATTATTATTGTTGAAAATCTTATCAAACCTAAACCTCACTAAAAAAATATAATATATATGTATAGTAGTAATAATTATAATATATATGTATAATAGTCTTTTTGTACTATAATACTGTACCATTAAATCAGCCAAATGTAAATTGACACTGGGCATAGAGCAGTCTCTCTCCTGCGTCAGTCCGCTCATCTGTTCCGATACGAACTCCCCCAGCAGCTGCGCTCGCTGCTTCAGAGAAGATGTCACTTCTTGACATTTATCTCGGTATCTAATATATGGAATAAAAATTTAATATCTACAAATGAAAATCATATTGAAAAACATTTAACAACAATATAAAATACAAGTAGGTATATGATGTATTTGTATAATTTTTTTTTTTATTGTTTTATTACATTTATTTTACATAGCTAAGTAAATGCTTTGAAATTATAATAAGTTCGTCAATTATACAAGAAAATTTAATAATTTGTTACCTGACTTCGTAATGTGCGTCTTCTATTTCGAAGTAGTGTAACGACTTAGAACTGGAAATATAAGACTAATAATAAAGCATTATCCGTTCGTGAGAGCAGTGGAGGAGGAGGGAGATGGCGTGGAGGCGCAGGGACACAACCATACGACTGCCATGATGGCGCTTGTGTGCGTCCATTCCCACTCGGGAAAATGAAATATTTTATATGTTCAGTTTCCTCGCTGGAAAAGCGCGGCGTTGATTTCCGCCACTCAACAAGCACTGCCTCGTGAATACAGCGGAAAGTGACCAATTGAAGTGGCTTAGTCGGAACAGAGTGTTTTAACACTAGTGGGAACCTTGTGTCAGCACTCCGTTCCCATTAAAATCATTCTTTCCCTCTGCCTACCCTGCTATATGTGGGATAATGCGTGAAGTTTATAAAGAATAAATAGATATAATAAAAAGTATCATTTGTCATGAAACAAGATTGTGTGTAACTACAAGACACAATGGTAATTGGTTCAAATCTCGTTGTTTAATAAAGCAAAGTGAGGTACTGAGTTCGGCCATCCAATAAAGCAGTATCTTTCCATAAACGAATCTTCTTTTACATCTATCATATACCATACAAAAAATATGAATACTAATAAAAAAACATAATATCCGCATTTAGCAGAGAGGACCTATTATAACACTCCATTCTCTACATCACTATAAAACTTTTCATTAAAATATAAGCAATTATACTTATTATAGGTGCAACAAAAACAAATTTAATACTAACGGATCACCGAACCAAATGCGTAAGCGTATCAAATAGTTTCTGAGATTGACATCATCGGGTAAATGGGGGAATCTCATATGACTCGACCCTATAGTCATCCTGGATTCCGAGTGCGTATCTAAGATTATACAAAATATATCCTTTTAATAATATGTTTTATAAAATACTCTTTATGTATTTTTTGTTCAATCACTACATTTTGCTACCATTGTGAGCTGACATTATTTATCTTACAAAATATAACATCTGTGCTTATTATTAATGTAAATTTTGGATTAAATGGGACCTGAACTCACAGTAATCTATATTGGTTGGTTGGTTGTAATAAAATGCTTAAAATTGAAAAAAAATATCAAAAGTATACTGTAATCAAATTTAGAACTAATATTTAAGTATATAAATAATGGAATGAAATAATATCAAAAAAATATATATTTAAAAGTATTTACTTACACGGCGATCGTATATCCAAGCTCGAGTTATCATCGTAAGGTTGATGGAACATACACACTAACACAGGATCTAAATATGGCGGAGGTGATTTTGATATCTTTTGAATGGTAGGAAACGAAGAACCGAGACGCTTTTGCACGTAAAAACCTTCCTAGGGAAGAAAATACATCCATTAAACCATAGAGAAAAACTAATCACCTAGGTATATGAGAACAAAATATCGTTTTGTCTGTCAGAAACGGGGCATGGTGAGGTGTATATTACACTTATATAATACTTTTTTTAAAGCTTCACGCTGTATCCCGCTCACAGCAGGGTAGGCAGAGGGAACCTAGTATTAACCCGTTCCCCACTTTCTGCCGAATTCTGGAGGCATTGCGTGTTGAGTGGCAGAATTCAACGCCGTGATTTGCCTTGACACTAGAGCGAAGAAGTGGAAATATAAATTTAAGTAAAAATATATATCGGCGCGAATACAAAAACGGATGTTTTAATATTTTATTTATGCAGTCAATTGACTCGTGGCGCTAGTGTTCTGTGGTCAAACTTGACAACTTTAGTGTCATATTCAACATAAATACGACGGTTGATCATTCTTCGGTTCAGAAGCGAGCTAGTCACCGACCAGGACGGATCTCTGGCTCCTGTGTGCGACACTCTGAATCTTAAATAATAATTGAGTGAAATTGTTGTTTAATAATTTAAGGGAAGTAATATCTTGTTATTATATTTGTACAATCTTACTAATTTATAATTCATATATAAAATATATAATGTATTCTGTTGCCATATATTTAATTAAATTAATTACAATAAATATGAGTTTAATCAATTTATGTTATTTTATTTCTTTCATCAGAAGCCGGGATTGATACAACCACGCCATGGCGGATAAATCGCAGTCAGAAAATAATGCGGCAAAAAAGGACGATTGCAGTGCAGGGCCTTCAAGACCACCTACAATGAGTTTTCTAATTAATACTTTGAGGGACACGATGACAGATATGTTGTCCCAAATATCACAAGAAAATCGATCGACAATCTGTGACATCGTAAAAATGATTCAACCCAACTTAAATTCTTCTGTTCGAATATCTGATGTATATTTTCCGTCTTTTGATCCAGATAAAGGCACAGATATCAGAGAATGGGTGGAGCTGGTTTCAAAGTCACAGTCTGAATACAATTTGAAGGATCATGAAGTTAGACTGAAAGCTGCAGGTGTACTTCAAGGCCGAGCAAAAACATGGGCCGATGAATGTCTTTTAAGAACCACAACATGGGAAGAAATGAAGAACGATATGCTGCAAACATTTGAACCAGAAAGTAGATATTTTTCAGAAATTCTTAAGTTTCGTAATTACACAATAGAAAATGAAGACAGCATTACAGATTACATTTCAAACGTGTGGAGAATGTTTAAGAGAATAGTTAAACCAAACGTAACAGAACAGGATGCTGTGGAATTTGTAATAGGCAGCATTACGGATGACAGACTCCGAACGGAACTATTGAATAGTAAGTCTCAATCTGTTCCAGAGTTAATTGCTATAGCCAAAACAATGCGGAAACGTAAATCAATACCAGCCTCTCGCGACACTGTTCCCCAAAAGGAACCACGGAACAATACAAACGAATCATGGAAATCAAGCGCTGAAATTACATGTTTTGTTTGTGGCAAGAAAGGTCACCGTGCAAGATATTGTAACCAAAATGCTGTGGCGAAAATGTTGGAGGAACGAAAAGAACAAAAAAAGGAATGTTCGTATTGCTCGTTGACAGGACACACGAGCGACACATGTTTTAAAAAAATAAACGCTGATAAGAGGGTCAACATCTGCGAAAGAGGTAACAGTCTTTGTAATATTCTTAATATTAACATCGGTTGTAGGCACTATGAAGGCATATTTGACAGTGGAGCTGATTGTTCTCTAATAAAACAATCTATAGCTTTGGAAATACCCGGAAAACGGCAGGATACTATTACCTATTTAAAAGGAATTGGTTCTGTACCAGTTTTATCTTTACATAAAATATCGACTACCTGTACTATTGACAACATTATTATGGACATAGTTTTTTTTGTGGTTCTTGATCATGAAATCCCAAAAGATGTTTTAATTGGAAAAGATATCTTGAGTATTCCAGGTATTGGAGTACACCTTACAAATCAAACCGTTGTTTTTACGAGAAATATAGAAACTCGAAATATAATGCAAGTGAAATATACAGATTTTGGTGAGATCGAAACTGATATATCATCTAAAAAGGATCTTGATGAATTAACTAAAGTGCTTTGCAGATATCGACAGTCCTTTACAGAAGGAGTTTCCAGTTCACGAATTAAAACGGGTGAACTAGTTATTCGTTTAAAAGATAAAGATAAAGTTGTCCAAAGGCGCCCATACAGAATGGCACCAATTGAACGTTTAAAAGTCAAAGAAATACTTAATGACTTGTTACAAAAAAATGTAATTAGAGAAAGTAACTCGCCATTTTCGAGTCCCATAATCCTTGTGAAAAAGAAAAATGGACAAGATCGATTATGTGTTGATTATAGAGAATTGAATACGAATACAGTGCGTGATCATTATCCATTGCCTATCATCACAGATCAGCTTGACAAATTGAAAGATGCTAAATATTTTACGTGTTTGGATATGGCGGCCGGTTTTCATCAAATTCCAATTGCTTCAGAGTCTATTGAGAAAACAGCTTTCATCACTCCTGATGGTTTATTTGATTGAAGCATCTCTGAATAATCAGATTCGTAATGAGCGACGTAAAGCCGACGAAACTAAAAAGGAGCAGGCAGCAGCAGGCTGAAATGGAAGTTGTCTAATCTTAAGTGTTTTCGGTGACAACATACGCAAAGCGACTGGCAACGGTTGGATATTAATATCGAGCCCAGCGACGTGCCATTGGAGAGATCTACTAAATACTACAACATGTTTAACAAACTGTAAGTAGAGGCTGATAAGAAATTTAAAAAAAAGGAACCTGAGTAAAATCATTGATATCCAAACGGCCGGTGTAGGCAAATTTCGCAGACGTATGGTGACTGAATATAGTATCTAGAGCCGACTCCCAAGCGCTCACCACATATCTCGCTTGCTTGTTCTCCACCATGCTGGAAAATTAAATATTTAAAGCCTAAAAAATGCTAAGCTAGCTTTATTTTCATATATTTTATTAAAAAATATATGAAAAAGTACACTCTCAAATGTTGCAAAATAAAACCTATACAGATTAGAATCAGAATCTTCATAGTCGGAAAAAAGGTAAATTACTAAAAGATTTTTAAAGATAATATAAAGTTATAAAACACTTACTAATGTATAGTTCCTAGATCAAGATACACATCAGCCCCTTCGTCCGTGACACTCGCACTGATGAGAATGCACAGCGCTGTACGCAAGCCTATGTGCTCTATACGTAAATTATCCGACACCACCTTCAAAAAATCGTAAATAAGATTAAAGTTACGTATGCTGTGAGTATATTATTAATTAATTCCGCCGCCCGAGACATTGTGTGTTGAGTGCGGAACTCAACCCCGCGCTTTACCTTGTTGCCGTGTAGAGTGAAGAAATAAAACGATTATTTTTTTGATTTCATTAAGTATCGAACCCACAACTATCACTCTTTAAAACATAAGAATATATGAAACGCTTGTAATAATGAATTAAGATTTTCTGCTCAGACATTGCAATTAATTTATCCAAAAAGATAAATGTAAAAAAATTACAAAAAAAAACATTAATTTAATTTCGCCATTTAAAACGTACACAATACCTCGAATTTAAATAAAGAACCGAGTGACGCCAGGTAAACTCTACCAACTTTCCTTATATCCCGAAAATAGCAATAAAGTACAGAGCAAGCTGAAATAGAAACAGATATTTTCTATTTAATATTTACCTTTTCACCTTCTTTGGACGTGAAGAGATCCCGAGCAATTTCTTCCTTCATCAGTCCACTTAAAACAGTGCATGTCTTCATCTTAAGATTTATGTCAATGCGCTAAAAAGTGAGGTTTTATTACTTAAATATGTTGCTTATTTTAAAAGAATAAACGAAATTCTATTTGTCACAATTTATTTAACTGAACCATTGAGAAAAAACATGAAGGCTTTAATTTTGAGAACGTTTAACTTCATTAGAAATTGATCGTGATATAAAAAATGGGTAAACACTCGAATTAAGCTTTATTTTTTTAGCTTCAGCTATTGGGGTAGCCAGAAAGGGCGCCAAATGGTACGGCAACTATTTACAGTAACTATTTTTATTACTTAATCAATAATAATCAAAGTTATTGAAATACAGAGGCTGTCGCGGCGCGGGTGCACAAGACAGTGTGGAACTGTAAACACTACGGTTGTGGGTTTTACGGTTGTGTTAGTTGATTTGGGGGAATGAGATATTTAATATTTTAATTTCCTCCCTCTGGTACCAAGGCAAAGCGCAACGTTGAGTTACGCTACTCAACATGTTCAATACAATCCAAAATTCGGCGGAAAGTCTTAACATGAACGGAATGACTTAACTAGTGTTAAGTCATTCTCAAGATTCCCAAGGTTCCCAAGTTCTCTCTGGCTACCCTACTCTTATATGCAGGATACAACATAAAGCTAAAAAAAATACTACAGCACCTGTAATATATTCAACAGTTCCAGCATAAAATCAGCGTTCAGCATAGCTTTAGTGCTGACGTGGTAGTTCTGCAGGTTCAAGTAGCACTGTACGGCGAGACGTTGCGCTTCTATAGGATTGTCTTTGACTGTAAAGAAAAACAAAACTAAGAAATCCAATCGGTAGTATGGTTATATTAAAAAAATACAGTCGAACTAAGAACTTCTTTTTTTAAGTCTCGGTAATAAATATTATTGAGTGTACCAGTGAGACCAACATGGTGCAGTAGCAAGGCGTGTAAGCGCGATGTTTGTGGGTTCTCGGTTCTCACTCGCGGCTTCACTTACCTTTCCTTTTCTACGGTGGATAAACGCTCAAAACAATATTTTTCACAATCACAAATCTTTAGACATTCACGACGCATTTTAATATTGTATTAATTTAATTAAAATATACATTTTAAATAAATAGGTATTTTATTTCCTCGATTGGGGATCGAACTCACAACCAGTCGTGTTTACAGTCACACTTTGTGTCAAGGCGCCACGACTGGCCTCTAAGATCTACCAATAGTCTCTATAAAAATTATTGTACAACATTGTTTTTTTTTCGTCAATTTTTTTGTCGTATAATATTAAATAATTATATTAAGAAAATGAATCTAAACTAAATCGTTTAAATTAACAAAATTCCTTTAAAACATTTAAATATAATCTGTATTATTAATTCATCTTAACCTCTACAGCCCCTGTGGCCTAATGGATAAGGCATCGGCCTCCTAAGCCGGGGATTGTGGGTTCGAGTCCCACCAGGGGTAACATGTTAGTTTTCTGACAATATTATTTTAATATTCTTAAGGAAAATAAAGGTTTTTTATATATGATAACAAAAAATGGAAAAATAGCTAGCCAACATAGTGAATATTTGACGCCCCTATTATTTGTTTAAATTTATTTAAATTTTATTAAAAATAATCAATAATATGTATAATCAATGGTCTCTCGTTGGTATTCAAAATTTTAATTTTTATTTACTTCATTCTACAGAAATGCTATTAAACTTATTCTAGGTCAACGACATCTATCGACGTCGCGTAGAAGCTTTCAAAAAGCTTTTTGTGATAACGACAAGAAAATGAATTTCTTACAGCAAGAAATGTTGAATATAATTTTTTAAAATGGTCTAATAAATATATATATACATATATATATATATATATATATATATATATATATATATATATATATATATATATATATATATATTCATTTCATTTTATGTAGTCTTTGAATTGTACTTATTTGTAATATTTTTGTCATTATTGTTTTTTGGTGCCAAAAAAAACGATGGTTATTATCTTATAATAAGGAAAATAGATTATTTTTATTAGTGCTAAGACACTTCATCCTCCATAAAGTTTCGTGCGAATACCTCAGTATTCGCACGCTTAAACCGTTGCGCCGCAATGGCCAGGAAATTCGGACGAAAAGTGGAAAACGAGGGCTCTTTACACTGGGGTTTCTACTTTCCTTCGGCTCAGCTCTACCACGTGTGGGATAAAACGTGATCCTCAAAGAAAAATTACATACACAAAAAATATGAAATTAATACATTACAAAAATTGATAACGTCAATTGAAACTCTACAAAAGAACAGAAGTGTCTAAATGGGGACAGAGCGTCTTAACATAAGATTTCCAGGTTCCCTCAACCTACCATGCTACGTGCGGGAAACAATATAAAAAAATGTATTGGCTTAAATTTTACATAATTTATACTCACATTTCTTATTTATATTTCTCAAAGACGAAAAAGTTTTCGGCTCTATTACACTGAAAGCCGCTTTCGGAATAATTCTGCAAAGCTCAGCCAAAGCTCTTAACGCGTTCATACGTATATAGAACCAAACTGCTGCGTCGTCGCTTAATATTGCTAAAATATTTAAATTATTTAATAATTAATTTTCAATACATACATAAACATATGATTTTTTAATATATAATGAGACCGTCGTGCTCGTGGTGCATGGGCATAAGGTTCGATCCTTTCTAGGAGGAATAAATTATTATTTACAAATATTTTTATTTTTTCGCTCTGGCACAACGCAATGCCTGCATACCGAGAAGACACCAAAAATTATTCATAAATATTTCCTAGAACAAATTAAGATAGATTCACTTTGTTTAAATTATTTCTTCATATATTTTTTTCTTTACAGTTTCAATGAATGCCTTTTTCTCTAGGTATAGTTTTAAATAAATATTCATAGCAATAACTTGTGCCTTAAAACAATAAATAATATTTTGAAATAAAATCATCGATTCTTACTACAAAGCGCTTCAATTATATTGGTATCGGACATTCGTACTGCCGCCGGAAGTAATTTTGTCATGTTGGCGACACCCATTGCGGCATCGGCGAGGAGATCCACGTTAGAACTGAGGAGCTGGTGACAGAACACTAGGTCCGTACCAGTTTGGTATAAAGCCTAGAATTGGGTAGTGAATTCTAGTTAAAATATTAATACGAGTCAATGACATTTGAACAATTATTGTTTTAAATTTAAAATAATTAATATATTTTTATTACATATTATTATTTTATTATATTTTTTAGTTTCACTCTGTATACCACACATAGGCGTGTAGGCAGAAGGAACCTGGGAACTTAGTGTTAAGACACTCCGTCCCTAGTATGATACTTCTGTTCACCACTTTCTGCCGAATTCTGGAGGCACTGTGTGCTAAGTGGCGAAACTCAACACCGCGCTTTGCTCCACACGAAATGGAAATATAAATTTAATTAAATCGAACCGAATCGAATCGAGGGATCGAACCCACAATCAGCCAGTGCGTTTACAATCACACACCCTGCGCCTCGACTGGCCTCAAGACAAGGCAAATATTCTCTTTTTAAATGAATTATGACAAATAAAGTCAATTAATATTTTACTACAGACAGGAAGACCGAAACGTGAATACCAATTATATATAGTACATAGTATCAAAAGCTTACATCTCTCCCGTTGGACGTAAAGGACATCTTGGTGAGGACAGCGAGACAGTGCGGCTTCATGGCCGGCAGCGCCATCTCGAGGTACGCCAGCAAACGTAAAATACAACCCGATTGGTAAAGGTGCGCCGCGTTCTCTTCAGTTTCCGCGTAATTTTTCAAAACACCAAGCACTTGTGTATGGACGTCTCGGAATTCGTATGACTTAAAGTTTTAAATGGAAACATTGAGTTTAACTTTCAAGAGAACCCAAATAGCAAAAGCTGACTATGAACTTAAAATTACAGTATAAAATGTAATGTTTACTACGATATTTAAGAACTCAACATTAAAATTAAGAAAATAACATTTAGAATCGTATAAAAGTTTGAAAGTAACGTAAACGTAAATGTTCAAATTGTTTATACGTTACAACAATTCCAAAAAAATTCTTAGGTCTCATAACCAATAGAACTATAAACAGCGTCGTACCTCCAAGATATCGCAAAGATCCAATACTCCGGTGGAAGCTCGAAACGTCTTCTGAATATTTAAATCCTTATATCTACATATCAACTGGTCTACGGTCTTCAACGCGGCGTGTTGTATTGCCAAAAATTTACTCTGCATGAGCGCTAGTAGCGACGGCCAGCTGAATTGTTGGTTTTTAGTCACTTCTGATGCGCATACTGGGTCTTCTAGAAGGTTGCTTAAAGTCTGTGCATATACAATATGAGGTAACATAATAATAAGAAAATCAGGGTAGCCAGAGGGAATCTACTATTAAGACACTCCGTTGCACTTGCCCTTTGTTTATCAGAACAAGGAAATGAATATAAATATAATCATTTCTCCGAGTTACAATTGTCCAACGACTAGTATGTTTATAATAATTATGTTCTATATTAATACATTTAAGTATATTAGGTTTCACATGATATTACAATCATTGCAAGCATGCTTATCAAAGATAAATTAAAATATAGTAAGTACTCGACGACGCGTAATTATATAGTTTCGTCTGATTGTTACATTAAAATTATACAAAATCTTTACATAAATTGTATCTTTACATAAGTGTAGCCTATGTGTTAAAGTTTTCTCTAAACCTGTTCAGTCGTTTTTGCGTGAAAGTGTAATAAACATCCATCCTCGAAAAGAATCCATCCTCGAAAAAATTTATCATAGGCATTGCTAAGATAATTATGTAAATCTTATAACAATAAAAAAAATGGTCATGTTTTGGACAAATATAACAAGTGTACCTAATAATTTAATAACAAAAATATAAGGACCTGTAAACAATTCTTCTGCACGTCCGGATCCAAACTATTCTTCATTCGATTACACAAAACATTGAGAATATTAGCCGATAATAATTGTTCACAGCCGAGCGGCTCTCTCGTTAATTCGGATAATACTAGCGATGCAAATTCTAAAACGTATACATCTTCGATCTGCAAATAAGAAAAAGAACAATCAAAAATGTCCATCATCAGTATAAGCTTTCAGATTTTTCCACTTGTTCAGCAAACTACACACAGAAAAACGAATATTAGATTCTACTAATCTTCACTAACTTTTGCTAGCATGAAAGCTATTTTTCTTAAGTTTTGTGAGTCGACAAGCACTTGTTCAGGGCCTCGAGGTAACTGACAAAGTTGAGCTAGTGCCTTCAGTGCGAAGCGCTTGATGTTCACTTCATGGTGTTCTATGTGTGGCAATATGTACTTGATGGCGTCCAAGTCGAACAGGACTTGACGATTTTGTATCTCTTGAGCTGAGAATTTCGTGATAGCTCGCAATGTCTGAAATTATTGCGTAAATAAAAATCAGCTTCACTTGTATCTCGCACACAGCAGGGCAGGCAGAGGACGGACGGATAGGAAAGTGGAGATCGGGTCTCCACTTTCCGCCGAGTTCTTGAGGCTTTGCGTGTTGAGTGGCGGAACTCAACGCCGCCCTTTGCCTTGGACACCAGAGCGAAGAAATTAAAATAAATATATCATTTCCTCGAGTGGGCATCGAACCTACAACCAATCGATTTTACAGTCACACTTTATGCGTTACGACTGACCCTATTCAAATCAAATCAAATTATTGCGTAATTTTGGATAAATTAAATAGAAAAAAATTTACTGATGGAAATCAATATCGATCAAAATTTATAAAGTGGTACAGAGTATCACTGTGAGCGTGTCAGTTATAAATACAATCCCTACAGCATTCATTCTATTTTGCCGCACCAGTAACGAAATGCAATGTTTAGAAAAGTGGGGAACTGAGTGCCCTTAGGTTCCCTCTTCCTATCTTGCTATGCGGGTAGAAGCGAGAAGAAACTTTATTCAATAAAAATGTCGCAAATCAAAAATTTACTTGGCATAGTATCTCAGGTTCAGCAGATTCCAAAAGCAAAATGGACGTGTGCGCGCTTTCCGGTGTAATATTATAAGGGTGGAAAGTAAAATCTTTCTTTTCTGCTGATCTGTTATCTCGTTCTTTTTGCAATGGTTTCGCCATTATTCACTGTTCCGTACTGTAGCGTATAATTATTATTTTTAATCGTATAGCTGCAGAACACCTATCAATTGACATATGACAACGTTTTTGTAATAAAATATTATTCACGTTTATATTTAAAAAAGTATGTACGAATTATTTTCTGACATTAGATGCTAAAAAATATTTTACTTATCAATTGATTACTTAATGCCTCCTTGCTATTGAAGTTATTGACCGACTAGTTTTTGATATTTAATGTTTTATAAGTGCTACCTTTATGCGTAAAAGAAATATATTTTTACGTATCTTAGGTGGATTGGCTCGGAAATTTAGAATATTTCAGGAAACATGGATATTTCCGTGGTGGGAGAACAAGCGCATGACAACTGTTCCTCTTTGGGCACTGGACACTTTTGTGTTGGTTTTAAAACTGTGCTCTACATGTGTTATGGGTGTTGTCAGAATATTGATGCCACGGCCCATGAAGAGCTTGAACGGTGAAACAGTACTGGTACGTAGCTAGTGAGGTAACTTTAAACAAATTATTTTCAACAAATTATTATCAACTTTTCCTTAAGTTTCTATAAAGTTCCAATTATTTTTAGATAACTGGTGCAGGTTCAGGTATTGGACGAGAGCTTGCAATACAACTTGCTGAATTAGGAGCGACAGTGGTCTGCTGGGATGTGGATACGAAAAGAAACAACAATGTGGTTGAAGAAATTAGAGAAAAAGATGGAGATGTCAGTAATATCATCATTATTTATGTGCCTGTTTTTATTAATTTATTATGCCTACATAAAAAATCCAAGTACTTAAGGGGTTTATAATATCTACTCCATCTAGTTATAATTACAAGTTACCAAAATAGGTGTGAAATGGACAGCGTTATATACAGTATGCTGTCAAAAGAGTAAATTTAATCAGCTTCACGCTGTATCCCTCACACAGGAGGGTAGGCAGAGGGAATCTAGTGTTAAGACACACCGTTCCCCACTTTCCGCCGAATTCTGGAGGCATTGCGTGCTGAGTGGCGGAACTCAAAGCCACGCTTTGCCCCGGCACCAGAGTGAAGAAATGAAAATATAAACAAATATTTTATCTCCTCGAGTGGGGATCGAACCCACAACCAGTCGAGTAAATTTACTTTTTTATATATCTAAATAAAAAATGCAGAGCCTTGGATACACAGTAGATGTGACAATACTACAACAAGTAACGACAGCAGCTGCGAACCTGCGACGTCTGGCGGACGTGTCCATCGTAATAAGCAACGCTGGTACACTGACGCACGCGCCCTTCATCGATCTACAATCAGATGAAATAACTAAAATGATATTTACCAATTTGCTGGCGCATTTTTGGGTAACGTTGATAAAATAATTATTTATTACGTTCTTGCGACGTACTACGCTACTGTTATGGTACTGGTGGTGTTACGTGGTAAGGAGCGGTAACATTGAGAAAAAAATTACAGTTCGGTTCCGTCTACAGTACTAGAGTTTATATTGTATCAAAAAGTTTTTCAGTGCTTTATAAATATTACATATATTGCTTAATAAATATTAGATATTAGATTATAATTTTAATAGATATACATTTTAATCTTAACGAATTAATATTAGTTGACGTTGAGACCGTCGTGGCGCAGGGGCATAAGGGTGTAACTGTAATGTGATAGTTGTGGATTCAATTCCCACTCGGGGGAATTAATTATTATCTATTAATATTTTCATTTCTTCGTTCTGGCACTAAGCCAAAAGCTGGACGTCGACCACTCAACACGCTATGCCTCGAAAAATTCTGGAGAAAGAACGGAGGTAGGTTCCCACCCTAGTACACTAGGTTCCCTCTGCCTACCCTACTATATCCGAGATACACCTTGAAGTTTATTAATAATTGCATAATTATAAATTATTTTAGGTAATTAAAGCTTTTCTGCCAGCAATGATAGAAAGAAGTCGAGGACATATTATAGCTATTAATTCCAGTGCTGGATTAGTTCCTAACACACAAATGGTGCCTTATTGTGCTGCTAAATATGGACTAAGAGGTAATCGTATGGTTGCTTTAAAAAAACTGTATATTAAAATATTATTAATTTCTTGATTTATGGCGTTTCAAAACCGGTTGAGCCGGTTGCCGATTGAGCACAATTCATTTCGCTATGTCACATTGTATGGAAAACACATGAAGGAAATTGACCGATTATAAAAGAGATAACTATTTAAAATATTATACTAATAAAATTAAACGGTATGATGTCATCCTAAAAGATCAAAAAAATTGATTTAAAATTTGTGAAATTTCCAAAATCATTTTCTAATTCTTCATTTAAAAATGTCTATTAGAAAATATTTAATTAAGTATACCTATCATTTAATATTTTATGAAAGCAAACGAAAAGATAAGTAAATAGCTTTGAATGAAATAATTAATATAATCTATTTTACAAAAGATTGAAAAGTTTGTTTTGAAATAGCCTACTTAGATATATCCATTGAGTACAGCGGATGTTAAAAATTATAGAAAAAAAGTACAAATCATAGGATTTTTTTTCAATAGATAAGTAATATAAATACATGAGTATTTTATGTTCCAAAAATAACATCACTGAGACGTGAACCATTTTTATGCACATACGAAACGTAATTTATTTTTGATTTTGTGTCGAACCCATAGATTTGAATTTTCTGATCCACGATCTGATTAAATTGACGTCGCACAATAGTACACGAATTGCCATTTTTAATTTAAACTTTTACACAGAACGCACGTTGCTTGCCGGTGAAACTTTCTTCGGCGGCTAAATTTCAGAGAACCAAACGGATTATTCCTACTATGAGCTGCCCGTTCCCATGTAGATATCGGTGATGAGTAATTCGTACGCCTTTCTAGACCATCCTGTATTTAAAAATCACTCTACATTTTTGTTGTTAGGTTTCATGGACTCTATTAGTGAAGAACTGCGACTAGTGGCTTCTACAAAGAATATTTACACAACGTCGGTTTATTTAGGCGCTGTTTCTACCGGCATGTATCCGACACCGTCGCATCGTTTTACATCTTGGTATTATGAGACGAGTCCGAAGGATGCTGCTAAGATTATAATACAAGGTTTGCCTTTTTTATTGTTTAAATTTTATTTGTTCCATTGCAATCGTCCTATCCTTATATACCTACCTACTCCATTTAATTTTCAGCTAGGCACAGATAACTCATTGACATCAAGTCACAGTATTGATACAAAGTAATTGTTGAAGTCACATCAAAGACTATATTAATATTTTTAAACCCAGTTAAATATACGTAGTCCTAGTTATACCAGTCCCTTTAAATTTGTAAGTTTTTTTCATCCAACGTGCAATGTAAGTTGGAATGGCAATATGATTTATATTGTCAAATTTAATATATTCAATGTCTCGAATGCGAGCGGAAAGTGAAAAACGGAGTGAGACACTAGGTTCTCTCTATCTACCTCAGTTTGGGAGAAGAATGCAGCCAAAAGAGATTTTTTTTCAGGTTTAAGAAGAAATAAAAGGTGTATCACCATACCAATCTATATGAAACTACTAGCTGACATCGTCAACCTTATACCGTATAGAATAAGAATCATTTTAACAGATTTCTTCAATTACGCACATCGGGCGTGGTTCTTTTTTTGTTAAATATATTACATACGACACGGCAATTAGATTTTATTTTCTTGTTCTAGTAACAAGGCAACGCGTTACGCGAGGCGACCGGATACACTAAAAGGGCCTAATGTTAAAACACTCCATTCTGCACTTCAATTATTCATGATTTAAATAATGTGAGCAACCCAGCATAAACCAGTGCAATATTAAAATTAAATTAATTTAATATAACATATATTGAGATGAACTTTAGAATCATTTTGTTCCTAGTTTTATTTACATATGTAAAGAAAATGCCTATTATAATATAAGCAATTAACTGAATAAATGTGTTTTATTTCTCACCATGTCGTAAATATTATAATATTTTTACTACAACAATAATATTAATTAATTTTGAAATAAAATTATATATCATTAACTAAAATAAGTAGAAAATACAATCCATTGACTCTCTGATATGATTTATATTTTATTTTTTTTACATTACAATTATGCTAGATAAAGTAATCATGGTTTACTTACTTAAGAGTACATATATTCAATTTTTAGTCCTAAGTTTACTAAATTTTAATTTAAAACTTAGTCTTAGCATAAAAATAAATCACGACAAAGTATTGTAACACATCCAGGTAGACTAGTAAATTTAATTGCAACATTTTAAATATAATTTAAGTGCACACATGTACCTCTAACTTAGCACTATTGATACTTTGCCCACATTTTTCACAAATTGTAACTTCAACATGTTCTAAAATGTGTATATCTCTCAATTTCATAGTTAAAAACTTCTCCTGGCATATTGTACATTCATAACATCTTGTTTCATGCTGTAAGGAGTGTCGTTGGAGACTTGCATGACTTGCGAAGCTCCGCCCACAAGATTCACATAAATGCCGCTGCGGTTTTTTAACTTCTGTGTGTGATTTTACATGGTTGAACATTTCACGGTGATCTTTTGATGTGAAAAAACATATTTTACATCTGAAATAGAAAAGAGAACATTTTATGAATTTTACTCAATAATATGCTTCAATGAAGGGCTTTAGTGAAAAAGAGTTCAAAAACTAGAGTAAGTATATGAAGCTGTTGTGTGGAGCACAGCTACAAGTGTGTGGCTGTACATGAAATATTTAAAATTTTCTTTTCCTTGCTACAATAACTTGGTAACAAGGCAAGAAGGCAGGCAGAATGTCTCAAATTCAATTAGAACTGCTATTTGATTGGATGGAGTGTTTCCACACTAGGTTTTCTCTCTGCCTACACTGCTATGTGAGAAAATGTGGCTACAAAAAAATAAGTCAAACATATCCATATACATATACTTAAAATAACATACCCAAAAGACACATTTTTGTTATTCCCATGAAATTTCTTCTCATGATTTGATAAATCTTCGTCACCAGTAAACTTGGAGCCACAAAGTTTACATTCTCTTTCTTCTGCTTTTAAAACATGAGCCCTTGCATGTTTAAACAGCTGAAATCTCTCACTGAATTTTTCCCCACACAATTTACAAGAATATACAAATCCCATTGATGCTATATGATCTATTTCACATTTTCTACTATGTTTTATTAGTGTTTCCTTATTTTCAAAATGTTCACCACAGTTACACGATAAATGTGTAAGTACACTATGAGTGAGAGCATGTTCTCTCATTTTTTGTTTTGAATTAAATATTATTTTGCAATGAACACAAGTTCTTAATGCTATATCACATATACTTAAATGATGTGATAATTTCTGTATGCTAGTCAACTTTGCCTTACAAGCAAAACAGGAAAATGATTTATCTAATTTTATCTTCTTTGGCTCAGTTTCTTTTATTAAAATTTCTTTTACTATTTCTATATCTGAATCTAAAACATCAATGTCCATATTTAAAGATTTTTTGGATGTACTCGCAGAATCCTTTTTTTTAGGACTTGGTATTTTAATAAGTTTACTATTAGCTGCTCTGAGGGATTCATTACCCTCGACTTTATCCAACATGTTTACTATGGAGGGTATGTCATCTTTACCTAAATTATTTAAATATTCCTCTATATTTTCGGTATTATTAAGAAATTCTAAAAGAGAGTCAGAATTATATTCTGAATCAGGCAATGGTTGGACGTGGATCTTAGCGTCAGCTGATTTTTTCGTCTCTTCTTGTAAAGAGGATTCTAACCAATCTTGTGAGCAGCGTGCGTTTAATTGAAAATTATAAAACTCATTTAACTGAGATATACAAGATTCACAGATAGATTTAGGAAGTTCATCGTGAATTGAAATTTGAATAGGCAAACAGGATTTAATATGTAAATGTATAACGGGATTGTCCATAATAGAAATGTGTTTAGATTCCACATCTAAACATATACGGCAGCAATTTTTAACGTTACTAGCCATTCCAAAAAATAATAATTAAGATGCAACTAAATGGACAAATGGCTACATTTGTTTACAAATAATATGAATTGAAATCAGATGTCTTCAGCAGTCTTGTGTCAATGTCATACAATAATGGAAGTTATATTGACATTTAATCTTTAATCTAGAAATTGTGTTAGAATTGGTATGAATTAGTTATTAAGTTAATTTCAATATTACCAATTCTCATCTTAACATTTTCTTTACAAATGTGGTCATATTATGATAAGATTAAAATAAACATACCATTTTTGATGTCGATATATGTATTCAAATTGATCCAATAAACCAAAGTCCCACACCGCACACACATAATATTATTGTCAATATAATATTGACAATAATATTGATTAGTATATGGTCCCGCATACTACTCAATATTATTGACAATATTTCGTCGTAAAATCTGACGCATTTCCTCAGTAGCTTTATTTGTATACGTACGTGTTAAATCTAAAATAGATAGAAAGAAAAAAATCGTTGCTTTTATTATAGTATTTAGCTTACTTACAAAAAAGGTAATAAAAAAAGATTAATCATAGACTGGATGACAATAAAACCGAAGTTTAATCATTTCAATACCATTGATGAACTACAGAGGTCATTCATGGCCCAGGGGCAAAAAAGTTGACTGTAAACGCAACTGTGGGCTAAATTCTCGCTTGAGAAAATGCAATATTCTATTTTAATTTTTTCGATATGATATCGAGGCTAGTCGCAGCATTGAGTTCCGCCAGTCAACACGCAATGCCTCCAAAAGTCGGTATAAAATGGGGAACATGGCAAATGTATTGTTTCCAACGAACCACTGCTTAATACCATGGTGAAGAATGTTAGTTCCTTTATTATGGTAATTAATTAAATTACTATGATTCATCTTGCAGTGTGCGGCATAAAGCGTGAAGGTAATTTTACTAACATAGGATATTTAAAAAAAAAACATGGGGATGAGAAATAGCCGCTTTTAAAAAATATTATCAATTTGGTAAGGTTAGTTATGTTTTTTAATACATACTTTTTTAACCCACTATTTTTCTTGACCTTATCGTGATTTGCTTCAATACATGTGTTCTATAGCTCTGGATAAATTTCCCATGTTTTAATAAACTCTAATAAGTATTATTTTTCTGTGGGAGTAGTAATATCAACATTATTTTCGTTATTTACACTGTTTTTTCGTCTTGAATAAAAAGAATAAGCCTAGCCTTTGAAATTTGGTCTTAACTTAAATATTGCCCCGCGCCCACCACACGACAATATTTCCTATTACAATTTATTTCCTCCTATATTGCCTTGGCAAAAACAGAATTTCTAGAAATCTACAATAATATTGAAAAATTGACCGCACACATACAATATTATTGATAATACTATATAGTACTTTATTGACAATGTTATTATACTTGTGCGGCCAGGCTAAAGTGAGGAAGTGGATGGCAATATTATTTTACATTTATTTTAACAAGGTTCTCTTCCTACTCAATAAACTGTATATCATATCACACACACACATATAGTTCTATAGATTGTAAAACATTTAATATAGTACCGTATCATATAATTGCAAACAATATATACAGTAAATATTTTTAGTTAATTATCATTTTTAGACGAAACATGTCACTCCCTTGTCAACGGCTGTCAGGATTTTATATTTTGCAGAACTGAGAAGGATAATGAAAAATATATTCTAAGCTTATGTCTTTAAAGCCTGTTGATTTATTATATATTTTCCAGACGAGTGCACAATAGTTTTAATGTAATGTGACGGCTATTATAGTATAATAAGTATAAATATTGCGTACTTAAGTATTTAAAAACATTGTTTACAAAGTTTATTCGAAATGTCCGCAAAAGAAGAAAATACTGGTTTGGAAGCAGAGGAATCTCTATTGTACTCTGCAAGACATGGCGAGCTCAAAGTAGTAAAAGCTCTTTTAGAAGCTAAAAGGGAAGGAAATTTAAGATTAGATATCAATTGCAAAGGTAAGCTTAATTTCGGTACAAATTTTTATACATACATTATTTTTACATAAAATTATTTCTATTTTGTAAATATTTTTATTATGATTCAACATACTTAATAATAAAAGATTACTAACAAATATTTATGAATCATAAGTTACTTTTGATAGTAAAATATCTAGACAAATCATACAAAATATTAATTACCATGCTTAGTTTATATGTATTTGCCACAGCTTATACTATGATACAGTTAAACATAATAATAGTTGAGTTTAATAAAATATTCTTAAAATATAAAAGAGTAGAAAAATTTTGCATTAGCAGTTAAATTTTTTTAAGCCTCACACTCTGTGTTTTACACAACATATTTAATATTTATAAATTTTAAATATTTCCTCTACCTTAATATGTGTAAAACACTTTGAAAAATGTTAAAATGATAAGGTATAACCATAAATTGGTATATAGTAAAAGTTCAGTTTCAATTTTTAACAGTACTCTCTCCTACTAATATGATAAAATTTGCACTTTTAAAAAATATAGCATGAAAATAATATTTTAACCAATTTAAAGATAGAATACAACATCTAGCATTTTGTGTACTTGGCAAATGCCAGTGACAATTTAGTAAATATAAAACCAATCAAATTTTCACTTTGTCATAACTAAATCACAGTAGTATCATTAAATTATATTTTACTTTTTTAGCAGTTTATTATTTAGTATATAGTGCCCAATTCTATCAACATTGCATATTGAGCGGATGAACTCGATACCATGCTTTGTTTTCCAAAGTAGGAAAATGAAAATAATTTACATGAATCATACAAACACTGATAATGGGTTTGTAGGTATTATTTGGTATCCAACCATATTCTACCATTTCCACACATTTCTAGTACCCAATATACAAATTCATTCTTTCAACAAGCTTGTAATCTAACTAACTAAATCTATGCTATGATACAGAGCTATGATATTTAACTTTTTAAGGGACAGATCCATCCATAAATTCCTTAAAAGCCAGCAATGCATTGATGATCCCTCTGGTGCTGCCAATATTCAGGGGCAACACTTAACATGTAATCACTTAGCATCAGATGATAGTGTACATAAAAAAAAAACTGTCCCACTGCACTCTGCCTCAAATATATTTTAAATTTTAATTATGTATTTAAATATTTGATTTACAGGTAATTACTAGTACTTATATTCTTTATTTGTTTGTATTACAGGCAAATCAAAGGGTAATCTAGGATGGACACCACTCCATTTAGCAACATATTTTCGTCATGCGGATGTGGTAGAGACTCTTTTAGATGCTGGTGTGGACGTCGACGAAGTCAATGACACTGGTGACACGGCCTTACATAAGGCCTCGTTTATAGGGAATGAGGTAAGGATATGATATAAAATATTCATTTATAGTTAAAACATTTTTGCAAGTAACTCTTTCAGTCTATCTCGTTTTTTAGATATAAAAATACTCTTCCTTTTCTTACTGAGTTCTTGACAGAATATGTATAATATTGTCGACGGGTTGTGGCCTGGTGCAAACCAAAGTAAAAAACAAAAATGAAATCTTCACAGCCAGCTAACTTGACGATCACAAGTCGCCACAACTCGTTGACTGTACTGTAAAGCCTAAACTTTTTGGTACAAACAGCTAAAATTTGTTATGTAGGTTACTTGAGGATGGTAGTGAGTATTAAGAGAGGTTCCCCAGTAACTTCCTATGGAATTGTGAAAAAAAAACTAGATTTATGTTTTAAAATGGTAGTTACAGAAGATAATAATATCAACAATTAATTAAACAAATATTTTGATAGCTTACTTTATTTATAATATGCTATCATAATATCAATTTTCTCACCTGTTACCATTTGTATTTTTGACAGGTTCTTATTTTTATTATAATTTATATGGTGCTTAACACATGGGAGTCTCTTTTTGGCGAAAAAAGGGTGAACTGGCTATCCTATTTCCTGTAGCAAGCATTTCCTAGGAACACTATTTATAAAAATATTAAAATATTGAAAATTGTATATTTTATACAGCAACGTTGTGATTTATATAGCGACCGTGGCTATCGATTACACAACGTGGTTACTAGTATAGAGAAGATAAAAAACTTTAAAAGTTACTACTATATAGACAGAGTATGAAAAAAGAGTTTTACTTAATTCCTACATATTAAGGGGCAAACAGAAAAAACTTACTTACTTACTATAAATCAAATCTATATATATATATATATATATATATATATATATATATATATATATATATATATATATATATATATATATATATATATATATATATATATATATATATATATATATATATATATATATATATATATATATATATATATATATATATATATATATATATATATATATATATATATATATATATATATATATATATATATATATATATATATATATATATATATATATATTGAACCTACCAGTTGCCGCCTACAACTCTGTTTTCGTCGATTTTATAACGTAAAACATGAAATCCCTCTTTTGCCATAGGAAGTTTGAAAAGTCCTCTCTTAGTGCTCCCTTATACCCACCTTCCAATGAAACTATAAGATCAATTTCAAGTTCCTACTCTGTGTGTTCGTTTGTGTTGTCTGTCAGTTTTATATATTAATGTTAAAAGGCGGAACCTAAACCCACACTGTACTAGTGAAATGAAAATGGTATGAAATATAAACGTTCCTTTGAACGGGAATTACACTTATAATCATCTTTGTATATACAGTCTGACAACTATCTTGTTGGGTATATTTAATTCATATGCTATGTACGATATATTGTGTTGTCGACCTTGATACTTCTTAGCTGAAAAATACCAAATCTTTATCTTCATTATGTTAATAAATCTTGTATTTCAAAGACTTTAAATGAACTTTTTTATAACTATTTACTCTTTTTATTCAAATTGTCGATATTTTTTTAGAATTAATAATACATTTTATAACTATTCTATTAAAAGGTTAAGTTAAGTTAAGCATGTAGCAACCTATAGTTATAAGTATAGTTTATGACGGACTATTCTAGATAATTTGTGATGGATACTAAGTTATGTATAGTGGAAAAACACAATTGTAATATAAGGGCATTGGAAATATTATTATTTAATAAGCTTTTATAAAACAAAATAAGAGACCGTCGTGACACATTGAAACGGCGTCTGACTTAAACACGACGGTTGTGGGTGTGACCCCCCACCTGGTAGATTGATTATATTTAAATTATTCGTATTGCATCGTTCTGATAGGGAAAACGCAGGGTTGTGTTCCGCCACTCAAAGAAAGCAAAGAACGAAGAATTTTATCACTAGGTTGCTTTATACTGCAAATAAAGGAATAAGAAAAATAAGAATAATTGACACGCTTTATAAACTTCACTTGTTATCAGCAATCGATTATACACCGCTATCGCTACATTTAACGGTAGTTTCCTAGACTTACTTCTTGTCGTTCGATTTCTTGAAAATTTGCACACTTGCTTAGATCCAATGACAATAATATATATTTATCGTATTAACCTGATGCTTTTGCTAGGAACACCAGGATATAAAAAAATATTTCAAAGCGTGCTTTTTATTCTTTATATTAACTGTCTTGTGGCTACTTTTTTTAGAAAACCTATAAACATTTTAACATAGCTGGATTCGAATCAGAAACTGTCTGTTGGTAGAACAGTTCAAATTCGTAACGTTAAATTTTTAAACGTTCTCTAGCTTTATTGAAAAGGATTTCTTGTGGGTTCGATCCCCAGAACTATGTACTTAAATTTATATTTCTATTTCTTCGCTCTGGTGTCGAAGCAAAGCGCGCCGTTGAGTTCTGCCACTCACCACGCTTCCAGAATTCAGCAGAAAGTGGGGAATGAAGTATCTTAACACTAGGTTCCCTCTGTCTAACCTGCTGTGTGGAGGATACAGCATTACTTTCCATCTAAGCGTAACATCAACAAAGAGAACGGAGCGAGTTCATTTTAACTCTTTCTGCTTTCGCTCGGTCCGTTCCTTATCATTTTAAAGGAGTCCTATATAAGAGTAAACCTATTTTGTTTAAAAAAGTGACCATTTCGCCTTAACATTACCCGCTTATTTCTCTTTCACGGTGGAAATCGGGCTTTAATGTGAAATAACACTTTAAAAAAGTTAAGAGTTTTTCAAGTCTTTAAACCATGATTATTATCTTGTTATCGTCCAGGAGTTAGTAATTCTCCTTCTAAACTACAAAGCCGATGTCAACATAATGAACGGCGAGGGTCGCACCGCCTCAGACGTGTGTAAGACACAAGATGTACAAAGGCTGCTACAGGCGGCCGGACTTGCGGAGAGAAGAGACAGAGAACGGAGACTTTTGACGGCCGCCAGGGAGGGCAGAGTGGATGATGTACAGCAATTGGTAAGTGTGCAGATTTAATTATATGTATGTACAGTACAGTATAGTACAAGTCGTGTACTGCAGGGTAGGCTTATAGCAATAATCGTGAAACTAAAATAAAAATATTAAACCACTTACATAACAATTAGATAAGAAAGAGTAAAAGTAAAGTAATGTATTACTTGGTTCTGTTTAAAGCTCATCTGTAACAAAATTTATAATACCATTTGTCATACAAAACGCAGCATTTCAAATCAATCATATATAGGTACTTTCTTCGAAAAATGGTATTCATGAAGATATTTTAAAATTATAATTATTTTACAATTTTTAAAATGCTCAATTTTTAAAGAAAGATTTTGAAACGTATGAAAATTCGAACGTCACAGGATGCGTTGCACTGTTTCCTAGAGACACTGGTACGAGTCGCGTTATGTTTCTAAATATTTAATTAAATTTTATTATTGATGAGATTTATTTATTTTTCAGTTAAGCAGTTCAAATCCTCCCAATATTAATTGCATTGATTCACAAGGCAATACGAGTTTGCATTGCGCCGCTTATAGAGGCCACGCCAGAGTTGCCGTACTTCTGCTAGAAAATGGCGTCGATACAACATTAAGGAACAATAGTGGTTTGTATATATTTTTCTTTACTTTACTTACTTTATTCCATATTTGTTCACATTTTTTTCTTCTACCATAAAGGAAAAATAGATATATAAATAAATTATTTATTTCCTTAGAGTGTGGATAACACTTTAAAAATATAAAATATATTTAGAATTCAGTTAGTTTCGTTTAAATATGTTGAATTTGTTTAAGCGCTGTAACCAATAAATAACCTCTACGTCTTTATTATAAAAAACAAAATAAAGATGTAAAAATATAAAAGCATTATATAATTAATAATTTACAGGCCAACTAGCAATAGATATGTCAAAAGACAACGACATGAGGGAAGTTTTAAGTGTGAGACCGGCGCAAAGACTGCAAAGAACGGCGGCGCGTTTTGAAGGACCACTGCTAAAACGATCTAGGTTTCTAGGATGGAGGCCTATATGGGTATTTATATATATATATATATATATATAATTTTTTGTGTCCTGTCATCCGTCGGGCAACTGTCATCCGTCCAATCCAAAAAATATCGCGCCGTAAAGTATCGCGCCTAACCTCGATACCAGAGCAAAGAAATGGAAATATAAATTTAAGTAAATATTTCATCTCCTCGAGTGGGGATCGAACCCACAACCAGTCGGTTTTACAGTCACACTACAGTCTCAAGAGTTGTATTACATCGAAACGATTAATATAATGCAATAAAGACTTCCTCAATACATGGATTATACAATACAAATTGGACCAGTAGTTCGTAAGATTATTGTGTTTAACCAAGCGAACAAATCAACTTTATAATATGAGTAGACAGAAATCACTTACAATATTATATAGAAAGAAGAAACCTTGAAATAATTAGGTAGTTTTTATTTTGTAATACATGACAATTTTAATATTGTATGCTACCTACTAACCATTGTTTTTTTTAATAAAAAAAAGATTGTTATTTTATTAGTAATATATTTAAATAAATAACATACATACTATCTATGTAAATTTTATTTTAATGTTTAAGTTCAGTACAGCCGACGTGTTGCGGTCGCTACTACTAATCTCAAATTTGCACAACCTACAACTTACTTTAGAAATGGTGGCCGCGACCAGTCGATCGTATTATAGTTCTGTGTTTGTTTTTGTATTTTTTATAGACATAGCAGCGTAGGCAAAAGGTACCTGGGTACTTAGTGTTAAAACACTGTTTCCATATGCAGTATGTAGAGAAAAAAAATATAGTTTTTTGTAAATAAAGCAATTAATTATGTTTTTTATACAGGCGGTCCTCCAACGCGGTGTTCTCCTCTACTACGGTTCGAGAGCAGAAGCGGCACGAGAGAAAGGAAGATGGCGGGACAGAAAATACCTGGACGGTGCTAAATTGTCCGCCCCGGACTCCGAACCCGCACTAATGCTAGTTGCGTTCAGTGACGGTGATAACCATAGACTTGCTGTACCGCAGGGTGATAGTGTTAATGCTTGTAGACAGGTGGGTTTTATATGGAAGAGACGTTAGTAGCATATATTTGAATAATTTATACATATAATAAAAATAGCTCAGTGACGGCACGGGGGCACACAATATGTCTGTAAACGTAACAGGTTGTGGATTCGATTCCCATTCGAGGAAATAAATCTTTTTTCCATTTTCTTTTTTCCAAGCAAAGCGCGACGTTGTGTTGGAACACTCAGCACGTATTGCCTCCAGAAATCGGCGGAAAGTGCAGAACGAAGTGTCTTAGCACTGGGTTCCCTTTGTCTACCCTGCTATATGCGGACTACATGCTATATGCGTGAAGCTAAAAAAAAATATATAACAAAAATGTAACTCATCACTGTCTGTCTATACAGTGAAGATATATAAGAGAAAAAAAACTACCTACCTAAACTATACATTTTAAAATTTTTAACTCTTTGTCTAAACATACTTAGAAAAACGTTTATGCGTTTGTGAACGCTAATCTCATTTTAATTGATTCATAAATAAAAAAATATTCAATACAAATTATTATCTACGACAACTGCTACAAAATAAGTGTTTTATTAATTGGCTGAAACATTCGTTTTTAATGTATGAATTGATAGTCTTTAAAACGATATTGTTATTAGAACACGAAAATAATTTAGATGAGAAAATAAATAATTTTGTACTACAAGCAGGCGAAGCCGCGAGCGGGTGGCTAGAATAAGTTTCTTTTATGTAAAGAAAATAAAATAAAAGGTATTAATTATTTATACAATAAAAATAAAAAACAAAAAAATATTAATTATACAATATGATATAGCACAGCTGCATTGTTTGATATTGGTTTTTATGGTGTTTGAATTTGTTACTAAGAAAATGATGCTTTTTATTTAAAGACTAAGACTTTTGATACAACATTAGTAATAACTTCATTTTAAATATATTAATATTTTTTATTCAATTCCAGTCATGGATAACAGCGTTCAAAGAGCACATTGCGTACTCGGGCCATTATCTATGGGCGGGGGCATCCCCCGACACAGCTAGAGAGGCCACAGAAGACTTGGAAGATGACTGTAAACCTTTAGGTAGATACTTATTAGTTTTTTTATATATATATAAATAGTTATATTTAGTTTTGCTATTTATATACATACATATTGGGTATTCCATGTTCCTACAGGAAATAAATGTTACCTATGATTTTTGTGATATTTTCATATGTTAAACCTATTAGGTAGTATTTAAAACTACATTAAAAATGTGTTGTAATTCATATAATGTGTATAGAAATCAAACACCTCTTGGCTTTTACTCGATTTATTATTCTTGTCCAAAGTAAATCTCATACACAAATTCAGCATTGTCCAAAAGACCTTTCTCACTCGCTAAAAATCTATATCAGTCATTACCTAACACTTGTGCAACCTTGTAAGGTTATACTAGACCTTGTATTTTTACAATATTATCTATAAAAATTATAACTATAACTAGCTTCTCGCTTTATCCCTAGCGGGGTAGTCCGTTCTCTTTAAACGGAGTGACAATGACACTGTGTTTTCGAAGGTCAACCGAGGTTTCCCCCTACCTCTTTTACTGCTCACTTTTCCATCATAAATCTTTTGGGTAACGGAATTTTGTAAAAATCGCCTTGCAGAGATGCTGACAACATGAATAAGTTGTAACAAGCGTATAAAAATGTCGACGTAGCTTGATGAGAACATATGGCTTAGTGGTCAGAGCGCCTGGTCGGTGTCCAGGAGGTGCGGGTTCGAGTCCCGCTACGATCAAATTTTTATACGTTTTCTAAATAAGTGTAGATTAACACTTTAAAAATGTTAAAAAATAGGGTAGAATTTGTACAGCTACAATACTACATACAATTTAGCATTTTTTCCAACAATTTTGATTTTTAAATAAATCTTTTGTTGATCCGAATTTATTCCGATATTTTTTTTTATGATACAAAACAATTGCATAGTATTTGATAGTAAAGTACCTCTACCTCCCGCCTCCCGCTCGGCAGGCTCCATGCAGGACGCGCTGACGACGGCCACCAACAGCCTGGCGCTGCTGGACACGCAGCTGCGCGAGTGCGCCGCCATCGTGGCCGCGCTCGACAAGAGCGTCAACGTGGGCAACTCGCTGCACCACTCCGCCTACATGGTCAGACTACCCTACCCTTATTTGGACGCTTATTTATGTTTAAATATTCCTTCATGGATTCTTTTCAGCACTTTTACCTTATACTTACATCTACTTGTTTCCACTCCGTTCTTCGTTTCTATTTATTTCTACTACTCCACTCAATCCTGTGAATATAATATTCCGCCTCCATTCATCTTGTTAGCCATGCGCCATTTTTCTATGCGCCTTTTATTATAACAAAACTGTGTAAATATTTTTAAAGTAGCTTTTTACTGGTATAGGACATTACCGTGTCGTACATATATGTTATCTACAATTTAGCAATAATTATACTCTTATATCTATTACTTAGAGTATAGCTAGCTAGGCAGAGGGAACCTAGTGTTAAGACACTCCGTTCCCCACTTTTGTTTATTTAACCGTATAAATCTCTTAACTTTCGTGTACAGAGGTTTCAACACGCGTGCGGCTCCGGGCAGGCGGCGCTTGCGGCACTGAAACACTGCGCGGCGTTAGTGGCTCAAAACAGAGATCGCGATAGACACGCTTTAGCTACACAGGTTAATGAAATATGGGATTTTTAATAATAGTTTAATGTTAGTTTTACTATATATTTTCGTTTTTGTGCCTTTGTTTCATCATTTGTGTAGTATTGTTTTTTGTTTAAATTCACACTAAATCGATCGATCAGAGAAACCTAATTTTAGGATATTCAATTCTCTTTAAGACATTGTGTGTTGAATGACGGAACTCAACCCCGCGCTTTGCTTTGTCACCAGATCTAAGAAATGAAAATATGAAATATTTTATTCCTCCAAAGACAAATCGAACCCTTAACCGCCGCTTTTATAGTTACATACTTGTGCCCCTGCGCCACGACGGCCTCAATTATATTATGTATGTACATGTTTTGCAATAATTATTACACATTACAGATAGAAAGAAACAGAGTGCTAGAAGAAGCACTAGCGGCGTTGGCGAGAACACATCACGCACTCGAAATGTCTGTTGCGGAGGAATTGACGAAAGTATGTTTTTTTAGTTAATTTTAATATAATTCACATATATTTATTGTATAGTTTGTGTTAGAGAAAAATTATTATGAAACTATCTACAATAATAAATATAGATACAACGATTGTGTTAGTCTTAGCCTAAATATTTTTAAGTTTATTATATTTTTCACCCTCGTCCCAAAAAAAAGAGGTGTTACTACACCACTATATCTTATAAGTTTGACGTGTCTAGCTCCTGAAACCGTACTCAAATCGGTCCTGAATGGACTTTCTTTATTTAAAAGGCTTGTTCATCGCGGTGGTTTTTATCTATGTTGTATGAAAATCGGATTACCAGCTTAAAAGGTATAAACATTTTACCAAGGCGAGGTGGCATTTTTTTTGTGTCGGGGGTTTTTAATTATTTTTATTTAAGGTTATATAAACTTAACTTAGTTTCCCACTGTAATCCTGGCTGGGTAGCTTGGGAATAAATAGAGGTGCCTACTACGACGTACCTACTAGACGTGTTTAGTAAATTATTGTCGGTGTACATGTTTTTTTATAATTTCAGAGTAAAAGAAAGAAAAAGATATCACAATCAACGAACGATTCGAAGGAGAACTTCTTTGACGTTTACGATGGTATGTTGTCTTTTATTTAACTACTAGCGACCTGCTCGCGGCTTCGCTCGCTTAATCTACTGAATTATTTACTTAATACACAGAAGTTTGTGTTTTAATATACCTATAATGTATGTTTGTAGCGCACTTAATATTTCTAATGTGAAAATTATTAAAACTTTAGGTTGCATTTTCGTAATTCCCATTAGAATATTCAATTGAATGTTAAAAAAAACAACTTATCGATATATACAATAAAATTGTAACTCATCGGTATCTGTACATATAAGGAAGCTATGTCAGAAAATTTGTTATTACTAGCGTTTAACAATGTAATAGAACTTGATCAGTTTGTCTGTGCATGAATAAACTTCATGCAAATCTCAGAAACAGCTTAACCGATTTAAGCGCACTTTTGTATTATAACAAACTTCCCCTAACATTTTAATCAATTCACAAATAAAAAAGTCAAAACCAGATTCACTCTGTATTCCGCCTATAGCAGAAATTACTAAATAATAATTAATTCCTGCTAGCGTGTATCGAACCCACACGCCACGTTACGTTACAGTCACTTCCTTGTGCCCCTACGTTACTATATAAAGGTATTGTCCACGCAGAGTCGGAGGACGACGACACGCTGGTGACGTGCGGGCTGTCGAGCCCGCTGGGCGCGCTGAGCCCGTGGGGCAGCCCCGAGCTGGCGCGCCGCACGCCCCTCGGCGGCCCGCAGGACGAGCCCGACGGTAACCTATAAGTTAGCTGTAGATGGGGCAGATTTGAATTTAGAATTTCTTTACTTATTACTTTTTTTTCCTTGTCCAAAAAGCCTGACTACAAGACGGCCATGATTTGTCAATTGTACAGTATACAGGTGGAAATGTCAGCACTCCTTTTACGGGAACAATATATAGAGTAAAATATTTAAACCCATACCTAAAAAAAATTACCAAGATCCGTCAACAGTTTAGACGTAGATTTTTTTACATTTCACGATAAACATCGTGAAATGAAAAAAAAAATTACGTCTGTATTTTGTGTGACGCAGTTACGCATAGAGATACCAATAACGTAAACACATACTAGTACAAAAATATTACTAAAGGTTAAGCAACTTTGCCGCCAATACCTACGACTCGATTTCGGAATAAGGCGTATGCGGAGATTTCCCTTTGATAGGTTTATGTGTGCGTGATAAATGGCATTTGATATTAATAATTTTATTATTTATTTTGTTTCAAAAAATCCCTTTAATTTTTGGGATTTTTTAAATTGTGTTAGGCTTTCATAGAGTAGTTAAAACTATGGTTTCATTTAAAGTGGTGCAGACACTTCCATTCTGTATAAATTTAACTATCATTAATGATAATAATCGTAATGTTTATTTGTATATTTTTCGCTGGCATTTTAAATTTATCGTTCACGCTGATATCATATGAAGGGCCATTTAAATGAAGTACTGTTTTTTTTTTTCATTTCGACGTTGGTCAGAACAAATGGTTTTGTTTATAATTTTAATAAAATGTGCCTAAGAGTATTTATTGAAATGGAGGTGTTTTTAATTAATAAAGTAAAAGATCTGCCAAAAAACCGCGTATACAAATACGGAGATGGATCTTCTTCCTCCTCAGATATTCCTGGTTCCGGATACGAATATCCGATACATCATTAATAACGATGTATATACAATTATTAAATCAACAGGTGAACGCACACCAACAAACGACGACCAAAATTACTACACGCGACCACTTTCTGCGTCCCCGCCGTCTTCCGGCTCCCCGCACTCTCTGCTCTCCGCGCTGTCGCCCGCCTCCTCGCGGGGCACTTTGGTGTCGCAAGGGGGACACGTGTACAGGAACGCGAGGCCTTACAAGAGGAACGCCAACCCCAGGTGAGAAACAAGGGATATGTTCTTTTTTGCTCATTCTGTATGTGTAAGCGAGATAGACAGTCTAATAAAACCCCAGGCACAGGAGAGAGTGCGAGAGGGCAAATAGTCTTCTATGTTCTATACATATGTGCGAATGAGATAAACAATTAGAAGGTTAACCAAAGGTAAAAAAAGGAAAGCGAGACACATGTATGTAACGTGTGAGAGCGAGAAGAGATATATTTTACTACGTTAAGTTAAAAAGTGTGAGTGAGATAGATGTATGACGTGAGAACGATATTTCTGTTTGGTGTAGCAAGGCCTTATAGAAAGAACGCCAACCCTAGGTGAGAGTGTGTAAGATATATTCTTCAATTGTAGCACTGTAGGTGCGAACGAGATAGTTAATGCCAGGCCCTAAAGGAGGAATGCTAACCACAGGTGAGAAAGATGGATGTATCGGGTGAAAGCGAAAAGGGAAGTGTTCTCCAGTTGAATGCATTTAAATGTAAATAAGATAGATACTCTTATAGAAGTTAAATTTAGACTTTACTTATAGAGAAACAAAATGAGTGGATATATTAAATGGCCTTCGTAAAATTGATAAAATAAATTGTATATTGGTTTCTATAAGTCTAGGTAGGTCAATCTAGTAAGTCATTTTTTTTAGTTAGTGAATTGAGAATATGCTAAGATAATACCAAAATTTAATAAATGTAAATGAAGTCTTATAAGATATATAAGTTAATATTGTAACATTACAATTAAAAAAATTATAAGACATGACATTAAAACACTACAAACTCTGTAAGAGATCTCTTCAAACCAACCAGTGGAAACGGGTGAGTGACAAGAAGCAGGTAAGAAAATGGACAATTAAAGAAATATATTTAGTAATTCATAATGTTACATTCATAGCTTTAACTTTATTGCTATACAATACAATACAGTATACTTTATTGCACGTAAATTTTCACAACAACAAAAATTTACACACAAAATTAACAGAACCAACATGTACAATAGAACGGCCTTATCGCTTAAAGCGATCTCTTCCAGGCAACCTTTGGTTGTTGGAGTTGTATATATAAAAAAGGAATTTAATAATGATAAATAATATAAATAAATAAATATACATTAATATAAAATAAACATAATAAGTAACATGCATAAATAAATAATATATAATATTTTAACATTTAAAAAATATTTTGGTGTTAAAAACAAAGGCTAAGTTAAATATTCAAATAGTATTCCTTACTTAATAACATAAAATTTTTGAAAGCATTTGATTTTTATTGGTAAGGAATTTTACAGTTCTTTTTTTATCTTTAATAGTAAAAGACGTTACGAGAGTTAGACAGAAAAAGGAAATTAAAGAGGAATTTCAAGTAATACATTTTTGAAAGGATTAATTCGAAAATTCAGACAACAATTTTTTTTAAGTGTTTGCTAAAAAGACAAAAAAAATATTATGTCATGATGAGAGAAGTCAAATAATCATGTTTATGCTGTTTTTTCGCTTCTCGCTATATCCCGCACATAGCAGGAAAGGCATAGGGAACCTGGTGTTAAGATACCTTGTTCCAATTAGGACAATTCTGTTCCCCACTTTCCGCCGAAATCTGGAAGCATTACGTGTTGAATGGCGGAACTCATCACCGCGCTTTATCTCGTTACCAGAGCAAGACAATGAAAATAGTAAATATTTCTTTCCCCTGAATGGGAATCGAACGCACGACTGTGGTCTGCGCCACAACGGCACCAGATTTTTTTATTATTTAAAAATGTATATTATTATTGTTGTTTATTTTTTTATATCCAATTCTATTTTTTTTTCTTTTTTATAATATGCTTTATATTTGTTATTTTATTTTTGTTTCAGTTCCAAGTGGTCACTATAAATTGCTCAACCGTACAAATCTTTAAGTAAAGCACTATAATTGAAACATTTACGTAATGAAAGCGCAAAACTATTTTTATAATCAATTTTACACTTCTGTTTTATTATACACTCTATGGTAGCTGTCATTTATTTTTTTGTGCTATTTTTCTTAACGAAAAAGAAATATTATATATTTCTTTGCAAGTTGGTACATAATTTCTTATATATTAAATTTATGTTGCTTGCAAATAGGTACAAAACATTTTTTTTCTATTTTAAAAAAAACAAAATCAATACATAAATTTATTACATAGGAAATTAGTTGTTATTTAAGGAATAATAACAAATATCTTCACCAATTCCTGTATATTTTAATTTTCAAAAACTGTATATTATATACTTATGATTTCTTTATTAAAATGAAAATATTCAGATGATAAAAATCATCTAAAGTGACATTTTTTGTTTCAAGTAATATGCTATTTTATTTTCTTTTTTTAAACTTCAATCTCTCTCTCACATACAGTAAGAACGTGTCGGTAGGGGTAACCCAGCATTAAGACACTCTTAACTACTCTTTCTTTTGTTACCAGAATAAAGAATTAAAATAAATCACTCTGCTGAGTGGAATTCGAACTATTTCCCTATATTATAACTAGCTTATTAGGTCAAATATAGCTTGTATGGGTCAATTAAAGGCCAAGTTATATTTATATTAGCGTCGATGTGAGAAGTAATATCCTAGAAGATAACTTCTCAATATTGTTATAGATTATACAAAAAAAGCTGGTTTAAGTACAAATATAAGTTTTTAATGTCCTTTATGTCTTAATTGATTTAAAAATATTTATAAGTCTATTATCGAATATTAGTAAAAGAGATATCGAAATTATGTCTTTATAATATGAGCTTCCAAGAACTTTGGATAAACATATCATCTACATTTTTATTTATTTTATCTTAAAAAAATAGTTTTACCTTAAAAAAATATATATGAAATAACAAATATACATATTATATTTCGTCGTCGTTGTTATAAGCAATAGATAAAATGTTTACCTTATTATAAGTCGCATTCGTTTTTTTTCTTTAAACAAGTGTTAGTATGTGTGTTCGTGTATGTGAAATCTTGGAAGCTCCCATCCCATTCAGCTGAAATTTGAATTTCAACTGCAATTCTGATGAAAATAATATTATATATACTCGTAATCAATATTGTTGTTAATTCAAAATGGCCACCGTAAAAAAATGGCGGTTACAAATTTTTGCACACCCACCTAATATGGGTATCAAATGAAAAGGTTATATTTTAAAAACACAACATATCATAAACAAATCTAAAAATCTGGTTTCTAAATATTTTTTTTTTAATTAATATTTTATATACATTGCTGACTGTGACTGACTCAAAATTTTTGAGTTTGTGTGATATATAAAGGAACCAAATTCTCATAACATTCCACTATATTACTAATTAGTTTAAATATGAGATTAATTTTATAATTTATATGTACATAACTAAAAGTATTAAAAAAGTGTCATAAAAATTTATAACTCATTTATATATCGAATACTAATATGGAAATGAAATGAAAATGTGAATTTTTGAATGAATATAAAGTAATAATATAAAAGTCGTCGCTATGAACTACCATTTTTATAATTACCTTAAAGTAAATTCTATATACTTGAAAAAAATATAGGTAAACTATATAAGACGGTACTTACAAAATAATTGCTCAAATATAACAATATGTTCTTCCAGTATGACACGGTCGATGTATCGTGGCCGAGCTAAAGTTATCCGTAGATGGCTGCGCAATTTAATTTTATTAATTTTATTGCTTTTAATAATTTTCTTCCCGAGTGAAGAACGCACAAAAGCTTAGAAAGCTTAACTTCAGAGTGGCCACGACTCGTCGACCGCACTGTAAAAATATACATATTTTTTTAACATTCTTGCAACAACGTGTTTCGTAAAATGAGTCAATCTAACTAATTATATAAGATTTAATAATGCAAGTCATTAAAATGCACAAAATTAACATTTTGACAATAGTTTTTTGACATTTACAGCGACCATCTTGTGTTTAGTTGACTTATGCTTATGTTATTATTTTTATTTTGTTAAGTTAGTTTAAAAGTATTATTTTGTTGTGTGTACCTGACGAAAAATGTGAATTGTGATTATTATAAAATGTTTTTGATGATTTTTTTAATTTATGATTCTACCATAATGTCAAGATTTAATTTGAAATTAAAGTTATTAGTTTTTTTATTTTTATTGTTTTATTTTTCCTTCAGTTCTTCTTTGTTTTTATTGTTAGACATATTACTGTTAAGTTTGTATTTTTTAGTTATTAGTAGTACAACATTAAAGTGTTTCTAATATAGTAGGTATGTGTCTACCCTTCCTTTAACCTTTTACTAAAAAGAATTCGAAAATAATTTTCAATAAATACAAAAGCCAATGTAATGAAAACTTGCCTTGAAGATTTGTCGCATTAAATTTACATAAGATCTAAATTGAAGTTTTTTAAAAGAAAAAAAAATGCATGAGTATTATACTCACAGTAATTTCTTTATGATTAAAAAAAAACGTTTTTATTTTATTTGTATAATGCACAACGACCCATTCCAACGATCTAATAACTCAAGCCTCTCCATAAAACCCGCTGTCAAATAAACTTATATGAAACTAAACCTGCAGTATACAGGGTGGAAGAGGCAGCGCTCCATTTACGGAAACAGCATATAGGGTAAAATATTTTAAACCTATACCTAAAGAAATTAATCAAGATGCCTCAACAGTTTGGACGTAGGATTTTTTTTTCATTTTACGATTTTTATCCTTACCTGTATTTCCTGTGACGCGATTACGTATAGATCCCAATAACATAAACACTTACTACTACAAAAATACTACTAAAGGTTAAACAACTTTGAACTTTATCGCCAATACATACGACTCGATTTCGAAATGAGGCGTTTGCGGCGGTGTTCCTTTGATAGGTTTATGTGTGCGTGCGTCATCCTTACAAATGGTGTTTTGTTTTAAAATGACAATTTTATTATTTATTTTGTTTGAAAAAAAAACTTTTTCATTTTTGGGAATTTATTTTTTTCTGAGTTATATTAGGCTTTTATAGAGTAGTTAAAACTGTGGTTTCTTTTAATGTGGTGCTGACACTTCCAACAAATCTCTGTATACAGGTATACAGAGATTTGTTGGAGACCATAGTAAAGCTTAGATCTCATCTCATGTATACAAAAAGTTTTGAATTCAAGATATGTAACATAATTTGAAGCAATGATTTTATTATACAAATATTAATTTGCGTAAGGAATAGTACAGTTCCTTGTGTTGTACATATTATAAACTTAAACAAAAAAAAATTAAGATTACAGCCAGTTTTAGGATAGTTTGCAACTATACAAACAAATCGAAAACCATTTATAAATATGAAAAATTAATTTACCAATTTCAATTTGAACCACAAACAATCAGATATAATTATCAGTTCAAAGTGTCCGAATTGCACCGCTTTAATAAATAAATATTAAATATATTCTACTGTATATAACATTTAATGTATTTTAAATACTCTTGCTATGTTACATAACAAAATTACAATTAAAATTCTAATGCAGTTCTCTAAATATCTCGTGTAGATAGAACGTTGTCGTTCTGTCAGTGTTAAGCCCCACGTTGGGCGCCATTTATTTTGTAGAGGGAAAGAGGGGCTTCCCACCCAGCCCGGCCAGTTGCGTCGCTGCGCTCGTCGCGGACACACGTGTTTTTCGTGTTTCTATATATCGTTTACCAGATCGTAAGTCCATCTGGTTACGTAAGAAATAATTAATTTGTGCCCAATGTGCTTTTATAATGCTATTTTTTATTGGTTTGTATCCCTTTCTGAATTATATATGTATATATTTTTCATTATATTACCTATATTTTATTGTAGAAAATTTAACTCATTTATAATACGTGACAGACGACAGTAATAAATTACGCACTTAGAGAGTTGAGTTACAAGGTTTTACTTTTTGACTAGAACTTTAAGTTCGGTCTGTGAGAAGATTGAAGTGACCTCATTTGTAACGATAGCTGTAACATTAAGCTTTCTTTTCGGATATATCTGGAATTTCTAGAATATTCTCTATAATTTATTTAGTTAATCTAGTTTAATAACTATAATACTTTTATTTAGTGTTTTGTGTATTATTATTAATGTTTTATAATTAAATAATTTTTATTGATTGTATAAAATATAATTTTATAATTTACTTCGTAACGTAAGGTCGTTAATTACAAAGTTTTAAAAATTTAGGTTCATTAAGTCAATTGAATTTTATATCTACAATCGTAAAAAATGCTGGAACTACGATACAGAAAATAGATCTTTGAGATTTTATTAAAAAAAAAATCTTAGTAAAATAAAATTGACGCGTATGTACATACCTTTATCGAATATTTTTTATCATATTTCCTTTATATTTCCTTTTGACATTTAGTTTCGCCACTTCGCCGGTCACTCATCATCATGCACAGTAGGTAAAAATAACTAATATAATATTATATGAGACATTAAAGGTTTAGGTTTATCTCAACATTTCACATTTTTGTAACGCTTTATGTGACAACTTTTATTGAAATGTTAATTATTTGTGGATGGCTGTGCGGCTAGCTTAGCAGTTCAATAGCTAGATTGGTACATGTCTATCTCTATCACAATAAAAATAAAAAAAATAAAAATCTATTGTAAATAATAATATTAGTAAAATTAAAATTTTTGAAGTGCAGGTGACATAGTAATCAACTAACAAAAGCATACATTCACATATTATCTATAGTACTACAATTTTTAAACTTTAATATTTTTTACAAACAAAATCATTCAGGTAGGTAATATAAAAATTGTAACAAAAGACAAATCTATAATTTTTGAAAATGTTGTCTGTCAGTTTATCTGTTTGTACACGCAAATCTTTTAAAGCGCTGGACGGATCTGAATGTTTTTTTATGTTACTTAGCAATTACGCCTGAGCTAGATTTAGGCTACATTTGATTTGATTTGAAGACTTGCAGGTCTGATTTAAAGCCGCAGTGGTTCAGCCAGCAAATGCTACCTAAACCAATATAGTTTAATTTAGCCACTATAAAAATTTACAGTATTACACTGTTCAAGAATATTACATAATAAAAATGTAAGGAATCAATATCTATTGAATGTCGTATACGATAGCTGCCAGTTTATGTAATATTTAAATTACTCTGAAAAGCACAATAGTTGAGTTTCTTGCCGGCTCTTCACAGCAGTATCGCCTTCGAGTTGGCGGTAACTTTTTATTGTATGTTCATTCGATGACTTAAAAAAAAATATATATCTTTTAAACATTTTTAAAGTGTTATTCCACACTTAGGAAAGAAAAATACTTATTTAGAAAACGTTTAAAAGTTTGAACGTAGCGGGACTCGGTTAGTGGTCAGAGCGCCTGGTCGGTTTCCAGGAGGCGCGGGCTCGAGTACCGCTACGTTAAAATTTTAATACGTTGTCTAAATAAGTAAAATATATTTAGCATGAATAAAGAATATTTTAAATTTGAAACAAAACTTGTGTTTTCCATTGACATATAAAATCTGGAACATCTGATGAACAAACATTACAGTTGAATAATGCAATGCATGTCTTAGCAAATGCTGTTAAGTATGATAGACTCTTCCGTTACTGAGTGACTGTCAGACAACTCACAGCTGGAATTACGAAGCGTATAACGCAAAAATGTGGTATGTAGGTTATCCGAAATTCGTATGTCAACCGGAAAACTAGATTTTACTTCATATAATACCCGCAAAAAAAAATGGCGGGCTATGATCATGGCTATAATAAATTAGATCCTAATAATTCACTGAATTTCAAATGTAATAAAACAACAGGAAATGATAAGTAAGGTAGAACTTGTGAAACATAATAGCAATAGTAAAACATTATTTGCTGATATTCACGTAAAACCAATTTTTCTTATATTCTGAAAGAAAAATCAATAATACACTGTTGCTGTTCAAATGAGATTGCTGGAAAACTCGATGCGTCATACATAGACCGGTTCTCAGACGTCCTGGCTCTGTGCCAGCTTAAATAACTTGTTCGCGTTTAATGCTATGACCTTGCTATTTACTGAACTATGACTAGTACTTAATATCACCTTAAAGTAAAGGATATCATGGTGAGGCCGTCGTGGTACAGTGGGGTAGCGGGACAGCGTCTGACTGTACACGCGATGATTTTGGGTTCGATCCCCACTGGTAGACAATGAGGGGCGTTACGTTCCTCCATTTACCACACAATGATAACATAGTTCCCCCTGTCCACCTTGTTATGTTATGAGGTCGTTTTTTTTGCGTCATATTAATTTCAACATATCAGTTGAGGCCGGTCGTGGCGCAGCGGCACAAGGTGTGACTGTAAAACCGACTGGTTGTGGGTTCGATCCCCACTGGAGGAGATGAAATGTTTACATAAATTTATATTTCCATTTCTTCGCTCTGGTGTCGAGGTTAAGCGCGGCGTTGAGCTCTGCCACTTAACACGCAATGCCTCCAGAATTCGGCAGAAAGTGGGGAACGGAGTGTCTTAACACTAGGTTCCCTCTGCCTACCCTGCTGTGTGCGGGATACAGCGTGAAGCTAATTTTTTTTTTTTTTTTAAACATCAGTGTACCGTAAAAACTTCCAAAAACCTGTTGAGTTGCGGCTTCGCCTGTATGTATTACACGATTATTTATTTTCTAATCTGAATTACTTTCATGTTTTAATAATATTATCATGTTAAAGACCATATCCATACAATGATAGCTAAAGGTTCAGCCAATTCAATAAAAGATTCAATAGAAACTTCTGAGATTAGCGTGAACAACGCACAAACAGACGAAAAAAAATCATTGTTTCGAGTTCTACCACATAAAGAAATATAACAATAACAATTTTTCTCACATATGTTCCAAATACAGATAGCGATGAGTTAAGCGTGAAACTGAAATTTTAGTTTCCAAGGACTTCATAAAGCACATAGTGGGTGACGGTTCATAGTAACAGAGCCCTTAGATCGCAACTTACATCTAATACATTATTTAGAGTATTAGGTAAACAATATTATGGTAATGAGGGGATCGCACTAAGTAAGTATATAACAATAGGAAAGCTTACTTAAGCGATATGCTGTGTACATATTAACATAAGCCTAAGGATTATGTTAATGGTTTTGACCCTTTTAGTTTGTGACGTCGTTAGATTATATAACAGCAATAGAGTCAAATTTAATTTTGTTACTACTTCTAATATAAAAAAAATTAAAAAGTAGGGACCTTGTGTTAATACACTTCGTTCCTCACTCCCGCCCCAATTTCGAGACATTGCGTGTCGAGTGACGGAACTCGACGTCGCGTTTTGTCTTCTTATCTAAATTAAAATTATTCATTCCCGCGTGGTAATCGAACCCACAACCGTTAACACAAACCAAAAAACTAATTATATTTTAAAAGATTGCGGATATTCTTAATTTTGTACAACATTTTAACTATAATCTATCTTCCATTCCTCAAGAATATTATGTTCCACTTTTCTTTTACACTTTAAAGTTAAAAGGCTAAAAGTTTTCCCATTATTAAAGCAAGAAGAGCAGGAATCTAAACGTCCAATAATAATAGCACTAGCAACACTATAGAATCGTTCCATTTCCAATTGTATAACTTATTGTAGTTTGAGTGTGTTTTTATCTGTAGTAAAAACATTTACATTTGAGGCCGGTCGTGGCGCAGCGGCACAAGGTGTGACTGTAAAACCGACTGGTTGTGGGTTCGATCCCCACTGGAGGAGATGAAATGTTTACATAAATTTATATTTCCATTTCTTCGCTCTGGTGTCGAGGTTAAGCGCGGCGTTGAGCTCTGCCACTTAACACGCAATGCCTCCAGAATTCGGCAGAAAGTGGGGAACAGGAGTGTTAACACTAGATTCCCTCTGCCTACCCTGCTGTGAGCGGGATACAGCGTAAAGCTGATTTATTTTTTTTATTTTATTTTAAAAACATTTACACATGTAAGAAGAAGTTGAATTGTGTGGTACTGTACTGTTGAACTGTAAGTGAGTTTATATTATAAGAAGAACGTGATGTTGTTCGTTTTATTATTCCCAAATTCAAACTACTACTAAAAAAACGTGCATTGTAGGTTCTATTTCGTTTATGAGATAGTATATACATATTTTTTCAGCTTCACGCTGTATTACATCCCATTATATATACTAGGGTAATCAGAGGGTGTATCACACTTAACTTCCCGCTTTCCGCTGAATTTTCGAGACATTGCGTTTTGAGTGCAGAAACTCAACGCTGCGTCTTGCCTTGTTACCAGAGTGAACATATTAAATATTAATTTATTTCCCCGAGCAGAAATCGAATCCCAAACCGTACTTACGCACTTACAGTCACACGCTTGTTCCACTTTGCCACGACGGACTCAATATTTTTAAATAACGTATTTATACGTGTTTTTCAAAATCAGAAAATATACAATTAAAAAACAGTTAAATAAAATAGAATTGCTCTTCTACACTAAACGGTATAAATATCATGGTATGTGTTCGAAGGTATAAATAAAAAAAGAAGTATTTGTTTCAGATTTGTAAAGATAAAATCCACCATGACATGTTAACATGGAATACTGATAAAATAAAAAAAAAACAGCGGAAAGTGAATAACTAAGCTTATCACTTCAAAAGCATTCATTGCCTACTCTGCACAATGCCTCCACGTCCTCCACGATCTCTCATTTTAAAAGAGTCATCGAGGGAAAAAAGAATTAAAATTATACATTTAAATATGTTTTTGGAATAAAAAGTCGTAGTAACAATCTATCTGTGTGTGTAAAAATGCAACCATTCAACCCTAATTGAAAATTTAAATGTAGTAAAATGACAGAAGGTATTTTTGCTAGATTCTTCTAGAACCGCCATTTCCGTCTGTCTGGGCATAAAAGAGTGACTCATTTTATAGTTTCTAGGGTGCATAGGGGTACATTGCATTATCTTGTATCTAATGCGGTATATTCCAGATCGATATACCTAGTAAAAAGGTAGTTGCAGTTTTACTTTTATTTTTTAATGGCTCCAAATACAAATGGCAAAAATGGCATTAATAGAAAACTAAATTCACATTATACACAATGAAACTTAAATAAAACAGTTAAAAAAAATAACCTAGACAAGTCTAGCCAATCAAGATAGGCAATGAACAAAAATGGTACGGATTTTGATTAATTAATATTAAATATGTATATAAATATTTTCGTTAATTTCTCTTTAATCATCTTTTTAATAGTCTCTGTATAAGTATAGTATTGAAGTCCATATTTTTTTTTAATAATTTTTATTCTGCGTTTTCTGTATGGTATGCGTTGCTGCGTTTTCTGTCGAAATCGTCACATATCTAGGATGGAAAGGCAAATACGTTACTCAAATTTTCTTTCCTTTTCATTATCATTGCTTTTTTTTGCCTTATGAAAGATGGGCGATAATAGAACTTAAATCTTATTTCGATAGGATTACCTTAAACTTTAACAACATAACATCTAATATATCATGGTATTTACTTCTTACGAAAACATAATTAAAAAAAATTAAGATATATCTAGCCTACCTACATATTCCTAAAAGAGTCAATATTTGTTGTATGTAATAAACCTAGTCGTCTTTTTTCAAGAAATCCAGCAAAATTTTAAGTCAAATATTTTATTTTCGGAACAATAAAATTGCTCCCTTGGGGCAAATGGCCTGTTTCTCTCTTACTTAGTTTGCTTTATTAGCTTTTTTCCAGATTGACTTTTTTTGAGAAAAACACGTTCATGTAAAAAAAACGTGGATAGTTTCCAGAAATAAATATATAACAATTTACAATATAATAATATGTTGTATTAGATTGAAACACAGGATTCTCACGTTACTGGACAAAATAAAATACGTTCTTATAACGTACATACGTCAATACGTTCTACGTACGTCAATGTATGAGGTTCAAAGGATAATTTGAGTATATTATATAAAATCTAGCTGTGTTATTTCTTTCTCTTATGGTAACCGATTGGCAATTGCCAATGAAAAAAAATTATCCATTTCCAATACTATTTGCATTTTTTGAAATATTGTAGAAAACACAATCAGAATTTGTAAAAAATGTCAGTTAGCATACATTAAGATGTAATAATTTTTTTTAAAAGCGAAGCAACGTATTGTGATATTGATGATGATGTCGTATAGTAGTGACACTCCGTTTTTTACTTTTAGTCTGTTACATGGTAGTTCTCTTACTTGGTAGAGCCAGACATGTACGTCTAAATACGACTACGTAAAATAATACAATAAATATAAACCTTCTTTTGATTGGTACATATGTGAGGTCACATATTTATTTTTAATTAGGCTAATTGCAATTTATGTAAATGGATAGGATTGTAATAATTTAGGTCATATAATCGGCTTTGCATAAAATTTAATTGCTGTATATTATTATATTTGAGGTCGTCGTGGCCCAGGGACACAAGGACGTGACTAACGCGACGGTCGTGGGTTCGATCCCCACTAGAAAGAATTAATTATTTATTAATATTTTAATTTCTTTGCCGAGGCCATAGCTCGCGTTGAGTTCGGCCACTCAACATGCAATGCCTCAAAAAAATTGACGAAAAGTGGAGAACGGAGTGTCTTGACACTAGGTTCCCTTTGCCTACCCTGCTGTGCGAGGGATACGGCGTGAAGCTGATTTTATTTTTTAAATTTTCCTTTGTCACATACAACTAATAATAAAATTGTTATTTCACTATGCATTCACCCTTATTATTCTATAATAATAACTTTGCCTTGGACTTTTTACTGAAAGAAAAATTATGTCATAAGCTAGCGCTACTAAGAAGCCACTTCTGGATGACTATAAAGTGTTTTCTTCAATAGAATAAAACAAAAAACAAATTCACCATTTTTATGTTATTAATACTTTTACTTTCTGTACTTTAAATAAAAAATGAAAGGCAAAAAGAACCTAGTGTACTCTGTTCCTCACGAACCGTTCAAGATTATCAGCATGACTTATTGAACGGCGTAACTCGCCTCAAGCTTATTACACATTCCTAAACCACAAAACAATAAAATATAATATAATAATAGAAACTATAAAAAAACATTGTCATTAAGCTTTTTAGTTTATTAGCAAAATAATTAACATTACTTTGCTTTTCACTCACACCTGCATATTTCCAAATCCTCTTCCTTCATATACAAACCTCGTATTTGGTTGGGGCTATTATTTAAAATTTTAATTAACTTCGTTCAAGACATCTTTGTTACATAAAAGGATGGGAACTAACTAAACAAAGAGGATAAACGAAGTAGTACAGTGAAAGAGTTGTGAAGTGTCTCGCGACGTCGCGAACGGGGACGGGGGCGCTGGCGGAGTAAGATGGAACATGATCGTCGGCTCTACAATTATAGGTAAGCTTTTTTTTTAGCTTTACACGGTCTCCCATTCACAAGGGCAAACGGTGAGAACCTAGGAAAAAACTAGTGTTAAGAAATTCCGTTCCGTTTTGTACTTACCGCCGATTCTGTAGACAAAGCAAAAGCTTACACTTGCAACCCAAGACTCCTGAGCTCTTTACTCTACATAAATCTATGGAATCTTACATGGTTTCTTCTATTCAGATCTATATTAGACCTATATTTAGTATATTATCTTATTTAGATGATTTTTAATAAAATTCAAAACATTTAATGTATTTTTTCTACAAAAAACCAAAAAGCTTTACAACGACATAAATATAATTTCTATAACTAACTATATTAATAACATCTCATATTTACGTACATACATATATTATAAATTTTCTCATTTCCTTTGATACTACAAACAATTTACGCTTGATATATTAATTTACGTTTTGTTCCAACATAAAAGGGTTAGTTGGCGCTGACAGATTGTAAATAACCTCACGGCGTCATAATCAATTTCCTACAGATTGCCTCTCGGAATAAGAGCTGACAGCCCTCGGGCGGTTACTGGAATATGGCTTTAAAATAATTACAAAAAATTATAATAACCTATAGACAACAGGACAACAGATTACAAAGAAATATAATAGCCTGTAGAAGATTTATTATTAGTTATAATTTTATGTATTGTATGGTAATGAAAAGTGCAATTAAAGAAGTTTTCAATATTTTTAACGAATTTTAAAAGAATATGAAAGCATTTCGTGGCATAGTGATATGATTATGATTAAAAAGTGCGGAGTTAAATTACGTCACTCAACAGACAATGTTTCTGCTTTCACTTGAAAGCTAACTTAACATGCTAAAAAAAAAGGACAAAAACAATGCAGACTACAAATACAACTTATAAAAAAAAATAAAAGATCGTATGGATCGATGAAAAATATTTAAACCTGCTTTATTAAATATTACATTAGGATTAAAAGAGATACCTTACCCTTGCCTATTTAAAATAAACTTATTTTTATTATGGCTTCTAGCGTTGTACCTCGGTACTTCTAAACCTATTTAATAAATCTGAATTATCAATATTAAGATTTTTAAAATGTCGTGTAAAATACAAAGGTCAAGTAAGTCTTTATGAGTTGATAAGGAAATAATATTGTAAATTTTAAGCTGATCGGAATAGTTTTAGCTTGTTTCGGCGAGTTATCCTTGTAGGGTAGTTGACGTAAAAGTTTTTGTTTTTATGTAACTGACGGTGAGGATTCCAAGCAACAGAACAATATTCAAGTTTGCTACATATTAGTGAGTTAAATAACGTTATTTATGTAGTGGACCTTTTAAATTCTTTTGGAACTCGTAAAATGAAACCTAAAGATTTTAGTCTTTCAGAAATATGGTAAAAACATTATTTATTATCCAGTATCCAAGATCGCCAATTTGGCTAACTCTTCCTAAAACATTTCCGTCTATACTATAATCAAAGTTGAGATTTTTTACTTTTCGGCTATAGGTTGTAATGCATTTGAAATTATTTAGTTTTAAATTATTATGATCACACCATATTGAAAGTCTATCTTGATCTTGTTTTAATTATATTTCTACAGTCAGTGATGTTCATACAATACTTGAAACACTCGGATACTTCATTTATAAAAAATATGAACAATATTGGGCCAAGAATGAAGCCCTGCAGAACACCTGTGACCAGTAAGTGTTTGCAACAGATATCCTTCAATTGTCATGTGAAATGCAGTGCTCGTATTATTTGATGTACTGACTTAAAAGCTTGATTTTTCTTCTTGCTCTAAGAGGTCATGAATATTTGATATAAATTTTAGTTTTATGCTTTCACTTGATCTCAAGACAAATGGTCTTAACAGAGGAACAGACATAGTGATCCTATAAGAGTTCCTTTCTTTCTTTGGAGGTACATAACTTTTAAAGGACTCTGAAAGAGTAGAAAGCTCTATGATCCTACTTCTCATTAAAATATAGATACGAAATAGAGGCAGAGGAAAAATTGTATATTTATAGCCGCACTCTCACTAGGTATATTATGCATAGATATATCCATTATCCTTACATGTATGAATATAAAGCACATAACATTTTACGTTATATTTTTATTACTTTTACTTTATCGTTATTACTTTATCGTAAATTGTATAATCGCACTCAAATTTTAATCAATTGAATTGAAGCATGAAATTGGTTTTACATTGTTAGTACCGAATATAAAATATTTATCTTATACTGACAATCCCACGATGGAGAAGCGCTAAGCCGAAATTGAATATAAACTGCACAAAATACCTTATTAACTTAGCTTTATTAATAAAAATAGTACTTTACTATTTATTATATTTTATATTGATTTATTAATGTTATTTTTTAAATAAATATATTCTGTAACTCCAATGTACAGTGTTTGTATTTAAAATTGCGAATATTTATAAAGTTGAAAAGTAACTTCGATTTAGCGCAATAAACTCAGAAACTATTGGTTCGAATTGATATTTTTTTATATTTTTTGATAGATTATATTACATATCATGTAATTTTTTTCGTTTCTTTGTACGTTGATTATTAGACAGTTTCATTGTAGACAAATTGCAGCATTGTCTTTCACTATAGTTATAGCGAATAAAAAAAAACAAATCGCAAAAAAAACAATTTACGCGGAATTCTGGTGACATCCTTTGCAACGACTGGCCTAAGAGTATCTAAAGGAAATTCTTAATATTAAAAATAATAAAGACCTTATGTTCATCCCAAGATTCTCGAGTATCTCTTTATGAAATTTTATCATAATCTGATCATTAGTTTGGTCGTGATTGCGTTACAGACAGTATGTCTTACTTATATTATAAATTTGAAAGTAACAGAGTTACTTTCGAATTTATAATAATAATATATTTGCAGGCAAACTCATGCCTTGAGTTCATTCAAATGACAATAACCTTTTTAGGGTTCCGTACCTTTTAAGGAATGTCCATCTGTATGTCTGTGTGTCAAGAGCCCTTATTTCAGAAGCGTTTGGAGATATTGAGTAAATTTAAACCGTATACATGATCTATGGCCCCATTTTTTCTCGAACAAAACGTATTTCTACATTTACTTTAAAAAGATATGGCCGTTTATATTACAAAAAATGCGTATTTCTACACTAAGAAGGGAAGCAAAATTAATAGAATATTTCCTGTTGACCTAGAATTATGAAATTTGGCAGCTAGCATCTACAGGTAGTACTAGTTCAGGAAAAAATCTAAAAATTATACATTTGTGGTAAAATACTAAAAACAATAAATAGCCTTAAAAAGGGAGCAAAGTTTGGTAATAAAGTGAGATATCAGATGAAAGGGCCCTGGCTAAGCTGAGCTTCAATTTCAGAAAAAGCTCGAAACTTCCAATTTTTTACAGAACCCTCGGTGGGCGTGCTCGACTCGCTCTTGTCAGGGTTTTTTAATGAACCGATTTTGACGAAACAAACTGTAAATGTTTGGATGAGTTAAAACCAAACTATTTGTGATCGTTTTAAGTAAATTTATTGTAATAAAAATATAACTTATATTTCTTAATATTAAGTACGAATATTTTTCATAGAACGAATTAAAATTTGATAGCGTCAGACTGTAAACGTCACGCTAGTGAGTTTGACTCCCACTCTGGGATTCTCTGTATTATTCTCATTTCCTTGCAAAGAAGACAAGGCACGGCGTTAAGTTTCTTCACCCATCAGACAATGTCTCGAAAATTGGGCATGAGTAATGGAGTGTCATAATACAAATTTCCCTCTGCTACCTAGCTATATCCCTCATATAGATAGATATTTACTCTAGACATTTACTCTTAGTCACATTTTATAATGGACATAATAACTCAAATTCCGAGTAAAGCTTATTCACCCGAATAAGACGTTCAAGCCCATTTTGCGGCTTTTACGAACTGTTTTTGCGTATGCAAATTGCTTCTAAAGTTGTGGGTGAGTTTTGCTGTATATTATGTTAATAAAAAATTTATTATAAACTTACATGTAATGTAAACGCAGGTCACCTTTATAAGATATAAGTTATTATTCAGATATGAAACGTGGATAATTTGTGAATATATATATATATATATATATATATTAAATAGGTAGGTTTTTTTTTCTTCCCACTGTATCCTGCAGATAGCAGAGTGGGCAGGGAGAACCAGGAAAACTAGTGTCAGACACTCTGTTCCTATTAAGATACTTCCGTTCTCCATTTTTTGCCGAATTCTGGAGGCTTTGCGTATTGAGTGGAAGAACTCAACACCACGCTTTGCCTCGACACCAGAGCGAAGAAATGAAAATATTCCATATTTAATTTCCTAGAGTTGGAATCGAACCCACAACCTGTCGCTTCAATCACACGCCTGTGCCCCTCCACTACTGGCCTCAGACAAACTATATAATTTCTTTGAATATTTCGATATTAAATATAAAAGATACAGTCTGCGACAATTAAGGTGAGCTTTGCATTTGTATTAGAGATCACTTCACTCGTCTGTTTTTTTTCTTGTTTTACTGTTTGTTAATCAAAAAATAAGATTTAGACACGTGACGTTGCTACCAGTAAAAGAAGTTACCTCAAATAAGGGATGCTGCATCTCAGACCGGTTGACAAAATTATTAACCGGTTTCACCCACTCAAGAGGTGCGTCTCGCTTCAAGCCGTCATTACACATATATTATCTGTCTACACCAGTGGTTCCCAACCAGTGGTCCGCGGACCACCAGTGGTCCGCAGAAGCCTAAATATGGTCCGCGAACGATTTTAATTTTATGACTGAGGATGGTGAAAGGAAGTTACTGTTTAATTTTCACAGTTAATTTTTATTATACCTATATGCATAGTGGTCCCTACTACCAAGAATGATGAAAAAGTGGTCCTTGAACAAAAAAAGGTTGGGAATCACTGGTCTCACTCACACAAATGCAAAGCTCAGCATACGCCTCGCGAACTATACCAATATCATCAGTATAAGGGAAGGACCAGTCAGATAACTAACAAAAATTAAAGCCAGCGCGGATATAAAATATCGATATGCAAAAAAATGATAGTTCAACATTTAAAAGTTATACCTGCTCCACAACCTAAAAAGTTATTAGTTTTGGTTTTTAGTAAAAACCAGAAAGCCGTATTTAATAACAAAATCAATACGTCAATCGATCATCACAAAGCCAAAGCGATAATTTGAATCATGTGCTGTAGCCTGGAAAGTTGAAATAATAAAATTTATAATGCTCAGCATCCGTCGTACATACATTGTAACGCTATAAAATAAAGGTTACTAGGTTATTACTATCGTAGCGGCATTTAAACGATGTATCTAGACATAATAACAATAGAATTTTATGATGATATAAAAGTAAGCTTTAGGTATAGAATTATCTGCTTAAATTTTAGACAATTTCATTTACTTTATAATTTTCAAGATAATACTTTTTAAAAAAATAAGTCCATATTATTCATGAGTTTTCTATAATAAATTAAATTAAAAGCGAATTAATTGTTGTTCGTCGATTATGCTTTTAATAGTAGCTTCATGCTTTTTCCTATTTAGGCAGAAAGAGATTCGTGTTAAAAGACTCCATTCTCAATTTTCTGCCTGAATTCGACATTGCGTTGCGGAACTTAACGCAGCACTTTATCTCGCTAGAGCCGCAAATGGAAACAATTGATTTGTGCCAAATGAGTATTGAACTCACCATCATCGCATTCACAGGAGACTACTGTCCCACTGCTCCACGACAGCCTAGTTACTTATACATATACGCTTCATATACATATATTATATTACTATCTTTTACACGACAAACAACGACAATGTCTAAAATTATAAACCTGGCTAATATATTGTGCTTAGAAAACACAATATAGACCGAGTACAGTATTGATTTTATTAGCACACGAGTATCTAGATAGGGAGGCTGCAGGATGCTTCCACGATATCGGATATCGGCCATCGATGAATAAATAAGCGCAAAGTGGATTTCAGGTCGGAATTTTTAATGTGGACTTAGACTGCCGATATATTTTCCTTTTACATATTTACAAGGTCTCCCGAAGGTCGTAGAAAGGTTATACGCCATTTACTTAATGTTTAATTATAATAAAAGCACAGACTGATTAACTTTGAAAACGCTAGACTCTTAAAGTTTACATAGATCGTCAATAGCTCACCAAAAAGCTTTGCTCTTGTGGACTTAAATTACTTAATATATACTTAAATAAATTAATAACTAACTAAAAAATATATGACGCTACTATCGTTTCGAAGCAGCAAAACGTGTGATTGTAAAAGCGACGGTGGTCGGTTTAGTTAGTAGTAAATATTTTATTGACGAAAATATTTGCAAAATTAAAATATTTCATGATTTAACCTGACAAAACACTACGTTGAGTTCCGCAACTCAACGTAAAGTCTTGAAACTTGTGCGGTCCGTGCGAAACAGATTGTGATGATCAAGGTTACCCCTACCTCCTTCGTTATATGTGGGATACAGTGTGGCACTAAAAAAATGCCACTACTCGTTGTGATAAGGAATCGCCAAGGAGGCATTGCGTGTTGAGTGACAGAACGCCGCGCTTAACCTCGACGCCAGAGCGAGGAAATGGAAATATAAATTTAAGTAAATATTTCATCTCCTCGAGTGGGGATCGAACCCATAACCAGTCGGTTTTACAGTCACACCTCGTGCCGCTGCGCCACGACTGACCTCAAATAACAAAATATATTCGATAACACAAATTTATGTAACTAAATATTGGAAAAATCTAAATTAATAGACGTTTACCGACATCATTTTCAAAGAGCGTCGATAATGTACGCGTGGGTAGCCAGTCAGCCGGTATCGATCCCGCTCAAACAACGGACGGGTCGCTTAGTAAATGTATTTATCGTGAGGGACCTTTACGTAAGTTAGTTTTTGAGAAAAAGCTGTCGCAACGATATTATGTTGCTTAAATATTATAAACCCACTCGAGGAGATGAAATATTTACTTAAATTTATATTTCTATTTCTTCGCTCTGGTGTCGAAGCGAAAAGCGGGAAACGAAAGCGAAGAGCGGCGTTGAGTTCTGCCACTCAAGCTCAACACGCAATGCCTCCAGAATTCGGCAGAAAGTGGGGAACGGAGTGTCTTAACACTAGGTTCCCTCTGCCTACCCTGCTGTGTGCGGGGTACAGCGTGAAGCTAATTTATTTAAATGTTATAATACTGTGCCCTTCTCAAATAACTTATTTATTTTTTGTTAGATTGTTTATTTTTCACGTAGGCGTTTTGGTTATTTTTGCCTAGAAAAGGAAAATTTTAAGTCAATACAATCTAACTATGAATTGAATTCACTATAGTGGTCAGTAGTATTAGACTCGTATTATATTAGATATATTTTATGTCATTATTATATTTAACTACCCACGTAAATAAATTGTATATTTGAATGTAATAATGGTGTTTTGTAATTTACATATTAAAGCTATTTACCACACTCGGTTGCGACGTATAAATATGGAGCTACGCCGTGGCACTCTACATCTTGTTTTATTATTATTATTATTTATAGGTGATATGATAGAGAAGATTGAAAAAAAATACTTAACTTAGCGTTTCAATAATACGAGTGTACTTTACGAAAATGAAAACAATTCCCCCGAGTAGAAATAGAACCCACAGCTGTCGGGTTTACAGTTGGACGCTGTAAGCCACGACGGCTACCAAATGCCTTTTAAAGAAATATTTCGATAATGATAAAAATTATAAATGAATTTTTACAAAAAAGCTAGTGGCTTATTTAAACGTTAATTTTGTTCTGTTTCTTTTATTTTCACGGTGTATCACGCAAATAGCATAGCAGGCAGAGGGAACGTGGTGTGAAGACACTCCGTTCCGGTATTTACTTACAATGCCAACCAAACAGTATTTAATGCAATAGGCACCAAGTCACTTTCCTAGTTAAATATTTATAAATGATAATGTAGCGCATCTCTCATACAGAAACATTACTCATCTGGTCACAGAGACAAGGTCGTGGCGTGGATCAATACTGACTACTGAGTTTGACGGTTCCCAACTTGTGCACCTACATGTGTATTTGAACCTGCCTCACATGTTTCTTATATTAGTTCATATAACATTTTACATTAAAACTGTGAATATATAGTACGACGATACATTTTTAATTGAGCAGATTTTTTATATTTAATTTAGATTTTTTAAATAGACTACATATTTTTTGCGATATAATTAGTTTAATGCAGCAGTAAACGATTTTGTGGTTTTTTACCTTTAAAAGGAAATTTTAAGACTGCTTATAAGTAATACAATTCAACTTTCAATATACTATAGTGGTCGGTAATATTAGACGGACTCATATTTTATTAGATATATTTTATGTTATTATAATATTTCAACTATCCAGCTTAGTATAAATAAGTGTTAAACAAAATAATTTGAGGCCGTGGTGGTGCATGGGCACTAGAGTGTGACTGTAATACAGCGGTTGTGGGTTCGATCCCCACTCACACAAAATATTATTTATTAATATTTTCATTTCTTCGCTCTTGCACCAAGGCCATGTTGAAGTTTGCCTCACTAGATCGTCAGCCTCGTCTTAAAACTAGGTGCCCTCTGCCTAGGCTGCTGTATGCGGATAACAGTGTGAAGATGAGAAAAAAGAAATATTGAAAACAATAAATTGGAAACAAAAATAGTAGACAATTCTTTTATTTTATTTTATTTAATATATCCAGATAAAATTTTGAGCTATTGTTAGAAAGTATTATACATACCTAACAAGTGGAGGCTTTTACGTATAAAACATTAATTTCCTCACAATGTTCCCGTTTCTCGTATTTCATTTCATTTTTAATTTCGTGATATTTAATCAAGCGGTGGCTCGTCAGCTTTATTGGAACTCGTTAGTGGATTAAATGGCCTTGTCAGCTTTAAAATTTACCTACTAGGTATTACTGTGCATTTCTTTATATATATGATTGTAGTAATGAAGAGCTGTAAGTCTTTTTTTTTTTTTGTAAGTAATACTAAATCATTGTAAATGTAATCAAATTTAAGACCCTGGGATATTGACTATTGCATAAACTATATACCGAATTAAGGTCACGTTGATTGTTGTAAGGCATTTAAATTGTCACACATATTCCATTTCTTGCAAGGCATGGCTTCTACCTATTTGGAGATATTGTGTGTTTGTGTTGCCGTTTGTCAGAATTCGGTGAGAAATGGGGAAAATTCCCTTCATAACACTAGGTTTTTAGGTTATGCTGTGTGCGGGATACAGCGTGAAGCTAAAAAAAATATTAAGCTGAATGTAATTTAACATATCCAGAAAATTAATCTTCAGTAAACATTTTCCAAATTAGGTCCATAGAATACCTAATTCATTATCATTGTGTTTCAGCACTCAATTTATCACTCGAACAAGGAAAAACCTTGAGAAGACATATGAATAAAAGAAAATAATAAAAACACCAAAGTTACTAATGAGATCAACTGATATTGTGCTACCAAGCGGAATAAAACATTACTTTAGGGATGAAGCCCTATAGCGATTAGCGCCTAACGTGTGAATATAATTACCGAAATTATTTCAATAATGTATTATGTTATTATTATGTTTAAATAATTTTTGTATCTCCATTTTATTAGGTAACGTAAAATAGTAAATATATTAAACTAATCAGCTTCACGCTGTATCCCGCACACAGCAGAGTAGGCAGAGGGAACCTAGTGTTAAGACACTCCATTCCCCATTTTCTGCCGGATTCTAGAGGCATTGCGTGTTGAGTGGCAGAACTCAACGCCACGCTTTGCCTCGACGCCAGAGCGAAGAAATGGAAATATAAATTTAAGTAGATATTTCATCTCCTCCAGTGGGGATCGAACCCACAACTAGTCGGTTTTGCAGTCACACTTTGTGGCGCTGCGCCACGACTGGCCTACATTATATTAACTTTTGTAAAATATATTATATGTATATTAATTTTTGTAAGAACTTTGCAACATAGTTGCGACATAACTAAAAGTTATGGAATCGGATAATAATAATATTATTCTTAGTATGTCTGTACATTTTGGGGAAAGGCCTTAAACAAACTATAGCAACAAGTATCTACTGAAATGAAAATATAAATCTTCTAATCAATTTAGACATCAATAAATTTGTTTATTTATCATTTCAATAATTTCATAATTATAATTATGAAAGAAAAGTGTAAAATTGTATTAGAATTAAAGAATTTGGGCACATTATTGCAATTAGTCATTAATTAATTACATTGGCAAAGCGCGGCGTTGGGTTCCGCCACTCAACACGCAATGCCTTTAGAACTCGGCTGAAAGTTGGGGACGGAGTGAATTGACACTAAGTTCCCTCTGCTTACCCTGCTTTTCGATTTTTTAACTTCAATACAGATGCTACGGATACTTAAACTCTACATACATATTGATATTAAGTCCGTACTCTTTTTAGACTATTATTATTACCTTTTCTTTAAAAATAACGATATTAATATTGATAATGATTTAATGATATTGATATTAATTTAATTAGGATGTTTACGTATTTTGAATAGATATTAGAATCAAGAGTTAGTAGTATTTCACAGTTCACTTTTATTTTTAAATTTATATTTTCGCTTTGGTGTCGAGACAAAGCGTGACGTTGAGTTCCGTCACTATACACGCAATGCCTCTAGAATTCGGCGGAATATGGTGGACGGAGTGTCTTAACACTAGGTGCCCTTAAAAGAAGATTTTAAATTTTTCTTTTACCCAGTAATAAAGTAATTCACAGCCGTCGTTGAGTAATGTAATATTTAATGACAAAAGAGCTGGTTGAAGAGGTCAAGAGAACCAAAGTAGGACAGAAAATCCCATTTCCTGCACTCAGTAATAGCTACGTGCAATAAAGTGCAAATGTATCTTAGACAAAACCAAATGAGTTTTATATGACACAATAATACTTTTGTTCAGTCTTTAAATTTAAATAACATATTCATTAATAAAAACTTTTGAAAACAAGCAGAAATAAAACAACTATTTTACACTAACAAGACTATTGGTTATATGTAATTTCATTGTCATCAGAAGTGAAGTTGTCTTCCATTTATCAGCCCAATCGGACACTTTCCCAGTGTCTGGGGTTTGCGGGTCAAATTGAGCTAAAAATATTTAACAAATACTAACATAATAACATAGCAAGTCCAATAAAAGCTTGTAAAATGTTTAAGGGATACAGCGTGAAGCTGAAAAAGAAAGTTAAAAAAGTTATACAAACACAACATAATGTAATAAATGCTGCTGTTATGGATGCAATTTCCATTTGGAGAAATATCTTATTTTCATTTCAAAAAGTGCTGCATTGTGTTCCAGTATGTCTTAAAATTGGAAAGTGGAGAAGAGAGTGTCTATTTGTCTAAACACTGCTTTATATTTCATTAAAAAAAAATATTTTGGTTTACAAAAAAAATACCAGCTAATTAAAGACTAGAAAAAGATATCATTACCACAGAATTTAGGTCACGGACATCCGAAAAGTATATATTCGTGTATAACGAACCCTACCTACCCGTAAACTTCGTCTCTCCCTTCGGCGTATTGATCGATGGACCGACCTTGAGCCTGGAGACCAGGGAGTACAATGAAATGATTTTAAGAGGAAAAGTACACAATGTGAAGCAAATAAGATACTTACTTGTGAAGGCTTAAAGCGTTTTCAGGTTGAAAAGCCATTGAGTCTTTAGTATTGCGCTTTGTGTGATATTGTTTTGTATTTTTATGGTTAACTTTTATTATTTTATATGTAAAGATGATGGCTATGTCAGTGTTAATGGACCTAGTGAAGTAAAGTCTATCGTTTTAAACAATTGAAAAAGAAATCATTTACTTAACTTTATAACAAATTTGCTGTCCAAAGCCATTTGTTTTTTTTTAAATAAAAATAAAAAGTAAATGTATTACTGGACAAAAAGGACGAACCATGAATCTGTAGATTAAAAATAGTAATAAAAAATATATAAAAAATCAACACCTGGGTAAAATTTAGTTGAAGTTGTGGCACTGATCTTAACACAAACAGACCCTCATATGTAAGTAGTAATAGGCTATTACTTTTTAGATCCCTAAAAAGCATTTATAAACCAACTGATTGCAGCATTATCGTTAGCTCCGCTCATATGCGTGTTCCGGTAATGACCTCAAAATGATTACGTAAAAGGGGATATGGTAAAAACAAAGAATAGTAATTTTTGTTAGAAACATATATTAAAGAAATTAAGAATTTGTTTAATTGAAAATGATAGTCTCGGAAACTAAATATATAAATTGAAAATATTTTTTTTGTTTTGAATAGGTTTAATTATCCATTTAATAAGAAAGTCATGGACGACTAATAGGAGTGGTGTAGCAATTAAACATGTAGTAAAATGTGTGTCGCTGTAGGTATTCTTAGTTATTTTCATTTATTAACGCGGACATAGCACTAAGCTCTTATATGTTTGATAAAACATTTAATATGGTTTGGATAGTGATTACTTTTACTGAAGTATTCTACATGGTTGCATTGTTGACTGTAGAAAATATTCTGAGACACGGCTCTACGAGCTACGGAGCCGCCTACAAAATAATATCCAACCGTTATCTATTTATGCTTCCACTTACATCTCCAATTCTATACTTTTTATCTTTTAATTTAATTTTAAGACGTTTGGCCTTGTAAATTTCAGTTTATAAAGCATCTTATCGCTGTCTCAGATCTTCGCTTAAATTTAAGTGCTGATTATCTCTCACGTTTCTAGGTTACTGTGAATTATAGTACGATACCACGATATTAAAATATTTTTTTCCTTATTAAAATTGATTAAAATTCATAAACTATCAATTTTTTCTATAAATATCAATGGATGGATTATCCTGTAGTCAATGGATTGACTTTAATTATTATTTACATATTTTAGAAATGTAAATATAATTATGTAATAAATATTAATAATGCAGTAATACTAATCTTGAACCTTTGAAATATGATCAATATAAAAAAATATAAATTAGAAACAATATAATATAATAACCCATACAAAGTAATATGCAATTTATTATATTAATAGTTAATATTTTTTCAGGACCTCTTTACCAGTTGCCCAATTCAGCCGAGGCGACTTCTCTCTCTGGTCGGTCCTGAAGAACTGCGTGGGGAAAGAACTGTCGAAGATCACAATGCCTGTCGTATTCAATGAGCCGTTGTCGTTCCTGCAGCGGATGCTGGAGTACCTCGAGTACGCACATCTGCTCAGGATGGCGTCGGAACAGACCGACCCAGTTGCAAGGATGGAATATATTGCTGGTTAGTGGTAATTACTTAATGAGTCATTTGACTCTTTGACTGTAAACGTGACGGTTGCGGGTTCAATTCCCACTAGGGAGAATGAACAATTTTAATTTCCTCGTTCTGGTAAACGAAGCGTGGCGTCGAGTTCCGCCATTTCGCACAAAAATTTGGGGATACATTTTGAACAATAAGTTCCTTCCCACCTCTGTCTGCCCAATATGCAATGCAATATGAAATAACAATTGCAAATAAATGAAACTTTTTTTCCATCTATTTAAAGGTTATATTAAAAGAAGCGACTTTTTTTACAGAATTCTTTGTAAAATGCATCAATATATTTATACTTTTTATCTATAACAATATGAACTAGAAATCAATAAAATCAAAATGTAATTAATCGAACTATTAATAGTAATATTATCATTCCAGGAAAATGTTTTTTTTTTATTTTCTTGCAATGATAAGAAGATGAAGCGTGCCGTTTAGATCCGCTACTTTCACCCAAATTTTATGGTCGTAAATTAGCAAAAGGTAAATTATAAAAGTTTAATAAAGCTACAAAACAAATGCAATTTTGTGCACAACATTCTTATTTCCTCAATTTTAGTTTCCCAACCGAGGTACTTACTGTGAAACGTAAATAAAATACTCTATTTCGTTTTCAGCCGCGGTATTTTTGCTAAAGAATGCCTGCCAGCCCGCGGCGGGCAACAGCTTGTTTATTTTATAATAACTTAACGTGAACTTAAACTTCTACGTGAAATTGGGTTTCATATAGGTATATTTCAAGGAAAAACATATTTAAAAAGAAACAGTTGGTATTTTAATAAAATAATAAAAAATCATTTTCACTAGTGACACAAACACGGCCTCGCCCGCTAAAAATTTATAATTGAAATGAACTTTGATTGGAGGGAGAATGGATTTGAAAGTGGATCAAACATACATCCTTATAAATTTCCAAATTAATAATCTAATAGAATCTAGAGGATTATAATATTCGTTGCGACGTCCATGGCCAATGAATAAAGATAACATAAATATCTTGTATAGTGTCTTCGTAATACGCCCACGATTTTAATATAATTTTAAAGTAACAATTTCAGTAGCGGTTTATATTTCATTTTGTATAGTCTACTCACTACTGCCTTACTAAGCTATAGAAATATATATTTTATACATATAGAAGGACTTTTTTCAGGATAGACAGAAGGTTACCTAGTTTTATGGCACTTCTTTCTCCACTTTACTCCGATTTTTCGAGGCATTGCGTGTTGAGGTAGCGGAACTCAACACTGCGCTTTCCCTTGTTACAAGAGAGAAGAAACAAATATAAATAATATCCCTTTCCCCGAATGGGAATCGAACCCACAAAACCCACACGTCACTTGCAGTACATAGGTATTAATATACTTTTTAAAATGTATCACTTAATGAAGTAAACATTTTTTTGTTCTTCGTTTTCCGTTCAAATTCTGTATACTATTGTGTTGAGTATTGAACCCACAATCGTCACATTCACAAACAAACACTGGCTAACTAAACCGCGATTGTTATTAATAAATGAAATTTAAATTATTATATTCCATAGGTATAGTTAAAGTACATTTCTAAAATTTCATCTACTAGTCTGTCTGAGCTAATTGGGTACTTGATGAACCATTTTAAACAATACTTTCTCTAGGAAATTTAATAATATTTTATTGAAGTTGGTGGTTTTAAATTCAAACTCCAAATTGCACTTGGAGACATTTTTAGAGAAAAAAACCCAATATGCCTTTCTCGTAAGGCCAAAAATCTATATTTCTGGCTTCTATTAATCCGATTGTAAAAAAACCTGTTATGCATACACAATTATAGGTTTAATTCCTATTTACCTATACTTTATTACAAAATAATTTTCACAGCGTTTGCAGTAAGCGCTCTTGCGTCGAATTGGGAGCGTCTGGGGAAGCCGTTCAACCCACTCCTTGGTGAAACCTACGAGCTGGAACGAACAGAGTTTCGAGCTGTTTGTGAACAGGTAAATTAGAGAAGTGGTATAATTTTTATACGACTATAGATATGAGATATACAATATATTCTTATTTTAGCTTCACGTTGTATCCCGCACTTAGCAGGGTAGGCAGTGGAAACATGGGAACCTAGTATTAAGATTACTCCGTTCCCATTAAGAGGTAAATCAAGGCAAAGCGCAGTGTTGATTTCCGCCACTCATTTTTCCAGAATTCACTCCGCTATGTTTCCAGAATTCAGCGGAGAGTGGGGAGCGGAGTGTCTTAACATTAGGCTCGCTCTGCCAATAAAACTGGTGCGAGTTGAACTCGCCCACCAAAGCTTTCGTACCAATTTCAGGATGATATGTTAACGGGAAGTACAATTTATAAAATCACTTAACTATAAAAGTTACCTGAAAATTTTTGCTCTTTGGATTTTTTCTTTTATTTACTTATAATACAAGTATTATAACTTCTCATTTTGTGCCAAATTACATAACTGTTCACGGGAAACGTCCTATAAGTTTTAATTACGCGGCGAATTTCATACAAACTGCATCAAAATCGATGCCTAAATGCTCGTATTTTTGGGTCGCTTTGACATAGAAGCTTGATTTTTACTGTGCTTTAAGAGATTATTTGATATTAATTTCAGCTTGATACCTCAACGCGGTCTTGATATAAATGGTCTTGACAGACGGACACCAAAGTTACCCAATGAAGTACCTCAAAAAGTAAAAACGGAACCCTCCGTTATTATTTTTTGAGATTCGAAACCCTAAAAATCCATGAAACACACTTTAAGTACTCTTGTAAATTAAAATTAAAAAATATATTTTTACAGACACTTGTTACTTAAACATTTCATTAAAGCGCTCTTGCGCTTTGATTAAAACTCTTGTGTTTACAAAAAAAAACAGTCGTTTTTCTTACTTTCTTACACGTTCATTGCAAACTTGTCCATAGTTGAAGTAGCACGAGGGAACAAAGTTGGGACGCAACTCGAACATCAAAGTCGGGCTTTTAATAGAGCTAAGTGGACGCTAAATTAATAACTTATTACTTCCATACAAGCGTCTCTACACGGTAACTAAAATAACTTTATGAAGCTCTATCACATGTTATTTACTTAATTTGTATAGAAACATGAATGTTTAATAAATATATGTTTATTAAACATTTTTTAAGGGTTATTCCACATTTAGGAAACCCTGGTCGGTTTCCAGGAGGCGCGGGTTCGAGTCCCGCTACGTTAAAATTTTTATACGTTTTCTAAATATGTAGATATATTTCTAAATAAGTATTATATATGTTTAAATTTTATGGCTTAATTATAAGTAGGACTAATATTTCTTGTTACAATCAGTCGGGTTACGAGTTTTCACTAATTGTCCAGAACCTGGTTAAGAGATAAAAAAAATAGATTAAAAAGTATTATATTATATTCTTTTACTTTTTGCTTACTTTAATAATTTTGGCAAGCGAGACCACCGCAGCGTAGCGTATATAAAGACCGGCAAAATAAACATGCTCTTAAAACTATTGATATTACCTCGATACGTCTTTTGTCGGTGACATCGGAAAAAAACTGATTAAAAACACTGATACTAATTGAGAGAATTGATTTTTGTTTATTTGGAGAGGTAGACGGTAATTTGAAGTTAAATTTTTCTAGCGGTTTGCTAGAAAAATTATTAATCATTTTAATTATGTTAAAAATGTTTATTATGTGACACCGCTGTTACCTTTAATAAATAGCTAACTAAATCCATTTATTTCAGGTGTCACACCATCCTCCAGTGTCTGCTTTCCATGCAGACAGCCCTCACTTCGTATTCCATGGTTCGGTACACCCAAAGCTCAAGTTTTGCGGCAAGAGTGTGGAGATACAGCCTAAAGGGCACGTCACTGTGGAACTACCTAGGTAAGTAAAACTATATACAGGTGTATGCAATAGAACTACTAGCTCTAAAAAACCTACGGCGTGCCCAAGGATTAAGATAAAGTTACGTGATGTAGATAAAGTCCATGGATGCTTGCTAATAAATGAACTATACCCAAGATAAAGACATTTTCTTGATTCGAACCAGTAGTCCCTGAGATTAATGCGTTTAACGAAACAAGATCCTTATAATATGAGTATACATTTAGAACGTACGAGACGAAATCATATAATTCAAAACAGCAATAAAAGATACTTGTAATTTTTCACTTTCGATGCTCTACCTAGGCACTGTCAACATGTTTTCTATTGGCATATAATAAATTAAAATAATTATAAAAATTATAACTAGGTAATTTGAAAAACATATAAAACAAAATGAAATATTATCAGATGGGGTGAAGCCTACACCTGGACCAACGTGAACTGCTGCGTCCACAACGTGATAGTGGGCAAGCTGTGGATCGAGCAGTACGGCGCCATGGAGGTCACCTGTCATGGCGGCGCAGGATTAAAAGCTAATTTGGCTTTTAAGCCCGCTGGCTTCAATAACCGGGATCTGCATAGAGTAGATGGATTTATTATCGATCAAAGGTACATATGTATGATTATAGAAATAGTAAATCATAGATAAATATATACAGTACGGCCGAAATGTCGTGGCCGTCGTTGTGGTATGAAGAAAATGATCAAAAGTTCGAAAAAAAATGAAATCTGTGCGGCATATAACGGTAATCTACAGTTACCTTCAGGACCATATTAAAATTTTGTTTAAAAATTTCATCGTAGCATATGTTTTTCTATTCCATTTTTATTTGCCTATAAGTATATAATAATTTGTGTTGAAAATCTTCAATTTTCAGCAAAAAGCGGCTCCGTTTCTTGTATGGCAAGTGGACGGAGTACATAAAGTGCTGCAGTGCGGCCGCGCACGACGCGTGGGCGCGCGACCGCGACGACACGCCGACGCAGCACACACCCAAGAAAGTGTTGGCCAAACTGAACAGCTTCAAAGTGGGCGCGCTGCGGTCCATGTCGATACAGGATGTAGGTTCATTTATCTTTTTTAGCTTGACCTGAAACCCAATTAGTAGGATAGGCAGAGGTAACCTAGAGTTAAGACTCTGTTTTCCATTTTTCGACACTGCGTATTGAGTGTTACCAGAGCGAGGAAATTAAAATAATTTATTCTCCAGGAAATAGTCTTGGAAAGTTTATTCCTGTAAGTGAATTGAATTTTGTTGGTAATTATTTGCCTTAAAGTATTTTAGTGACAAAATACACCATGCAAAAATTATGACAAGTTTAACATACAGCATAAATCGTTGCTGCCTTAAGTTGACGATTTCTTCTTAAATAAATAAATTAAACGCAAAAACTATAATTAATTTCAATTTGACGGCATTTCACTTTATTTTTAACCAATTTGTAAACTCCTGCAAAAAAGGCACATGACGCTTAGTAACAAACCACCTGCTATTCATTTTACTTTACCATAATTTTATCTTTTACAATTAAACATGTTTGATATCCAGAACGATGAAGCTGAAAATTCCGAAGAGGTGCCTAAGCCGGATGAATCGTTCAACATCGACATACCAGGCTCTGTCACATTATGGGAGGCTCGCGCACGTCCAAGTAACAGCGCACAGGTATCGTCATTACTATAATTACATTTTTTTTTTATTTAGCGTAGATTTATTTGATTTGAGATAGATGAAATGTTTACATGATCATTTAAGTTTTACTTTTTTTATTTTTTAGTTATCTACAATAACTTATAAATGCAAAAATATATAGAAAAATGTATTGTTATCCTCTGATACCAAGACATTTTTCTATTTTTTTTTAGGACTATTAAAATATTTTATCCTCACTTAGTGGTCACACTCACCAACGCAATGATTTACGTTTACGTCACGCCTTTGGTAATTAATATAAAATATCAAAAAAACCCTTTTACAGTACTACCAATTCACCGAATTCGCGATGTCATTAAACGAACTGGAGCGCGACATGAAAGGACAGCTGTGTCCCACGGACAGCCGCCTGCGCCCCGACGTGCGCCTGCTGGAGCAGGGGGACATCGACGGCGCCGCCGCGGAGAAGACGCGCCTGGAAGAGAAGCAGAGGACTGCTAGGAAACTGCTGAAGAAGAACAGTGAAGGGTGGAACCCGAGGTGAGGCTTGCTAATGCTTTTTTTTGTATTTTGGTTTGTGTGGAAAGGATATGAGAGAACAATTATGTCGTTATATACGTATGTTAGAATAAGTTGATATAGATGGCACAACGGTTGAGAAGACAAGGTTGGAAGAGGAATATATAGAGAGGCGAAGGAGACAAATAGAGAGAGAGAATAGCATAGGGTGGAACTTGAGGTAAGGATTTTCTAGAATTTTGTTGTGTTGTTTGTTGGATATAGAAAAGATATGGAAGGACTGTTATGCTCCACTGATAGTCAACTTAGACCAGACTTAGAACAAGCCGACACGCCTGGAGAAATAGCGGGCCGCTACGTAAAGTTTGGTAGTGTTGTAGTAGGGTTTAGTTTTTGGTTATATTTACCTAAACTTAAAACTTTGAAAGATTATAATTAGTTTTATTTTATGTATGTGCATGAAGTTGATAATTAAGTAAATAAATATATTTGTTTTTATTCTTTTTTTTTCCTGTAATATATTATTGTAAAGCTTTTAGACCTACAAAAGACATAAGGTACCTATGTACCATTTTGAAGAATAAATCGTTTACGTGACTACTCTAAACAAAACTACTCTAAACAACCTTTTATTTAAAATTTAATTAAAATGTGGAATATTTCTGATGTTGAAATAACTTTCCCAGATGGTTCAGTCAAGGCACAAATCCCTACACAAAACAGGAAGACTGGCTCTACAACGGCGGCTACTGGGACCGCAACTACCAACACCTGAAGGATGTCGACATATTCTAGACGCTTCCGAAATAACACATTAAATTATTTATAATAGTAGTATGTCAATGTTATTAGACGTATTTTTATATATAAGTAAAATAAAATATCAGTTTTAGTAGCCGTATCATATATTTATTGATTTTATCCGATTTTAACTGATTGCTACTTTTGTAGGAAAAAGAATAATTAATATTATGAAAGTGTCCCGCTAAAAGCTTTAAGCTCACAAAAATATTAAAAAATGTCATATTATAGCAATTAATTCTATACTGTTATAATAAAAAAATATATAAGTGGCGATGTTAGGAACAACTAATAAATTATTATCACTTGGACATTCCGATTTATTATTTTTAAAGTTTGAATATAATTCATAGTCATAACTTAACGCGGTTATGCTTTAAGTTGACATTTTACATTTGTTAGTTATATATATATCTATTTGGTTTGTACCTACAAATGATCTCTTCCTTAATATTTAGAATACCCATAATAAAATAGTTATATTATTTGATGTACAAATAAAGCTACCTTCCTTACTATAAGTTACTTAAACTAATTAATATGTATAATTTTCCTGTGTGTTAATTTTTTTATTGTACTTCAAAATATAAATTCAAATAAATATAGACCTAAATACGAAATGTCACGTAAATTACATTCGAACTAGTGAAGCTAAAAAATGTACACCTGTCAGGTAGGTTCAACAAACTATTTTGCATTAATTTTGTAAATTGATGTATTACCTAGGAACTCCCGACCCCCTTTCTAATCGTTCTAGCTAATTTTATTGTTAAATATACGTACAATGACATTTTTATTATAACGCTGAAACGTTAAATACTGATAATGATTTATTTATAGGAATTTGTTATTACTATGTGATATTATTATTATTTTTTACTCTTTTAAATAACAATAAACACCTCATATTAGTAGCATCATAATGATAAGCAATGATATTTTGTATTACTTTTTAATTTCATTATTTTTACGAGCTTATTTCACAAACGGTAGCGCAATTTTTAAAAATAATGTTTATTTTTTAATAACCATAGTTTTACATTTATAAAATAACAATTCATTAATTTAAATATTCTTTGAAACGTCATATTTTTATTTTTTATTCTAACTGATTAACAATAATCAAGTCTTTCCAATGATTTTAAATATATTTTCTGCAAAAAAACTAAATTGAACTGCAGTTCAAAAGTTATGTAAATAATATTACTTATACCTAAGTTCTATACAGGCAAGTAGATTGTCATATAAATATTATCAGGATGTATGTACTAAAAACTTTTTAACATGCTTGTTGATTAGCAAATTATTAGATTTTATTGCCAATTTTAAATGTAGCTCAAATATAACAAATAATAATTATAACGCGTATGGTTGTACATAAATATTTTTGCATTATATAAAATGAATTCAACTTTTAAATAGTGATTAGGCTGAATAGATCGTGACATGTGTGTAGAGTTAAATGTCAGGTTGTAAAAAAAATCACATTCGGATACTTTCCACATTTACCACAATAAAATCATAAATTTCCATCAGTAAAATCTCTTATATTATGATGTACTTTTATATTTTTATTTATTTTTAAATTGATATAATGAAAATATTGCACGATGTATCCGAATGTATATTTCTATAAGGTCTTTAGAATGTGAATATCTTAAAATATATCTTGAAATGTATACCCAAGAATAAATAGATTCCAATGTGAACGAGCCATTTTTTTTATATTCCTCCAAAATTATCTATTATATATATTTGTTTTACAGCACGAGAACTATTTGTAAAATATTTACTGTCGGCGAATTCGATCATTCAGCGGTTAGTTTTGCCATAATTTTTTAGATCATTGCGTTTTCTGTAGTTGAATCGATAACTTTCAGTAATAATTAATCAAAAATCAGCTTCACGCTGTATCTCACACAAAGCTGGGTAGGTAGAGGGAAGCTACCTAAACCGCCGAGTTCTGGAGGCATTGCATGTTGAGCGGCGGAATTTAACGTCGCGCTTTGCCTCGATACCAGAGCGAAAGAATGAAAATATAAAGGTAAACAAAAATCACTTCCTCGAGTGGGAATCAAACCCACAACCATTCGATTTTAGTCACACTTTGTGCCCCTGCTCCGCGACTAGCTTCAACTTTCAGTAATTAAAATAAAAAAAAATACAGTTTTAGCAAAACCATCTTATCTACATTCTCAAGGGCTTTGATAATATCAGTATGTCGGTGTCAGTTATAAACTCTACGCCGCGCTTTCTTTTTACCAAGCGAGAAAATTGAGATAGCTCATTCTCCTGAGTGGGGTCACACAACTTTCAGGTTTATAGTCATAGTCCCACTGCGCCATGACGGCCTCAAGTATAATGTAGTACATACTTTAGTAAAAAATATTATACATAAATAACATTTTTTACAGTATAACGATGAAGATTTTGCTTTTTCATCGCTATTGGATTTACTAGCGGTAAAGTTACTCATAAAAAATATTTATATTTATTGTAAAAAAAAAACAGATATTTTATTAATTGTTTATTTCATTCGTCATAAATACAAATGTTGACTTCTCGTACAACCCTTACCTAATTAAATAATGTATTTATATGGATATTGTATAAAATGTAAGAAAAATATTGTGATGTCTTCAAAAAAATGGCGGAGATGTAAGACTTACATTTTTTATTGAATATTAGAATACATAATTTTGTATCAAAATAAACGTGTGACTTTAATAACGCTTATATAATAAAAATCTTCAAAAACTACTTTTTTATATTTCAGTAACTTCTTCTAATATTAAATACAAAAAAAAACTATTACAAAATGCACTAGAAATTGACTTATATAAAATGACTTATGGCACACATCCATGGTCATTAAAAGTATACATATTATCTATATAACTGTCTAATAAAAATACAGGCACAGGATAAAAATGTATACAAAAGTTAAAATTAAAAAAAAATAATTATTGATACTATCGTATTTTTTTTATAATTTTCCCTTATTTTGCAACTATATCAAAAATATTTTTCGTATCACACAACTGTCACCATTTAACCTTATAACCTTAAAATGTAATTTATATACATTAATAATACACATTACTTAAATTGTCGAATATTTATTCCACTTTTTGTATAAATCTTTAAGAAAAATTAAAAAATAATGTGAATTAAGAAAACACTAACAAAACTGTAACGATATTACACAATTATTTAATTTTCAACAGATAAAAATAATTTAATTAATTTTATTTTGTCTCATTTAATAATTCAATAATTGTCATGGCAAGATAACTTAGTAAAGAAGTTAGTGTATTCATACATTTATTTTACAAGGAAGGCTAGTTAAATTTTTACATTTTCAATACATATATAAATGCTTTAAGTCCATGAAAACGCATAGAAAGTTTATTTACAAGCTACAGTTATAAATATGATCTAATATATCAGTTATAAAAATATATTTTTAATATCATTTGTTGTTTATGTATAATGTAAATTTTATTTTAATTTTGATTTATTAACATGGCCTAACATTTTATACTATAAAAGTAGATAATATTTGGTCCCAAAAGTTAATTATTGATAAACTATTGCGCTTCTAATCCAGAATCGAGGAAGTCTTTTATATGAAGAGGCACCGCTCGAGGAAATACTCTGAAAATCTGTAAATTGATATAAAAATTATATGAGCAACTTTTAGTGCAAATGACGTAATTTTATCAGTATATAAATAAAGTGGTAGTGAGTTCGATTTCGTATCAGAACATTGTATATAAAAAAAGTTTTACTCATCATTTTTAGCTTTAAGCTGTACGTACATAGTAGAGTAGGCAAAGAGAATCTAGTAATAAGACACTCCGATCCTCACACACTGATTTTAGAGATATTGCGTGGCGGAACTCAACCCCGTGCTTTTTTCCGCCACTGTGTCTTGTTACCAGAGCGAGGAAATAAAAACAATTAACTCTCTTGAGTAAGAATAGATCCCACTATAGTCACAGCCAGACGCTAAGCCATGGCAACCTTATACATTTTCCTATAGTAGGTATACAGGATGGAAGTGTCAGAGGTCCTTTTGACAGGAACAGCATATATGGTAAAATATTTTAAACCGATACCTAAAGAAATTAATCAAAATACCTCAACAGTTTAGATGTAGGATTTTTTTTTCATTTCACGGTCTTTATATATTCATACCTGTATTTCGTGTTACGCAGTTACGCATAGATACCAATAACGTAAGCACATACTACTACAAAAATACTGCTAAAGGTTAATCAACTTTGAACTTTGCCGCCAATACCTACGACTCGATTTCGCAATGAGGCGTATGCGGCGATTTCCCTTTGATAGTTCATGTTTGCGTGAGTCGTTCTTAACAAATTACGTTTTATATTACAACAATAATTTTAATATTTAATTTGTTTGAAAAAAAACACTTTTTCATTTATAGGAGTTTTTTATTATATTAGGATTTTATGGAATAATTAAAACTGTGGTTTAATTTAAAGTGGTGCTGACACTTTCATCTTGTATATATAACAATATCGATCACAGTTACAAAAAAAAAATATAGCGTTATATGCTTTTTGAAGACGAGGTTTCTATTTTTTCTAATTGTATGATTATTATTTTAAATTACATTAGGCACGTAGCCTTATTTTCTATTAAATAGTTTTCAGTCTCATTTTAATCTAAATCTATTTGTATAAACGTCTACAATATGTTCTAGATTACTAGAACAATGAAATTATTCACAATTGTCTGTAAATCGCGTAAGACCTGATTTATTTTTAATTTATAAAAAAACCGAACAAAACTATTTTTTAACATTCTTAAAGTATTATTTCATAGTTAGGAAAGAAAAATATTTAATAAGAAAACGTATAAAAATTTGAACATATTGTGACTTGAACCCGCGCCTCTTTGGAAACATATTTTTGGACATAGTATGTTTATCTCTTAAGGATAACCCACAGTAAACATTTTTGTGTTTAAAAATAAAGAAGGAATAATTACGAAACTATTAGATACAGTACAGTATTATTCCTTATACGATGAAATATGTTAGATACATTGTGCGCTTTATTTAGATTAAAATTGGCTTTAACACCATTAATCATATATTTTAGAAGTTTCAAAATACGGGAGTAGGACGGTTATGCGCCGCGTAAACGTTTAAAGAGCAAAAATTATATACAAATATATTTATTGTAGACCTTTTAAAAATCTACATAAAACTCGGCGACAGCATATATCTTCGAATAGCATTGTTTATTTTTTTACTGTTTTATTATAGTATCGTGTTACTTTTAATTTTAATACTTTTAAATATTAATTTTACGTTGATAATATTAATAACATAGCTGGTTTTGTTTAGTTTTTCTTTTATTAATATTTTTCTTTGGTTAAGTTTACTTATAATTTTTGTTCAGTTTAATTACTTACCTATTAAAGTAGAATTATATATTTTGTGTGTCAAGCGAGTTACCATTGGATTTTATATAATATAAATTATAATTTATAATTATTCTATACTTATAATAAAATCGTAACGAATCGGTGTCTATATATGGAAGATATATAGGAAAAAATGTTATTATTTATTTAGAAATAATATAAATAATTAATTAAATTATATTATTTATATTATTTCTAAATAAGTAATAACATTTTTTCCTATATATCTTCCATATATATTTATAGGAAAATATGTTATTACTTATTTAAAAAACGTATAAAATTTTTAACGTAGCGGGACAATTACATTTTTTAAAAATTTTATACGTTTTCTAAATAAGTATTTTTCTTTCTTAACTGTGGAATAACACTTTAAAAATGTTTAAAAATGTTATTGTTGGCATTTAATTATGTAATAGAGCCAAAAATAATGATTTTTATTTTTCAAAAAGCGACTTAACCGATGTAATTGCATTTGTCACCTTTGTATGGCAAGCTTCCCTTAAAATCAAGTGTTTTGTTTTATTTCAATAGATTTATAGATTAAAAAAAAAAGCTATTTGAAAGCATGTTGTTCGGCAAAATTATTTGCTTACATAAAATCAAAAATAGCAAAGTAAGTGTTAATTAGATTCCAGTTATCATACAAACATTTTCAATGATCTTACCTGATTTATATAATAAAGGTTGCTAGGTATTGTAATTTCTGTGTACTCCCTTCTGACCGCATCTATGATATTTTCGACGGCTTCTTGGGGGGAGAGGATCTTCATTAGAGACGGGAACTTTATTTTGGGATTCTTACAAAGGCCGGTGTCCACGATGTATGGACATATGCAGGTTAGTTTAATCTGAAAAAATTGCTTTTAATTAGATATCTACACTAACAGTGTAAAGTTAAGGATTTTGTTCGGTTGAACGCCCTAATAAAATATAACGTACTAGACGATACGTTCTCCACTTTCCGTCCAATTTTCGTTAATATTAAAAGTAATACTAAGTTTCCTCTGCACTCTATCTGACTTTATGTGAAGTTGAAAAAAAAAAACAAAAAACAACAAGTACTTACTCCACTAAAATCTCTCGGGTCCTCTCTCAGTTCCTCGTGTATGGCCTCCATTATGCCTCTCACTGCGAATTTAGTACCACAATACGGTACTAAGTTACGAAGACCGATCACACCCGCCATCGAGGACATGGCGACTATGTGGCCGTGGTTTCTTTCCATCATGGCCGGCAGGAAGGCTTGTAGGGTCTAAAAGGTAATTTATTTAATATAAACTGATTGTGAAAAATGGATGCGAATTCAAATCTCGGTTGAGGGTAAAATTTAAGGTTTAAATAATGCAGTGTTTCTCTATTCTGGTTTAACAAAGGGCAGCTTTCGATACGAGTATAGTACGGTAGACGAGTCGTGGCCGCCCCGCAGTTAGGCTTTATACGCTTTTGTACATTCAACAAATTAATGAAAATAAGAATTATCCTAAAACCTAATCTGCGCAGCCATCTGTAGGCGGGAGGGTACTATGTTTCCGAAAATTTTGAAAACTATGTGGCTGCTTCTTAGGATGCCGACGGCCGCGCCAGTCACACCAGAGGCTGTTCCGTCGTCAAACGCGTAAGTAATATCATTTTAAACAATGAAAAATGAAAGACAGAGTCATATAATTAAATTAGACAAAGACATATATTAATAAACATCTAAATCTCTAATCTAATAATTCATCAATAACCAAATAAACTGGTATAGCAACTAAATAACTACTAACTAACAAGATGTCTAAAGTCTACAATCGTATTGTAGAAGTCTATAATACGTAAAATAAAAATAAAAATGTGTTAAGACTTACACAGTTGCATTTTTTTAACTTTAATAAGAAATCTCAATTATATTTAATAGCTAGCTATTTATTTCTAGAATATTATATAAATGGCATTTACATAGAATAGAATTGAAAATTTCCAGATGATTCGATGTTTTTTATGGCCGATATCAAGTAGTATAAATAAATATTTTATAGGGGATGGTAAATACTAAATAGCGAAATAATAATAAATAATAATAAAATAATATAACGAAATTAATATAAAAAAATATTTTATTACAGATCAACATTGGTACTTTTAATGACGTATTATCACTTTTATTAAATATATTCTTAAACTTGTATAGAGTAACTAGATAAATACCTGTTTTTGCGTTCTTAGAACAAATAAATGAATCAAAAAAAAGTTTAAATGACATAATTTATATATTATAAATAAATAAATCAAAATAATAATAAATAAAGGACAAAATTTACCCATAAATGCGCCAAGCAGTTAACTTCAAATGCGGTCCGTATTTCCTTCTCCCCAGTCTGCAGTAACGGCTTGCAAGGCATGATGCCGGCGTTGTTAATCAAAATGGACACATCGCCAACCTCTTTACGTATTTTATCGGCCATTTCGTTTATGGATGTCCGACTTGTTACGTCGCACCTAAAATTTTATATATTTTTTTATCAACTTCACGCTGTATCCCGCACACAGCAGGGTAAGCAGAGGGGACCTAATGCTAAGACATTCCGTTCCCCACTTTCCGCCGAATTCTGGAGGCATTGCGTGTTGAGTGGAGGAACTCAACGCCTCGCTTTGCCAGAGCGAAGAAATGGAAATATAAATTTAATAAATATTTCATCTCCTCGAGTGGGGATCGAACTCACAACCAGTCGATTTTACAGTCACACTTTGTGCCCCTGCGTCACGACTGGCCTCAATTTATATAGTTCTGTAAAAATCATTAAAATATTTTAAATAGCTATTTGAAATAACCTAATAATTCATCACTTATTCCATTTCCACCTTCGGTCCCCCTGAGATCTCAGTCTGATTTGTAAACTGCACTACATTTTCGTCTAGTATATAATAAGGAACTTAACCGTCCACATATAACTTTTGCCACGATACTATAGCACTTTCATAATGGATGTGTTAAAAACCATAATGTTTATTAACAAGAAGTGTTTATATTTATTGAATAAGTTTCATAGTATTTACGGATACCTTCTTAAGTCACGTAATAAATAAGAAGGTACAACGCGTGAACTCATTTGTGTACAGATAGGTATGGTTCTACAAAATAGAGCTGTGAGATCTTTTTATAGCCTAAGAGCTCGAGAATCTTTGTGAGATGTTTTTATTTTAAAGATACAAGTTTTATTATATTTGCTTTTTGCATTTACAATTTGTATACTATAATAATCTGTTTGTCCGACAACATATTCAGTGTCATAGTAAAAATAGTGACAGACAAACAAACGATATAATATCAACGATATAATATATAATATCAACGGGAGATAAAGATAACGCCAAGTTTTTGCCTCCAAAAAATTTATAAAACTTTTATTGGTCTGAGTATAGGTGTATATGTATAACAATACTATTAAGTAAAGCTACTATACTGTTCAAGAATATTTAAAGGATAAAAATGTGTGGAATTAATAGCTGCCAGTTTATGTAATATTTAAATTAGTTTGACTTGACTATGATTGACATTAAAAAGAGCAACAGAATAAAGAATATATTAGATTTGAATTGAATTTGCTACATTGTTTATATAAGGTTACGATGCAGTAAGTTTAATACAATAATACTAGTGTTAATAAAAAATAATTAAAATACTTCAACAGTTATTAAAATTATATTAAGAAAATACTAAACTCAAAATCGGAGTTCTGTGATAGTGTAATCGCGACGGTTGTGGGTTCGATTCTACTCGACTAAATACATTATTTTCATTCCCTCGCTCTGGTTACGCTTCCGCCGCTCATCACGCAATGTCTCGAAAATTGTGTGGCGAACAGGTAAAGAATCTCAAGATCAAGAAACTCTTAACACTAGATTCCACCTGCCTACTCTGCTATGCTATTATGCGGTGCACAGCGTAAAAACTAGCTAAAACATATTAGATTTCTTACTGGCATAGGCGTTTTAATTTTCGTATGTGGGCAGACAAGTACCATGATAAATTTCAGTTAATGCACGGAAAAAAAAATTAATAACTCAATAAAGGCTAATAAAAATTCCTTCATAATAGACAAAGCTATTTAGGTCAAGACAATAAGTGATTTTCACATCCTATAAATTAGGATATCCTAGTCAATTAAAAGATCGTATTATTATAATATGCATAGATCGTTATATTTAAGTATTTCCATTAATAACTTTGCTTTCACTAGTTGTTCTTTAAATAAATAATATACAGTGTATTTATCTTTATGGGTTACATCTATGTTATTACCATTTAAGATCTATACATATATGTAATTAAAATTTAATTAATTGCTGTCAGTACATGGAAGATATATGCGAAAATCTGCTTTTCCCAAAACAATAATTTTTAAATATTTCGTCTGTTTGTCTGTGCGTTTATGCACACTAATCTCAGAAACGGCTTAACCGATTTAAATGTAGTTTTTCCCGACTGCTAAGGAAGGGTTATGTTTTTCGCGCGTGTCTTGTATGTATGTAATATTCTTTATTACCTCATATCTCCAGAACCGCTGAACAGATTTACTTAATTGAGGTATCGTTAGATTCGTATTAACAGCCCAAGTGTTCTTAGATAAGTGATGTTAAAAAAAACAATCATGGCGGCTGTGGGACGCCATTGGACTTAGTGAAAAAAAATTTTTTCGTTTCGAATACCACAATATGGCTATCAAATTCAAGAGCTTAATACGGTGATTTCAAAAAGGTATATCATGATTGTGACAAAAAAGTGAAAAATAAAAAAATATTTGTAAAAACAAAAACCCCGACACACGTTTTTATTCCAATTTTTGTATGTTTCTTAAATAAGTATTTTTTTTTCCGCAGGGTGTAATAGCACTTTAAAAGTGTTATAAATATCTAATAACTCTCTTGCCAAACGCAAGTCTAAGCAATTATTTTTGAGTAGCGGAAATTTGCGAAAATCACCCTACAGACATGCTAAGAACATAAACAAATTGTAACAAGCGTGTAAAAATTTCGACGTAGTTTGATGAGAACGTAGTCTTAGTGCTCTAAGAGGCGCGGGTTCAAATCCCGTTTTATACGTTTTCTAAATAAGTAAGTATTATACTTACTGGTAACTATGCGCTTTTCCTTTGGCCTCCTTAATTAGTTCTACTGTCTCTTGATTACCAGAGGGGTTGATATCGACACATACTATAACGCCTCCCAGCTTCGCGAACCTAAGTGCCATTTCTCGACCCATACCGTGTCCTGCACCTGTTATCTGAGAAAAAAATACAGTTAGCAGAAAAAATAAAAGAATATAACTACATGCTGTGTGTTCGATCTCCACTACTCGCCGAGTGTATTTCTAACTCCCTATTCTGGTAGGATAGAACGTTAAACGCGGCGTTAAGATTTGCCACCTCAACACGATAATATAATGTCTCGAATTCGGACGGAAAGTGGGGAACAAAGTATTTGAAAATTAAATTATTTTTGCCTACTTTACTATATTAGGGATAAAGCGTAAATAAAACAAAAGAACTACTCCACTGCTCAACTAATACATACTACTAGTACTATATAAAATATTCCTTAATAAAAAGGCCAGGCAAACCCATAATGGTAAGTAATCATCGCCATTGCAAGAACAATGGTTGTTGGTTCATCTCCACTCAAGTGAAGTTTACCTTTGCCATTGCGGGGAACCTTGAAGATGACTAAAAAAGTTTTTTTTTTCTAAATCTCAGTCACAGCTTATAAGCAGTGTGGTCAAAAGTTGAAGATGATTTTTTTCAAATATTAATATAACATTTTGATTTAATGAAATTTTATGAAACTATGTACATACTGTAGTTTATTTACAAAAGAAATGCCCTATAGATAGTTTATACTATCTATAGACGTAGGTCAACAAAAGGCCAAGAATGTTCGCTACGTATGGATCTAGTATGTATGTACAGGTTATTACAATTTTTGTAATATATTTATGAAGTAATATATAATTTTTATTGCAATTACCACGCATGGGGAAACGTTAAATTTCAGCATCCAAAATACTTGAAACACTGTTCTAAGTTGATATATAGATATAGGCCAGTGGCGCAGAGGCACAAGCATGTGACAGCTTGTGGGTTCGATTCCTACTCAAGGAAATGAAGTATTTAACATTTTAATATCTTGCGTTGAGTTCCGCCACTCAACACAACATAATTCAGCGGAAAGTAGGTAACGGAATGTCTTAACAGTAGGTTGACTCTGCCTACTCTGTTGTGTGCGGAATACATCATCTGTTTGTTTTATTAAAAGTGAAACATAAGCTCGTACCGTCGACCAAGCAGTAAAAAATAAAAAAAAAATTGTGGAAGCACTGCAATAACAAGATATAACGTTAAGATTAATTAATAACACAGAGGTCACTTCAGATGAAGGTAAAAATTGTGATGATGCAAAGTCCAATGAAAAAATTAAATATTTTTTTAAGTCAGAATAATCTTTAACTTTAAAAGTTAACTGCCAAAGTAACCGCCATCCATCAAACGGGCGTCGGCCCCAATATATTTAAGTTGTATTAAAAAAAAGTGTGATTTAAATATATATTTTAATTTTAATTATAAATATATGACGTAAACGCATATATTTAAAATTTAATCGAAAAGGGTCTTTTAGTCTACAATAAAATGATATTTATAAGTTATGTATAGAAAAATAATTTGTACATACTAAAATAATTTCTCCTTTAACGCTCTTAGGTTCGGGAGGCACGAAGAACTTGTAAATACAGTACATCCATGTCGCATACATTTTCACGACGAGAACGATAATTTCGAGTGCCAACACTACTCCTTGATAAATCTTCATACCGATGCCTTGTTCGTCGGTCCTGTAGAAAAAAAATGCAATTTAAATAAAATATTGTAATTAAATATTTAGTTTTAAACATGTTTTACGTTTATCAAATATTTGATATGAAAAAAATACGTATAAATAAATAAATCAGCTTCACGCTGTATCCCTTATATAGCAGGATAGGCAGAAGGAACCTAGTGAGTGTCGTAACACGTTTCCCACTTTCCGCCGAAATGTTCGAGGCATTGCGTGTTGAGTGGCGGAATTTAATACCGGGCTTTTGTCGTGGTGCCAGAACCAAGAAATATTAAAAAATGATAATAGATCCCCTCGATTGGGAATCGAACTCAAAACCGGCCTCAAAAAAAATCTTGCTCTCTATTCAGCATCTATTCTATCTAAATTTTGAAGTTAACGCAAAATTAGGTAAATTACAATATTGTGTAATAAAAAACGTTTATTACTTGAGTAGGGTCAACGACTGATATGACCACGGTAGACAGAGAGAGTATAGTTTTAAGACATACCGTCCGCCACTTTCGAGCGGCTGAACCACGACGGCCTCATCTTGTATATTTAACGATATTATTACAAGTTTATCATATAATGTCCTACATTTAACTTGTATATGGACACCAGATGACCTTACGTTCGTAGACATGGCATAATATCAACAATGTTCAGTAATAATTAGTCTGATCCTGATCTATGCAGTATATTATAAAGATAATGTTGCAACTTTTACCAGTACGGGCGAGGGATCGTGGTCGTCTTGAAGTTAGCCTGATTCTATGCGAATTGTACACACAGGAAGAAAATAATTGATCAAAAGACGCAAATCGCTAAATCAAATCTGCCAAGCAATATTCAGCTAACTTCAGTGCGGCCACAACTTGTCAGCCGCACTATATAGTTTTACGATAAACTTTTTTTTAGTAATAGTATTTCCAAGGTAATTGCACAGTAACGTTACTTAATAAGTATTTATGCCGAAATTACAGAAAAATCCTCCAGTATTTCTTTAAATTGAATATCACAGACAAAACCGTGGTTATATACGTAAAATATGATTGAAATAAATAATGCAGGAAACTAGTTATTTTCATGCTCACAGCGCTATTTCCTATAAAATTTTCCTGTCCTGTCCTCTACCGCACCAATCAATTTAATAGCCACGTAGCAAGTTGTTATAAATCATTCATTCACTGTATTATGTCGAATAGAATTTTTGCAAATCTTTTCACAGTTGTATGTTTATCTTTATATATCATAAAAGGATAGAAGTCGATTCTGTACATGAAAGATATTAAAAAAAAATCGGTTAACATATCAATTATAGAAGCTAAAATACCACTCAGCAGAATTCTAGTCTTTCTGTCTGTTCGCCAATCACGCAAAAACTACGCTACTAAGCTTAGAGGTGGAGGTACATCTTTTTTGGATTTCACTCCGATTTTCATTAAAGTTTCCATAACAAAGGCAGAAACCAAGGGGCACAAAGTGTGACTGTAAAATCGATTGGTTGTGGGTTACGTACCCCACTCGAGTTAATGAAATATTTATTTCATGTGCTAATTATAAATATGGTGTAAGCATACTTCAAAAAAGAAAAATAAATCCATAATCATCGAGAGTAGGCGTCATCTACAAAGAGGTGCTTTCTACCTACTAAGGTAGATTAGATGTTTTTTTTCTGTTTCTGATAGGTAGAACCATGTTAAAATTATTGCATATTTACTTTGAGGGTACACATTTAAAACCAAATTAATCACTTTAAAGACAAAGGCTACATCTTCATATATCTTTATAAAAACAATGAGTCTTTTACAATATAATTTTATTTATCTAATTAAAAGCATAAGACCGTTGGCATTTTAAAAAATAATTGTATTTGATTTTGGAGATAAATTACATTATAATCAGAGGCATCGTCGGAGTCGTGGCGCAGGAGCACAAGGTGACTTCTGTGTGACTGTAAACTGGGAGGCTGTTAGACAGGTTGTGGATTCGATTCCCACGCTGGGAAATATTTAATATTTTAATTTTTTCTCTCTGGTGTCGGCGAACACGCAATGCCTCCAGAATTCGGTGGGAAGTGGAGAACGGAAACGTCCAATAACAGAAATAGGAACGTAGTATCTTAGCCTAGCCTGCTATGTGCACAGGATATTCAGGATATAGTCTATTTTGCTGTTCTGATTACTAGCAATATTTTCTGAGAACTATATCATAGAACAAAGCGATAGAAATGCTTTGTTATTATATCACAATATATAGACTTCAAATGATATCTATTAAATATACGATGCTTTGTACGCGTCGTGCGTAGGATTGTTAGACGCGATACTACTGACAATGAGCCAAGTGGTCCCGTGCGGTATGTGATTAGATAATAAAGTTTTTATTTAACAAGTACAACGTTGTTAAGGATCATATATGGGTAATCAAAATTTCTATTATAAGTAAATGCAATGCATGAGAAACTAAAATAGGTACTGTACTATGAGTGTTTCCATTTCCATTTATATATTTGGCTCTTAGAAATGAGAAATTAAACAATAAGGTAACTTTTTTTATTTCAGCTTCATACTGTATCCCGCACATATCTACCTAAAATTCCATATATCTACCTAAGTTTTGGTTCAGTTATCATGATAAATACATATGCACGTATGTATATGAATGTACAATTATATAAGTTACAGTTTTTTGCCGTGTTCATTGTCCGCTACTATATGAATAATAATTAATTTCGTTCCGGGTTGTTGAGCATAAATTATATAATACATTTTTCTGCTTAGATGCAAGGTCGGATGTGCCTAAATAGAATTACTTATTATATTAAGTAATAATTCTTGGGAACGCTTAGTGATAATTTATAGCCAAATCAAATAATAGTACCGAGAAATACGCATATACAGGTGTATATCGGGTTATTTTTTTTCGGTTTCACACTGGATCTCGCATTTAGCCGTATAAGCAGAGGGAACCTAGTGTAAGACGAAGGTCACGCTAGTTAAGAAGAAGGTCACGCACCACCAAATTTTAGGGTTATTGCCTGTTGAGTGGCCGAAGTCAAAGCCGCGTCTTATCTTGCTAGCAGGGTAAGGATATGAAAATAATCCATTCCCACAAGTGAGAATGTTTGAAATTTCTAACGATCATATTTTTAACGGACTTCTGTAAGAAAAGGAAGTTATCAATTCGACTGTTTTTTTTTTGTTTCTTCAGAACCTTTGACTGGGTGAACTAATTTTGATGATTTTTTTTATTTGAAAGGTAGTGCTTTCCGTGTGGTCCCATTTTTTTATTAATTTATTTCTGAATGGTATCTATGAGAAAATCACATAAATCTTATACTTGCATTAAGTATGTGCGCGACAAATGGACGAATAACTCAACATCACGCCAACCGATTCCGATGATTCTTTTTTTAATTCAAAGGATACACTTCAAGGATAAATTGGAGATAGTTTTTTTAGATTTTGATTATGGGATCTTATTAAAATTTTAAGAAATTTGTTTTTTTTGGTAGTACTTACAAGTAAAAACATTGATGTCAGAAGTGAGATTCCTCACCGTTGTATTTCTTTTCAACCAACTTCAAAAAAGAGGATATTCTCATTTTCAACCGACTGCAAAAAAGGAAGAGGTTCCTAATTCGCCCGAATATTTTTTATGTATGTTCTTGACAAAATGCCAAAATGTTATTTTGCACAAAAATAATAATAAACCTAATTGATATATAAGTTTTACAAAGTACAAGCACTACCTACTTGTTTGAGAAGCAACCTCTTAAGATCAAAAAACCCATCACTTAAAATAATGTCAAAGTCAAATAATTTTATTCAAAATAAGAAGTTACACGCTTAATTTTTTGAATGTCAAATAATTTACCACCAGTTCTCTAAAGTTAATATATATACATACCATACCTGAGAAGAACCGGCGCAAGAACATCAGCGGGACTTTTTTTTTTAATCATTTATACAAAAACACATTTTAACATTTCTGACAATGATACTTTGAAACAGACTAGAGCGAGCATTTCATGCCTAAGGCGCGTTATCATTTATATAATCATTAATTTGCCTTTAACACAAACGTCTTTTCACAACTCTTTTAAATTGTGATATAGAACATTCTCGGACATTTTCTGGGATCCTGTTACGCGTATAAAAGCATTGTAAAAGCGTACACATTGTGCCATAAAATACTTACGGACTCCATGTAATCGGGTTACAGGTGCAATAAGTTTACTACTTTTTATAGTATTTATATTATGTACATCACCAATTTTAGTAACATCTTTAATATTCTTCTCGTACGTAACATTTTCAAAAATGTATTGAGATACAACTGTCAATGTATCAATTTCTTTAAATTTTTGCCTTAACGTTTTTTTGCCTAAGTTATACATTGCGCGAATAGCTCGCATTTGCAAGCCAAAAATTTATTTAATACCAGCTTCATTACCGTAAAGTAGAATGCCGGAGGACATAATACTATGAAAGTAGCTAAAGTAAACAAGGCGAGCCGTTTCCACGTCAGTTAAGTCTCGATTTTTTTAACCGCAAAAGCTGCTGAGCTAAGTCTATTCGCCAATCCATCGATATGAGGTTCCCACTGTAACTTACGATCAATGGTGATTAATCGCGTATATTAAGTATAATACATTTTTGGAAACCCGACGTTCAGACACTTTGTAGTAGTGTTGCCGATCGATAGTGGACTATCGATCGGAATTCGATATTCTATCGATAGTAGTCCGATAGAAGGACTATCGATATTAAAATCGATAGTATCGATTAAAGAGATAGTATCGAAACTATCGATAGTTCAAAAGGGTACAATACTATCGGACAAATTCAATACTATCGATATTATCGATAGTATCGTATCTCCAAATCAGAAAGACATCGATACTATCGATAGTATCGATACTATTGAATTTCTAGGAAACGATAATATCGACAGTATCGATAGTATCGATACTATCGATTATTGTAAACTATCGATTGCTTGCTAATTTGCGATAGTATTGCTTATTATTTTCATGTGTAGTAACCAATCATTATGATATTAGAAACATCTTAGTTGAAGTACGTAACTAATTGCTTAATCATACGTAATTATAAATATAATAAAAACGTATTTTGTTCTTTTCATTTCATCTTGTAATTAAGCTTAAGAATCATACTCAATACTATCGTAAATTAGCATATAATCGATAGTGCAAAATAATCGATGGTATCGATACTATAGATTTTATCGATACTATTGTATCCTAGACATTTAATAGTATCGATACTATCGATTGTATTGATTAATTTCCGATTAGGAGATACGATACTACAGATAGTATCGATAGTATTGCACTTAGCCGATTGTATTGTATTCTTCTAAACTATCGATAGAATCGATAGTATCGATAAGATCGATACTATCGATTGTTATATCGATCGCATAGGCTTTTTTAGATTAAAACTATCGATCGCGAAACTATCGATAATTTGGCAACACTACTTTGTAGTAGTCCGTGTAGCGGGTAGACTGAGGTGGCATTCGCCTGTCAGTTGACATTATTATTATATCAAACTACCGCCAACGATTTCTTAATTGCCTTGTGCCCTGGATACCTGCAGAATGAGGTAATTGTATTGTGTCCTGTGGTATGGTAGGTTGAAACTTCAAAGATTTTATGAGTGGGTACCAGGTGGTATAAAGCTTCCAACCATCCTTGAAATTAGAATGTTTTTGTATTTCAATAGCCTCGCGGATCATTCTAGTAATATATCTGTTTTCCTTAGCGAGGATATGAGGTTTATCAATCCATGTGCTCATACACAGCTGACTTCGATACATGCCCATTTTTGATATCGGAGATGTGTTCCTTCACCCTAATACTGATGATGCTTCTTTTTATTTGACCGATGTTTGATAAGCAACAGTCACAATCTATCTTGTATACACTTGCACACTGTCAGCTATGTGATGTTATACCATGCGGCCATACCTTTTTAAAATAAATTTTATGGGGCCGTAGATCTGAGTATATGGTTTAAATTTCAACTCAGTATCTCCAAGCGTCCCTGGAGCTCTTGACAGACAGACAGGCGGACAAAAAAGTAATCTTATAAGAGTTCCCTTTTTCCTTAAGAGGTACGAAACCCTACATTACATTATTTACCATTACATTACATTATTGCTTAAGTGCTTGATTGATTCTATTAAAAATAATAAAACTATAATCGCATCTACATCTTAAAAGGATTGAGATTTTCCTTGCATAATTACCAACTTGGTATAAATTACGTCAACAGGTAAGTAATTAAAATGCTGTTATGTGTACTAATACTATAAAGCTAAATAGTTTGTTTAGTTGAACGCGCTAACTGAATTGATAAAAAAAAATATTTGTGTATTGTGAGCGCTGTAGCCAAACACAATACCTGTTATATGACATCAGTCCTTTTCATGTAACCCATTGAACCTGCGGTCAGATTTATCTAGGGCACTTAGAATTTGTCTAAGCGAACTATAACATTATTATTATTCAATCTGGCTTCAATAATGCTGTCGTATTATATTCAAAATAATAGATTAGTTAATATAATATCTCTTAGACAGATCACGAATTCATGTGTAGTCGTGATGAAGATGTGGACAGCACAGAATATCAAGTATTAAATAACTTAAGTTATTTATCACTTATTTTTTTCTCAGTTATTTGTCAAATATTCATCCTAAGTGGAGATCGAATCCACAACCAATGCGTTTGCAGTCAGACGTTGCCCCACAACTGAAATAGTATGGAAGAATGGAAATATTTAAATTATTTTCATTTCCACTTAAGGACAAAGCGCGACGCTGATTTCTACCAATCAAGACGCAATGTCTCGAAAATAAAAGGAGGAAAATGAGAAACAGAGTGTCATCATGTGGAGACGCGTGAAGCTATATAAAAAAAATATATATTCTGGTGATATGGGTTATTTTCGTACACTCACTCTTTAAAACATACACTCAGTGTGTCTATCGCTTATATGCTTTTTTCCTTGCTGGTCCTATAAATATAGTTCTAACTCCTTTTATAAGTAACTATTACATATTTATTTAAATTTATAGAACCAAAAAACAAAAAAATAAAATATAAAGACAAGAACTTGGTCATATTTGTTATTACAAATATATTATTTATTTACTTGTGTGTCACAACCTGATAGACCAGTAAACACTTTTGCCAAATCTAGTTGAACTGGTTTTTGTGATGGCTGTCTTCAACGATTACGCTTGTTATGACCATGGAACAGAAGCAATCTTTAGAATTAGTTAAAAGTTATTTTATTTTGCTTCTATTAACAAATTATATTATTATTATTTTCTTTTATTTTAGTAGTAGCGACACGTAAGTTATACAGATATCAATTTTGTATGTATAATGTATATTTAAGTGTACTTGTACGTAAGATGTCATAAAATGCATTAAATTACATTGAATCCCAATAATTAGAAACGTTTTTGTATGTAATCCGCAAATATATACCTAAGTGAAAAAAAATCTTGCCACTTCACTCTTGTTTCGCATGTAAGCTAATACAATTATATTACAAACTAGTGACTACAGCAACTTTAATTAGTAAACTTCATGGCCTTTGCACAGTGAACCTGGTATACAAGACCCAGTTTTCCGTCTCAGTCTCCGTTTTCTACCAAAATTAAAATCACTGCGTGTTGAATTGCAACTGAACGCTACGCTTTATATTACGGCCTTCCGAGAGTAGGGAAACAAAAACCGTTTAAAAATTATCATTATTTTTTTACCTGACTGGATATCAGCTATAACCATCGCAATTAGATATAATAAAACACTGTACTAATTAAAACAATAATTTTATAAAAATAGTAACAGAATAAATAAGTAGACGAATCTATGATATTTTTTATTATTATCTGTCTGCTTGTACACTACTTTCTGATCTACTGGATGGATTTGAATGAAACTTTTTAAATGAAGCATTTTCCATTGACATAAGATAAAAATTGAATATCTGGAATATCTGATGAGCTATTATAATAGCACAGCTAAATGAGGCCGGTCGTGGCGCAGCGGCACGAAGTGTGACTGTAACACCGCCTGGTTGTGGGTTCGATCCCCACTCGAGGAGATGAAATATTTACTTAAATTTATATTTCCATTTCTTCGCTCTGGTGTCGAGGCTAAGCGCGGCGTTGAGCTCTGCCACTCAACACGCAATGAATGCCGGCAGAAAGTGGGGAACGGAGTGTCTTAACACTAGGTTCCCTCTGCCTACCCTGCTGTGTGCGGGATACAGCGTGAAGCTAATTTTATTTAAATTATAATAAATAAAGCCGCGTGCATATAATGAATGATACAACGTAATTGCAATGATTATGAGTTTGTTATCCACTAAGGTAAATTATTATTTTTTATTTTCCCTTTCTCGTAATACAAAGCATAGTTGAATTGCAACTCAACAAGCAGTGACTCGAGTGAAATAAAAATAAAGATTTTATTTATTATTCTAACTACCCGTCTCAACTTTTTAAGGTTTCCTTAGAATTGGGCAGGTACCTACATCGATTACCTACAAAATACAATTCAAGTATTTTACAGTATGTCATTATCATTAGGCCAGTCTCGGCGTAAGCATAGGAATTGCCTATGCTTTGCTATGGCATATTATATAGGCAAAAGAGGGAAGCAGAAAAAAATTACATAGGTCTATCTATGTATTATAAGAAGACTAGCGGACCCGGACGCGGCTTCGCCCGCTTAAACTTTACGAATGCTTATAGATATATTTAGGAAATTGTTTTTGAAAATATCTAATTAATTTAAATGAAAAAAATATAAGTAAACGTAACCATAGTAAAATATTAATAAAAAAACTAAACAAAACCAGCTACATTATTTATAATTTTGTCTCTGTCTGTCTTTCTATTTCCCCGAGCTAATATCCAGAATAACTGAACTAATTTTTATTGGACTTTCAGTGATCGATTTTACTGATTTACCCGGGAAAAATCTTTTTACTCATTTTCCTTGCGCGCGTACATAGATACTATATGAAATAACTAAAGTCCTTTCTACATTAAATATGATAAGTTTTGCGAGCAATATCAAATAAAATCCCAAAAAACTATAACCACAATTTATTAAGTGTATAACAACGGTATAGATAACGATCCAACCAAGATGAAATAACCAACAATTCTCTCTTTAATCTCTATCTCTATATATAATAAGACAGTAAAAATATTTTGTCTGTACATTTAGTAATTTTGACTGAAATGGATAGAGGGATACCTAAATAGAATAATAGAAAGCAAAAATATTTTTTTTAATTTCTTGTCTGTCTGTCTGTCGATATATTTTTGTCCGCATTTTTTTCTGAAAGTACTGAACAGATTTACTTGAAAATTTCACTCACATTTCATTTTCACCAATTGCTTTGTTTTAACTTAACTTAACTACTAAAGTTTAGTTCATCAAAATCGGTTCATTAAAAAAAAGTTATCGTCATTTGAATGAACTCAAGGCATTAGCTTGCCTGCGTATAATATTTTATAGCAACCGCGCTGGTTTCTTGGCTAAAGAATGACATTCGAAACGTCTGGCTTATGACTGTTGATAAAAATATATACATTATTGAAGCACTATTATACAATATTTTATACAATAAAGTAAACAAAATTGAATTGTTAGTGGAGATTACCTTCATAAATCATAACAGTTAAGTTTAAGTCGTAATTAATTCAACACAGAGATAAAGAACGATCTTGAAAGAAATATCAAGTTAGTAAAGATTTTTTGGTTGGTTCGTTCATATAATATATGTAACTAATTTAAAAACTGTGCAGGAGTTAATATGCAATTATTACAGTTATTTTGCAAAGAATATTATGTATCCTTCAAATCAATAATTTAACATTTAAGGCTGTTTCTGAATGAGTAGATTAAATAGATTAGTAGATTCACTGACATCAGCACATTTAACAGAGTTTTAGAATTATGATGAGACGTATATTATATAGGTAAAAAGAACATAAAGTTACAAAAATATATACGTGTAATAAATTAGCTTTATGTATATTTTATAAATATCAATTATCAACAATGGTCGTATTTTTTTTATTTAAAACAATCAAAAATTCTTTATTCTTTAATTCGACGATAATGTCGTAAAAAATCATATTAGATGTAATTATAGTTGTCAATCAATTGTGCTTATTAAATAAATAATCATGTATTTTAAGCGGGCGAAGCCGTGGGCGAGCCGCTAGTACTTAAATAATATTATACCAATGCCGCGCAGGTCCGCAACTACACCAAGAAATTCATGAAAATCTAACTAATACTCGAATAAGCGAAGAACCAAAGAAAAGTAGAAATTAATTATAAACAGCAAATAATTACATAAAAATTAACAGTAATTCGAAAATGTATGAAAATTTACAAAACCGTCAGTCATCTGCCCGTTCGCGTCGGTCATACTATGCCGGTCGTAGCTCGCTAGATCATTTCGAATCAGTGACATCTCCTTAATTATTTATTAGAATGTTATACAGTGAACTATAATTTCAATTTAGATGAAATGCTAAAAGCGACTATTATATTCATTTTCATAAGGATCAATATCAAATTATAGAAAATACATACAACAAAAACCCGATAAATATAAAGTAAATTAATTAAAATGGTTACTTGTTGCTACTCTATTACTTTGCTTAAGCTTCAGAGATAAACATCATATCAACATGTATCGCGGACTTTTTTAAACATTATTTAAAGGACAATATTTTTGTAAAACATTATTTTTATGTATCTCATAAGGTTGAGTCGGCGCACACCATGTATGCGTCGAATAAATTGCCTGTCAAATTAAAAAATATTTTAATATATTAGTATATATCACCAATATTACAAATATGAGAAAAAAAGTAACCTATGTTCATCCGAAGACCCTCAAGTATCTCTGTATGAGTATTTTATTACAATTGAATTAGCGGTTTGGCCATGATTGCGTCACAGACAGACAGACAGACAGACAGACAGAGTTACTTTCGAATTTATAATATAGGTATGGATAATATCCACCTTTGAAAAATACAAAAAAAATGATCTTAAACTGCTATTTATGGAAAATCCAAACGTTTCTCGAGTATCGGTTGCCCCACGACCACGTATTGCACTCACCTTCACATTGACACACATATTACGATAGGTGTATAGAGGTACAGTGAAACGGTGACGTTATGCAATTTCAGTGTATAGTCATATGTACATTGTATGTATGTATGTATGTATGTATGTATGTATGTATGTATGTATGTATGTATGTATGTATGTATGTATGTATGTATGTATGTATGTATGTATGTATGTATGTATGTATGTATGTATGTATGTATGTATGTATGTATGTACTTACTATTTTCTTAACAAATGAATGCTAATCAAATTGAAAGATCAATATGATGGGTTCAAATTCGAAATACAAGTAGATACGTACAGGATAAGCGAGAACAAAGTAGATAATTTATTCTTATCTCGTAGTATATTTCTGCGTGTACAAAATATATGAACAAATCAAAAGTATGTAAATCAAAGGAAATTGTGATATTTAATATGTGAAACGTCTAGAAATATCTATCTAATTTATTGAATTGTATAAGCCTTGTTGGATATATTTAATAGATGAAATACATCCGTATCATCATAAAACCGATGGTTTTAAAATTGGGCGGAAAGGAGGGAACGGAGTGTCTTAACTCAAGGTCCTCTTTGTCGTCTCTGTAAACGTCTAGTGGGTAAAGTGAATTAGTAATAGTAATTAACCAGGACAAGTTACTAATAAGTGAATTTAATTATGATAACCGAATGCGGTATTTTGACATTTAAAAATAATTATACTATTAAAGGTCTGTCTAAGTTTTCTAACATAACACTTACGTAAGGTAAGCTATGTAGCTTTCTTTAGGGATAAAGTTACATAAGCAGTTTAGTTAACAGCTTAAATATAATTGAATGTTCGTAATAAAAACGAGTAAGTATATATATATATCAGCCAGTCGTAGTGCAGGGACACAAGTGTGTGATTGGTTGTGGGTTCGATCCCCACTCGAAGAAACGACATATTTATTTAAATTAATGTTTTCATTTCTTCGCTCTGGTGTCGAGACAAAGCGCGGCGTTGAGTTCCGCCATTTAACACGCAATTCTTTCAAAATTCGGCGGAAAATTGGGAACGGAGTGTCTTAACACTAGGTTCCATCTGCCTACCCTGCTATGTGCGGGATACAGCGTGAAGCTGATTTAAAGTATGTTCTAGATTGATGCCGACGGGGCGCAGTAGCACAAGTGTGCGACATTAAACGTGACGGTTGTGGGTTTCATGCCCACTCGGGGGAATGAAATATTTAATATATTCATTTCTTCGCTTAAGTCACAATTTCTTTATTTAAAAAATATATATTTAAATGAAATACAATTTTCTTTCCTACGTCAACTGGAATGAATTGACGGTATTATACGCCTTTTTTAATTGATATTGCAACAATGTAATAAATTATACAATTATTTTTAATAGACGCTATTATGAGTACATAATCGAAGTATTTCAATGAAGTGTAGAACAAGTGAAGAATAATCGGGACAACATTAAACATTGAAAGTGAATGCATAAAAATAGAATAAAAGCACGTATAAATTCAAAATATTAACCAAATTGAGTTGTGCCTCGTTACATATTGTTATAATTCAATTCCAGATATCACTCACTCTCATTGAGGAGTTATCCATGATTATCGAATTTTTCAAAAAATTTTCCTAATCAAATGCACTATAAAATATGTAATTTAACTTTTTCTAAATTATCCAGTAGCAATAATTACTAGAATTAAATCACGCAATATAACATTTTATAGTTTCTATTGTAGATATTTATATTTTCTATCGTATTGTTTAATTTTTTAACAAAGCATCGTTTTTTTAATTAAATTAAATGTGAAGAAGTCTCGTTTTTATTGGACTTCGTTCTTTATATTGCAATTGAAAATTTAATGCTCTAAAGTTTTTTTTAAGTAGGTTTTTAAGTACCTCATTACTTTTTAATTGATCGGAAAATGAAGAATCCAATGCTTTAACATCATGTTTGGTGTTATGCGGGGAAAATGGCAAATCTTAAGATTGCTAATTAGTACATATTCAAAATGTAAAACTTTACAAAATTAAACTTTGAAAAATGTCTTGTGAACTCACAAGACATTTTTTATTACACGAATATGTATGAGTCAAATAATTAAGACATTTTTAATATACTTACTTAATTTCATAAAGTAAAATTAATAAACATTTATTGTATTTTATCATTGAATCAATCTAGAAATTTCTACTTACTCAAAACACAGAACTTTTTTCTTTCCAGATTGTACCATGGACACGTTGAACCACATAACACTAAGCTTAAACTTAAATAGCTGAGACCTATCGAAAACACACTATTTGATATATACAACTATAAAACGTTGTAGACTCAAAGAAGCGTGCGGCGTCTAAGCCAGACTTTCACTAATGCATGTTGCAGGTGCAGTTGCATAATTGGAGGAAGTTTCGAAAAACTGCAGGCGTCCTGCGTGTGTATCCTTCCCTAATTCCGCTAATATCGATATGTATAGTAAGAATTATTGTTTATTTATGTATGTTGCTTGTATTTTGAATAATATAAATCAATTTTTTGCAATACAAAATTGACTTAAAATTAAATAATCATTTTATTTATAAAAAAAAATCAGCTTCACGCTGTATCCCGCACACAGCAAGGTAGGCAGAGGGAACCTAGTGTTATGAACACTCCGTTCCCCACTTTCTGCCGAATTCTGGAGGCATTGCGTGTTAAGCAGCAGAACTCAACGCCGCGCTTAACCTCGACACCAGAGCAAAGAAATGGAAATATAAATTTAAGTAAATATTTCATCTCCTCGAGTGGGGATCGAACCCACAACCAGTCGGTTTTACAGTCACACTTCGTGCCGCTGCGCCACGACTGGCCTCATTTTATTTTTTAAGATGATAAATAATAATGTCGAGTCGAGTCGAGTACCAATATCTAGTGGAAGCCGCTATATTGAAATTGGATAGTGTATGGTAAATGTGCAATAGTTGTATATTCAATTGGTTCGATTTCAAGAGGGGACTTGGTACAGTAACATATATACCAGTCTGCACAAACAAATCTGGACAAACTAATGTTCATTAATCTAGTAGCGACGTACAGTTTTTGTAACGTTAGTACCGACGTGAGGCCTGAAAGACCACGTATATTATTATGTCGATTTTTTAAAAAAGAGATATGAGTTACTTTTTTTTTCCTTGCGCAATAAAGAAACGTAAAGGGCATAAAGAAAAATGAAGTATAGAAAGAAAATCAACTTTATTAAATATTTGAAAATAGCACTACAATTAAATGTTTGGCTTGAATTTCAAAAAAATCTAACTGTTTAATTTAAAAAAAACAAAACACGAAAAACACTTTGTTCAAAATAACAAAAAATAGTATAACTGACCTACAAGTAATATAACTCTAAGAAAAAATAGATGTAGGATAAGTTCCTACAAAAAAATAGTTGTAGGATATACAACTATAGGACAGATAGGATAACCTCCTGAAAAAGGAAATGTCCACAGTCCAACTGCACCCTAACAAACGTAATTTTTGCACGAATAGCATCTAGCTGTCAATTTTGTTTTGAGTTTATGTTGGCACATGTTTCAGGCTCATATATATGCACTGACCATGTAGCTACCTATAAGCGGAGATTGCTATTTTGTGGGGAAAGGGGTAAGAAGTGAAATACCTGTCGGTACTTAAAGGTTAACCTTTCTCTTTCCGTGCTCAGCGCAGTTTATTTGATACTGGCCGCTGTCAGTAATCCTATAATTAAAAAATATATAATCTAATAATGTTATCAAAAAGAATTATAATTCCACTAGCGACCCGCTCGCATCTTCACCCGCTTTAACTGCATGATAATTAATGTACTAATCTGCACTACTTTCGTTTTCTAATAAATATATTCAAGATTGCAATATATTGTAATCTTTTCTAGAAATGCCAATATTAACATAAGAGATCTGATATTATCGACATATGAACTACAAGTATTTTTTTCTTTATACAAATAAAGCCTTGTAATGTGGTTTGTGGTATACCTACAATCTATACGCAGTATTCCTTACATTTCTCAATACATCGGTGTAATCGCACTGTTAAGTTTGTAGATGTACTGTGGCGTAACCGACGGCGTAACAGATCATTAGAGACTTGTATGAATGAGCTAAACTGACTGTTACGTTAAGCGCTAACATACTCGTACATAATTCGTTCTTATTTTATTGCTAAGAAAAGTGAGAATTAGAAGATACAGCTCTCTCAGGTGTGGTGCTGAAAAAAGATGCTTGGAGGGTCTTGGTCTGAAGTCATAAACAGCGAGTCCATTCTCCGAGAACTCGCCATTAAACAACGTTTGTCCTCCATCGTTCAATAACGCATTCTGATTTTCTTCGGACATATTTCTCGAAAAAGAGATTTCTATGCAACGACACGTAGTTCAGGGGAGAGTTGAAGGCAGCAGGCCACGCGATAGACCGACCAAGTGAAGAGTGCCCTCAATGGCCATCCCTACGAGTACACCAGGCGGGCAGCCATCCGCGTCGAATGGCGTCGGACCTTTAAAACGAGCCGCTCTGTCAAGGGCGAAACGACGAAGAAAAGGAATAACAATTTAAGGATGAATCTGCTTAGAGAAATTAAAAGAACTGATTGCAGAAGAGACAGAGAATTTTAAAAATTTTTGTTGTTTTTTCTTATTTTCACGATTAATAGATACCGGGGATAGCCAGAGAGAAAGGAGTGCCCAACGGTACGTTAACTTGAAGTTACGAATGTAATTTTTTTACCATTACTGAGATTATGTGTACAGTGAGAGACGTAAACGGAACATATACTGAAATCATACCCGGAACAATTAAAAAATATAAATAAAATGAAGGGCATTTGTTAGTCTAAATACACAACCACAGGGAAGAGATTTCTAAAAGATTGCAATTCAGCTCGTTACATTATCTTTTTTGGTAGTTCTCTGCCTATTAGCGATATATAACTGAAAATACAAGACTATAAATTATCATGAATATTATTTTATAATAATAATATTAATTATAAAATTATTTTCATGAACTTTTTTAACAAAAAAAAACATTTTTTAATGAATACTTTACCTATAGAAAGTCTAATGAATGAATATTTTTATAATAAACTCTTATTTTTTATTACGTTAACAAAGTGTTTTCCACACTTGATTAGATAGATTTTTTTTTCTTTTTAATTATAAGATAATATTAATATTAGATAAATTTAATATGTAAGAAAAATTATACAAAAAATGTACTATAAAATTTATTACCACGGAAGTAATTATTAAAAACTCTAAAGGTCGTGTCCATATAACTTTATAAAAATACTAGCGACCCGCTCGCGGCTTCGCCCGCTTTAACTACTGAAGTATTCATGTAATGTACCTATGTTTGCAAAACACTTAAGATTACTAATGTGAAAATTATTTAAACTTTAATGCAACCCGCATTTTCGTAGTTCCAATAAAGATGTTCCAATTGTTTAAAAAACACACTTAAACAATAGATTTGTGTCATTTGTTGCAACAGAAAACTTTAACGAAAGAAATTATAAACAACAGACTACCTACTATTCTCTTACCCAAAAATACTTAAACGAAAGATGTAACCAACTATGTCGCGTTGAAATACATTATAATTATTGGATAACTCCAAAATACGTGCAATCGCTTCTAAATTAACTTTGCTATAGAGTCAGGCGCAGAATTGAAGCATTCTCTCGTCCATCTCCGTAGTAGCTCCGAACGACATCTGGGCGTTGACACAGTATGAAATTGGAAGGATTATCGAATGCCATCTAGGCGCTCAACTCAGTCAGGAGAGACCCTCGGTTTCCTGAAGGAGGCCCATCTTAAACGACCAAGGTTTAATGCAAGTCTCATGAGTCGGATTTGAAGAGAAGAATAGAAAGTCCCTCGGAAGTAGTCTTACGTCTGACCTCGGGCGGCCGGGTATGCCACGGAGTGCTGCTCCTTAGGTGCAGGTGATACATTGGCGCAGCGGAATGCGAGACGACCAATGTGTACCTCCAGGCTTTCTATTTTTATGTTGCGATGATGCGTGGTGTTCCTCACTTAGTATGGCGCCTGCGTCACTCGACGGAGGTTGAGGTTCTGGACCACCTGCAGGATTTCTCGTTGAGTGATACTCGCTAGGGCGTTGTGATGTCATCAGTGTATAGTGCGTAGAAAGCAGGTGATAAAATGCTGCCCTGGGGAACAACGGCAGCGATCGAGTCGCTGCTAGACCTAGAACTCCCAACTCTCACGCAAAATGTCCTGTCACTGAGGCAGGGAGGCAAAGACATGCGCGACGTGCTGGAGGGTGCCGGCTCTGAGCACTTAATGAAGTAGGCCCGGGTGCCAACGCGGTCGAATACGCGCGCTACGTCGAAGAAGACTACTATTGCACTCTCCTTTCGGTTGATCGCTGTTGCGGCGTAGTATAACCAGAGTGGTATACCCGCTTGCCAAACTGCTCGCTTCGTGCGATGTGCGACTGGAGAAGTGAGAGGAATAACTTCTCGAACAGCTTGGCGACCGCGCTAAGGAGGGTTATAGATCGGTATCCCTCAGGCTGCGGGCTCTTCCCAGCCTTGGGCAAGATGATGACCAGGCCTTCCTCCCATGCCGGGGGGAAAGAAGCCAGGCGGGCGCGGCGGATCCCTTTTTATAAGCAAAAGGTTGCGGGGCGCGGAGGGACGCGTGGTGGGTGGCGAGCCGTTACACAGCAAGAATTTTTTAGTACCGTAATTTTAAATCTGTGCTACTAATCTTCTAAAGTGCTTATTGAAATGAAAAACAGTAAACAACATTTTAATCTATATTAAATGGCCAAAAGATAACTAATACACTTATATATATACTGAAAGTAAGGGTTAAACATGAGTCGATATAGCTTTTCTCTAAAACTATTTGTAATTTCGAAACATTGTAAAGAGCAAAGTTTATTTTTGTTTAACGTCGAAAATTAATAACTTATTTAAAAGGATGAGGATTTATATCATTATGGACACACATCCCTTACAATAAGAAAATATATTTAAATTACTATCTAATTTCCGTCTCCTCTACGCTTTCATTAGTAAGACTTAAACGATTTTTATTTGCATTTCTTGTTCTACGACCTATGAACGACTTTTTCGTGGCATAATTAAATTAAAAAAGGAAATATTTAAAAAAGTAAAAAATAATAATAAAAGAACAGAAGAAGAGTAAACAAAATAAACAACAGGATACTTAAACGAAAGAAATGATAAACAAAAGACAACCTACTATTCTATTAATGAAAAAAGATGAAACTAAATATATCGCGCTGAAATAATACATTAAACTCTAATTATCTAATACGCACAATCGCATCTAAATCTACTTCGCTACAGAGGCAGGCGGGGAGACGGGCGCGGCGGACGCGTCGCGGGGCGCGGGGGGACGCATGGCGCGTGGCGAGCCGTTTCACAGCAAAGGTTTTTTGATATTGTAACTTCTAAAGTACTTATTAAAATGAAAAGCAGTAAAAGACAGTTATGATCTACATTAAATGGCCAACGTAACTAATATACTTATTTATATACTTTATGAGTAAGGGATAAACGAAACATGAGCCAAATCTGCGGTTTATAGCCGGCGCGATGTGTCAACAATTAAATGCGTTTTTCTCTAAAACTATTCGTAATTTCCAATTAGTGTAAAGGACAAATTTTATCTTCGTTTAACGTAGAAAATTAATAAAGTATTTAAAAGCATAAGGATTGATACCATTATGGACAAACATCCCTCACAATAAAAAATATATTCAAATTACTATTTTTAGACAGAAATATGCTCACCGTATGTTATCCTTAGAAGATACGAATATGCTGTCGCTGACTTTTTTGTAGATCTTATTAAGAGGAATAATACTCTAGTACATTGTTTTCATATAGGACTTACCATTCAAGCAGCGCATGCGTGAAAGTTTCTCAACGGGTAGGACTTTATGCACATTTATCATATTTTTGTCAAATTACATTAAAACATACATATAATAATCTATATATAAACCTTCCCTGATAAATATTCTACCTAATGGTGAAAACCGCATCAAAATCCGTTGGTTGGTTTAGAAGAAGATCGCTTCTAAGCGATGCCAGACAGAGACGAAATGCGTTCTTATTTTATAAGAAATAGAGATATAGATATATATGTATAACTTTAAAATATATAACCTTATCTTTAATATATTTTCAAGTGTTGAATGATTTTAATAAATTTACAGCTTTACGCTGTATCCCGCACACAGCAGAATAGGCAGAGGGAACCTAGTGTTAAGACACTCCGTCCCCCACTTTCCGCCGAATTCTGGAGACATTACGTGTTGAGTGGCGGAATTCAACGCCGCGCTGTGCCTCGTTACTAGAGCGAGGAAATGAAAATATATAATTGATTCATTCCCCCGAAATATATAATTGCTTGAATGTAACCCACGACCGACGCGTTTACAGTCGCACACATGTGCCTGTGCGACGACGGCCTCAAATTGTATAATTGATATACAATCAGTATTTGATTGATATTTTATACAGTAATGAATTTTGATAAAACGCGATGGTTGTGAGTGCAATTCCTTAGATTACGTAAATTAGTTTCATTTTCCCGACCGCTGGTAAGATATTGCGGCGTTAGGCTCCACGACTTAAAACATTCTCAAAACTGAGCAACAGTGGCTCTACACGAAATGTCTAACATATCTATCCTTTTACATGCGAGAAGTGCGTGAAGCGAAATAATAATGTGTTTATAAAAATTGAACACGTGACCTACGGTATAATTTACGCCAATCAATATACCTAGTTACGCCACTACAATAGTTATTGTAGTGGCGTATAACTTTTATGGTTTATTTTATTACGGTTAATTTTAATTGTGGTAATAATTTATGTTGATAATAGATATAAAATGTTAATAATGTAATCTAAATGGATTTAATTGAGTAATTAACAAGTTTGCTCAGAAATGATAGATCACCTTGGGTAGTTATTGAACAGTGAAACGGTATACCTGACTTGCTCCAATACTATGATTCCGTAAACAAATTGTACCAATATTTCTTTAAAACCGTATAAAAAGTTTACGTAGAGAGATTTGAATTTTGTAAATATGTCCAATCGTTCTGACCACTAAGCCGTATCAAGAATAAAATATATATTAAATAATTATCACGTTTCCCACTTTCTGTCGAATTCTTGAGGCATTGCGTGTTGAGTGGCAGAATTCTACACCGCGCTTAACCTCGACACCAGACTGAAGAAATGGAAGTAAATTTAAGTAAATATTTCATTCGCCATATTCGCCGCTGCGCCACGACTGGCCTCAAAACTTAGAATGTTTATTAAATAAAACTATTGGGTTCGATCCCTACTCGAGGAAGTGACATATTTAATTACATTTATATTTTCATTTCTTCACCACACCAGAGCGAAGAAATGGAAATATAAATTTAAGTAAATATTTCATCTCCTCGAGTGGGGATCGAACCCTCAACCAGTCGGTTTACAGTCACACCTTGTGCCGCTGCGCCACGACCGGCCTCATCATTTTTAGCTTTCTAATATTAGTAATGGCATAGATTACTGGGTTGCCTCTACTCATACCGTATTAAGCGGGACTGTCTTTTTGTATATCGTATCTAAAATATCTAAGCTCATATCGAGGTCGTCAATAGTACCTGCATTTTAAAAGCTCTTAACGACAGTTAGCGTGACTAAGCACGTCTCGTTACACAAGCGACACGCATCCGACTCACGCGCACGCGATTAACCTTATACGTTTTACGTGTAATGTTTGACATTGACTCCTGTCCTGGACCATATATTCAAGGTCGTTTTAAAGCTTCCATGCAGATCAGATAGGATTTGATTTAAGCATCAGTATAAGAAAGATATTTTATCCTAATCCAACCTTTCGTCACACATAAGATAAGCATTAACCTAATTTGCATCGCACACCTAGTGATATGACACTTCGTTGCTTTCTTTACGTTTAATAATGCGTGTTAAGTGGCGGAACTCATCTCCGCGTTTCATCTTATCACCGCCTAAGGCTCAAATCATTGATGGAGTATGGAAAAAGTTCTAGTAATATGATATTTATATATATTTTTTGTTGTTTTCCTAATTTAATCGCACGGCCGACAATATAAAACAATAATATATCAATAAAAAAATATTTGACAGTTAACTAGCCACAATAAAAAAGTGAATACTGTCGTGTTTATAGTCTTAAGACTATTATATTTTATAGAGCTGTGTTAAATAAAGTAGAAAATATATATTTATTATTTTATTGTTTATACAATTATACATACACTAGTCGTCGCCCGCAACTTTGCTTGCCTTGGTTTTTATTGACACAAAATGGAAAATACCGTGTTTTCTTGTTCCCGTAGAAATTTTGAGTAAACCTCTCTCAATGGTTCGCTATATTTCCTAACCTACCCCATACGCTAAATTTTTCCAAGGCCAATAGTTTCGTCACTGCTTTGTTTGCCATGTCACCAACTCAAAAACGGAAGTTTTATGATATACATATATGTATAAATACATATTTTTATAAATTAGTTACTATCAGAAATCATATGGAAGGTGCATATTATTTCATTTTGTTTATCTATATACAGAGTGTTTTTGTCATCACCACTTTAAATAAAAGTACAGTTAAATATTCTATAAAAACATGATACAATTAAAACGAAAGAGATTTTACCAAGATGAAAAAGTGATTTTATCAAACAAAATAAATAATTAAATTATCGTTGTAAAATAAAACGCCATTTGTTAAGAATGACGCACACTAACACTAACCTATCAAAGCGACAACATCGCACACGCCTCATTCACGAAATCATGTCGTAGGTATTGGTAATTGCGTAAAATAGAACGAGAGATTTCTTTCCCTTTCTCGTTCCAATATGTTTTTATATAATGAAAAGTGGCAGATCGGCAATGTTCAGTAGTATTTTTGAATGTGGTGGTGTAGGTGTATACGTTATTAGTATCTATTCGAAATTGCGTCACACGTGATACAGTACCTATGGAAAATCATGAAATGTAAATAACAATCCTACGTCTAAATGTTGATTAATTTTTTTAGGCATAGGTTTGAAATATTTTACCCTATATGCTGCTCCCGCAAAAGGAGCGCAGTCGCTTCCTTCCTGTATATTAAAGTTATGGATGTAATACCATAAAACAATATTTTAAATTTATTTACTCAAGAATACTAGCAAATCTCACGCTGCTAAAGTACTCTCATTTACCTTATTTAATCTTAAAACTTGTTACAGATAGGACCTTGATGTCAACTTTACTTATATAACATATTTTTCGTTGTAAGACAGTTTTTATTATATACATATCACTTTTCCAAGGCGAACAGGATATTGTCACGGCATTGGAGCACAGTTTTAGTGAATGAACTATACTAATTGTAGGTTCAAATCAACTATGCTAAAAAGTTGAAAAGCAATAAACTATGTAAGGCATCAGTCATTGCATAAATTGCAAGAGAAAAAGGAATGGAATAAATGTAAATGTAAATAATAATAAATGATAGAAGCGGTAGTGTTGCCCATAAGCAAGTTAATGTCGTTTACAATTTATGCTTTTTAGCGATATGTCCGCCTTTTGTACATATATTTTTCATTTCATGTGTGCAATAAAGAATAAATAATAGACCCGTCTTTGTACACTAGTTCACTGGTTCATTTTGAATGAAAGATATTTTTTTTCCAACTTTAGGCTTAATGCTGTTAGCATATAGCGGGTGGGTAGGGAAGCCAGTACTCTGTCCCGGAAAAAAATTGTAAGCTCCATGTGGCTGCTTGTGAGGAATGAAAGACATTTAATACATTGACTTTTATATTTATATACTCAAGTATCTACTTACTAACATATGTAATATTAAACTTTTATATATAATATTATTAATATTATTAAATATAATATAGCTGCGAAATTTCAATGTTTAACTAAGAGTATATAAGTAACTCCGACCGTAGGTGTATTGGGTTATATTGATTATACAAAACAAAAAAAAATAATTTGAACCAGTAGTTCCAGAGATTTGCACGTTCATTCAAACATACACTTATATAAACAGGTAAATAAAAATAAGTATAGGTTATATAAATAAAACGTAATTTTACAATTATAACAGTAAACTAAGTTTTACAAGTTAACGTAAGAAATTTCTCCTTTGCCTAGTGACTACCTTTTCTCATATATCACTTTGGTATTATTTTACCTTAAAAATAATATTTTACATTGAATCTTCAAGAAAATGTTTTAAATAAATAATTAATAACTTTCGATATCTGACACTTTTAGCGATAGCTAAAAGTGGAGAAACTGTCTATATTGGCAAAAGATAACGAACTTGTGTATTAATTGTGTAAGAAATATTTCTTTGTTCTCTAGAAATATAATGGCACAACGCATAAGCGTTACCTAATTGAATTTGAAGTTTTTGTTTATTTTTAATTGTTTTTAGTTCTTTTTTCTATAATAATATATATTATTATAATATCATTATATTACTGTATAAAGATACGTAAACATTATAAAAAAAGAAAAGCTTAAAGAAATGGACTAAAAACATCTCAATTCAATTAACGCATACTTCTTTGTTCATTCTTTGTTCACGAGAAATATTTTTCTATTAACTTTATGTATTATACGGATATTATTAGCATACTTTTTTATATGGCTTGTACCACACCACCGTACAATTGTATTTGACCGCAAAGTTTACATTGATATCCGCGCTACGAGAAGTTTTAACTTTGTGTCAACATAAAGAAAAAAAGTTTGTATTACTTTGTGGGAAACAGCGTGAAGGTAATATTTGTTATGAGATTTTAATTGAGCACTTTGCGATTACTTTATTTGTTTGATTGTTTATTATAAATAAGTTTTTTTTACTTTAAATATTAACCGGCTTTTATACAGATTTTACGCTAAATACTTTTTAAGCTTATGAAAAATTATAATTGTAAACAAATTCTTTTTATTGTTTAAAAATAAAATTAACATAATATGTATATTTTTTTTTTTACAAAAAACACCTAAATGCGTAATTGATGTAAATAGAATTAATATACACATACGTAATTAAACAATTTGATATAAATAATTAAGTATTCGAGGCCAGTCGTGGTGCAGGAGCACAAGCGTGCGACTGTAAAAGCGACAGGTTGTGGGTTTGAGTACCATTCGAGGGAATGAAATATTTAATATTTTCTTTTCCTCGCTCTGGTAACGGGCAAAGGGCTGAGTTCTGCCACTCAACACGCAATGCCTCGGCGGAAAGTGAGGAACAGAAGTGTGATAAAAGCAACAGTCTTTGAAATAGGTTCCCAGGTCCTCTTTGCCTACCCTGCTTTGTGTTACAGTGCGAAGCTAAAATAAATAAAAATGATGTAGTTAATAAATTTGAAGTAAATAAAGTCCGGGTACTTAATTACACACAACTTAATTAAAATTCAATTTTTTATTGAATAAAAATTAAAATATACAATAATAAAATAAAATATAAAACTCACCAAGGTGCCTTTGATAATATATCACCATTTTTTTGGACGTTGGTCTCCACAGACGCCATTTTTTTTATCTGAAATTAATACTTATACATTTTCATACGAATATATCAACACGATACATATTACATCGTGGAACTGCGTCTGACTGTAAACGAGTCGGTTGTGAACTCGATTTACACTCGGGGGCCTGATTCATTTTTAACTCCGTACTTTTTTAATTAGCTGTTTATAATACAAGGTGCAGAGTTGAGTTCCACCACATAACGCGCAATGTCTCGAATTCTGGATGAAAATGGACGAAGTATACACAGTTTTATCTCTTGACCTATGTCATATGAGATATTTCCGCACAGGGCAATGATAAATTAATGAATTAATAAATTTGAACATATTTTCAGTCCAACGATTTATTTAGCGTATAGTGAGATTGAGTTACTAGATGCATTCTTTACCTTTTACCATGACACAGCACATTAACTATATCATAAAAGATTTGCCATAAACTTAGAACTGAACTGAATAAAAGATTTGTGATTAACTTGTTCTCAGAAAAAAAACATTCTCACGTAAACTATATATTCTATTAATTTCACAATAAAAATTAAAAACAAAATTAATCTTAAAATAACACGATGAAACTAACACATGAAAGTAATTGATTCCAACTAAGAAATCGCACAAAATGACAATGCCATTATTTATGTTTAGATATATATTATTGCGTTGAAATACTAATCAAAATATATAAATATTTAAATATGCTGATTAAAAATTTTAGATACTTATATATTAATTATCTATAATATGAACGGTACTAATATTACAATTTTACTTTATTGAAATCACAAACAAATTCTTATTTTTGTTTATTTATAATTCTCTTAGAAGGCAAACGTAAAATACAAAGATAATTTTTGGAATCAGTTGTACATAAATCTAAATATAGATCTTAGAAAAAGTAGACCCGTATATATATTTTAATACTTGATTTGAAATGTATTTAAATATATATAAATGTATATAGTAAATATAATTAAAACATACCTAATTTAGTTATCCAATATCACAGTCAACAGTTTAATTAAAAATGGCGGGAAATCGCACTAGATCCCGCGTGCAACCAACGACAGACCGCGAATGACTGGCGTCGCGATGCGTTCAGGAATTAGGTCGTACGGACGAGGGCTGGCAAATGACCGGTTTTAGTTTATCTCAATAGCATTATAAATATTTCAATTATATAGATATCTAAAAAAAAGGGTGTTGAAAATTTTTCAAATTATTTGTATACTCATCCAATTAAAAAAATAAAAATTTCAGCATTTGATAGTGACCCTGAAGACCTTGATCGGTTAAAAATAAAAGATGTGACAGGGAGTTTATTGACTTTCTTTTATAAACACATGTTATTGTAAAAGTGTTTTTATCGCATATCTAGTTGTTTTATATTGCTTGTAAAATAATTTACTTAAAATATATATGTATATTAGTAAAAATATATATGTATATTAGTGTCTACATAAAAATATTATATGATAATGTGTCACAATTAACGACAATGCTATACATTAAGGTTATCAAGAATTCTGTGTCAAGTTATTTTTTTCAATTTCAGTTAATTCGATTTTTTTATTATAGTTACAAACTACTTATAACACCGCAGTACTATGGTTTAGTTTTACATTAAGCCAAATAATTATGTATTTAATGATAAGTAATTATATTTTTATTCTTATTCCATTCAAGTCATGGCAAACAGAAAGGATGTTATCAATTCACTTTTGTTTCTGATGCAAATTTATCTCCTTGAACTCATTTTATCTACACAGAGAGCACTTACCATATGTTTTATATAATTTAATGGATTTTATTAAAAAAATAATTGTTAACATAAGGTACTTTCAAGAAAGTATGTATTTAAAAATAGTTCTAGCATACATACCTGTATACTTTAACTATTTTTATCTTTCATCTTTGATATTAAATTTAATTCTATACGGTCTCAATATAATTATAACAAGTAGCTCTTATGAATAAGTTGCACACGCTCGATAAATCGTATGCATATTAGCATGCTTGAATCGAGCGTGCTACCCAAATTGACACATTTTCTTTTATTTAGCATGCTTTTTAAAGAATGCTCGAGTATAAGCGTGATCTAAGCAAATGACAGAACACATATTCTTTAAGCGCGAACTGGAAACTCGATATTCTATCAAATTTTTTGCCAGTGTTGCAGTGTAGATTGTGAAACATGGAAAACCACTCCCTCTGTGGCCCTCTCTACTGAATTAAATAAAATCATCAGTTTGATTGCAATACAATGTATACCAAAACTTTTATCAAGAAAGAAAATAAGAAAGAATAAGTCATAGGCACTCATTGTTCCGATATAACATAACAAATTTTAGAGTATTCTTTTCCCCCAGAGGGACATTTTTGCATAGATGTTGTGCACGCGCACCTCTGCAAGTGTCAGGTCGATATTAGCATGCATAAACCAGGAAACATGTTCACACGAGCTGAAAGCACGCCCCCGTTCCCCCGCGTTGCAGGTAGCATGCTTAATAATCTAACGATTGTCGATTTTCGAGCAAGCTCGAAATTAGCTTGTTCATTATTGGCAATGCTTTGATACATATGCTAATATGAGTCATTCCTCAATAATAGCATGGTTTCGTGCTAGTAACGAGCATGTGTAACTGTAGCATAACTATAGTAATATGTTAGCGTTTTACGAGATTAAACAGCATGGGTATATACAGAGTGGAAGTGTCAGCACCACTTTAAATGAAACCACAGTTTTAACTACTCTATAAAAGCCTAATTAGTACAACTAAAAAAAAAAAAATTTTTTGTCCCAAAAATAAGAAAGTGATGTTTTCAAATATAAATAATAAATTTATTGTTGTAATATCAAACGCCATTTGTCAAGAACGACGCACGCACACATCTATATATATAAAAGGACTTGTGCTGACTGACTGAGGTAAGACGCACGCAGAGCCGTAACCGCTGATGGTAGAAACGTGAAATTCGGGCAGATGTTTATTTTTATATTCTGGACATCCACTAAGAAGGGAATTTGAAAAATTTTAACCCTAAAGGGATGAAATAGGGGTTGAAAGTTTGTATGGAATTTTTTTTTAATCTGTATCGATTTTTATAAAATTTGAAATTCAGACTCTTAAAAATATTTCATTGAACACGTGTTTCGTGGTTTTTAAGAATTCATCCCCTAAGGGTTCAAATAAGGGGTTGAAAGTTTATATGGAAAAAACTTTAAATTGCCACCGATTTTTATAAAAATTTAAATTCAGACTGTTAAAAATATTTTATTGAACACGTGTTCCGTGGTTTTTTTAGAAGTCACTCCTAATAAGCGGGCGAAGCCGCGCGCGCCCTCTAGTAAATCTATAAAAGGGAAACCGCCGCATACGCGCGCGTCATTCCGAAATCGAGTCGTAGGTATTGGCGGCAAAGTTCAAAGTTGATTAACCTTTAGTAGTATTTTTGTAGTAGATGTGTTTACGTTATTGGTGTGTCTATTCGTAACTGCGTCACATGAAATACAGGTATGGATAAACATCGTGAAATGATAAAAAATCCTACGTCTAAGCTGTTGAGGTATCTTGTTTAATTTCTTTAGGTATGGGCTTAAAATATTTTACTCTATATGCTGTTTCCGTAAAAGGAGCGCTGACATTTCCATCCTGTATATAAGTATAAGAAAGTGGAATATCTTTTTATATGTTTTTTTTTTTTTCTTTTTAATCTGGTCTCTTAATCAGGATATTTCGCTGAAGATTTCGTTTATAATTTAAATAAAATAAAATAAATCAGCTTCACGCTATATCCCGCACACAGCAAGGTAGGCAGAATGCACCTAATATTAAGACATTCCGTCCCCCACTTTCTGAAGAATTCTGGAGGCATTGCGTGTTGAGTGGCAGAACTCAACGCCGGGCTTTGTCTCGACACCAGAGCGAAGATTTGGAAATATAAATTTAAGTAAATATTTCATCCCCTCAAGTGGGGATCGAACCCACAACCAGTCGGTTTTACAGACACACTTTATGCCCCTGCGCTCTATAATCTAAATTATATATTTTTAAAAAATATAGTCATATATAAATATCTACTTACAAAATAGTGCTATAACAATTTTTCATACAAAAGAATAGTCATGTGAATTTTTGCCTTACACTTACTTTATAATTCTAATATAATTTATACCTAATTCAGTCTATATCATAAAAATTAAACATGGTAGAACTTGATATTAAAAGAAAAGATATATTATGATAGTGTAAGTACTTAATGATACCATATAAATTATTACGTACAATGATTTTGTTTTGTATAAAATGCATATGCATTTACTCATATGCAACTTCACACACAATTTGCCTGTACATATTTAAAAATTAAATTATTTTAATTTTGTATCATTTTATATAAAGTATAAACGCGGAAATGGGTTAATGTATGTACCTATACTTGCATACAGTTTATAAATTTCAATGCTTATTCCTTCTTCCTACTTTCGATTAACGTAATTAAGTCGGCCTTAACGTTGTTTTTTATCAAAATATTTAAACTCATTTCATAAAAAATTATATATTATTTATATTATGATTATTTCCTTAGGTTTATGTATCGGCTATAAAGAGACGCTGACACCACACTACAACTAGTATACCAGGTTAAGGTATTATAATTTAGACGTTTCGCTTTACACTATTTAATTAGGGTCTTAAGTCTCTACGTGCTACTCTACATCTAGGGTGCTATTTGATGTAGTGTCCTAGAAGTAGTGTATTGTTTTTAACATTTTGTGTTATTTATTGCACACATAAGAAAATATTTTTTTTTATTTGTGTTGTAACAAGCGTATAAAAAGGTCGACGTAGCTTGATGAGAACATATGGCTTAGTGGTCAGAGCGCCTGATCGGCTTCCAGAAGGCGCGGGTACGAGTCCCGCTACGTTCTAATTTTTATACGTTTTCTAAATAAGTGTGATGTTTTTTTCTCTAGTTTTTTATGAGCTTCACCTGTATCCCATATATATCAATACGCAAAGGGAGTATAGAGTTAAGTCATTCCGCTCCCGACATTATATCGACTAATGGAGGCATTGCGTGTTTAGTGGCGGAACTCAACGCCAACTTCGATCCCTACTCGGAGGAATGATTAATCGAAGGAAAGATTACTTTCTTTTTCACGCCCTTGCAGACAAACCGCGGCGTTTATAGAATAAGCAAGCACATTCGTATACGTACATCGTAAAATACTTCACAATGTCGGAGCCAGTTATCCTCACACCATTATTATTACAGAAAAGACTGAATTAAACATATGCAGGTTAAACGCGTTCAAGGCCACTAAACGAAATTAAATATTTAACGACAAGATCTCTTAAATTTAAGCACTGCAATAGTTGCGTTATTTTCAAATATGTGTTGGTTATGAAAGCGGCGGCCATATTACAATATGTTTGTTGAAATAAATAATAAATTATTAAAAGATTTTCTGTCATATTTTTCGTTTAATTAGTACCAATTATGTGGAGAATCCTGTATGAAATAAAATTTCTGTATCGGTCTAAAATATTTTTTATTGTATTTCCTTCTGCCTGTGCTTATAGCTATGTACCTTATATGTAGGTACATGTATATGCATATTATAATGTAAGACCAATACTAAAATAATAAAAATCTTGATAAATCTATAAATGGTTTTAGCACTGTTATACTAATATCAAGACAAACTTATAGGTAAATACTTCTCTTACTATTTTTTGTTTAGTATGAAAAGCATTATAATATGTCAATTTAATGAAAATAAACATATATGTTTTTTTTTGTTTTTAACACGTTTTTTTAGTTTTAATCATTTCAGAATAAGATAAGCATACAAAAGATAAGCTTAAATTAAATTATAGATACTTCTTTATACAAAAAATCTGGTTTATCTTTCAGAACATTATATACAGCGCATTTAGTAAATACGTACATATTTATTATTGGTATTTGTTTTTAAAGTAGTAAAAAACTATACTTAGTATACAAAATTTTATAGCGCACTAGCGTCCCGATCGCGGCTTCGTCCGCGAAGTCATGAAAGTATCCTTGTTTTTATAAATATATCTGTAGTGTACTTAAAAAGACTATTAATATGAAAGTTGATAGTACCTTCGGTTATATTATCGTAACTTCCATAAGAATTTTAGATTGTTTTGGAATTAAAAAAATATAGGTAACTTAAGACACTTCCGTCTTCCACTTTCCAGAAAAAAAAATTAAGTAACTCTGGAGGCATTGCGTATTGAGTGGCGGAACTCAAAGTCGTGCTTTGCTTGTTACCCAAGCGAGGGAATGAAATAAATAATATTTCTTTTCTGTGGGAATCAAACTCACAACCTATCGCGTTTACCGTCGCAAGCCCGTGCTCCATGACTGGCTTTTACATATCTTAACCAGAACCATTATAAAACAAAAGAAAATATTTGACTATTACCTAACCAAGAAATTAAAAAAAATACTTATGTACTACCCAAATAAGCGAAAACTACACAAAAATATGAATTGGACTCAACTTGACTCAACGTGCCCAAATTGAGGCAATTTGAGCACGTTGAGTCAAGTATTGTGATTTCGATTAGGATTCATATAAAGGTATGGATGACATATTCTGGTTATAGTCGGCATTTATATTTAATATTAAACTGTAAAAAAATATATACTTGTATTGTAAATAGCACTCGAGGAGAGGAAATATTTACTTAAATTTATATTTCCATTTCTTCGCTCTCGTGCCGAGGCAAAGCACGGCATTGGGCTCTGCCACTCAATATGCAATGCCTCCAGAATTCGGCAGAAAGTGGGGAACGGAGAGTCTTAACACTAGGTTCCCTCTACCTACCCTGCTGTTTGTGGGATACAGCGTGAAGCTGATTTGATTTTTATATAAATAGTTGTATAGTCAAAACTACAATAGACAGACTAATATTATGGTATCCTGATTTTTTTTATATGGATATGTTAAAATAAACACAGTAAAATTACAATAACATTTATATTATAATATATATCTATCTATATATTATATCTATTGATTGAGGACGTTGCGCAAGGGCACAAGCAAACCGCGGCGTTAAGTTTCAATACCCAACACGTAGTGCCTACAATATTCGGCGGAGAACAGGGAACGGGAGTGTCTTAGTAGGAACGGGCTGCCTTAAAATTAGATTCGCTCTGCCTACCTGACTACAGCGTGAAGTTAAAAAAGTAATAATTACAAATATATAACATTAAAGTCACTTTCACAAACTTTCAGCATACAAAAATTCTATGTTATTTTTATATGATGAGCTCATACATAACTTACCAAACATATAAATTAAATATATACACACATTTGTTTTGCATCTAAATGTTAATTTATATATTTGGTATATACGCATACAACAGGGTAAGTAGAGGGAACCTTGTGTTAAGACACTCTGTTCCGCCCAATTTTCGAGACATTTTTGCTGTTGTCAATCATTGCCTAATTTTGTCTCGTTGTCTTAGAGTGCAAATGATAATATTTTCATTTCCCCGAGTGCGAGTCAAACCCACAACCGACTGTTGCGCATATAGCCTTACGCTGTACCGCTGCGCTACTACGGCATGATATTTGGAATATTAATTTTAAAAACTTATATATTAGCATGAAAAAACTAAAAATATTGCCACTCTAATCAACGTAAATAAAACTTTGAGCAACTTTTACCAATAGCCCTAATGACAAAGGTCAGTAACATTTCATAAAAATTCCGTCCAACCTTGAAAGAGAAGGTAGACGCCGTCGGTTAAGCCAAAACCGCTTTCTAGTCCAAGGTCTGAAACACGCGTGGGCTAGATCTCTCGTGAATTGACTTTGCTTAATATTTATGGAACGTTAATATAATGTTTTTATATTCATAGATAGGTATTTTTATGATTGTTTTTTTTTTTACTTTTTGTTAAGTAAGTTTTTGCAAGCAGCTACACGCTTTTTACTACATAGCAGAGTAGGCAGATTGAACGTAGTGTTAAGATATTTTGCTCGCTTTTCGTCCAATTTTACAGATATTACTCAAAACTCAACATAGATTTTTGAAGAATTGAATCGTTCCCAAGTGGGGATCCAATCCACAACCATTGCGATCACAGTCACACGCCATCCTTCTACTTAGAATAAAGCAAAATAAAGCGAAATGAAAAAGCGAAATAATAGTATATATATATTTTTCTTGCTGTCGTTTATAGCTACCACCAGCTTCCACTGTAAGCCATGACACCTACTATCTGGCAAACGTACGCCGATGCCATAGTTTGCCCAATCACAATTTGCGTCATTGTTTTTTAGAAATATGCATTTCATACAGATATGTTTGCGGCTGTCGAAACAGCGGGATTGGGCGGAAACTTACCGGTTTTAGGATTTTGCAAGTAGTTGACTTTGAAGAGAACGAAATTGTATTTTGTTATAATTACCATTACTTATTGTTAAGACATAATTATAATCAATAGCTCTAAAATAGTTTTTATATATTTAATGACGATTGTAAACGTGACAGATTGTGGGTTCGATGTCCACTAGAGGAAATGAAACATTTAATATTTTCATTTCAATATAAATATAATAATAATCATGGGGCAGCGGCACAGTATCTGATATAAGATCTATAGGTTCGACTCCCACCTGAGGAAATGCATATTCGTTGAAATGTTTTTTTTCCTCGCTCTGGTAACAAGAAAAGCGTGGTGTTGATTTTCGCCGCTCAAAAACAAAACATTGTCTCGTAAATTGGGCGGTACGTGGTGTCCTAGCACTAGGGCCAGGTTCCTCTGCCTGGTAGCGCAAATCCAAATAAAAAAATTAAGTAAAAATTACAGATAATATTAGTATTTATAAATACATTTTTCTTGTTTTTTTTTTATTTTTTATAAGTTTAAGTTTCTTATATTTACGTTTTTTTAATTTTTTTTAAAGTAGAAAAACTTGATTATGACTGGCAAAATTTGCTTATGCATACGTTGCTCTTAAATATATACAGGCATTATTTTTTTTTTACCTGAACGCTGTATCCCACATTAGCATAGTAATACACGAGACACGAGAATAGCCAGAGGGAAAAGGTTCCCTCTGGCTATTCTCGAGTCTCATGTCATACGTGTGAAGATATTCTGTTGTCCACTTTTTAACCAATTTTAGATGTTGAGTGGTGGAACTCAACGCGCTTTGTTTTGTTCAGATAAAGACACCTCGCTCCATCTATTGGGAATCAAACTCACAACCACGTTAGCCTCATATGCATTAATAATAATCTTATTTCCAACCAGTAGCTGCCTACAACTTTGTTTGGAGTGACTTTATGACCCTTACTATACTACGTCAAGTTACCACTAGTGCGTAAATAATGATGCGAAGTAAATCGTAAAAGTTGATATTTTTCATAATAAGGTAAATAGAGAGCGTCCGGCCGCTTACCATATTTCCTTCCTTCGAGGTCCTTGGGCTTTAGATTAGATGTTCTGCGTTCCAATTTTCTGAAGATATCAGAAAGTACACACAACCGAAAGAACTTTTTTAAAGAATATTTATTAAAGTACAATTTTTTTAAAATATATATTTTTAAAATATATTATAGTCTATAATTATCTTGCCTAGAAGCAATGTGATATATAACAAGAAATGTTTCTCAAAATTAGTCGAGTAATTTTTGCATCAAAGGCGAACAACAGACAGACACACAAACAAATATAAGAAAAACAATATTTTTGCCTTTGTTTTAGTTTAAATTCAATGTATAGAATTGACCCGTAGCACGGTTTTATTATATTTACAGATTTTAATTTTTAAAGATACATATCTATTTATTTATTTTTAAGCACAAAAGGCTGTACAGTTTTAGAATATTGGGAGAAATTACCCGAAGTATTTTTTTTTTCGTGATTAACAAAAGTATTAACCCGATCGTACTCACAAATGGAGTGTGCTATCGGCTACGTTATCTATAGTAACGCCTTATCTCGCCTTATCATTATCAATATGCATCCAAGTTTGTTAGTCTATTTGTACACTTAAAGTATAAACTTTTTTTTCATATTTTGTCCACTATAAGGATGTGAAATAAAATAAACATAGTTTCCTATTACATAAAGAAAAAAAAATAACATGTTTTATCATTTTATCACTATTATGTAAAAAAAATTAAAATCTTATCTTATTGTATTTATAGTAAAGTTAAAATATACAGTATGTATTTTTTTTACATAATTATATGTATGTTTTATTATAAACGGTGTGAAGCTTTTATACTTACTAATATACCTACAAATGTCACACATTTTATTATAATTCTTCTATAAGATTGAATAATAAAGAACCATTATTTTAATTTATGGGTTAACAAATCATCTCATTAATGACACAGCAATAATATGTAGCGGCAAATTTTTAAAAGTAAATAGGAAGTTTTCATAAATAATCATAGCATTTTTTCTAACAATAAATTTATAAACAATTTTAAGTTTATGAACCACATTATAGTCCTAGTGGACTAGAGTGTACAATGGTGAACCATTTTGCTTTGGGACCACCAAAGCAAAATGGTTCACCATTGTACACTATGGAACTGATTTGTTTTTAGTTTCACGCTGTATCCGACATGTACCAGGATAGGCAGAGGGAAACTCTAGGAACACTCCGCTTCCCATTTTTCGCCGCATTCTGAATAATTCATTACGTGTTGAATACCGAAACTCAACACGCGCTTAGCCTCAACACAAGAGGAAAGTGATGAAAATATTAAATAATGATATATTCCTTGAGTGGGAATCGAACCAACAACCTGTTGCATTTACTGTCACACGCTTGTACCTGTGCCACTACTGGCCTCTTATAAATCTTGGAACAGAAAATATAAATAAAAAATTACATATTTCACATTGACTTAGTACTAATGTACCTATATATGCATTTAAGAGATATTTTTATAATAATTTATTTTTTATTTTCTTTAATCGTGAGCCAAAATCATCAAGATAGTTTCCTTCCCTCTACTGCGGAAAAATAACTAGGTATAGTTAAATATTAATCATTTATTTATTTATTTGTATAAGATAAATATACGTTAGATGTGTTGTTTAATGTTTACCGGTAAACGATCCAATTTGGCAGCTTGTGGCCAATTCTCCCCTAATCCTTCTTTTTGGGATCGTTTTTCGATTCATTAACTCAGTTTCAGATTGATTCAGTCTTTACATGTCTTTTTAACATGAGTACATTTCAAACTACATACGTAGAAAGTAGTAGGCATAGAAAAGCATTTTTTCACATCATAATAACCGAAATTTTGCTTTACGCGTGACTCAATCTCCCCTGTAATATTTCAGCGAGTGTCGCCTTTCATTCTTATTTCCCGACTGCTAAGGAAGGGTTATGTTTTTCGCGCGTATCTTGTATGTATGTAATATTCTTTATTACCTCATATCTCCAGAACCGCTGAACGGATTTACATAATTGAGGTATTGTTAGATTCATATTAGCAGCCCAAGTGTTCTTAGATAGGTGACATTAAATAAAAACAATCATGGCGGCTGTGGGACGCCATTGGACTTAGTAAAAAAAAATTTTTCGTTTCGAATACTACAATATGGGTATCAAATTCAAGAGCTCAATTTCAGGATTTCAAAAAGGTATATTATGATTATCATTACCATAATGAATCCTAACAAAAAAGTGAAAAATAAAAAAATATTTGTAAAAACAAAAACCCCGACTGCATAAAACTAAAAAGAAAAATAAACAAGCCCAATAGTTTATTAGGATTAACAGTCGGGACCTATAAGTAATTCTTCAATCAATAAAATCTCTACCAGGAACCCCGCATAATTTAAAGAGGTCCCGAATGTTAATCCTAATAAACTATTGGGCTTGTTTATTTTTCTTTTTAGTTTTATGCAGTCGGGGTTTTTGTTTTTACAAATATTTTTTTATTGACAATTTCATTTAGATATTAACTTTTTATCTGTTAATTTACATAAGTTACGAAACCATCTTGTTTTATTTTAAGAAATTCGAAATTAAATTCTATTAATATTTTAAATGTAAAAGTTTGCGAGGGTCGATGTTTGTTCCACTTTGACGCAATAACTACTGAACGGATTTAGGCGAAACTTTACAGTAATATAGCTTCTACATATGGCTACAACTTATATAAGGATTTCGTATAATTTAGCTATAATTTAACAATAAATTTAAGCGACCGAGTCACTATCTTGACACGTTTAAGTTGTACACGATTAAACGATGTAGTCGTTTCTCATTGTACATTCCCAAATACTGATATTTAAAAATATGCTGCAATTTTTAGTACTTAGATAATATTTATTATGCATTAAAATAAAAAATACATTATTTATTTAAATTATTCTTATTATTATTCCGACGACGAAGACAATATTTACATAATTTTAGTACTCATATATGGATATACAAAACTTTGCCGTTACTGTGTGACCGACAGACAACGTATAGATGAAGCAAGGTGGCGTAGAATGCTGAAAGGAGACGGAAAATCTTGGGCCCAAATGTAAAGAGTTAAAATATGATCTAAAAATATGTTTTTTATTATTTATTTTAGAATACAAAAAATCAGATCAATGGACAATCAGAAAGCTGAGATAAATGTGAAAAATAATTTTAGATTCTTAATCGATATAAATAATCGATTATAGTACTACAAAAATAAAATATTAGTCAATTTTATTGATTCTCAGTATTTTAACGCATTTATATTAGTGCATATAATGACAGTACAAATAAATAAAATATCAATGAATTATTGAAAAAATAAAAATAATCCCATTTGAATCGATTAAAATCAATCTTATTTTAAAAGACAGTTGCCAAAACTGACAGAAATTCCGGAAGAGAATGATGCAGTGGCGTAACGAACGAAGCGCCCCCCAGACGAACAGTAGCCCTCGGGGCATGATGCACACTCCCCCCCCCCCCTCACTACGCCACTGGAATGATATACCTGAATCTAATAAATCTTATCATTTTAATCTCTTTACATTCTGGGGCCAAGTATGTATGCAATCGTTTCGATCTTCTTTGACTTTTAGTTTCCTTCAGAAGTGCAGGAAAACAATAAGCTAGAATTTCCTGAAATTCCTACAGGTACGGAGGAAAACGATGTTTATAGTTTTATAGCTCACGGACCATGTTTCTAGCGGTCACTAGTAGATATATAAATAAATTATAAGTCTCGTTTATTTGAAAAGATTCTACGTTTTATTTAGTTAAACAATATGTAAAATTCATACCATTTGGTTAGTGTTAATATAAATTACTTAATAAAATAAACATAATTTGCTCTAAGTTTTATAGATATTTATACAACTGTACAGTTATAATGTATAATAGTTTTTACAGCTGTTAAATTATATTACGTTAATCAATCAAGCCATCATCTTGTTCTTCATTCACGAAATATTTTTCTTTGTCTCTTTCTAATAGTAATAAATACTTGCTGTAATTTTTTATACGATTATGATGTTGATAGTAGTTTATGACGTCACGTGTTAGTCGCTCATCACAAAATGTTATGTTTTCAAAATCCTCTCAATCTTTCGTTAATTTATTTTTGTTCTTATATCAAAAGTTTAATTTTTTTTTTATCATTTATCGAATATAGTTTGAATACATATTGATATGAAATAATTTTGTTTTTTTTATATTCCATAAAAGTGAAGCTTCCGTAAATATCAAATATTTAAAAAAATATATAAATAACTTTAAATTTCAACTCGCAAAAATAATAATAAATATATGACAAGTAGCACCGAGCTACAACACTAGGCTCAACACAGGCAAACGCTTGTTATCATTATCAGCTGTTATTGTGTGGATTTCTTTAGGAGTAACTGTAAAGTGTGCACGCATTTAAACATGTAAGTACTTATTATATATTTGACAATTTTATTTTTGTAATTAATAATTTTAATCAAGTTTTTGGTAGTAGTAGAAATTATTATAATAAATATATATATATTTTTATTATAATAAATGAATTAAATACAATAATTTTTTTTGTCGAAAGTTTTTAAAATCTCATCTATAAATTATAGAATTAGATTATATTAGTTAGAATATTGAAATAGAAAATTGATAAATATAATAAAAAAGCTAGCAATTTTTTGTCTCTAAATATAAATTTTTTCTACATTATAAAATGTATTATATTTATTATAATTTAATTTTTTGTTACATACAAGTAATATGAACTAACAACTTATTGCTATAAACGACTCGTAGATCGTTTATTACATAGTTTATAGTTCATATTGTATTAAATTTTCTAGTATTCTCTGTTCGTTCAGATCTCAACGTACAGTAGTACAGTAGTAGTCATTTCTGGAAATCAAATCGAATCGAAAAGTAACGCAATAAATTTTATAACAAAAGCATTAAATGACACAAATTTATTCGAGGCTCATAACTACCAAAATACTAAAAATTTTAAAATTTTATAAAACTTCTAAATACATTACTAATTGTAGCTCGCACTTTAGTCTGCGTGGACTATACGTAAAGTCTAGTGTTTCTCGTTTTTGTAATAATTTCAGGGAAACTTCCGTAAGTGATTCCCTACACTCCCCAAGAGTCCTACATGCCAAATTTCGTCTTTCTACGCTGCCTAATTTCGGTTGTTCGTTGTCTGTCAATGATGATGATATCAATGCAAGAATTTTATTTATATAGTTTTGAAAGTGAAAATAAAAATATATATATATAATTGGAAGAAATGCTTAACATACTTAGGCATTTCTTCATGTTTATACTATCACATATTTATGTGTATATTTTGTAAGCTTACAGATAACGGTGTCGTAAGTAAAAGTCAAAAGTTCAATATTAATCTATTGTTCGTTCATAGCTCGTTATTTTTTTAATAAATACAATCTATATTATTATTTATTTAATAATATTTGTCATAGGTACGTCTTCTTTACATAGACAATGTGGGTTTTAGACTTGAGATCGAATGATGGTAAAATTTATAATAAACTATTTTTCATATAAAGTAAAAATTAATCTTGCAAAGTGCACACCGCACATGAGTCCGTCATGTAGCTTGAAATATTTAAGCAGGCGTACAACTCTATGTCGGTATTATGTACTTATACTAAGTAAGGTTTTCCTGTATGTTTCGTATTTCCTCATATAATATCTAAATAAAAGTCAAAGAAGGAAATGAACTTGCAAGCTGTTATTCATAAGCCCTGATAAAATTAAAAAAAAAAAGTTTTTTTGTGTTGTATACTCCATCTATTCCTCTTTATATTTTCTATACATCTCTATTTTACTCTATATATATCTATTTTATCCTCTTTATTTCAATTTGACCATAAAATCGGAGTGGCGTCTTAAAGCTACAACAAATAAATATATTATATAACTTATACATAGAATTTAATTACACATAAGATAATAATCTATACAGAAGGCGCAGACAAAATAGTACTGTTTTACACGGTAATTAATATAGGTACGTAATGTATATTGTTGTGAAGGCCGTATTTATCTCTAGTAGACCACTTATCTAGTAATGTATGAAACCATGTAATTATCCGGGTTGTATATATATTTACAGATTTTTTTTCTATTTTATCTTATTTATATTATATTTTTATGTATGGTGTGCTTGAAGCCAAACTAAGGAACTGAGTAGAGTTCAGTCAGGTGCATCGATCACATCGAGATGAGTAGTTCTCTAAAGAGGCATAGTATGTATTGGATAGTAGGTTAAAACCATTTTATTTAATAAATTTGTCTATTATTTATTCATTTTTAAAATATTAGAGCATTCTAATTTTTTATCAGCTTCCCGCTATATTCCGCAAACAGCAGGGTAGGCAGAGGGAATCTAGTGTTAAGACACTCCGTTCCCCACTAATATTATACTGTTTTTTTATGTGATATTAACGATCCACTGTCTTGATTTTTTTTAAACGGCGGCACTCTCTGACGAAAAGTTAAGTTTATTACGCCTAAAGCTGCCATTTATTCAATAAAATGGAAGAATATTATTAAGTCATTAAAGACAATATACATAATATTTAAGATAAAAATATAGGTAACACGGATTTTTTTTTATCATAAAGTATTTTTATCTTTACAATAAGGACGCGTTTCACACTTCAAATGACAGTCAATTTTAGCTAAACGAGTCATATTAATGTTCCACAACCACAACCGTAACGTTGACAGTCAGACACTGCACCGCTATACCACGATGCCCTCAGTTGTTAAAATAATATTTATTATATACATAATATGTAAATGTGTGTTTTTTTTTTGTACATCTCAACACTCATGGGAAAATGTTTATTGGAAAACAAAAAATTATAATTAAAATATTTGTAATTTTCCTGCGAAAATTTCTGAAGATCATTAAATCCTCTCATTTACATAGGCTTATCAAGTTATCATTTTATTATTGTTACACAATGCGCTTGCGGCTTCGCCCGCTTGAACTACACGATTATTTATACAGTACACTGAATTACTTTGGGTTCTAATATTCTATATTTGCAGAGCACTATAATAACAGAACTTTACCCTGTACTTTGCCTCGATACTAAGCGATACAGCGAGGAAATAAAAATAGCCAGCTCCTAATTTATGTAAAAACAATCCGCTGATAGATGACCGTCAATATGGCTTTCGCCATTGTAGCTCAACCAGTGATCTACTGGTTTACCTAACTCACCACTGACCCGCGACTATTGAAAGCAAGAGAGATGGCCTGGCAGTTAATTTGGATTTGTAAAAGGCTTCAATCGAGTGTGGCACACGCCTTGCAAAACCTCGAATGTACGGGCTTTCTGAGAATTTATGCAAGTGAATCGCTAGCTTTTAAACTGAACATCAAGGTCACTTTTGACGATTTCCGCTCTAAATATATGTCCCAATCGGTGGCGTCCCCTACGCTGTTTCTTCTGCATACAGATGACAGAGGATATTAGAAAATCCTTGCATACATTTTTATGCAGACGATAGCACAGTGGATGCTGTATTCTCTGGCCGTGCAAGTCTTTCTTGAGAGTTGTAATTGTCTAAAATAAACTTGTATCTTTTTTGGACTATCCCTCAAAAATGTTTATTTCTGAGGTGAAAAGAACCTAGTTCAATAGGTTTGCTCGCTTATCACTAAGAAGACCCTATTTATCATGTCACCAGTTTTTGTGCACACACTTCTCTTAAAGCTACGCCCATTATTAGCATATTGGGCCTTAAGATGTCGAGTGACTGTCAGTATCACGATCATCTGAAAAGCAAGACCTAAGTGCAGCATCAAAGAAACTGGGGATCATCGCTGTATAGTGCCAGGTTCGGCGCTGTTATTCCGAATTATAGAACAAGAATGAAAGAAAGATGACTGCTGTGGAGATGTGATCTCTTCGATATGCGGAGTCAGTTTAGCTGATCGAATCCGCAATGAAGAGATACACATATAACAGGTACTCAGAAGGTCACGTAAAAAGCATGGGGGTTCTCGGAGAGTATGTATGTAGAGGTTGGACGAGGCGATAGAGGTATGCAGGGACCGTAGCGTCCGGCGCTCCGTTCTGTCTGACTACCCCGTTAGGGATACAGCGTGAAGCTAGATTAGATTAGATATTTATTTACAATTTATAATAATTTATTATCTATGAACTATTATTTACAACCACGCCCTTCACGTAATAAAAACGATACGATACGATAAAACTATAATTATAACCTTGATCGGAGTTATAATAATTGATATAATGATTATATAAATTGATTCAACTATAGATTAAGCTATCCAAAGTACAAAAAGTAAGCATGCACAGCGGGCAGAAGGACCATAGTTTTAAGACACTGCACTCCTCACTTACCATCTATTAAATAGTGTAAGTAAACGTCGTCTTAATGGGAAAATGAATATATTAAATATTTTATTTCCTCGAGTGAGAATCGAACCCATATCGTATATATTTATAGTCTCACACTTGTACTCCTGCGCTACGAGGATTTCACCGTCTTTTGTACATTTTAAAATAAATAAAAAAATCTTTTTGAATATTGTCATCCTGGATATTGTCATGGAAAATTGTCTAACACGTCGCACATATTTCACTAAAGCAACATTTCATTATTTTCTATAATTTAGCTGGTCTGTTGTGGTTATTCATTAGATGTTCCTGATGTTCGAATGTTTATCATGCACAACAACTTTTGTAAAGAATGCATTTTATTATTTCTCATAGTTGGCTGGACCACAATCGTTTTACAACATGTGAAGAAGTCTTCAAAATCAAATATAGACCAGTCTTAGGACTACACTATACACTATAGCTACACAAAAAAGTTTCATTCAAATTCGTTCAATAGTTCAGAACAGTGTGCATGTTCAAACAGACAAACAAACAGAATCATACAGTCGTGTACTGTTGCTATTTTTATAATATCCTAATTGATTTTGTTACCAATAATATTAAATATACACATACCCATTTTTTATTGCTTTATTATTATAATTTAATTATGAAATATACAATTTATTTTTACAAATGTAAATACAATGAGAAGATTATAAAATTAAATATTGTTGCAGTAGAAAACTTGTCATGAAAAGCATATCTCCAGATTTCTTTTTTAAGTTTGTGCATAATGTTGTAGTCTGTAAGTGATACAGATAATTAACACCATGACATTTATAATGTATTTCTCAAGAGGAAGGGGAAATAGCTTATTTATATTATCGAAAATTATAAATTTATAGTTTCGTTATCTTTTTATCTTCTCGTAACGATCAGTTACTAAGTTGTAGGCTCAAAACAATTGGAATATATCTAGGTCACTGACACTTAGTAATTAAGTTTTTAATTAACTTGCAAATAGTTTAAAAATACAATATAGTAATAAGTATATAAATTATTTTTTTTATATCAATGATTGGCAGCGTTTTTATCAAAACATTAGTTAATCAAAACATAAAATCAAAACATAAAATTTTGAAAATGTCATTTACTTCAACGAAGTTTATAATGAACTAACTTTAATTATACTCGTATATACTTAAAAAACGTCCGAATATATTTTAACATTTGATGTTGCAGTGCGAATACCTTCTCATTTCTAAATTTAAATAACGTAGCGATTAATGTACCTACTTATTTTATTGTTATATTTTATTATTGAAGCTATTATTGATATGAGAATGTTAAGTTCATTTATTTTTAACAAATATAAAAATTATTTTATCTTTAAATTGAATTATTAATTTGTGAAATAGAAAATTATACAATAAAAAAAAACTAAAACCTTCCTATCGCAGCGTCACGACGATTATGGGTCCGATTCCTACTCGCGCCAACAAGACGAGGCGTTGAGTTCCCCTTGGCTAAAGTGAAAAAAAACTATATAATGGTATAAACAACATTTTCGTGTAATCACAATTAAGTAAAATAATATATAGTAAACTGAGTAAAAACTACGTACAGGTAAACAGGTTGTCTGAAAATCCATATACAGATCCAGAGACAGACACAAAATTTATCTAAAATGTTTTTGGTGTAATTAAGTATGTATTTTTTTATTTTAATTAAATATGCTTATGTTGTATACAGTATGTTGTGTAAATTATGTTAGGAGTGATCGTCGGTAACCTGAATGTAAATTGCCTACTGTACGCAGATGATGCAGTGCTTTTTGAAGAATGTGCAAAAGAGGCGTTTGAAAATAAGTCTTAATGCGAGTAAGGCAAAAGTTCTGATATTTGAAATAAATGAGGAAACGATGGAATGCAAAATCTGCGTAAAAGGTAAGATATTAGAACAATTAATGAAAGACAACGTAATGGAATAATGGATATGGGAAGGCGTATTGCTGCTAGTTACAGAGTTAACGGAGCCTTAGCTGCATTGATGAGAAACGTCAGCATAGCTGCTAATTTGGCCGTACACATTACAGTGTTGGTACCGACGCTGTCATACGGCAGCGAAACGTGGGTATTACAGAAGAAGAATGTATCCACAATGAAGAGATACAGATAAAGACAGGTACTAACGAGGATGTCACAGTATGACGAAGAGCGTTCTCGAGTTGTTTGAGCACGTCGAACGAAAGAGTGAGGAATAAATGGCAAAAAAAAATTAAGAAGGAAAAGTGAGCGGGAAAAGTGGTAGGGAGCGATCTCCTTTCGGAAAACACAGTATCAATGATGGAAGAAGGAATGAATAAATGAGGAGGGGAGGGCATGTAGGAGAAAGTTTGTGACAGTAGATAAGGCGAAAGAGATACGCAAAGATCGTAGCGTTTGGAGGAGAATAGGAGGAGGGATAAAGCGTGAAACTAAAAAAAATTAAATTATGTTATATTTATTACCATTAATTTTATCCATCTCATCTATCTACTGGCTTAATCACTTTTTAAAGTTAAAAGATTAATAGGGTCGTAATTTTGAACACTACACAACATTTGGTCCGTACTCTTTTACTCTATATATTTCTTTTTAATTTTATAAAATATTATAATATTTTTTTTTACATAAAACAACTTTAATTGATAGATATAATTAAAAAAACAAAATAAACATATTTTTAAAATATTATCTTTACATCTATATTTTTAAAATATTTTATTTTTTTCCTACATCTGATACAATTGTCGTTAACAAACAAAGGCCATTCTTTCTCTGAATTTAGTTCATGAAAATCTTTTATTTTCAATTTAATTTAAATAAAAATTAAAATATTTTATCTTCAATTAGCAAGTAACTTTGTAATATACAATTTACATGAAAACCATTTCCGTGTCACAAGTTGCTCGTAAGAGATCGATGGCAAAGATAAAGCAAATCTATGTACCCATTTTAATGTAATATTGTTTGATTGTCTTTTTGAAACAATGTTTAAACTGTTTTTTTGTAAGTTCGATCTCAACCAGGAAACTTTAAAATTATTAAAATTATTTTTACAAAGTACGTAATTGTAAGTCATTCGTTTATTTTACACAGACCATTATTCCGTAAGAATTTATGTTAGAAAATTATAACAAAGATAAAATATTATAAAAATAAAAAACTCGATTGCATAAAAATTGTAAAAAGAAAAAAAATCCTATAGTTTATTAGGTTTAACAGGATCCATTTAAACTTTACATGGCTACTTAAGAAGACTTAATTGATTGAAGAATCGGATACGATAGTGTAACTGATATCCGAAACACTTCTAAAAGTATTATTTTAAAAATAATACATTGGCTCGTGATGTGTCTAGTGGTTAGAACCTTTTATAGTTGTAATCGTGAAGAACTCAAAATCTTTTAGAGATTCAGAGGTAACAGTGTTAAGAATTTTATTTATGCCATTAGAAGGTATCGCTTTAATAAAATATTTTCCATCATCATCATCAAGTTTATTCAAATAACTGAAACTCGACAATATAACATTGTCATAACTCGAAGCTCTTCCGAGGAAAAGCCGAGAGCGCGTCCTATGTTCCTCTCCACTATAACTGCGAACTAGTTATTATAAAAGGAAGAAAGAGTAAGGACAATTCCAGAGATAAATGTCTCGTTTTTCTTCTAGACAAAATCTGGCAACGGTGGATGAAATTGAAAAAAGTAAATAATATAAGGAGTTCCGTTTGTTACATCATATATAATATGCATAAAGTATATAATTAGCAAAATGATTTTATTGTCTTATGTTATTCTTGAAACCAATTATAATAATTACTCTATGGTATGCCACAATTTGTTGTAACATGCAATTTAAGTGACTTATAACAACACTAGCGGCGCGCCCACGGCTTCGCCCGCTTAAAATACATGATTATTGATTTTATGAGCAGAATTGATTGACAACTATAATGACTTTTAATATGATTTTTTTATTACTTTAATCTGTAATATTCTAATATGATTTTTTACGACATTATCGTAATTTCTATAATAATTTTTGATTGTTTCGAACTAAAAAATACGACCAATGTTGATATTTGATATCCATAAAATATACATAAAGCTAATTATTTATTATATGTATATATTTTTGTAACATTACCTTCTTTTTACCTATGTTATATTTTTTAAAAATAAATTAAAAATAAAAAATTAAATTAAATTCACGCTGTATCCCGCACACAGCAGAGTAGGCAGAGGGAACCTAGTGTTAAGACACTCCGTTCCCCACTTTCTGCCGTATTCTGGAGGCATTGCGTGTTGAGTGGCAGAACTCAACGCCGCGCTTAACCTCGATACCAGAGCGAAGAAATGGAAATATAAATTTAAGTAAATATTTCATCTCCTCGAGTGGGGATCGAACCCACAACCAGTCGGTTTTGCAGTCACACCTCGTGCCGCTGCGCCACGACCGGCCTTTTTTAAAGCTCTGTTAATATTGTACTGTATTGCTCCTGAAACAGCCTTAAATGTTTAATTATTGATTTGGGTAATGATTCATAATTTTCTTTGTAAAATAACTGTAATGTTTGCATATTAACTCCTGTACAGTTTTTAAATTAGTTACATATATTATATGAATGAACCAACTAAAAAATCTTTGTATTTACTTGATATTTCTTTCAAGATCGTTCTTTATATCTGTGTTGAATTAATTACGACTTCTTTCAAATGACGATAACTTTTTTTTAATGAACCGATTTTGATGAACTAAACTTTAGTAGTTAAGTTGAGTTAAAACAAAGCAATTGGTGAAATTTTCAAGTAAATCGGTTTAGTACTTTCAGAGAAAAATGTGGACAAAAATATGTCGACAGACAGACAGACAGACAGACAAGAAATTCAAAAAAAATCTTTTTGCTTTCTATTATTCTTTTTAAGTGTCCCTCTATCCATTTCAGTCAAAATTACTAAATGTACAGACAAAATATTTTTACTGTCTTATTATATATGTTACCGGACAAACCCGATTTTAGGACAAACTAGTTTGGACTAGGATGTTCTAGTTTTTCCTGACCACACTAGGATAAACTAGTTTGGCCTTATTGATTACAGGCTGAACTGGTTTGGCCTAATAGCGTTAGGATAAACTAGTTCAGCCTGGTAGAACTGTTAGGCCGAATTAGTTTGGCCGGGTAGCGTACGGATAAACTAGTTTTGCCGGATTGTTTAAGGGTAATGAATTATTCACATTTCGATATTCTGAGGAACAAAACTAAACGTGTTTATTGATTACTTATTGTACTAACCTAACCAAACCAAAAAAAAAAAAATGTAGTGTGTCCCCATTCAACATCATTAAAAGAAAATCGTTTTTAAAATTTAACTACCGCAGCCAAAGTCTCCGTTCTCCACGACGGAGGTTGCAAGTATTCAACATTATAAAAAAAAAAACCTAACCTAACCTAACAGTTCTACCAGGCTGAACTAGTTTATCCTAACGCTATTAGGCCAAACCAGTTTAGCCTGTAATCAATAAGGCCAAACTAGTTTATCCTAGTGTGGTCAGGAAAAACTAGAACATCCTAGTCCAAACTAGTTTGTCCTAAAATCGGGTTTGTCCGGTAACATATATATAGAGATAGAGATTATCTGATCTGTTTACTGCTATAAAGAAAAAAAATATAATAAAAAATACAATAGAATTTTTTTTCATAGTAAACTGTAACCTGAATCTAATTAACTATTAAACTTACTTATTTGCTGAAATAAAAAAAGTAAAGGTAACATTAATTATATACAAGTCAATTTATTTTATTTTCCGAATTAATAATCAATAAATCCTTTATTCTTTCTTTAACTTTATGAATCTTGCTTTGCTTGTCATTTACGAGCTGCTATATTTGAAAATTCAAATCTAGAGTCAAGGCATTCTATTTTCCTCTTTCCTCACAAATTCAAGATATTGCGTTTTGAGTGGCAGAACTCAACGCCGCGTATTCTTGTACCAAGTGAACGAAATGAAAACTTGTAAAGCTTAAATCGAACGCTGTCCTACTGCGCTCCGATCAGATCCATATTCAGTGAATTTTATTTGTTGTAACTGCTCCCAGAACTCAACGTTTCTTGCAGAACTCAATGTTCTCTACATTTCCTTATTTCTTATACCTAAGATCTTTAAGTTTTATAGGTACATATGCGGATGAAAGTTTTGAATTTATTAGATTAATTACACTAAACATTTATATATATCGAAGACTTGAAAGCGCTTTGTTATAGCCAATTTCAATATAGAATATGTATTTTGTATTAGAATAAGTAGGTTGTTTTGTAACAAGAACAGTATTTGTTGCAAAAATAATGAACGCTTTAACTGCTATGAATGAATCGATTATAATTTTTGTTAAAAGGGTGGATGTCCAAGGAGTGGTATATCTGTTGCTTGAGCTGATATGGACCATTATCAAAGTAAACTATGAAATAATACGTGGTATGTGGCGGGTGCTCGTACCTCCCGAACCTAAGGATGTTCGTGGTGAAATTGTCCTTGTAAGTGATGTTTTCATTTATGTTTTACTTTATTTTACATTTTATATTAAAAAAATATAAAATAAATCTTTTTTTTATTAAAATACTAGAGGGCGCGCGCGGCTTCGCCCGCTTATTAGGAGTGAAATCTAAAAAAACCACGAAACACATGTTCAATAAAATATTTTTAACAGTCTGAATTTAAATTTTTATAAAAATCTTATCTTAGAGGGTGAATTCTTAAAAACCATGAAACACGTGTTCAATAAAATATTTTTAAGAGTCTGAGTTTCAAATTTTATAAAAATCGGTACAGATTAAAATTTTCTTCCATACAAACTTTCAACCCCTATTTCGTCCCTTTAGAGTTAAAATTTTTCAAATTCCCTTCTTAGTGGATGTCCAGAATATGAAAATAAACATCTGCCCAAATTTCACGTTTTTACCATCAGCGGTTACGGCTCTGCGTGCGTCTTACCTCAGTCAGTCAGCACAAGTCCTTTTATATATATATATATATATATATATATATATATATATATATATAGATACCTATCTGATATAATAATAAAAAGGATTGTAGAGTAAAAAGCTTCAATAGATTAAATTTACAAGACATGTAACAAAAAGATAAAGTGCTCTTAAGAAAAAACTAAAAATGGTGGAAGGTCCATTTAGCCATGCATTTAGATTTTTATTTTATTAACTACAAACAACCGTATGAGCTGGAAGGAAAATCAAAACATCACAATGACAAACACTTTAATTTTATTTATTATTTTATTACATATTTACACACATTTTCCTGAATGCTAAGCTTGATAATTGTTTCATTTCGTAGTAATAATTATTAATTCATTTTTCCTGTAGATAACTGGTGCCGGTCACGGCATAGGGCGGGAGATGGCTCTCCGCTTCGCGAGACTTGGTGCTACCATCGTCTCTGTAGATATCAATGCTAAAGGAAACGAAGAAACTGCGAAACTAATCAAACAAGAGAAAGGACAAATTCATACTTACTTGTTAGTATTTATATTATAAGTATACTTCTATTATAATAATTATTGTATTGCAGAAATAATATATTTTAAAAGCTTTCCTAACTTGCAAAGTATGCGTGTATGTTCGGGTGGAATCTTTAAGCTCAATTTTGAAGTAGCTATCTACAAGTGATTGAACTGAAATTTTGCATACGCGTTTAATTTTGATAACAATGTACGATAAAATGCTTTGAACGTTTGGCTTAGTAGTCAGAGCGCCTCGTCAGTTTCTATGAAGCGCTGGTTTGAGTTCCGCTACGTTTTAATTTTTATACGTTTTCTAAATAAGTATTTGTCTTTCCTAAGTGTGGAATAACAAATGTTTAAAAATATTTGTAGTGTTTTATAAACGTGATTCACCAAACAGAAATATCATGGTGTTATACTTTAGCTTAATAAACTAGTTAAAAGTTACGTCCTTTTGAGATTTGGATCTATGTCATACATATTCATAGTGCATAGTCATTTCTACTAGATTGCTAATACATACTCACAATATGAGTGTTTTTGGTCTAGGTACATAAAATGTGCGATATAAGATTTATGACAGGCAAACAGGAAATGTATTTTTCTATATAAATTGTCTGAGATACATATATATTTTTTATTATACCACATTTAAGATCGAACCTAGTGTTAAAATATTCCGTTCTTCACGCACTGTCCAACTTTCAAGACATTGCGTGTTAGATAGCGGAATTCAACGCCTCTCTTTGTCTTATTACCAGAGCTAGGAAATGAAAATAATTCATTCTCCCGAGTGAAAGTCCAACCCACCAGATACAGACGCTGTACCGCTACGCAATGATTTTAGAGAGATATTTATTATATATGTAATGTGAAAAACATAGTGACGCATCTCGACGTTCATTCCTACTACCTCATAAGATACAGAGAATAAGTACAAAAACTTCATTTCTAGATGCGACGTGACCAACCGAGCAGCAGTTATGGAGTTAGCTGACAAAGTAAAACGTGAAATAGGAGATGTAACTATCCTAGTGAACAACGCTGGTATAATGCCTTGCAATCCTGTCCTGATGCAGACCGAGAAGGAAATCAGGCTGATGAACGATATCAACATTAATGGTAATCTCTGGGTAGGTTCTTCAATAATAAAAAAAAACATTATTATACATAGATAATTACATTATTTTAAACATATAAGTAAATAAAATAATTTATATTAGCTCCATTCTCCCCTTTTGCTCCAATTTTTGAGATATTGCGTATCGGATGGAGAAAATCAACGCCGCGATTTGTCTTGATACCAGAGCAAGAAAATAAAAATAAATCATTCCCCTGAGTGAGAATCGAACTGACAACAGTCGGCTTTATAGTCAAACATTCTGCTGCCAGGCCAAGACAGAATATCTATATAAAATAGTGTATATAAAATACATTTAAAGTATAATATTATTCATTATAATACATCGAGAATGAAAGAAAAATCTAAGATTTGATTGACGTCTGAAACATCTCAAGGAATTCCGAGTTTAAATGTCACACCGCATTCAAATTGTTTTTTTTTTTGTTTGCCTTAAATGTTTATTATTTTAAATAGACAAAACTTACAATAAAAATGACTCGAAAAGTTATAATCAATATCATTTTTTGGAAATGCTAATAATATATGTATGTAATGGTTATATTATTATCTATATAATGTTTACCAGATCTAACTTACAATTTTAACGTAGTACTGCAGTGTTGTAATTTTGTGAAAAATAAAGCGGAATACCGTACGCTATTTGAAAAAAAAAATTAAAATTAGAATTGTTTTTTAAAATTTATTTTACTTATTTTTACACAGATGATTCAAGCCTTTCTCCCGGCCATGATCGACCGCAATTACGGACACATCGTCGCCATGTCATCCATGGCAGGTCTCATGGGCCTCAGCAACTTAGTCCCCTACTGCGGTGCCAAATACGCTGTACGAGGTATCATGGAGGCTCTTGCTATCGAATTGAGAGAAGATCCTAGAAGATTGACTGGAGTAAGATTTTTTACTTCTATTTTATAATATGGTGGTATAGTGGTTTAGCCAGCATCTAATGAAAAAAAATCTGCCAAGTGCGAGTCGGACTCTTGACGAAGGGCCCTGTAACATTATCTATGAAAACGGCAAAAAAATCAGGCCTGACGTATGGGCGCCGCCATTAGTGACGTGATTGGCGGTACTCAACATCGCTTATTGCCTCGTTACCAGAGTGAGGAAAATAAAAATATTAAATATTTTATTTTTGCTTACAGTCAGATATTTTAGGCCCGTCGCGGCACAGAGGCACAAAGTGTGACTGTAAAATCGACTGGTTGTGGGTTCGATCGCTACTCGAGGAAATGAAATATTTATTTACATTTATATTTTCATTTCTTCGCTCTGGTGTCGAGGCGAAGCGCGGCGTTGAGTTCCGCCACTCAGCACGCAATGCCTCCAGATTTCGGCTGAAAGTGGGGAACGGAGTGTCTTAACACTAGGCTGCTCTGCTTACTTTGCTCTGTGCGGCATACAGCGTGAAGATGATTTTTTAATATTTAATAAGGGGGAATCATATCTATTATATGATATCATATCATAAATATCTTTTGCAGATCAAATTCACAACTATTTGCCCTTACATGGTAGACACTGGTCTGTGCAAGAAGCCGCGCATCCGCTTCGAAAGTATGATGAAAGTTGTAGACCCGGGCGAGGCGGCGGACATGATTGTCAATGCTGTAAGACGGGAAGTCGTTGAAATAACCATACCTTCTGACCTCCATTATATGAATAGAGTAAGTATTAAGGTCTTTAAATTAAATAAATAAATAAATGCTTTATTCAGTAATTAAATGTTACATATACACTCTAGTTTAGATGAAATATGGAAAAACAAGACAACAATTTAGTAGAGGTGAGCGTTGGCAGCCGTACTAGCGTAAACTGTGGCACAGCTGCCAGCATCTTTTTCCATTTTCCATTATTAGTAAGGCTGCTCGTAAGATATAAAATGTTTTGCATGTTCATTCTGTTAGATTTGTTCTTGTTCCACGTTCACAAAGACTTGAAGAAATAAAAAAAAAAGTTAAAAAATAAATACTATACTTTAATTATTTTATTTATTAAAACGCTATGCGGTTATTTCTTAATTTTGAAGGCAACTTGGTAAGGAAAGTGGAGCTTATGTTGTACTTCTACCCTTCCCTTCCCTTTTGAATGTAGGTACAAATCTAATCGAAACCTACGTAGTTAGTTCAGCGGCCAACGATACTACGGCGTAGCAGTATCTTGAATTCAGTTACGCTATGGCACTGAACCGCTGAACATGCAATGCTTCGAGCGGCGGAAAATAGGGAACGGAGTGTTTTAACGCTAGGTTCCCTCTGCTTACCTTGCTAATTGCGGATTACATACAGCGTAAAGGTGAAAAGGAAAAAACTAAAATATAAAATATTTATTATATTTCAGTTCATTTACCGACTGCTGCCATTCCCCGCCGCCTGCGCTTGGAACGAGTTCTTCAACACTGGTGTTGATGCACACAATTAAAATACGTTATATCTATTAAATTGAGTAACAATATCACGGCATTGATCTTCTTTGGAAATCAATTTTTAGTAAAACGAACTATTTGCTGAAGCAATTTTTGCATTTTTATACTTTTGTAATATTGAAAATCGAAAAAAATATATTATACTTTTATTGCAATTGTATTATATAAAGATTATATTATAAAAGTTAGATACGAATATATGTAACCTACATTTTAACTGCACACTAAGGATTTTTAATTAGTAATATATAAGTAGATATTCAGACAAGGATCAAAAAAATATATAGCAACAATCAGTACATAGGTAAATGGCGTAGTACTAATAATTAAACAAAATTAATTCTGTTTATATTAGAAAACAATTTTAATATCTACATGATTACAACATCTTTAAATTAAATTGAAATCTTGCTTTGTTTAAAATTTCAGATATCTCCAAACGATAGTATCGATTTTGATTGAATTGTGTAAATATTTAAAGTTATTATTAAAAATGTTTTTTTTTTTACATTTAGTCAACGGCATGAACTATGTCTTGTTCCTACAATGAGTACAAAATATTAAAGGAATAATGATAAGGTATATAAATATTTTTGAATGTGAACAAAAAAAAATACTAAAATTTTATCCATGACTAAATATTTTACAGATTATTAACAGTGTATTATTAGTTACATTCATGATTAAATTAATACGCGATTGTTATCTGTAGCGATATCGGTTAAAATACAAAGAGCAAACTTATCTTTTGATTATAATAATTATTTTTAGTACGATACAATACTTTAAGCCTCCTGATGCCAAGCCTCATTACACAAACTATAATTGGAGGTTGGTGATTTATTTACGGACGAATTGTTACGGAACCCAACACCGTGGCTTGTTGAACAAAGCCAGGCGTTGAGTACCGCGATACTCAATCTTTTTTCAATAAGAAATGGAGTGACGTAGGACTAAATTCTCTCTGCACTGGTAATCAAAGATGGTAATAAATATTAACTATTATGCATTGTGACTATACTACTGTGTACTGATCGTTGCATATATAAATGTGTTTTTTTTATTATACATTTATTTATTTTATAACTTGTGATGGTAAGTGTGGTTGACCTCTTAATACCAACTAGTCGAATAAACATTAATTGTGATAAAAATATTGTTTTATTTAAAGATAACATTAATATTACTTTTATCATTTGGATATTTTAGGTATATATACCTATATAATAAATGATTCAAATATTTAAGAAAATTTCTTTTACTACATTACTTACTTATAAACTAAATATACGCTTATTGCTATATGTTTACTCTATTGCGATTAAATAAATAAACATTGCATAACATTATATATATAATATCATATCGTTCGCAATCAGAAAAAATAAACAAATTAAAAATGACTTTAAAAATCTTCAAATAACTTTGAAACTTTAATAGTTTATTAATAATATTATATATAAAAATCTGATTTAGTCAAAATAAAAAAAAACATATACTAAAGACAATTTTCTATTAATAAGAGCCTGAGCGAAGAAATGAAAATATTAATTTAAATAGACATTTCATTTCCTCGAGTGGGGATTGAACCCATAACCAGTTGCATTGACAATCATACACTTGTGCCTGGCTGCCTGACTGGCCTCAAAATAAAATAAATTATACTATATTAATGTCAAATATATATCAGATAAATAAATATGAGTCATTATCTGTTTGTTTCACCGTATCTCCTAAAGTAATAAATGTATTTATTTTTCTTATCATAATTATATTATTTTTTTCTCAAATCGTATTTTTACTTCATACATTAGTATAATTATAAGCAACATTAGCTTTTGCTTATAATTATATGAACTCAAGGGGGTTTTATATAAAAATAAAAATATTGAAAAATATAAATGTTGCAAATGCTACGGAACGATGTCATCAAGTAACAATTTAAAATTCATATGAAATGGCATTCATAATTTTAAATTCATACTTGCTAAATATTAATTCTGCGTAAAAATTTGCATATCGTCGCGGAATTTAAAAATATCGTTTCTTGTATACCATTCAAACGCTGAACTGTGTTTAATATTTATTTACACATTTACTATTTTTTACATATTGATGATCTACTAAAGAAAAGTGTTTAAAATGTCGGATTTCTTCAAAAGATATTCAAAATATCTTTTCAAATGCAATAATATACATGATTAATCAGTTTGAAATTCACTGTATTCATTTTAAATTGAATTAAATTCATAATTTCGAATTCATACTTAGATTTTTCTTTAGCCCATGCATGCATTTACCTCAGTTGTATATTATATGTTTAATTTTAAGATTTCTTTTATGACTATATCTTCATTGCTTTACTTATATTTTAATAATTACAAATAAATATACTTACAGTATTACTGTTACCATTAGGTTATATATAATGATTTCTATTAAAGATAACACATTCTTCAGCGTCAATATTTTAACAACGCTCAAAAGTTTTTTTTTTTCAACTCTTAAGTAAGAAGCTATTTATTAGCTAATGTTTTTAAGAAGGCTGCTGAGTGTCGTTTCGAAGGCAAGCATTGTCCAAATGCTTCCAATAGTAATGGCTCCTGTCGAACAGCTTGCCTGTTGTACATAGAGAAATTGTGATTTGTCTACGAGTAAAATTTCAAAAAAATTATAAAATAATATAATAACTCATTTTAGAAACGGGAAAACTATTAGAAATAATGGAATCAAGTCAACACATTACGTGTTCCCTCGGAATATTCCGGTAAACGGTGAACCGACGAGTCTTAATGGGAAGGGAACGTATTAACATTAGGTTCCCAGGTTCCCTCTGCCTACTCTGCTATATGCGGAATACAGCGTAAAGCAAAAATAATATAATATACCGTTACGAGATAAATTAATTCAGTGTGATTGGCATTTTCCATTAACATTAACATGAAACATGAAAAATGTGGAACTCCTTTATATATTTGAAGAATGGAAAGGTAATAATATCCACAAAAACGAAGTTGCGGACAGCAACTAGTCTATTAACAATGTATCACGTACTTGTAATCTTCTATAGACAGCTTTCCGTCCTTATCTATATCCATCTTTCGCAATACTAGTTCTACTAAGTCTCGTACCCCTTCATCAGGATCTTCATCTCCTGGTTGTTTTAATAGAGAATTCCTTCAAAAAAATGATTATTTTTTATAAAATTATGACTTAAAACTGTAAATTCATAGATGCATATGTATACTATACAGTATACAATATTATAAAGCTGAGTAGCAAGTTTGTTGTAGGGAGCCTGTACGCGTTAATCTCATAATACGATTGAAAAAATGTTTTGGAGTTGGCTGTATACCTCATCTATACGTCATTTATACAACGCAGCCGCAGGAAAATGCTGATTTTTAAAAATAATTAAGCTTGATGTCTTTAAGTACGGCAAGTTTTATTTAACATGGAAACGCAGCGTTATTAGTAACTTCACAATTTTAGCTAATAGGTACTTTACAGATATAAATTACAATATATTTAACCGTTACATAATATGTATCTATATATTTTTTATATATTATATAACGTTAATAGAAGCTATATCATAAAATTTTATGACATCGTATGCCACACGAAAATGTAATGCTCGACTATCTATTTAAAATTCCAGTGCAACTATTATAAAGATAAATGAAATTTACAAACTTTATATCTTGTTGTCAATCGGAGTTTTGTAATTTTACATGTTTGCAAGTCATTAAGAAGGTACCATTAATAATAGACAAAAAATAAAAAATATATATTATTGCATCGTTTTACAAGGCCCAGAAAAACTAAACTATATTAAAATTTCGATCATTTGTATTGACGAAATTCGAAATTTTAAGAAAAATAACGATATCCAACTTACTTAAGCAACGTAAACATTTCATCCCTAGTAATAAAGCCATCGGAGTTCAGATCGTATACAGCAAAGCAATGATTCCGTCTTTCTTCATCAGTACCTCTTAGAAGAACGCTTAGTCCTCTCGCCCACGCCTCAAATTTTAAAGCACCCTCACCTCCGTTGGCTCCTCTCTCCCACGTCAACCAAACGCGATCTAATACTACATCTTCAGTGACTAGGTCGAATGTATTGTGCATTACATCGCGAAATGTATTTTGATCGATCCCCTGTTGAGATAGTCGTGAAAAATTAGTTATTTATTAATATTTAACGTTAATATTTTTTTATTTATTAATATTTAATGTTCATATTTTTTTATAGCTTTACGCTATATTTCGCATATATTATGTAGCAGGGTAGACAGAGGAAACCTAGTGTTACGACACTTCGCTTTCCACGCACCGTCAAATTTTCGGTACGCGGAACTCAGCGCTATGCTTTCTTGTTATAAAAGCACAATTAAATAAAGTAGTTTGATTTGTTAAAAAAAATACATTTTAATATAGCAAGAGGCCGTCTTGGCGCAGGGGTAGAAACGTGGAACTGTAAACGTGGGAATTAACTATTTAATATTTTGACTTCCCTGCTCTGGTAACGCACGCATTCAACACGTATTGCCTTCAGAGTGGGAACCGAAATGGGAACGGAATTTTAACGGAGTATCTTAACACTAGATTTCCAGGTTCTCTCTATCTAATCTGATAAGTGCGAGGTACAGTGGGAAGCTGAAAAAAAACAGTAGAAATCCTTATTCTTTATCTTGTCACTTTGCGGAGGCTTAAATATATTTTAACTAACCTGTATCTACTTTGGTGTTAGAATCATTTACCGCATTGTATCTAATATCGTTTATGTATTATTATTTCAGCGCCCTAACCCCGATAATATTTGTCGTGTATTGATTCTAGTGTGAAAATTAATAAACACCGTCTTTGTCATTGCTATTATAGCGTAACGCTCATTGAATTAGTTACTTGTAAATTTATTATGTTTTTAAAATAATATACAATATATTTATTTAATATAAGTTAAATATAATTATAATAATAATAATTTATAAATAATTCGATATACAAAACTAAACAATTTACGCTTGCTGAACCTATTAAATGTTTGTCCATAAATCGAAATACAAAAACCTTTTCTTTCAATTCACTTTGTATCCCATATAAAGCAGGGTAAGTAGAGGGAACCCAGTGTTGAGAACAGAAAGACACTTCGCACCCAAATATCTGCCCAATTAAATTTTGAATCATTTACCACAGATATAGTGTGTTGAATGACTTAACGCCGCGCTTTTGTTTTGTGACCAGCGCAGAGCGCGGAAATGAAAATGATTTATCGAATTTTGCCTATAGCTGTCTTCAAATCTATTGACGGATATTTTGTAATATTTAGTTATATTTTGTGTATTATTTATTATCATATTTAGTTATATTTTGTATTGTATATAAAAAAAATTGTTAGTTTATGGTAGTAATGCCATGATGACAAGCCATAGAAACTTATCCCGAATGAAACATGCAACATACAACATTACAATAAATACAAATCGGAATTCGTCTGTCTGACTACGGTTTAGTGTCGTAATTGGTCACGAATATAGCGAAATTTGCTCCAAAAAGTTATTTAGAATTGCGTGCGCCCTTATGTCTACTACATGCTCCGCCTTTTACGATTCACAAACTTTATTTGGATATCATAGAAAAGATATAACACAATTTCTATGGACCATAATATACCTAAAGGTGATTGGTTTTTGGGATATATGTATGTACATAGCATATATAATTGATAAGATAGTAAAAGCTTCACGCTGTATCCCGCATATTATAGGGAAGACAGAGAGAACGTACGTTTTTCATTTCTGACTTATTTTCAAGACATTGCGTGTTGAATGGCGTATAATGCATAATAGAGAAAAAAACATTTAAATAAAATTGTCATCCGAATTCGAGTGCCAATCGTCGCGTTGCCAGTCACACGTTTTCTCACTGCTCCACTACGGTGTCATAAAGCTATTAATAATTTATTATCAAGATTTATTTTGATATATATTGAAAGCAAGCTTGATATATATTGAAATGTACTAAAACTATATTAATTAATGTTAAGAAATAGCTTACTAAATAAATAAATCTGTTCCACTTACATCTACTTTAGAAGCAGGCTGACCGATGACAGACGCCGGGGCCGCGTTTTGAGCAGTCGTCACTAATTTTCTATACATCGTGAACAGAGCCTCTAGTTCATTTCTAAGAATCAGATTCATTTAATAAAAGTTTAGTTATTAATGAATTTATCAGTTTCTTTAAGTTACTTCAAGCATTTCTTAACGCAGTGTAGTAAAAACAAACCGCGCAAAAACGCGACAGTTGTGAATTTGCCATTAAGAGAAATGATTAATTTTCTCGAAACTCTTTAACCGGATTTTTCATGTATATTTAGTAGCGTACACCATGCAGTAGTCCGTGGTCACGGATGGATCTCTACTAGTCTCTGTAGTACTTTAACTGGATAGGGAAAAATATAAAGAAACATATTGAAATATTATATAGAAAAAAAAAATTAAACGATTGCATACATTTTTGGGCCCAGAACGTATAGAAGTGAAAAAAAATATGATTTAATAGATTCAGGTACGTCATTCCTTCCCTGAAAATTCTTTTAATTTTGGCAACCTGAGAGCTGAGTTATTAAAGATTTGGTAAAAGTGAGGTTGACTTCTGATAGTTGTTGATAACAACTGATAGTTGTTGAAAATATTAAACAAACGGAAAAGCACTCAAAACGCATCGAAACGAACGAAAAATGCAAAAATCATTAGACAAAAGTCAATGTCACTCATCTGTCACATCATTATTTAAAATATAATTGAATTTAATCAATTCAAATCGATTTCTTTTTGGTTTTTCAGTAATTATTCGATATTTTATTTATTTATATTGTAATTATGTGCACTAATAAGCACGTTAAAATACTTATACTTAATTAAAATTTAGAAATACTTTATTTTCGTAGTACTGTAATCGATTATTTATATCGATTAAGGAATTAAAATTATTTTTCTCATTTATCTCCGCTTCCAGATTGTCAATTGATCTCATTTTTGGTATTATAAATTGAAAAAAAAACACCAAATTTTTATACCACATAACAATTCTTTACGTTTGGGCCCAAAAGTATCCGTCTGCTTTATATTTTTATTCGGTTTCAGCTAAAGTGCACTAAGCTTCAACATTATTTTATTGGTAATCGAATCAGTACATATGAATTATAAGCTATCGTACTTGAACTTTAGTTACCAGTTTTTTAAATTCTTTTAACTACACATATAATAATTGTAATATGTAGAATTAACGAACTATATACTATACGATTAAGAACTCAGGCCAACGACGAGAGAAAGAACTAGTTTCCTTAAAAATTTGACAACTGTTAATATCACCTTAATAAATTAGTACGTACCGATTCCTGATAATGCTCTCATCTGGTGGTACTCTATCGGGTTAAAATGTGTAATAATAGCGTAAAACGGGGGGAATAAGTGTAGAACGAAGTGTCTTAACACTGAGTTCTTTCTGCCTATAGTGCTATATGCGCAGTATAAAGCTGAACAAAAATAAATTTGTGAATTTCTCGAGAGCTCTAATTATTAAGAGTTTTTGAAAGTTTTTGAAAGTGAAATCTTGCTTTAGAAACGTTTGGAAAAAAATTGTGTATCGTTGTTCTATTCAGAGAAAATTATCATTTCGGTTTAGATTTTTTTTTAAATTATAATACAATTTCTATGTCTACATCCTGAATTGACAGGTAAATATAAAAAAGTGAATGACCAGGTATCAAATAGTAGCTTAAGAAAGCACCTTTAATAAAAAGTTTCTTGAAACAATTAATCATTAAATATAAAAGCGATATTCTTTTAAATTACTGAAAACTGACATCACATCATCACAAGTTAGCAAAATGATAGAAAAGTTAAAAATATTTAAATTCCCATTCGTATTCCCAACTCACTTGGTAAAATGCGTAGATTTATACAATGTTTCTAGCGTCTTTTCCTTGAGCTGTCGATAGGGCATGGTGCGTGCTTCCACCGACGCGAGCCTTACTCTACTGGCTGGCAGCAAACAGGGTTGTATAAACAGAATGTTCAGGACAATTGCCCTGAACGTTTGATGTCGTAACAAGTTGTAACAAATTTTCACAACTCTCTAATTTATATGTAAATCTGAATATTCTTATACAATTTATTATTTGAAAAATTTTCAGAAATTTTGTAGTTAGAATATGACGTATCAACATTGCAATTACCATGATCGGTGTTCAAATAAGTTTATTTTGACAAAATCATCCACTTACTTGAATTTTAATAATTTAACTTATTTGACTTTTATTTATTGAAAAATGCCGTGAATGTGCTTCAAAAGAAAATTATCATCTAGGGAAGGTAAATTCTTTACCTGGATGAGCATCTACAATTTTTATTTTAACGTATTTGATGTTACTATCCAAATAAACCTCAGGTCACTTTATTTAGGTCATTACTTTGGTTTGGTCTAGCAAAAAATAATCAGAAATTCTAAAGAGAACCAATGTGAAATATATGTAGTAATGTGTAATAATTTAGTTTTAATAGTGAAATTATTGGTTTACTTCATAAACGTTTAAAATATATAGTTTTCGAAATGTATTTTTTCTCATACATATAAATAATAAAACGTTGAATAAACGATGAATCTGTGACAAGTATTCAAATTAAAAAATGATTGGAAAACAGTCTAAATTTGTCTTGTTGAAATAGATTTATCTTATTTTTTTATCCAATTGTGCAACTTTATATGACTTCTGATAGTGAAGCCTAAAAACAAAAGTATTAAGTGAATTCTTAACTACCTAACGTATGATTAAAAATCATCTAAAATAGTAAACAATTACTACCTAGAGTTCACTGTAAATTACTGCATTATAATTTATTTCTCGCGTGTTTGTGTTCCTCGCACATAAATCATGTGATAGTGCTTTGAAAAACATAAATTATACAAATACATGGAATTTTGTTTGCCTTTAGTTTTGTTAAACTATTAATGATAATTTATCAAACAATCGGAATCGGGTTTTCTGATTTTTCCCTAAATTAGTACTAACTGTGTATGTATGAGTTACCTGATGCTAACTGCTAAGTTTCATAATTCTAGGTCAACTGGAAGTACCCTATTTATTTTGATTCCCTTTATAGTGTCGAAATGTGCGTTTTTTGCGACATAAACGTCCATATATTTTTTTACATTTATTTAAATGTAGAAGTACGATTTTTCCAGGAAATTAAGGGTCTAGTCTGAGTATACGGTTTGAATTTCAACTTGATATCTCCAAGTGTTCCTGAGATAAAGACAGACAGACGGACACCAAGCGATCTTATAAGTGGTTTTTCCTTTTTTTGCGAGAGATTGCTAAAAACTTTATTGTTATATACATATATGAAAAAAAATCTAAAATATAAATAACTTACTTGTTAAACTTTGTAGCTTTAAGCAACACTTCTATAGCACTTTGTTGCAATTTGTTAATAGGTACAACTGTTTTAACTTGACGAGGTCTTGGTGGAGAAGTCCGACGCTGTGCCGCGGCTTTTCCGGCACTCAGAAATAAACGCACACCTCGCATTGCAATAGCACTTGCCGCCATGCTGATCTGCTGATTTTTCTCCGCCATCTTAAATATTATTTGAAAAATATATATAATTTTTATATTTTGAGGCTAGCCGTGGCACAGGGAAATAAGCGTGCGACTGTAAGCGCGACAAGTTGTGGGTTCGATTTCCAGTCAGGAGAAAGAAATACTTAATATTTTCTCAACACATGACACTCAGCACGCAATGTTTCTAAGATTCATTTACAACTACTTTACAAGTAGTATTTTAATTTAGTATTTCAATAATTTTTGGTTTAAATTCGTATACAAGTGTTGGTAATATTTTGCTCCAAAAGAATTGTAGTTCTCTATATTTTTGGCAGTAAGTAGAGTTAAAATAGAAATCAAAACATTAATGTTTCATCACATCATCAAAATTATGGGAAACGATAATCAGATTTTTTTATGTAACGTAATGTAATATGCTCAGCTGGTTTGGGCACGTCGGACAAATGAGTGATGAAAGAATGGCAAAAAAGATTTGTAAAGGAAAAGTGAGCGGTAAGAGAGATAGAGGAGACATCAGTTGACCTTCGAAGCATGTATAAAGAGGTTGATGACAGTGGTCGAGGCGAAAGAGGTATGTAGAGACTGTAGAGCTTGGCACTCCGTTCTCTCCGTTCTCATAAATTAAATTAAGTTAGGTTATGTATTTGTATAAAAACGAAATATTCGATTAGTCATATTACATAGCAGCTGAATCATTAAATCGTAATCTAATCTTACAATTAGTTGAAAGTTACAACGGCAATTAGATTGTAACTTAGCGAAAGGTAGCGCGAGGTACGAACTATGAACTAGAACAGGTGCATCTAATACAGGGTTGCTACAATTGCTTTAATATATTATTAATGATGATTTCATTTTAACTTGTGACTTACCAAATTGTAATTTAATGATTATTGTTATATTTAAAAATGAAATGTGTTTTGTTTATATTATACTAGCGACCCGCTCGCGGCTTCGCCCGCTTATACCACAGAATTATTTACTTAACACACTGAAATATGTTCGTGTTTTGATATACCTATTATGTATGTTCGCAGCGCAATGAAGATTTTTTATGAGAAAGTTATTAAAACTTTAGGTCGCATTTTTGTATCTCCTATAAGAATCTTTAATTGAATGTTTGAAATAAAAATATAACTTATCGATACTTAGGTACAATAAAATCCTAACTCATCAGTGTCTGTACATAGAAGATATTACAATTAACAATGTAATAAAACTTGGTCAGTTGGTCTGTTTGTCTGTGCGTTTCTTCACGATAATCTCAGAAACTGCTTAACCGATTTAAATACTTTTTTTGTTTGTATTTTGGCAAACTGCCCTTAAATATTGAGTATTAGTTTTATTTTAATCAGCTTCACGCTGTATCCCGCACACAGCAGGTTACGCAAAGGGAACCTAGTGTTAAGACACTCCATTCCCCACTTTCTGCCGAATTCTGGAGGCATTGCGTGTTGAGTGGCAGAACTCAACGCCGTGCTTAACCTCGACACCAGTGCGACGAAATGGAAATATAAATTTAAGAAAATATTTCATCTCCTCGAGTAGGGATCGAAGCCACAAACAGTCAGTTTCACAGTCACACTTCGTGCCGCTGCGCCACGACTGGCCTCAACTGGACTGTACTTTATTTTAATCGGTTCACACAAAGTTAAAACCAGATACACGCTTTATCCCGCCTTTAGCAGGGCAACTTAGTGTTAAGATATTGCGTATAATGTGTGACTGATGTGCGAACTGAAAATATTATTAAACGAAATGAAAATATTATTAAATTATAATTCAATCCTCCAAGTCGGGATCGGACCCACACCAGTCGCGTTACAGCCACAACTTTGTGCCCCTGTGCCGCGACGGCCTTTAACAAAGAAGAGATGAGAAGCGTCAGCGCTCCTTTTACGGAAACAGCATCTAGGGTAAAATATTTTAAAGAAATTAAGCAATATACATCGTAGGTTTTTTTGTTCATTTCACGATGTTTATTCATATCTATATTTCGTGTGACGCGGTTACGCATAGATATCAATAACGTAAACAAATGCTACTACAAAAATACTACTAAAATCTTTAGAACTTTGAACTTTGCCGCCAATACCTACGACTCGATTTCGTAATGAGGCGTATGCGGCGGTTTCCCTTTGATAGGTTTATGTGTACGTGCGTCGTTCTCGACATATTATATTTTATTTTACAACGATAATTTTATTATTTATTTTGTTTGAAAACATAACTCTTTTATTATTGCGTTTTTTATAGAGTAGTTAAAACTGTGGTTTTATTTAAAGTGGTGCTGACAATAAAACTTTGTATAAATGAGCATACTTAATATTTATAGTATTTTTTTGGTTAATTAATACCAGTAGTTATTACAACACTTGCGAAGGAAGCATATTTTAGGCAATTTTTAATTCTTATAGCTTTTGACAAACTACCAATATTCTTATAGTTAATAAATTATTTTTTCAAAGTAAAAATAGTCTATGTTTTTCATCATAATGACGGGAAAATATTCAAAATGTTCAAAATTACACTATAATATCAAATAGTATTGACATTGTAGTGTTGATAGTAATTGAAAATAGTTATACTACAGGAGGATACCTTCATATGCACTGTTTAAACCTGTTTTTATGATATAATGTAGAATAATATATTCTATAGAGGAATCACACATGCTTTTTATTCTTTAACTATAACACGTAAATACATTTTTTAGAGGTTACTTAAGTTTAGTCAGCTTCACGTTATTTTAACAGATGACATTAATATATTTGATACTTCCTTAACATGATTATTTAATGTATTTTTTATATATAAAGTCTTGAGAAATATATAAAAGCTTCCTTGGGTATTTTAAATAACAGAGAAACAGCTCTTAAGTTCTAACACTTTAATATTTGCTTTTTATACAGCACTGTATCTTAAAGTAGAAGTGTACTTATCAAGACACAAGCAAAGAATGCCCCCACAGCGTTGCATTCTTCCTTCCAGCGCTGTGGGCGCTGGGAAACGGCATCAGGGCATACGCCCTCTCGCCGTGGTTTCTGGCGGCACATATAGATATAGTGTGCGTCCTTGGGGGGGGCCCGTGGGCCCTGGGGTAATATGTGCGTACCTAGGTAGGCACAGTACAAGGAAGCAGGGGGAGGGATGAGCAAGATGCCACCTGGGCGGTCAGCCCAGCCGGGTGAGACTCACGGTTACCCGTGAGAGGCCCAGCTTAGGCGACCTGCGACCGAGGTGACTGCTCAGGAGTGGAATCGGGGGAGGAGGGGGGAATAATGTCCCTCGGTTGGCGTCTTCTCTCGTCGGGAGGTCGCGTATGGAGAGGTGCGATGCTACGAAGGTGCGGGTGGTCCGAAGCATCGGCGCGGCGGAATGCGTTAGACGCAAGCCGGCCGATGTGAACCTCCAGGCTTTCCATGTGCAGGTCTCTTTGTAAGGTCGAGTTTCGAACGCAATATGGTGCCTGGGTCACTCGCCGTAGGGCGAGGTTTTGGACCACCTGCAGGATTCTTCGCTGGTTCTCGCTGATGAGTGCGTACCACGCCGGGCTCGCGTAGGCCAGGTGAGGCCTGATGTACGCCTTGTACAGTGACAACTTTGTTCTGATGGGGAGCCTCGATTTGAAAAGCGGGCGCAACAGGATGAGCGCGGTTCTTGCTGCGTTCGCCGCTTTTTTGACATGCCCTGTCATGCTGAGTCTTCTATCAATCACCACGCCGAGATAGGTGGCGCGGCTGCTCCAGGGGACCTGCTGGCCCTGCAGGCGCAGCGGAGGAGGCAGTCTGATGTGATGACCAAAGCTGATCGCTTGCGTCTTTGCGATGTTCAGCTTGAGCCTCCATTCCGCCAGCCAGTCCGGCAGCAGGTCGAGGGCGCGCTGGAGTTTCTTGGCTGCATGGTTGGGATTGAGAGACTTCGTGAGCAGGGCAATGTCGTCGGCGTAGAGCGCCAACGTCGTATCCTGCTGGATAGGGATGTCGTCAGTGTACAAGGAGTACAGGGCTGGTGAGAGGATGCTGCCCTGCGGAACTCCTGCGGCGATTGGGTGGCTGGAAGACCTCGCACTCTCCACCCTCACGCGGAAGGTCCTGCCGCGGAGATAATCGGCCAGGACCTGGGCGACGTAGTGGGGGGTGCCGGCGTTCAGTACTTTATGCAGCAGCCCCGGGTGCCACACGCGGTCGAACGCGCGCGACACGTCGAGGAAGGCTGCTGTGGCACTCTCCTTCCTGTAGAAAGCTGTGGTCGCGTAATGCACCACTCTGGCGACCTGGAGCGTAGTAGAGTGCCCGCTACGGAAGCCAAACTGTTCATTGCGCGGTTGGAGGTGCGCCTGGAGAAGCGGTAGTAGCAGCTTCTCGAACAGTTTGGCCACCGCGCTGAGGAGGGTTATCGGGCGGTAGCTGTCCGGGTTGCGGAGGTTCTTCCTTGCCTTGGGCAGCATGATGACCAGGCCCTCCTTCCACGCCCGGGGGAAGTATCCCAGGCGTAGAACGGCGTTGACGCATTGCCCCCACACTGCTAATGTAATGCCTTTTATATTTTTAAAATTAGTCAAATCAACAACTATCTTGACAAGTACAATTATGACAAAATTGTATCATTTGACTTCACAAAATATTAATAAAACAAATTGACATTATAATAATAAAATTACAAACGCTAACATATATCTACTGTAAATGAATGCAACTTTATATATATATAACGCCAATGATTAAAATGTATTGCCATCAGCGCGTCATCTAAACACAATATAAAGTTTTATAAACTATGAACTCACAATCAGAATTTACTTTCCAAATACATATACAGTAATACCCCGGACTTACGCGGTAGATGGGACCGAGCGATTGCCGTGTAAGTCGAATTCGCGTAAGTCGGTGTTCAACTTTGCATATAAAGTTTCTTTAATCAGGACCAGAGTTTAAAAAAAAACATACCTAATTTAGAAGAAAAATGTGTAATAAAGTGTAGGATAATAAAAAAAATTACATTGTTATGAATAAAGTAACGGAATTATTTTGAGCTGGAAGGCTTCATATATTCTAACAAAGTTGCCTGCCGAGTTAAATTTTTCTTCTTTTCCAATTGACAAATTTTCATTTTTACTTCAAAGTCTTTAATTATATTTAGTTTTCACTCCAAAGACAGTGTTTTCTTTTCTTGTTATGCCCAAATGACTCATTTTTCGTTCTTTTAGACGTTATAATTAGAAATTATAAGTAAAACGCACTGCGCACGAAAAACAATTTCACGCGGAACATGTTTAAACCTGTTGCAAACTGAAAACTGAGTGTGCAGAGCAAGAGAGCCGATGCACGGCAATCAAAATGAAGAACCGTGTATCTCCGAATTCGCGTAAAACGGGGTAGCGTAAGTCGGGGTATTACTGTACTTTTTATTGCAGATATCGCCATTTGAGTTAGTCCCGAAAAATATACCTACTTTATTATTTTTGTTAATGTCACCAACGTTGACGTTTAAAATAATAATTATGGTAGACTAAACAACTATTAATTGTACTTCTTTTTTCATCTTCACACTGTATCCCGCACGCAGCAGGGTAGGCAGAGGGAACCTAGTGTTAAGACACTACATTGCGTGCTCGACACCAGAGCGAGAGATGAAATGGAAATATAAATTTAAATAAATATTTAATTTCCTCAAGTGAGAATAGAACCCACAACCAGTTTATGCGTTGTGCCCCTGTGCCACGAACGGCCTCAATTTACTTTCTTCTTTTAAATTGTGGTTAAATACAATAATCGTAATTTAATTATGCTAAATTTCTATTAACCGACTTCTTAAAAGAGGAGGTCATCAATTCGACTGTATTTTTATCCTTGTTACCTCAGAACTTTTGACTGTGTGAACCGATTTTGATGATTTTTTTTTATTTGGAAGCTAGTACGTCCCGTGTAGTCCTATTTTAATTTAGTTCATTTCCGACAATGGTATCTATGAAAAAATCATATAAATCTCAAATTTACATTATGTATGTGCGCGACAAATGGACTAATATCTCAATATCAACTCAACCGATTTTAATGATTCTTTTTTTATTAGAAAGGGTACACATAAAGGGTAGTTTGGTGAAAGTTTGGTTACGTTCGGAGTATGAAATCCGATTGAAATTGAAGAAGTCGATTTTTTTTATAAAAAAATATAATTATGTTATTTTTTCTGGTAAAATTTCTTTGTACTCTATGATAGAAACTATTCTATAAGTTGCATTAGGTTTTGAACTATTACCATGCTAAAAATAAATTAATTTCATACAGTAGTTATCGGTATTTTAAGTAATTTACATTTTTCAGTTTTTATTTTTTTTTAATAAAACTATAATGAAATTCGGAATGAAACCCAAAAAAAATGTACCTTGAGACTCTAGGCTAATACCATGCAAAAATTCATCAATTTCTGTCCAGTAGTTTTTGCGTGATTGACGAACAAACAAACAGACAGACAGACAGACAGACAGACAGACGGACAGACAGACAGACAGACAAGAATTCTGCTGAGTGGTTTTTTAGGTTCTATAATCGACATATAAACCGACCTAATTTTTATTTTTTTTATATCTTTCATGTACAGAATTGACTTTTTTATCCTTTTATTATATATAGAGATAATATCTACAACTCACAGTGCATCTGTTTTACACATGTTTGATCCGGAAGGTTTTTTTTATTTATATAAGTTAAATTAAGATGTTAATGATGATTTAAATTAAGATGTGTGGAAATATTGTTTTTGTATACCTATATACAAAAATAATATTTCCACACACCTATATGATTTTTATTTATTTCTATAATTAGATGAAGTGTAAGATTCTAAAATCAGATACACAACGTCTTTAATCCAGAAAGTTGAGAAAGAACTGTATATTCCTTGACTATTATTAGCTTTATGAAAATGTATGAATGTTAGCCACCAGTTATTATTTTGTTCAAAAACCCTCTGCACAAGCAAAATAAGTAAAATATATATTTTAAACATGGGTTTAAAATATATATTTTTCCAAGAACATTAAAATATTCTTCTTAAATTAAAATACTCGTGTTTTTTTAGCTTCACGCGTTTTGCCTTATTACCAAAGCAAAGAAATGAAAATATTAAGTATTTCATCCGTCCGAATGGGAAACAAACCTACAACCATCGCGTTTACAGTGCCTCTGCGCTCCGAAGCCCTCATGAATTTTATATTCAACCAAGAGCTAATTATAATTCTGACAACCCTATTTTACAACCTATCGTGTATATCTAATATTCAACCGGATATTAACAGATAGTTATTCTAACTTGTGTCTTAAATTATAAGTCAAGTTTTAATTTATTTAACACGCTTTCAAAGAATATAATTTGCAAAATGGTAGGTAGATAGAACCTATCGTCGATACTCTCCATACTACTACGTACTTAATTCTCCGCCCCAAACCGAGATATTACGTGTGGAATGTTGGAAATCGACGTCACTAAGTACTAAAACATAAATTAATCTATAATAAATATTTAAGTGTTACATACAACCAATACCAAACAACAAATGTTATTATTTTGCTCGTTTTTATAGATATTGAGACGGAATCATTTGTGCGCGAATCCAACTCGCACTTTTTTTTAAACAGATAGTAAAACGTCTGTAATAGAAAAAAGTTGCCATTAGTTTTCCTGAAAAACTCCTTTGGTGTCTGTATTAAAATTATTAAAATTTGTCCGCACAAAAATTGGCTGTTGCGTTAACTTTTTTTAGCAACTTTGCGCTTTTTCCAGCACAGCAGGGAAGGTAGAGTGCACCTAGAGTTAAGACTCTTCGCTTAATTTTTAAAGTATTGCGTGTCGAGTGATGAAACTCACCACCGCGCTTTTTGTAATTTTCATTATTTATTTATACGCTATTTAACCTCATGTATCAACATCATGAGTTTTTGATAAATTTCTATAGTAATATTGATATAGATTGATAATATATTGATATTGATAAAATTTTAATTTGCATAATTATTTGTGTGAACTTAATGGAATATATAATTTAGGCACAAAACCTTGTTTTGTGCCTAAGCTCTAACGTAAATGTCAATACCAAAATCATGGACAGGTACTTCAATTTTATTTATATGTATAGATTCGTCAATAAATACAGAGCACGAGCATATTTAGATCATTATCATTATCAGATTTGTATATTTATGAGTACTTCCATTTATTTAGTTAATCCACGCGATGCTTAGAACACTTACAATTGTAATTTATTAATAACTCAAGATTGATAGTATCTTATAACAACTTTTCACAAATACGTTTATACTCCATATACTAATATTAAATACAATTAATTGTGATATATTTTTTTACATAAAATACTACTTAAGTATTAAATTACATATTCTTGAGAAAAATATGTTTTATTATTAATTAATAATTAAGGTTTTATTCCTGAACTTTAATTTTTCTAAAAGGTTACTGATATATATGATGATACGAATTTATACGTTTAACAAAACGAAAAGCACTGCTTAACTGCAATATGCAATGGTCAATAGTTTACTTTTATAGGCGCGTAACATATTTTTACTCAGTGACAGTGTCCAAGTGTGTCTAACAAATCTATCGTTGTTACTTGTTAGTGTGTGGGTAATTGCACTAAGCCAGTGATATTAAAACTTTTTCAATAAACATTCATTCTTTCATTTTAGTAGTGAAACCATGATTTATAAAATACGTATGTATGAAATTTATATACACAAACGAAAGCACAGATAATGCTTGGATTTATAAATTACATGAGCCTAAATGCGAGTGGTTAGCAAATATCTCTGAAGAGTTCCGTAATTCCGGTCCTGAGTCCATCAACAGACCTGCTGGATGGTACTAGACATATTATTGTATTGTCGCCTAAGCTACGTGTAACTGGAAGTTTTATGATAATACAATTATTACAAGTGAGTCAAATGCAAAGCTAGAAGTCTGTCTAATAATATTGCGTACTATAGAAAAAAATATGATACTAGAATCTTATATACTGTTATTTAAAAAAAAACTGGAATAGAAGAGTATACGAAGATATCTCCAAGTGTTCCAGAGATAAAGGCTCTTGACAGACTGACAGACAGGCGGATTACAAAGTGATCTATAAGGGTTCCTTTTTTTCCTTAAAAAGCACGGAATTCTAAAAATAAATAAGAACTCGTACTTTCAGATGTTTTACCAAATCTGAACAAGTTTCGTTACTTTCGTTATCAGATAGCTGATAACAAAATTATTGACATGTGAAATATAAAAGTATTCCGATAGCTCCTGTCAAACGGTGGACATGTGCACGCACGCTATGCAAAGCTCCTGCATCAATAAAGCTGATGTCACGCGATATTACTGTGTGATGTGATTTAAAAAATATTTTACTTATATATGCTAAAACATGTATATGCAATAGGTATGGGTTCGAATCCCACTCAGGAGTGTTAATATTTTTTTTCTGCTCTGGTAATCCTATGCGAAATAAATCTAAGTTTAACAGCATCGTTCAAACTAAATTGTTGTGAGTTCAAATGTTTATATTTGAACATTTTTTTGTTCCCGTTGTTTCCTGTCTTGTATTGTTGATCTGCATGTCTCTCAGGTAAAAAAAGCTAAACTTTTCAATTGTTACTATCTGCTCACACCCAAATACGTAGCGTGAAAATGCACTACACCTATATAACATTACTGTGTATTTAAATGACTACATAAACATTATCTGAATCAACCATTTACGACTTATAGCTAAAGCCTTAAAGGGCACATTATTTAAAATGAAGTAAAAATATTTTTTATATGTCAGGCAAATGAAATACTATACAAATCTCAATAATACTGCAAATATATTAAGAAAATTTAATTTAAAATTAATGAAGAAAATTTATTTGCAATCTTAATACATATATTACATAGATTGATAAGTAGTTACTTAATAAACATTTCCTTATGCATTTATGTAAGTAGAAGATACCTAAGTGTTTCCTACATTCATTCTAAAATCTAAATAATTTCCAGCCATATAATATTTAATTTCACAAAATAAAAAGGTTAATAAAGTTCAAAAAAATCCATTGTTCATTTGTTTCCGCTTAACCTTCGAAAGTGATGCTAGCGTGACTCTAAAGACTTTCAACACATAAGCTATCAACTTAGTCTATTAGACTAATAAAGCTCGGTACTTACGGTTATGCCTGTATCCCCTATATTTACACCACAAATACAATATACATATAGGTAAATGAGAATACACGAGTAAGGCATACAACCCAACACGTATACTTTGATCGTTGCCTGGATACTGTTTTTGGATATTGATATTTTGTAGCGACTCTCCAAATTTTGTTACCACAAACGGATGGTCGTGAAAATTAAATATATGTACTCTTCATATTCAAACTTCTTCTAGTTTATCGTATGGTACACAGAGAGAGCTAATTATTAATTTCTGTATTCAAATTATGTCAAGAAAACGACTCTTTTTATAATTTTTTTTATCTAATCTACTCGTAATAAATATCGATTGACCTGGATAGTATATGCAACATCATCGGATTGAGAGAAGTTATTGTTATTCACTCCTGAAGAAACATAACTTAATCAAATAACGCCTTTTATAATTTAGTTAGTTAAAATACAGTGCTGCCATTTTATTGTGGACAGTGGGCCCATAGTCATTAAATCATACCAAAGAGCTCCAGATAGCAAGAGCATAGCTAGGCATACTTCTTTATATCAGTAAATATAACAAGTCCCTAGTGTTAGACACTCCGTTCACCACTTTCCGTTTGAATTTGAGACGTTGCATGTAGAGTGGCGGAACTCAACACCGTGCTTTGTACACCGACATCAGAGTGCAGAAAATGGAAATATTAAATATTCCATTTCTTCGAGTGGGAACACTCGAAGAATAATAAATCCAATCCACTATCTGTCACGTTTACGACTGGTCCCAAAAAATATATAGGTACCACATTATACCTAAAGAAACTACTCATCAATGTTAAAAATTTAAGACGTTTAAAAAAAATTCAATCATTTATTAAACGTAAATAATTTTATATTCCGCTGTATAAATGGAATGGCAGTATAGATTGAAATTGGCTGACTGCACTTTCAATGCTTTAAAGTTCAAATGCTCGATCCAGACAAAATTCTGCAAGTTGTTAAAAAGTTATTACTATTAATACGAAAAGTAAAACGACATTGAATCAATACAATAAATATAACACACAATACCATATTATGTTTGTCAATATAAACTTTTGTATGAGGTGTCATACACGTTGCTACGGCAGTTTTAATTATAATAATATAACGACAGCTTTTAAAATAAAAGCTTTATTGTTATACTGGAAAGTATTAATTTATAACACAAGATGGCACTGTTAAGGCTTACTAGTGCCATCTAAAGGAAATTAACAAACATTCCAAACAATGCCAATCGTGAAACTGACTAAACTTAATAAATTCATTTTAAATTAAAATATCTTTGAATTATGAAACATGATTATTATGCTGGTTTACTATTTTTATTATAGAAATATTAAAATCCTTTTTGCGCCCAAGCTGTCCTGTCAACAAATTAATGTCATTATAAATGTCAACGTCAAAAAATAAGGCAAACAATGGAGTTTACGAAACCGTCTTTCAAATGATTTTAGTGTTATAATTTTTAAATTAAGTGAACATTTACATAAAAAAGATATAAACTGTGTCGCTGTAAAAAAGCAAGTTGAATGAAAGTGTAGTGCTCGAAAATTTTATTCAACACCTATATTATCACGGTATGTGTAATTTATTCTTCGAAAAAGAACAATTCGTTTCATTTTGCTTATTTTTTTAGTCGTATTTTTCGTATAGTGACGATAATCATGCTAAATCTTATTGATACCATTCAGTTCATCTCTGCTACGGAATACACAGGGAATATTTTATTACAATACAGATTGATAGAATATATTTTTTTAATGATTTTATATGTATAAAATTTCTATTCTTCTAAGAATATATAGGATAAAAATAATAAATTTTCTCTTTTCTCATATTTTTCTTATACTCACACTACTGTCACTCTGATATATAAAATTTTCTATAAGAAACAAATACCAAATTTGTTACTTATATTTTTACTATGATCAATAGAGATACAAACTGCTGAACATCTACCACAGTCTTTTATAATTTTTGAAACCAAGAAAAGGAAAATATTGAGAAAAATAGAAAAAAAATATTCTATTCTATAAGACTTGAACCCACACTTCTTGGAAACCATACAAGCATTAGAGCCAGTTATTATCAAGTGGTCTAGCATTTTCATCTCAATTAGAGGTGAAAAGTGATTTCTTAATTATCAATAATCACCAGTTAAATATTTAAAGAACTAACACACAATTCAAAATAATTTTTCTTTGTACATATTTGAAAATTATTTCTTATAGTAGTAAACAAATCTGAATTAACCAAAACAACAGTTGGCCAATTCCCGCTATTACAAACTAAAGAATTAAAAACATTTATTGTCTATTACATTGTATATGTTTTAGGTACTTCAAGAACTTTGAGGACATTTTAAAATAATTAATTAATTCAGTTTCATTTTAGCTTGCATTTTTGTTCCCCGTCCATAATTCTTCATTAAGAAATTTATTATTAAATATCTTTTAAATAAAAAGTGAAAAATATAAATAGATAAAAGTATTAAAAATACTTAATAAAAGTGTATTACTTCAGATACAATATTTTTTTATGTTATGAGTAATTTTAATTTAAAACTATCAATCAGTTTTTAAACGAAAAAAAAAAAATTTATGCTAAATTACTGTTAGGAAATTTTGTATTAACATCACTAATCACAATGATGTTACTTTAATATAAAAAAAGAGTAAATAAATATAATTCCAACTTCCTTTTACATTACTTGAATAAATAAATATATTTTAATTAAAATTATTATTTACTGTTTCTTAGTGCTATGCATAAAATTTATGCTCCATTACTAAACACATACTAGAAAGCTATTTATATAGAACATTAGAACTTACAATTATAAATAATTGAGACCATTGTGGCCTGCTGGAACAAGGTAGTGACAATTGTGAGTTCAATTCCAACTAGGGGAATGAAATTTTTAATAATTTTATTTTCTTGCTCTGGTAATGAGGAAAGCACAACATTGTTTGCAATACCTGAAGAGTTTAGTGAAAAATGGGAAATATCATAAGTGTCTTAATGAAAATAGAGCGTCTTAACACTAGGTTCCCAAGTTTCAATTAAAATCCAATAAAATAAAATAAAAATTTATACATCTAATATTATTGCTATTATTGAGGGTATGGTGGTGCAGGGGCATACCCTGTGGCAACACACACAACTGTTGTGAGTTCAAACTAACTCAAGAAAATGAATTACTTTAATTTATTCCAAATATCACAAAATGTACAATATTTGATCAGATAATGGAAAACAGAGTGTAAGTGCATATTTATATTTAGCATATAATGTGAAATTGGGAACCAATAAAATATAATACATATATCAAGGGCCTGTTATTGAAATATTTATCTTTTTTGCCTTAGCTGCAGGAACAAATTTAATATATTGAACAATTAATATTTTCAAATTCTACTGTAAGTTTGGTTTTTATGACTTGTTTGTATAATTCCGCATGCAAAATTTATTTTAAAATAAGCCTATTAAACAAAATACGCTAAACATTTCTAAACATTTCAAAGAGTCTGCCTCAAGCTATTCTCTACCAACAAAGCAGGTAAGGCCACTAACGGTCCTTGATCCCGATCCCTGCCGATATTACGATAGATTCCACGCCTCCCCGAGATTTATTAGGTATTCGTGTACCTTAAAGCTGTACAACTCTTCTGTTTATGGTGGAAAACGATTCTTTTGTTATTTACTTCTTTTAATGTTAAGGATTAAAAAAACATAAATAATAATGTATTGAAATTCAATATTTATATTTTTGAACGTAGCGTAGTATTTGAACACGCGATATTAATATATCGATTAGTAATAATATGGTACCATATTGTCTTAATCTATATATAATGTTTAAGTTGTTAACAATTCAAATCCTACTACATTCAAATTTTTTTATTTAATAAATTAAATCACCTTCACACTGTATCACGCAAACAGCAGAGTATGCAGAGGGAACTTTGTGTCAAGGCACTCCGTTCCCCACTTTCCGCTAAATTCTGGATGCATTGCGTGTTGAGTGGCGGAAGTCATCGCCGCGCTTTGCCTCGATACCAGAACAAAGAAATGAAAATATAAATTTAAATAAATATTTTATTTCTTCCAGTGGGATCGATCCCCACAACCAATCGATTTTGCAGACACACTTTGTGTCCCTGCGCTACGACTGGTCCCTTGGTATGTAACTCTCTTTTACTGTGTCTAAATAAATATCCTGAATAGTAAACTAAATAAAAGAAAACAAACCTGACGCTTATTAAAAAAAATCTTTTTTATAATGAAAAATTCTCTCTTTCAATGTACCGAAATTGCTATATTTGTTGATTTTGTTTCATGTGGGCGTTTATAAAGAATGTTCGTACAAGCTCACTCTTCAACTTAACGAGAATAATCTTTGTGAAAATATTTTGAACGCTCGTAACTTTTTTAATATTGCGCTGTTTACCATAATACTTATAGGTATGTAGGCTGTGTACTGTGTAGGCTTTATAGCAAAGGTTGTAGGAGCATCGACATATTTTCAAAAACAATTATTATCCAGTTTTAGTTAGCTATTAAAGTATTAATGTAACAATAATTCACACAGACTTGATTTGGTACAGAATTTAGGTATACGATTATAAATAAAATATCAAAAGTCTAGTTTTTGGATTTATTCAAAAACTAGACTTTAAACAAGACGCAGTCCAAAAACTTTTAGGTCTATATAAATTATCTAAATATTATTTTTCTTAGGAGCGGCATTTTTTAGATATGGCTGGCTATTCTAATATTCAAAGGAGTTTTATCTTTGCAAAGTATAATATAGACTATCTTTCAAATACAATGGCAAATAACATTCAATAATGAAAAATGGAGAAAAAAATCACTATAACTTGATTTCTACACAAAAAAATAATAATAATACGGATCTCATCTTAAAACCAAACATATTAACATAATAATACGAAAAACGACATTCTAGTTACGTGGTAAAAGTAAATTCTCCGAGGGGTTCGTATTTGTCGTGTGAAAAAGTTAATAGTAAAATGTAAATGCAAAGTGATTAAGTAATCATTAAACACGTTAGCGAGATAGCTGTTTAATGTGACCAAGGTTTCTCTATATTAATTCAAATTACCTTTTAATGTTATTTTAAGGCGCTCTTGAAAGTAACTTGTATTACTTTGCAAAGATGAAGGACGATAATAAAGTAAATAGTGTAATTCGCCATTGTTTGTAAAAATATATTATTATATATAGAGGCCAGACGTGGCGCAGCGGCACGAAGTGTGACTATACTGTAAAACCGAATGGTTGTGGGTTCGATTCCCACTCGAGGAGATGAAATATTTACTTAAATTTATATTTCGGTTTCTTCGCTCTGGTGTCGAAGACAAGCGCGGCGTTAAGTTCTGCCACTCAACACGCAATGCCTCCAGAATTCGACAGAAAGTGTTTGTATATTTAGGAAATGAAAAGTTTTTTTACTTCGAATGTAACTTAAATGTACTTGTAATAATAAGAACCTCGAAATGAATTCCTTCATGAAAAATAAAAATTGATAAAACAGCCACATAAGACAATAATGTATAACTAGAGGATATTTCGAACAAAGTGCAGAACTTTGTCTAAACGTTTAAAACGTCAAAGTAAACAAAAGATAGTTTTGTATTTTCCCATGTAACAAAAAGCCTTATTAAAATGAAGTAGGCTTGAAGACTATCTAGTGCTCTTTCATGCTTGGCTCGTCTGTGTCAGCTGCCATCTCCTAATGAGCACCAGGCACTATTGTGTATCGTTAAAAGGCCATTCTTTCTTCCATTGTTGTAATGACGAAAAATTTTAATTGTATTTCTAGTTTTTAGGGTTCCGTACCTCAAAAGGAATAAACGGAACCCTTAGCACAATATTAATAGTATTGTGACCTTGTTGTTCGTCCGTCTGTCAAGACCCCTTTTTCTCAGGAACAGGTGGAGGTGTCAAGCTGAAATTTGTATTAAACTCTCCTCTACTGTCCCTTAAAGCTGTGAAAAAAATAATAATAATTGTAATAAATGAAAAAAATATATATTAATAATTTCTAAGCCAACGTAATAAATTGCTCGTAACTGACTTGTTTTTGTACTAAAAGTTTCATCTGTGTTGCAACTTCTCACCTTTTTCCTCATAAGGGTAGGCAAAAAGATGTAGATCATTAGGTTCCCTAAGACATATAAAGGTAAGACATTCGGTTCCGGAACTCAGAGTCGTACTTCCTCTACTGGAGGTCGAATCTACTACCGTCGCAACTGTTAGACGCTGTTCCGCCATGTCGTCGTTTTTGAAATCTATTTAAACATAATGTTATTATATACTAACACATATTTCTTAGACGTACATTCCGTGCTATCTAACTACAAGTTTAAATTCTGCTTAAAACATAATAATTTCTTGTCTATCTATATATATAAAAGGACTTGTGCTGACTGACTGAGGTAAGACGCACGCAGAGCCGTAACCGCTGATGGTAGAAACGTGAAATTTGGGCAGATGTTTATTTTCATATTCAGGACATCCACTAAGAAGGGAATTTGAAAAATTTTAACGCTAAAGGGATGAAATAGGGGTTGAAAGTTTGTATGGAAAAAAAATGTAATATGCACCGATTTTTATAAAATTTGAAATTCAGACTCTTAAAAATATTTCATTGGACACATGTTTCATGGTTTTTTAGAATTCACCCCCTAAGGGTTCAAATAAGGGGTTGAAAGTTTATATGGAAAAATCTTTAAATGGCCACCGATTTTTATAAAAATTTAAATTCAGACTGTTAAAAATATTTTATTGAAAACGTGTTTCGTGGTTTTATTAGAATTCACTCCTAATAAGCGGGCGAAGCCGCGCACGTCCTCTAGTAAAATATAAAAAAAGCAGTTTAGATTCTTTAATATCACAAAATCTTACCTTACTTAAACATACTGTAGATTTGATATTGAAGTCATGCATGGCCGTTATCAATTACAGTTTTGGCGTTAATCCAAGTTATATGTCACACAAAAAACGTATGAATTATATCTACTTAATATAAAACATTCTTTGTTAATTGACAAAACACAAGAAGCTTCGTAATCTAGTCTACTAAACAGTATTAAAAAATAATAGAAATATTACTATATATTTTTATAACAAAATGCATATAAGAAATTTGCGGCGTTGAATTGCGCCACTCGATAATGACTATCTTAAAAATTGAGCACGGTGTGGAAAGCGGAGAGTTCAAATTCAAATATTCTTTATTCCAATATACTTTTACAAAGCATTTTTGTTTCTTTTAACATTAAGTTACGTCTGCCTAATCTGCTTTATATTTCTGTATTTTATATAAGATTCGGGTAATTTAAAGTGAAAGAGTAGTCATTATCCAGCAATGTTCAGTTTCCGTGAATTCAGGTCGATGCGTGGTAGATGGTGGTTTCGATACCACGCTTTCATCTTAGGCAAGGCGAGATAAGCGCTTGTAAGGTCAGTGAAAATGTTCACCCACTAAAACTTTTTTTTTTATCTTAAACACCCGCTTAATGCAAGTAAACAGAGAAAACGTTGTTAATAATTTCTTTTCGTTTTTTTGTTTCGCGTGTATCCCGTACGTAACAGGGTAGTCAGAGGGAACTTAGTGTTAAGGTACTCCGTTCTCCTTTCCGTTGAATCCTGAAGGTATTTCGTGGTGTTGAGTGGCGCAACTCAAAGCTGTACGCCTTGCTAAATCGGCTTCATATACCTTAATTATTTAATTCTTGATAGAAATGTCATCGAAGCTTTGTTTCTACATAACAGAATCTGCTTACCACTAAAAATTTTAACGAAATTGTACATTTCATTTTATTATTGTTATCCTGTATACAACAACATAGATAAATTGACACAGTAATTGGCTTGCTGCAACGCAAAGCGGTCAGGGACGCAGCACAACAGCTAGATTGTGAATAACGCTCGCCGGGGCCACTATTACCCTTATACAACGGCTGATTACTTTAAATAGACGTATGAGTTTATACTGTCGCAATTTTACCTATTTTATACTTATATTTGAAAAATATATTAGTATATTTGTTGACGTAGTGGCGGGGCATTTGACTATAAACGTAGGTTTGGGGTTGATTCCCACTGGAGAAAATTAATTATTTTTTTCTCGCTCTGGTAACAGGGAAAAGTGCAGCGTTGAATTCCACCACTCAATATGCAATGTCTCGAAAACGTTGGACGCTCTCTCTCTGCTTAAGTAGCTACCCTGCTATGCTCGGAATAAAGCATGAAGCTAAAAAGATTATAAAATTATTTATTTTGACGTACCTATATTTGAAACACAGAATTAAAGTATAGATATAATAATCTTTTATATCCAATTCCACAAATTAAATATTATTATTTGGAGGCCAGTCATGGCGCAGCGGCACGAAGTGTGACTGTAAAACCGACTGGTTGTGGGTTCGATCCCCACTCGAGGAGATGAAATATTTACTTAAATTTATATTTCCATTTCTTCGCTCTGGTGTCGAGGTTAAGCGCGGTGTTGAGTTCTGCCACTCAACACGCAATGCCTCCAGAATTTGACAGAAAGTGGGACACGGAGTGTCTTAACACTAAGATCCTCTGCCTACCCTGCTGTATTTATTATACCTACCTATTTCAAAAGGTTCTTTGGTTATGAAAACAAAGTATCGTTCGTAAAATAGTGATGATGATATTGCGTGATTAAATTTTCAATGAAGAACGTTAAATCTTGCACCTTATATGGCATTGAGTATGCAATTAAGTGCGTCAGTGCATATAGATTACCTTCCGGTTTATAATAACTAACTAACGTTAATATACAAAGTTGTATTGGAAGTTTTTGTTATAATATTATTTTAGTTTTCTTAGACTAGTGTCTCTAAGACACAATATTAAAAAAAATATAATATATATACAAATAGTGTAATTTTTTTTTTGTTATAATATTAAGTATAAAACATATTATCTCTCTCATATTTTTGCAATAGATGGCAAACGATGCTGTCGTGAGTCTTGTATGTAACTGGAAATGCGACGGTTGTGGGGTTGATTTCTACTCGGACAGATGGACGGTGCGGCGTTGAGTTGCGCTACTTAACATCGAAAACATCTTAAGTAGCAACTTAATATGTTATTTATATTTTTTCTGTGATAGACAGACAGGTTATGCAGAAGGAGGAAACATAAGTAGTAGATATAATAAAAGTAATATGTATAATTATTGTTACAATTTTCTACATTTTATATAATTTGAACCTACAACCATGGCTTACAATCAGCCCACGAGACGTTCCTTTGCGCGCCGCGTGGCGTTAACCAGCTTATCTTCCGTTGTATTTATTATACTCTTTTCATTTCTAATATTTTTTAAAATTTGACGTTAGCTCGTATTTCATTAACGAATCTAGGTTACGGCTATCAAAGAAGCATAATGTATGAGAGCGCTAAAATAAAATAAAAAACGTCTCAGTAAAAGTTCTTAGTTCACACTTAAAGGAGATTTATACAGACGTACCTGCTCTGGTAATTTGAAAAGTGTGAATTACTTTTGAATAAATTCAGGTTAAGCTGAAGTAGTACGCCGGATTATTCGAGAAGTTAACTTTGAAAAGGCAGTTTAAAAGAATTTACGATATAATTCACTTAGTACTGCTGTTATATTTAACATTTTTCTAAGTAAATAGAAAAAATATATATTTTATTATAAAGTTTTTTTATTATAGATCTCAAAATTTTTAATTATAAATGCTAATGAATAAATTAAGACTAACAGTAATTTGTTAAATCCAATTAAAAATTAAATATCATATAAAGTATTTCTTAAAAAATCTAATTACATCAAATCAGCTTCACGCTGTATCCCGCACGAAGCAGGGTAGACAGAGGGAACCTAGTGTTAAGACACTCCGTTCCACATCACATCACACATCTCCGTTTCACATCTCAGTCACACGCTTGTGCCACTGCGCCATGACAGCCTCAAGGAGTATTATTTTTTTTAGTTATATTAGCTTAGTCGTGTAAGTGTCCTACTAACACTTTAACTAGACTACTAACACTACTACTACACTATTAGGTTCCCGCATAGCAGGGTGGATAAGGGGACCTGGTGTTGAGATACTCCGTTCTTAAGTTTTCGCTCAGTTTTGGGTATTGAGTGGCGGAACTCAACGCCGTGCTTTGTTTACCAGAGCCGGGAAATAAAATAATGAAAAATAATCAATTTTAAGCGTGGGAGCCGAACCCATAGCCACAACGCATTCTACAGCGCAACAATAAATTAATGTTTTATAAAATATTTTGACAAATTGAAATTTATTGTTAAACTAACTTCTCCTGCATTTTTCAATGTCTAAACTACTAAGGTATTGTAATAATAAAATAGATTTACCTATCTAACTCCAATCCACTCGCTGGAATATCCTGGAAGCTTTCATCCCTATTGTAAATTCAATACCTACTTTTTAGTACTACCGTCTGCCGTTCATTGAGTTGCCATAAAAAATGTGGCAACATTTCAAATAATTAAATTTAAATAATTTGTCTAATTAAATTCCTTTCTTGTACCATTGGATAATATCTGAGGTATTTTCGCGGTTGGTGTACAACTTATAAAAGTTGAAAAACTTAAGTTTGCGTGCGTAATTTCTTACTGAATTTAGTAATTCTAGATCAACAAGAAGTATTCTATAGATTTTGATTACGCGGCTAATTTCAGACCTTTTCTTTTCTTTTTCATTGTGTTAATTTAGAAGTTTAATTTATCTTGTGCTCCAAGGAACTGTGGACATTTGATATTAATCTTAGTTTGTTACTTCCAAGCGTCCTTTAGAAGTATAATCTTCACCGACGGATAGATAGGCAGATGGACAACACAGTGATCCTATAATAATCCTTTTTTTCTTTTGGAAAATGGAACCCTTAGTAAATAACTGTAGATATACATACATACATAATAATCTAATCATTCAGTTTTTTTTTATTTCAATGCAAGGTTTCAAATGATTTCCAATGTCATGCGTGTGCTTGATTCTTTTATATCTTTATTATCCTATTGTTTTTCTGTTTCTTTGTTTAGAAGGATGATAATTGTTATAAAATACAAGGGGCACAATTCCCAAGATTAATCTCGAGATCTGATGATATGGTCGTTTGGTTAGACGTGAAAATGATAGTATGAATAAGATATAAACAAAGAGGCTGGAAAAGGGCTGTAAAGGCAATGTTTGATATTGTGAGTAATGTAGGATCTGCTATATTATAAATGTTGATATTGCGATAGTAGGTAATACAATTTTTTTGTAAATAATAGGTACATAATATTTTTAAATATTATTTCCCACTTAGAAAAAACTTTTTTAGAAAACATAGAAACATTGAAGCCAGTCGTGGCGCAGGGGCACAAAGTGTGACTGTAAAAGCGACTGGTTGTGGCGAGCCCACAACCAGTCGCTTTTACAGTCACACCCCCAGTCAAAGAAATGAAATATTTATTTAAATTAATATTTCTGTGTCTTCGCTCTGGTGTCTAGGCAAAGCGCGGCGTTGAGTTCCGCCACTCAACACGCAATGCCTCCAGAATTCGGCGAAAAGTGCGTAACGGAGTGTCTTAACACTAGGTTCCCTCTGCCTACCCTCCTGTGTGCGGGATACAGCGCGAAGCTGATATAATTTGAATTTTAATTTGGTTTATTAACATAGAAATAGAAATAAAAACGAATATATACAATAATTTTCATAATTAATGTATTCACATTTATAAATTAAGATGAATAAATTCGCTTACATAAAGAACTCGTGCGAATGAACTTCAATGAAGAATTACATTCCGCATGAGCTTGTTTGCATATTTAGACCTAAAAGTACAATGTTTGGATTTTTTCATTACAAAGATGTGTTTTTCCTATTGTAACGACGACATGCGTGGGGTGTTTGGTATGAACTTAGCCCCAGTGGCAGTCTTTTTTGTTTAAAAAAGAAAAAATCTTTTTTTTTTAGCTTCACATTGTATTCCGCATAAAGCAAGATAGAAACAGGAAACCTAAGGTAATTTAATAAAAAGAAATCCTTTATGATTAAATAATTATTTTTGTTTATAATTCGATATAAATAAATGTTAAGGGAAGTTTACCGAAATACAATAGTGATTGCATTTAAATAGGTAAAACCTAAACAAGCGGTCAACGGGCAGACGAACACATATAAATTAAAAAAATATATTTTACATTGATTAATGCGTCCCATAATATTTTTTCTCATATATCTTCTGTATACAGACAGCGATCAGTTACATTTTAATTACATGTTTTAATATAGACGTTAGTATATATATTTATATATGCATAGACGTATGTGGAGCAGTTTGCTCACACTTCCCTTCCTTGTGTTATTTCTCACATTTGTATGCAAACTTGCCAGGTCGCTCGAGCTAATAGTCTACTTCTTGCAATTATTGTGTACTAAGATTGATTGCTACAGATTACGTAAAAGTGATTAATTGCTTATAAATACTGCTGATTTTGTTGCAAAAGTGCCTTTGCACTTTATGCTTTATGCAGGTCGATGCTTTTTTATTTATAGCTTTCTATTGCAATATTGAGATTAAATCATTTAATATAATATAATTCTTGTATTGTGGTTTAATATATATAATTTTAAGTTTTGCAGTAGCGTATTTTGTGCGCTTGAAGCCTTGAAGAGTTGATTGTTGTAATTGTAAATACAATCAATACTTATGATTATAAAACTGTGACAGTGAAACGGTTATATGATTAACAAAATCACGTATATATATCTTACTTTTTTTTTCAGCTTCACGCTATGTCCCGCATATAGCAGGGTAGGCAGAGGGAACGCGGGCTTCTTTTCGCCGAATTTCAAGGCATTGCGTATTGAGTGATGGAACTCAACGTCGCGCTTAAGCGGAGAAATAAAAATATGAATAGATATTATTATTATTCATTCCCCTGAGTGGGAATCGAACCCACAACTGTGCCACGACGGCCCTAGTACGTACATAATTAAATAATTTAATAAAAGCTATAATATCTGCATTATCTATATATATAAAACGTTTATTTTCATATTCTGGACATCCACTAAGAAGGGAATTTGAAAAATTTTAACCCTAAAGGGATGAAATCGGAGTTGAAAGTTTGTATGGAAAAAAAATTTAATCTGTACCGATTTTTATAAAATTTGAAATTCCGACTCTTAAAAATATTTCATTGAACACGTGTTTCATCGTTTTTAAGAATTCACTCCCTAAGGGTTCAAATAAGGGCTTGAAAGTTTATATGGAAAAATCTTTAAATTGCCACCGATTTTTATAAAAAATTAAATTCAGACTGTTAAAAATATTTTATTGAACACGTGTTTCGTGGTTTTTTTAGAATTCACTCCTAATAAGCGGGCGAAGCCGCGCGCGCCCTCTAGTCTATCTATATATATAAAAGGACTTGTGCTGACTGACTGAGGTAAGACGCACGCAGAGCCGTAACCGCTGATGGTAGAAATGTGAAATTTGGGCAGATGTTTATTTTCATATTCTGGACATCCACTAAGAAGGGAATTTGAAAAATTTTAACCCTAAAGGGATGAAATAGGAGTTGAAAGTTTGTATGGAAAAAAAATTTAATCTGTACCGATTTTTATAAAATTTGAAATTCAGACACTTAAAAATATTTCATTGAACACGTGTTTCATGGTTTTTAAGAATTCACCCCCTAAGGGTTCAAATAAGGGGTTGAAAGTTTATATGGAAAAATCTTTAAATTGCCACCGATTTTTATAAAAAATTAAATTCAGACTGTTAAAAATATTTTATTGGACATGTGTTTCGTGGTTTTTTAGAATTTACTCCTAATAAGCGGGCGAAGCCGCGCGCGCCCTCTAGTGTCGACGGTGGGCGTAAATAATAAACGAGTATAGCCTCGGCCATGTCCTGGCCTTTGGTTCTAATAATATGTGAACACATGACACATGTACAAACACTCAGAAGCTCGGAGCAGTGCCTGGGACTTGCGACCACAGGTGTAGGCTTCAGGGTACCCTTTACTGTAACAAACACTCGCCTTCACTGCTCCAGCCCAATGTAATTACAAATAGGTGTTAACCACATTCACAATTACGATAATAATCGATTAACTAAATAATCAATTATCCGAATAGTCGAGGTTAGTCAGTGGCAGAGCACGAGTAGTGCTCCGAGCCACACCAGAGCCAAGACTGCCCGTACAATATCCATGCGGTCTTTTATACGATCGCTAATAAATAAGTTGTAGGGTAGAATGAATAAGAATCGTGTTGCCAACACGGCCATCCTGCATGGTGCCCGCCCCGGGCACCCCACGAGTCGGGATAAATCACTGTAACAGTAAACAGCAGTTGGTCGTGCGCCTAAATTATACTGTATCATAAAACAGTCCCATAATGGAATTTTGCTCATTTTATCATTCTTTACACTGAAATAGCTCGACAACATGACCCAACTTAAAAGGAATATGCCGCACATAGGAAACCCTAAAGGGACTATGCCACACTTAGGAAACCTAATGGGACTATGCAACACTTAGGAAACCTAAAGGGACTATGCCACACTTAGGAACCCAGACAAATAGCTCAACACAACTTGACCTTAAAGAGCATTTCACTCACTTAAGCGTACCAAGTTGTTAAAGTCGTCTTGCTCTTAAAGAGTATTTTTCTCACTTAAGAGTACCAAGATCAACTTTGAGCCCACATGTCAATATTAAAATGATATTATAAAATTATTGAGCAATATTCCAGATTATACTCTTAGTGTATATTTTATCACGGCTCGCTTAAATTCCAGTGGTTTCTTTCTGCTTGGTCAACCTGATCACACCAGTCTGGATCTGGATTGAATGAAGCAATATCACTCAGTCTTGGTCTTTGTGTTGTTGTAGTTGAATTACTAAATAAACCTGCAAGGAACTCATGATTAACTTGCATACTGGCCTGTTGTTGCTTAGACAGCGTCTCCACTCTCCAGAATATTAGCCAGTGCCAAGAGTGTCTCCGAATTCCTTGGTATGTTTCTTCCTTCAGCGTGAGAGGATGAACCTGCTTGGTCCATCCCACTTCTGATGTCGACGGAGGGCGTAAATAATAAACGAGTATAGCCTCGGCCATGTCCTGGCCTTTGGTTCTAATAATATGTGAACACATGACACATGTACAAACACTCAGAAGCTCGGAGCAGTGCCTGGGACTTGCGACCACAGGTGTAGGCTTCAGGGTACCCTTTACTGTAACAAACACTCGCCTTCACTGCTCCAGCCCAATGTAATTACAAATAGGTGTTAACCACATTCACAATTACGATAATAATCGATTAACTAAATAATCAATTATCCGAATAGTCGAGGTTAGTCAGTGGCAGAGCACGAGTAGTGCTCCGAGCCACACCAGAGCCAAGACTGCCCGTACAATATCCATGCGGTCTTTTATACGATCGCTAATAAATAAGTTGTAGGGTAGAATGAATAAGAATCGTGTTGCCAACACTAGTATTTAAATAAAAACTGGAATAAAGAATGATTAGCAAAATGTGAATTAATTCGCACAACGATGTAAATAACAATTTTAATAAGAACTTATGGAATGAAAGCTACATGCCTTTTATAGCGTTGTGCTAATTATTCCCTCTTTGCCATAGTTTTTTAATATTATTATTCTATCGCCGTTACGTTTATATGAATTTGTTTTATCAAAAATGTTGTGTAGTGCATATTAATAACTAGTGGGCGTGCGCGGCTTCGCCCACTTATTTGCACCCTTAGGAGTAAATTCTAAAAAAAACACGAAACACGTGTTCAATATATTTTATTGAACACGTGTTTCGTGTTTTTTTTTAACAGTCTGAATTTATTTTTTTTATAAAAATCTGTGGCGATTTAAAGATTTTTCCATATAAACTTTCAACCCCTTATTTGAACCCTTAGGGAGTGAATTTTAAAAAACCATGAAACACGTATTCAATGAAATATTTTTAAGAGTCTGAATTTCAAATTTTATAAAAATCGGTGCCGATTTAAAAAAAACCCATACAAACTTTCAACCCCTATTTCATCCCTTTAGGGTTAAAATTTTTCAAAATCCCTTAGTGAATGTCCAGATTATGAAAATAAACATCTGTCCAAATTTCACATTTCTACGCACAGCGGTTACTGCTGCTGGCTGTGCATGCGTCTTACCTCAGTCAGTCAGGTACATGTCCCTTTACGCCCAATATTAATAACATATCTCCGACGTCAATCTTTGATTGTTATATATATCTATCCAATCTCTAGATTGGATAGATATATGGAACAATCGAAGATTGACGTAGGAGATAGATTATTAATATTGGGCGTTAATATATGTAGATTAAACAACATACAAAAATCATTAGATTTATGAGGATTGTTTACGTAAGGGCACAAGCGTGTGGCTGTAAACGCGAAAGGTTATGGATTCTATTTCAACTAAAGAAATTATTATTTAATTTCCTCGCTCTGATAACGAGGCAAGGCAACGCGCGGTGTTGAGTTCCACTACCACTCAACACACAATGCCTCCAGAATTCGACGGAAAAAGGGGAACGGAAATGTCTTAATAGGTACGGAGTATCTTATCTATTTTCCCAGGTTCCCTCTGCCTACCCTGCTACGTGCGGGACACAACGTAAGGCCAATAAAAAAGTTACTTAAGACACTTTATAAATTGACATCATTGTTGTAATGACGCTAATATCCATTTAACATATATTAGGTCTTATCAAAGAACTTCATTTTACTTACTTTCCTAATATTCAAACAAAAAATAAGAAATATTAATTCTAGATCCCATAATCTCATTGTTCCAATCATCTTAACCTTAGCAAAAAGGTTATTTTTATATAATACAATAATACCGTCGTTACGAGGCTTCTAAGAACGTAATCTTTGCAGGCTCTTTATAAGCAGAAAAGGACGCGTATATAACGAAGTAAATTGAAAGATTCAATTATGGTCCAATAAGATATTTGATTATATTGTAAACATTAAAATTCCGTAGAGAGGCAGCACTTAGGTATCTTTAGGTAGGTACTCCTTAAAGATGTGCTTCACGTTGTATCTCGCACGTAGCAAGCAAGGTAGGCAGAGGAAGATTCCTAGGTTCCCTAATGTTAAGACCTTCCGTTCCCCACTTTTCGGTGAATTCTGGAGACATTGCGTGTTCAGCAGTCAACGCCGCGCTTTTTCTCATACTCAGAGCATAGAAATAAATATTCCATTCACTCGAGTGGGAATCGAATCCATAACCGTCGCGTTCATAGGCCCTTCATCATGTAGGCTTTTTAAAATCAATTAAGTTTTAAAATGTTTATCTTTATTAGCTTCACTCTTTAAAGCAAGGTAGGCAGAGGTAGGCAAATGTTAATACACTACGATCCGGAACTCAACGCCGCGTTATGTCATATTACCAGAGCGAGAAAAGAAAAATAAATTATTTCCCGACTGGAAATCGAACACACAATCGTCACGTTAACAGTCAGACGCATGTAGCGTCTGACTGTTAACGTGACGGTCACGTGAGGTAAGTCACGGTGGTATTAAGGAAACCTGATCATACCGAAAAATAAATGTGGACAATCTTTATAAAATTTTCACCTATTTTAGAAACACATATCACGCGGTGAATTTTAATGCCTTATTTAAACGATATTGCAATTTATTCATACTTATAATCTTAAATGTATCTACAAATTTTCCAACCACACAGTACGTGTCAAACTCAAATTCCACACCATCTAGATACGTGGCACTCCACTATTGTGCGGTTTCGTAGGAACTTCTTTCCATGCGCCATGCAACTATAGAATAACCTACCTGCGACAGCGTTCCCAGGTCGATACGACATGGGTACCTTCAAAAAGTGGCAACGCACCTGTAGTTCAGTTTTCAGGTGTTACACGAGATCGTGGGCGGCGGTGATCACTTACTATCAGGTGACCCATGCGCTCGTTTGCTTTATCCTTTCCATTCCAAAAAAAATCATTTTAAAAATATTATACAGCAATCTGTATGCTCAAGTTCAATATAGCTTAAAAAGACTAACAGAATATCCTCAAAATAGGATCCAATTGAACACTTAAGTTGTTATATCCATACATATATGTAGGTATATAATCCATATCAATTACACTTGACCTTCCTCTATTCTTGTAAAAATAACCACCTGGTATCCAATATCACGCTACAATTATTTCCGCAAGATAATTACTCCTATTTTGTTTATCAACGAAGCTAACACTGGGAGCCTGCTCTGGTATTTTATGTTTTTTTAGATTGTTCCAATTAAAAGTTTAGTATTCTTAACTTTACATAACTTCATATTTATACTGTTTTTAATTATTTTATTTTTTTTACTTTTCCTGTTAATAGTTTTTTTGAAAAAGTCATTACGTCTTTCGTAATTTTCTTAAATTTTAAGAATGACATGATCTAACATTGGTGGTGGCACAGTTGAGAGTATCATTTTTGGATCTATACCTGTTCTTCACATGGAAAATTATTTTTATTTATAATATGTTATTTACTCCGGAGTAAAGATGGGCTACTAAAGAGTACAAAGATCGTATTGGCTACTAATTGGTATTAAGTAAATTCGATTCAAAGCTGCAAAAGATTGAAAATCTATAATTAACCTAGAAGATATATACATATTTTGTTGCATGTAAAATACATACCTATCAAAAATAAACAAAAATAATAAAAGTTTCAGTTGAATGAGGCTTTATTGGCAAACAGATTGACTTCAATTGAAATATCAATCCCATCAAAAAAGGTTCTCTTTATTTGTGTTAGCCGTTAGGGCAGCCTATAAAAATACAACTACGCCTGCGTACTAAAATCGACTGACCCTTTGTATATTTCAAGATTATACAATAGCTATGGTATTGTATTGAATTGTATAAAAAAGGTATGATATATTTTTATTTTACCTTTTACATAAAATACTACAATTTTTTTGAGACAGGACAAACAGAATCCGAACTATTTTAAGAACTACATTAGCCTACACCAGTAATCTAGCACCTCACTTGTTAATCAAGCCAAATATAAATATTTTTTTATCTGGCTTGATAAAAAACAGAAAAATCTACTTTTTCGTTAGTAACACTGTCATTTTTGCACGCTTTTAATAGCGTGACTTATTGAAGTAAGAAAATTGTAACGCTATTTTGACACACTTCTTGCCTTCCAGTTCTATTGAATAAATACACGTGTGGAGATCTAATAAAAATAAAATGTTTTTATACCATCAATCTAATGACTGTCAGGATGACCAGAATAAGTTGACAAGTTTTTACGGTGTTTTTTATTGTTTCTTTTAGCTATTTTGTGATTTTTTTAAATTATACATGGATATTCGATATTTTTAAGTGTTTATTGATTTTAATGTCTGTGTTATGAAATATTGTATAAAAAAGTACTCAATCTTTGGGTCTAACCTTGACCTTTCGCCAGATCAAGCGCGCGCGGAAGGCTTGCAATGTAACTAATTAACTACGATTTGCCATGGCTTGCCACATTTTGCTCACATAAAAAGTGTACTGGAAAATCAGATTTAACTCCTTCAGCCATTGGACCATATCGCGAAATTGATTTCAATTTTCTGTCAAAGTGAAGTTTCTTCATAGATTCTTCAATAAGGTGTATATTTTATTACGTTTTTCTCGATAGAGTATGAAGAGTATCGCATTATCGTAAAGCAAAAAGTAATGATAAAATACATTTTTTTTTCATTGTTGATATTACACTTTTTAGCTTCACTCTTCATACTACACCTAGTATGCTTAGAGAATGTTAAACCACTCCGCTTCCCGAACAAATTTAAGAAATTTAATATTGACTGGTGGCCGGACGCCAAATCTAATTTGACCAGACAATAAAGGAAAATAAAAATAAAGCCTTGAGTGAAAGTGAGAAAGAGCGAAACTCTAAACGTAACTGCTCTGGGAGCAGTTACGTTTAGAGTCGGACACAATCCCAACTCATGAGTTACAGCACATAGTACCTGAGTAATACTATTATTGCTAAAGAATTAACTTGGGTAAAGAAAATCAAAAGGACGCAACTCATGTATTTAGAAAAGTTTATTGAAGCTTAAAAAAAACACATCCGTCCGAGCCATATAGATACATAAATATTCTTATTGTAACATGTTGACCCTTTATTGTATCTACGAATAATGGAATGGAAGTAGCCATATTATGTTAAATATCTTTTTGGAATTTCGAAGGCGATCGCTACGGGTTCCCACTCGTAGGAATTATTGTTTTTTCAGATTCCGTACCTTTTAAAGAAAAAAGGAACCCTTATAAGATAACTTTGTCCCTTCGTCTGTCTGTCTGTCAAGAGCCTTTATCTCAGGAATCCATGAAAATATCGAATTGAAATTCAACCCATATACCGGTCCCTTGATTTCCTGAAAAAATCGTATTACCTACTACATTTACATAATATACATTTGTGGTTAAATCTTAAAAAATAATAGCCTTAAAAGGAAGGCAAATTTTGGTATTACAGCCGCTAGTTCAAGTGAGGTATCAGATGAAAGGGCGCTGGCTAAGCTAAGCTTGAAACCTCACACCTACAGAACCCTCAGTGAGGGAGCGCGACTCTCACTTGTCCGGTTTTTGTTTTTTTGACATGGCAATGCGCGCTTGCCACTCGCGTGCCACGTGAAGTGTCTCCAATATTGAAAAAAGTCTCTACCTACCCTGCTATGGCTATGAGAGATAAAAGATGGGGCTAAAAATATAATTATATTTTAAGTATTTAATTATTTTTTATTTACAGCTGTTAATTATTTCTTTACTACTTTGATATACGTAGTATATTATTTTTTATAGTTTGACCTTCCTAAATACCGATTGGTTCCTGCCTCTACATTATTGGTCATGGACGCAAATCTCGTTCCGTAGAAATGTTATCGCTTGCTTTATAAGTGTTCATCGTTGCCTATATGTGATTCAACTCTATTTTAAGAATCCGGAACGAATATTACAATTATTTTTCTTAATTAGTATAGTTATTAAGCTTATTTGTGTTTTTACAAAAAAGAGTGCATTTAATTTCACCGTGCATACCGCATATACCAGGATGGGCAGACTGTCTGTGTAGTGTTAAGACACTTCCACTAGTGTCCAAAAGGCATCCAAGCACGGGCCTATTTTCGAGACATGGCGTGTTGAGTGGCGGGACCCAACGCCGCGCTTTTTCTTAGTAGTAGAGCAAAGAAATGAAAATATTTAATTACCTCGAGTCGCAATCGAGCCCACAGCCGTCGCGTACATGGCCTTGAAAAAAAGTGGATCGTACCACAATATTGTAGATTCTACTGCCAACCGATAAAATATTTATTGACAAATCTATTCTGTAACTTACTGGTCTTTATAAAGATCTGCAACGTCACAATTCTTCTCGAATTGGAATGTCTTAGCACTAAATTCTTTTCCCTATTTCTCTTCATGCTAAATTTCATTTTTTTTCTTTCTTTCTTCTGTTTACATTTCTAAATAAAGGGAACTGTAGCTTAGTATAATATACTCTTGTCTACAAAAGTAAAGAAAAACGTGTTTCTCCAATCTCGTAGTCTATATAATGGTATTTAACTCAATAATACAATAAGCTCTTCAGCCAGACCCATACGACTTGCGCAATGTAAACTCAAGACCGATCTGTAACTTGCTGAGAGCACTTCTCAGTTGCTAACCCGAGGGAGCGAGCTCGACTGATTTAAACTACAAACCACTAAGAACCACTATGCAGTCTAAACTCGGCACTTAAGCTACTTGAGCTATGTAGGTAAGCCTTACGAATGTTTAAATTGAATCTTGGATCGATTTTACCGTGAACGCTAAACGTTAGTTATGATTTGCGCAGTAGTAATATTGAATCATTTTACAGTCTATTTACAATTGTTTATTTTTTGTTTTAAAGATATCAGCTGCAGATAGACTCACCGATAAAGTAAGAGAGACAAAATAAAAAGAGAGACAAAATAAAACTGTTATGAGACAAAATGTCACTTACCAGTAGTAGGGATTGGTGCGTTCTGGCTCATTAAATTGATCGCCTTATCAATCAAAATTTTCCGCGGATTTTCTCGCGGGTCGCGGTTTTGATTAATTAATTGGCCGCGGATTAAGTTGATTACCCCAGATCCGCGGCTTTTTTCGCGGTTAGTAGCCGCCATAATTTCGAGTCTTTTCATAGAGTAGTAGGGATTGGTGCGTTCTGGCTCATTAAATTGATCGCCTTATCAATCAAAATTTTCCGCGGATTTTCTCGCGGGTCGCGGTTTTGATTAATTAATTGGCCGCGGATTAAGTTGATTACCCCAGATCCGCGGCTTTTTTCGCGGTTTTTCTCGCGGGTCGCCGTTTTGATTAATTAATTGACCGCGGATTAAGTTGATTACCCCAGATCCGCGGCTTTTTTCGCGGTTAGTAGCCGCCATAATTTCGAGTCTTTTCATAGAGTAGTAGGGATTGGTGCGTTCTGGCTCATTAAATTGATCGCCTTATCAATCAAAATTTTCCGCGGATTTTCTCGCGGGTCGCGGTTTTGATTAATTAATTGCCCGCGGATTAAGTTGATTACCCCAGATCCGCGGCTTTTTTCGCGGTTAGTACCCGCCATTATTTTTTGGGTGCGTTCTGGCTCATCAAAAATTTCGCCTCGATCGCCTTATCAAACATTTTTAAAATAGCAGTGTATTACTGTTTTTTATTTCTTTAACATAAGAATACCTAACCTAACCTAACCTACTCATCATAGAACCGTTTCATATTTGTGTTGGTGGCGCACCATTTTGATTAATTAATTAATTAACCGCGGATTTCGTTTTACTTTTTTTTTGCATAACAATACTAACCTAACCTAGTTCGCAGTAAAATTGTTTTCGTATAATACCTACTCATCATAGAGCCGTTTCATATTTGTATCGGTTGGTTATCACCTAGTTATTTTGTTGTAATCATCTCTGACTCAGGGTTAAATATTTAATACAATCAACGCTGATTTGAAAGGCTACGTAAGCTGATGTACAATACTTGTTGATACATGTCTCACCGGGAGACGAATTGTACCTGCCTTTGAAAGAGGAAAGATTTATATCCCTTAAGTATTTCTTTTGCAATTATCTCTGAGTCACTGTCCGTTTCAATATTACATTCATGTCCCTACAAGTTTCATAGGGTGGAGGGGTGCTTTCATACCGTATATAAGCTGCACTGGAAGCTGTTCTGATATGAAATAATTGTTGTTCGTGATACGTGAAAGTGCTCTTCCGATACGAAACAATGGCGGTGAGTATTATTTTTAAGTCATTTACTAATTTATTTATGTTGTTGCCCAGTAAATATATTGTGTACTTTTTCATTATTGCAGCTGTCAAGTACAAAAAATAAATATAGGTGATATTCGTTTCAATAATTTTTTTATGTTTTTGTTACAGTGTCATAGAAAAAATACGGAAACAAAGAGATGCTTCGCTACTACCCCACGAAGTAGCACAGAGTGGATCGGGCTTGCAAGAATCCTCTACAGCTGTACCGTCTACATTTGAACCTGGAAAAGACGTCATCGAATGTTCGAGGTGTAAATTGCTCGTTTCAAAAAGGTATTATGCCAGCCATTTAAAAAGCAGCCTTCATAAAAGCAATATCTTGCGATTACATGATAAGTTATCAAATGTGTATTTGATTGATAGTGCGTTTGGACAAAGAGTGGTGACTTATCGAATAACACACCCCTCATCATTAGGAGCGGAATTTCAAACCCCTGAAAGTTTTCTTAATGATATTAAAAGCACTGTCTTAAACTTAATAGATGATTGCATAAAAACTTTAACATTAATAAAAATTAATTTTATCTTGCACGCTGATTTTGTTCAGGAAAGTAAAAGCTTAGAAAATTCATTCGATTTTCAAACCGTCAATAATTCTATATGTATCGGTGATGATTATGAAGCAACTTACCAAATAATAATGAATGACATTTGTAATAAAATAAGTGAGTTTGAGAAAAAAGATAGTGGATGGAGTCTTAAAAAAATAAGAAATATTGATTTGAATGTTAATAAATTTAATCCTTTGAGGGGGTCTTCGTATATTGACTTACCAATTGACATAAAACATAAAAAGGCAATTATAAACGTCAAAAATAATGATGTGCAGTGTTTCAAATGGGTGGTACTCTCTGCTTTATATCCAGTTACAAAAAATTCAGATAGAGTGAGTTCATATATTCATAATCAAAATAAACTTAAATTTGGAAAAATATCTTTTCCTGTAAAACTCAAAGATATTCACAAGTTTGAAGAATTCAATAACTTAAGCATAAATGTCTTTGGTCTCGAATATAATGCTGAATCTCGATGTAATAGACTTATAGGTCCGCTATACTTTACAAAACATCGAAAACTTACTCATATTAATCTATTGTATATAAACAGCGGATCGCGTGGGCACTATTGTTACATAAAATGTCTTTCTAAATTACTTCACAAACAGATAAATCGGACACATCGCGCTATTCACATTTGCGATGGTTGTTTGATGCACTATCCATCTAAAAAATGTTTAGATCAACACCAACATTTTGATTGTGTCCACATTTGTACTGATTTACCAGATCCAATGAAAACAAAAAAGAACTGGTTTAATGTAGAAACGGCTAGCAACAAATTAGCGTTTAATAATTACGAGCGAAAGCTTAAACTACCATTTGTAATATACGCAGATTTCGAGGCATTTTTAACCCCCATTCAAACATGTCAAAACGAGGCTACGAAATCGTACACCAATAACATACAAAAACATGCGGTGTTTAGTTTCGGTTATTATTTAAAGTGTTCATATAATGACAGTCTCTCCATTTATAGAACGTATACGGGCGAACGTTGCGCCGAACAATTTATGAAGCATTTGAAAGGGGATTTAGAATTAATTTGTAAAGAAAACTCTTTTCCTAAACCTCCATTACCGCTATCGGAAAGTGATAATTTGCATGTTTTACAAAGTAAAGTTTGCTATATTTGCAATAATGATTTAGATAATAATAATAATGTTATATGTTATGATTGGTACAGTGGTAAATACGCAGGTGTTGCTCATACGTGCTGCAAGAAAAAGTACAAAGCCCCACGATTTGTCCCGGTATTCTTGCACAATTTAGCTAATTACGATGCCCATTTTATTGTGCACGCTCTAGGTTTTGAAGAGGGTAAAATTGATATAATCCCTCAAAATAAAGAAAAATATATTTCTTTTTCAAAATATTTAAAAATTAAGAATAATAATATCTCGTTAAGATTTTTAGACTCATTTAAATTTATGTCAAGCAGTCTTGATAGATTAGCACATAATATAAAAACACATCAATTTGTTGAGCTCAAAAAAAATTACCCGCGAGATGAAGACTTTAAAAGATTAATTAGGAAGGGTGTATATCCATACGAAATAATGACTTCGTTCGAAAGTTTGAAAATATCATCATTGCCAACACAAAATCAATTTTTTAATTCGTTGGTAAATACAAATGTATCAAATGATGATTATAGACATGCCCAAGATGTTTGGAATCATTTCAAATGTGGAACCATGGATGATTACACTAGTTTATATTTGAAAACAGACGTTTTGTTGCTGACCGATGTATTTGAAAACTTTCGCAATATATGTATGAAAACTTATGATTTGGACCCTGCTCATTACTATACCGCACCAGGTTTGAGTTGGGATGCCATGCTAAAGTCCACAATGATAGAATTAGAATTATTAACAGATTTTGATAAAATAGCTTTCATAAAAAAGGGTATTAGAGGTGGTATATCGCAATGCAGTAACAGATATGCGAAAGCAAATAACAAATTTATGGAGGATTACGATAGCAAATTGCAATCCTCATATCTAGTTTACCTCGATGCAAATAATTTATATGGGTGGGCTATGTCACAACCCCTTCCAATCGGTGACTTTGAATGGGTCGATGTAAATGTTGATTTCAACATAGCAAACGATGCTGAATATGGATACATATTAGAAGTCGATTTGCAATATCCTGTTGATATACACGATAGTCACTCGGACTTACCTTTTTGCTCTGAAAATATATCCATCGGTGGTAGTAGAGAAAAAAAACTAGTACCCAACTTGAAAGATAAAAAAAAATATATTATTCATTACAGGAACTTAAAACAATGTATAGACAACGGTTTGCATTTACATAAAATTCACAGAGTTCTAAAATTCAAACAGAGGGCGTGGTTGTCTAAATATATCGATTTAAATACCAAAATGCGGTCCACGGCGTGTACTGAATTCGATAAAGATTTTTACAAGTTGATGAATAATTCAGTATTTGGAAAAACTATGGAGAATATTGAAAAACGAGTCAATGTTAAGTTACTCACACATTGGTCAAACAATGGTGGTATGGAAGGTGCGCAGAGTTTGATATCCAAACCTGAATTTCATAGTCTATCGATATTTTCTGAAAACTTGGTTGCGGTTCAATTGAATAAAACCAAACTCTACTACAATAAACCGATTTACTTAGGGTTCTGTATATTAGATATATCTAAAACACTTATATATGATTTTCATTATTCATTCATGAAAAACAAGTTTAAAGAAAATTTAAAATTACTTTATACAGATACAGATAGTTTGATATATCAAATTTTCACAGAAGATTTTTATAATGACATTAAAATTGATTTGGATAGATATTTTGATACATCCGATTATCCTCCCAATAATCCATATGGGTTCCCCCTCATTAATAAAAAGAAAATAGGACTTTTTAAAGATGAAAACAATGGAATGATTTTTAAAGAATTTGTAGGCCTGCGATCTAAAATGTATGCAATGGATGTAGGTGATAAATTCATTGCCAAAGCCAAGGGGGTAAATAAAAGCGTAACAAAATCTTTTCAAATAAAGGACTATAAGGATTGTTTGTTCAAAAAGAGAATTAAAATGGATTCAATGATACGGTTTAAATCAATTAAACACATAATTTACACCCAAAAAAATAACAAAGTTTCTTTATCGCACAATGATAGTAAACGTTATTTAATAGAAAACTCTACAGACACACTTGCATGGGGTCATTATAAATTACAGTGATTAGGTATTTTGTTTTGTATAATCATTTATTGTAAAATATGAGGTATGTATCTTGAATATATGAATCATACCGTTAGAGTAAGATAGTTATAATATTTCTCTAATTTGTAATATACACCCTAAACTCGGCATAGTATTGTTAGTATAAGTTAGCCATAAGACTTCTTTAATTTGTACATATATATATATATATAAATAAAATAAATAAATTATAATAAAAACCCATGTATTATTTCATAACCACCCCATTTGTATTAATAACGTTTAGCAGGGAGGTCGCAGACTAGAAAAATGCATCATTTTATTCATCCATTCACCGCTATAGTTGCGGGTCCTAGCGGATGTGGAAAATCTAATTTTGTTACGCATTTTCTGAATTATGTTGAGGATATATGCAATACACAATTTAATGAAATAACTTGGTGTTACGATGAAATGCAACCCTTGTACAATTTACCGAATGTAAACTATAGTCAGGGTATTCCCGATTTAAGTATGTTCGATGGTAAACAGCCTCAATTGCTCATAATCGATGATCTAATGAGGGAATCCGATGGGCGCATCGTTGATATTTTTACAAAAGGTAGCCATCACAGAAATTTGAGTGTGTTTTACATTTCACAAAATTTGTTCCATCAGGGTAAAGGACAACGAGACATATCTTTGAATTCAAGTTACATTGTATACTTTAAAAATCCTCGTGATAAGACACAAATTCGCTACTTAGCACGACAAGTTTACCCTGAAAATTCAAAATTTGTTGAAGAGGCTTACAAAGACGCAACCAAGGAGGCACATGGATACCTGATGATAGACCTTAAACAAAATACTAATGACATGTGCCGCTTTAAAACTAAAATATTCGCGTTTGATGCAAATTGTACGGTATATGTTCCTAAAAAGAATGGGTTTAAATATAACAAACATGAGGAAATTTTTATCAGTACTTAATAATGCCTGCTCGAGTAAATACGCATCGCAGTTTATTGAAGGCATTACATACACTAAAACCAAAATATCGCAAGGCATTATTAAAATCTTGTGGTGATGAAGAAATACACTGTATATGTGAGTGTATATTTAACATTTTGAACGGTAAAATTTCCCTTAATGATAAAGATAAATCAAAGTTGAGTAAATATAAAACAATCCTCAGAAAATTAATCTTAAAAGGGAAAAATAAGTGGCGAAAACGTATTATTGTTCAAAAAGGTGGTGCATTTTTACCTATAATTTTGGGAGCTATTTTAAGTGGATTATTTAGTTGTATAATTTAAGCACAATGGAAAACGTGAAAAAGATGATCTTGATAGAACCCGAACTAATAGACAAATTAAAACAGGAGCACGCCAGCGACAATGTTTTATCTCGCCTTGACACGGAAATGCATAAAATCTTAAAACGTAATGTCGGAGATCGTGAAAAATGGTCTTTGTACATGCAAACATTACAAAGATATTTACATTTCACCGAGCAAGATCGAAAATCTTTCAAATTACCCATCATAGCGGAAGAAACAGACCATTCAATAAAAAATCTATTTCCATCGGGGACCAATAAAGTACTAAAATCCCATAAAAGTCATAGCAAAAATAATGAATCAACACTCGTAGAACAGGTCACAAAACAAGAGGACGCACTTCCGAGTGTATCTGGGTCTTTAGCCCATTATACCTCAGACTACATAAGCAGATTGCTACCAAAGACATTTAAGAAAAAAGGTGAATTGTTGATGGATACAATAAATAAACATAGAGATAAAATATATTGGAATGATGATGGTACTATTGTTGTTAATAACGAATTGATTCCTGGTAGCAATATTGCTGATTTAATTAATGACGCTTTGAGACGACTGAAACGTCCTCGACCGAGAGGGTGGGAAAAATTTGTTGTAGCATTGAAAGATATAAAAGTACCTCTATATTGTATAGGTAATCCTAAAACGCTTGAATATATGAACAATCTCTATTTATCAGAATTTAGAGAAACTACTCCTTCCAAAGAACCATTGCAAATTACGCCATCTCCTGCATCTCAGAATAGAAGAAGTAGATCCTCCTCTGAATCTAGGAAACTTAATAAAAAAATTGATTGGGAAAGATGGACCCCGTACTAGATATAAGTAGTATATACTATGATGTATCTCATCCAGCTGGTTATAGTAGTATAGCGAGCTTATCAAAGGCAATGAGGGGGACGATGACGAAGACAGATGTAAAAAAATGGTTACAATCTCAAGAAACTTACACACTGCATAAACCCGTACAGAGACGATTCCCTCGGAATAAATACATATTATCAAACTTTAACGAGCTTTGGCAGGCTGATTTGAGTGATATGAGGACGTATAGTAACTATAATGATGGTTTTAATTATATACTTTGTGTTATAGATGTATTTAGTAAATATGCGTTTGCGAGAGCCATGAAAAAGAAAGATTCTCAAACTGTGAAAACATGTTTTGAAAGTATTTTTAGTGAAGCTAACAGTACTCCTAGACATATACAATCAGACAAAGGAACTGAATTTGTTTCCAAAGATGTTAGAACGTATTTCAAAAGTAGAGACATTAATTATTATACTACTAATAATCCTGATATAAAAGCAAGTATAGTGGAAAGGTTTCAAAGGACTTTAAAAATGAAAATGTGGCGTTACTTCACCCATAACAACACGTATAAATTTATTGATATATTACAAGATTTATTATATTCCTATAATCACAGCTATCATAGAAGCATAAAAATGTGTCCATGTGATGTAAACTCTAGCAATATTATGACTGTTTGGTGCAATTTGTATGATAAACAAACCAATTCGAAGTATACAACTGAAATAAGAGCAAGATTTCGCATTGGAGATTATGTAAGAATAACCAAGTATAAACATATATTTCAAAAAGGTTACGAAACCAACTGGAGTGATGAAATTTTTGTAATTTCATCGATAATTTACAGATCCCCTTTCGTTGTATATAGCATTAAAGACTTGCAAAATGAACCAATCGTGGGGACTTTCTATGAAAGAGAGTTACAGAAAGTAGAATATACCCCCACCTTAGAATATAAAATTGATAAAATAATACGTTCACGGTATTCGGGTCATAGAAAAGAGTTGTTAGTAAAGTGGAGAGGATATCCAGATAAATTTAATAGTTGGATAAAAGCGGCAAGCTTAAAAAAAATATGAGTGAAGAAAGTTTTTATTTAACGTTGCTCAGCAACAGCTCAATGACATATTTCTCAGAAAACACAACTACAAATTTTTCTACTAAGTTACCGAAAACTATTAAACTAGATGGAGTGTGGGTAGTGGGGGTGGTAGAATTTCAGTATCCATGTTCAATGTACACTGTTCAAGAGAGCCAAAATGTTGTACATATTGCAAAGACAACAAAAATTGTAGGCATCGAAAATGAATCACCTTCATCAGTGTTGTATAAAACACGCATTCCTGCAACCAACTATGAGAACACCAATCAAATTTTGAGCGCTTTAAATAAAAATCCAATGTTAATGGATACTATTAACTTTCGCTACGATGATGTATCAAAATTGGTATTAAGGAAAATTTTGAATAACAATGTTACTAGAATAACATTATCACCAACACTGGCACTGCAGTTAGGTTTCGCGCCAAAAACAAATTTTGTTACCACTGCCTTTGGAAAGTATCCGGTTAATTTGCATTTAGGTTTACCGTCTCAACTTTTTGTGTATTCAGATATAATCTCCCCTCAAATTGTAGGGGATGTAATGTCATCTCTATTGAGAATAATACCATTAGACCCAACTAAATATATTTATGGCTCATACAAAATGCACATTTTCTCACCAGCTCACTATATACCCGTAATGCGTAGAGAATTTGATACAATTGAAATAGATATAAGAACAAACACAGGTGAAAAGATACCATTTCAGTTTGGGATCTCATGTGTTAAACTTCATTTTAAACGTTTACAATGACCCATAATCACTACAAAACCGATTGTCCATATGAACATTACTACTCACATCAAGCAGGTTCGGGAGTAGGTGTAATTTACAAAGGTGCTCCATATCAACGTGGACATGGTATTGGAAGTTTTTTAGGTGGATTATTTAGATCTGTATTTCTTATTTTTAAAAGCGGTGCCAAGGCTATTGGAAAAGAAGCTTTGAACACAGGCGTTGGTCTCTTAACGGATATGATTAATTCCCGACCTATGAATGAATCTATAAAAACTCGTTTAAAAGAAGCTAGTTCAAATTTAAAAAGAAAGGCAGATCAAAAAGTTGATAACTTGGTTGGTTCTGGGTATAAAAGTGTGAAACGAATTAAACGTTTGACCAGTTCATCGAGATCGTCGCGTAGGAAGGGTGAAAGAAAAACACGTAGAGTAAATAAAATTAAGGATATTTTTTCGAAGTGAAAAATGTCGTTTTTACATAATCATTCTTGCGAGTGTGTTAAGTCAGAATTAGATTTATTCGCTCTACCATCAACGCAAACAAGTATAGAAAGTGGACAATGGGTTCATTATAAACCTATATCATCTTTGTCTGATGATGGCCCTATTGAGTTTCAAGTGCCCGGTACTGGAGACGATTACATTGATTTATCTCACACATTAATCAGTATCAAAGCTAAAATTACGCAAACAGATGGCGGTGAAGCTGTTGATGTAGCACCAGTAAACAATTGGTTGCATTCACTATTCAGTCAATTAGACGTATATTTAAATCAAAAACTCGTGTCCCCACCCAATAATACTTATGCATATCGTGCTTACATAGAAAACTTGCTTAATTATGGCCCAGCAGCAAAACAATCACATCTCACCTGTGGATTGTGGTATGAAGATACCCCCGGGAAAATGGAATCAACCGATGATACAAATGAAGGTTTTCGTAAACGAAAAAATTTGGCTATAAACGAAATTGAAATGATTGGACATTTACATAGTGATATTTTTAATCAAGAAAAATTTTTAATTAATGGTGTTAAGTTGGAGTGAAGTTGGTTCGCTCACGTGAGGCTTTCAATCTTATGGCGACTAAAGCTGATGCGAAATTTAAAGTAACTATTAATGATGCATCTCTTATCATTCGTAGAGCTCGAATAAATCCAACTGTACTACTTGCTCACGAAAAGGTGTTGGCTTCTACTACAGCAAAGTATCCTATAACACGAGCTGAAGTTAAAGTTTTAACGATCCCATGTGATGTACAGGGCAAAACTCTTGATAACATTTTCCTCGGTCAAGTGCCTAAAAGATGTATTGTCGGATTTGTTAACAATTCAGCTTTTAATGGAAATTTGACTAGCAATCCTTTTAACTTTGATAATTTTAAAATAAGCTCTTTTAGTTTGTATGTGGATGGCCAACAAGTTCCAACGAAAACTTTACAACCATCCTTTAATAACAATGTCTACACCACAACGTATCAGACACTATTCTCGGGAACCGGTATTCACTTTTTAAATGAAGGTAATTCAATATCAATTGAAAACTATGCACGAGGAAATTGTCTAATGGCCTTTGATCTAACCCCGGATCTATCGGCAAATTCCTCATCTCATTGGAACTTGATTCGTCATGGTAGCGTTAGGTTAGAGGTTCGGTTTGAGACAGCTCTCACAAAAACCATTAATTGTCTTGTTTATGCAGAATTCGATAACGTTATTGAGGTAAATAAAAATCGCGATGTTAACGTTGATTATAGTAGTTAAGTATAATAATGTATTAATTATTTGTATAGCATCATTAATTTGTAAGCATTGTTAGCATCAACGTGTTTTATCATAAATACATGTAAAAATGGATACATATGAGCTGCAAAAATTTATGAGAAAGATAAACCCGCAAATCGAGTATAATGTTTTTGCTGCAAACAGATTACCAATATACTCTAGTTTACCTATATACGTTATTAGCAACATGGATCCTGATACGAAACCAGGGTCACATTGGGTTGCCATTCACATTGATGCTGATGGTGTAGGTGAATACTTCGATTCTTATGGCCGTAAACCAATTAAGATGCATGAAAAATTTATAAAAAGAAATTCAAAATTATGGTCTTATAATAATAAACAAGTTCAAAATTATTTTACTACTGTATGTGGTGAATATTGTTTAATGTATTTATATTTTAGATATAGAAATATGAAAATGTCTGATTTTCTTAACATTTTTTCTAATAATACTTTGTATAATGATTTAATTGTGGATGTAATGTTTAAAACTATTTTTTAAATAAAATATTTTTTTATTGTACAAATGTGTTTGATTTGAGTAATAGTGAATAAACTATTAAATACAAAATAAAACAAACGAATTCATGACATATTTAATTTATTAGGATAATATTTTATAACGATGGCTCATAACATGATGGATGATAGATTGATTGTAATAAGATTATCGCTTCGTAGCTGCAAAGTAAGACTTTTTACACTGACTACTTCCTGCGATTTCTTTGGTAATGTTGTATATAATATCACGCAAGCTTTCATAAAGTTCATTACGCTCAGATTGCACATAGTATTTAAGGCGTACTTCTGCATTCTTCCAGTACTCGGTGGCAGGCAATCCGTTTAGTTTCTTTGTGTCATATAGTTCGATTTTTATGAAATGGCTTGCCTGCGAACCATCGTCCGAGTTTGTAGAAATATACGATGTTCCCTCAGGATTCGATTGAGCAACACATGATGATAATATTATTTTCTTTTGCTTCTTTGACTTCTCAAAGAAACCACTAATATCATTGCAGGCTCTCTTTTGTTTGGGTTTTTGTATTTTCATAGGGGCGTCCTCTTCAGCCTCATCTCCGCTTAGATTAGAATAGTAATAGTTTTTAAATGTACAATCAAACGAGTTGTTACTTGACAGCTGCAATAATGAAAAAGTACACAATATATTTACTGGGCAACAACATAAATAAATTAGTAAATGACTTAAAAATAATACTCACCGCCATTGTTTCGTATCGGAAGAGCACTTTCACGTATCACGAACAACAATTATTTCATATCAGAACAGCTTCCAGTGCAGCTTATATACGGTATGAAAGCACCCCTCCACCCTATGAAACTTGTAGGGACATGAATGTAATATTGAAACGGACAGTGACTCAGAGATAATTGCAAAAGAAATACTTAAGGGATATAAATCTTTCCTCTTTCAAAGGCAGGTACAATTCGTCTCCCGGTGAGACATGTATCAACAAGTATTGTACATCAGCTTACGTAGCCTTTCAAATCAGCGTTGATTGTATTAAATATTTAACCCTGAGTCAGAGATGATTACAACAAAATAACTAGGTGATAACCAACCGATACAAATATGAAACGGCTCTATGATGAGTAGGTATTATACGAAAACAATTTTACTGCGAACTAGGTTAGGTTAGTATTGTTATGCAAAAAAAAAGTAAAACGAAATCCGCGGTTAATTAATTAATTAATCAAAATGGTGCGCCACCAACACAAATATGAAACGGTTCTATGATGAGTAGGTTAGGTTAGGTTAGGTATTCTTATGTTAAAGAAATAAAAAACAGTAATACACTGCTATTTTAAAAATGTTTGATAAGGCGATCGAGGCGAAATTTTTGATGAGCCAGAACGCACCCAAAAAATAATGGCGGGTACTAACCGCGAAAAAAGCCGCGGATCTGGGGTAATCAACTTAATCCGCGGGCAATTAATTAATCAAAACCGCGACCCGCGAGAAAATCCGCGGAAAATTTTGATTGATAAGGCGATCAATTTAATGAGCCAGAACGCACCAATCCCTACTACTCTATGAAAAGACTCGAAATTATGGCGGCTACTAACCGCGAAAAAAGCCGCGGATCTGGGGTAATCAACTTAATCCGCGGCCAATTAATTAATCAAAACCGCGACCCGCGAGAAAATCCGCGGAAAATTTTGATTGATAAGGCGATCAATTTAATGAGCCAGAACGCACCAATCCCTACTACTCTTACCCTGCCTACTGTTAGTCATTTTGTCTAATTATTTAGTTCATAGTTATATTTCATATATTTGTTCACAATTGTAGCTGTTTACGGACGTCGTCTGTTGCAACTTTTTTGTTATATGCATAAATATAAATAATTATGACAGAACTGTAACTATTTTCCTATTCTACACAAACAATTGCACCTTTTTATTATTTCTTTAATTTCCTCATTCGCTGTTATAGCTTGTATAAAAATATAAAAATACAAAAGTAAGCAACAATATAAATAATATTATAAATGTATATCTATGTTAATGTTAGTAAATGACTGACAAAAAGAAAACTACGTCCCTATTGAATTAGATATTTAGTAATACCTCGTTGAGTCGTTATTACGCTTCACTGACTTTTATAATTTGTTTTAAACATTTTAATATTATTCTCGTATTGTGTAATATTATTTCTTTTTAACCTACTTCTGTAAGAAAAGGAGGACAAACATAAAAAAAATATGTTAGAACTTTTGACTAGATGAACCTATTTTGATTATTTTTTTTTATTTGTAAGCTAGTGCTTGCCGAGTGGTCCCATTTTTTGGTCCCTTTCTGACAATATCTATAAGTAAATCACATAAGTCTTAAATTTCATTAGGTCTGTGCGCGACAAATGGACGAATAATTCAATATTACGCTAACCGATTCTGATGACTTTAAAGGATACACTTCAATTTGGTTAGGTTCTGACTATGGGATCCGGTTGAAATTGAGCAAGTTTGTTTTTTTGCTTAAAAAAATATAAATATCTGTAATAGTTACAAGGAAAAACATTTTTAAAATTGGTGACAGAAGTGAGATTCCTCTTTGCATTTCAACCAACTTCAAAAAACAGAATGTTTCATTTTCAACCGACTGCAAAAAAGGGAGAGGTTTCCAATTCGCCCGAATATTTTTTATGTATGTTCTTGTCAATATGCCAAAATGTTAGCGTGCATAGCTGATTAGGTTTAAAGTTTTACATAGGACAACCACTAAAACGTACTTTGATTTTGTTAAAGGAAAATAATAAAAAAAAGATTTTATAATTTTGAAGTCGGTGTCAAGCTAATGCTCCAACAACCTTACTATAATATCGTATTACAAAGCCTGTTTGTTTTACTTGCACTGACTTTTTTATTATTTTTGTTTAGCAAAATAAAAATACGTTTTATATTATGTAAAATTATTTCTTACTTTTTAGTTCGTTGTTTGAATTCGGTTTTTTTTTGTTAAAAAATATTGTTTTACCGTACATTCCCCTTAGTGTGTTCTCCGTTCAACGTGACATTGCTGGACTGGCACGCTCAGAACGTACATAAAGAACAACATTCGATATAATCTATGTTACTTCATTTTATTTTTAGAAAGATACCCAATTATTCTTTTAAAAAAAGAGTCTGTATTAAAATATAATTCGTTCTGCGTGGATTTATTTTTGAAAATATCAACGTATAAATTTTATCAGGCTTTCGTAACTGGCCCAAACTAAGGATTATTATGTAAATTATGTATAAATCTCCTAAATTTAAATTGTTAATATTCTTAAAAATATTAACAATTTAAATTTAGGAGGTTTATACATAATTTACATAATCACCAAGAGAAAGGTATTATAATACTTGTATGGCTGACACCGTCTACTGGATGATGAAAATGGATTATACATATATTGGATTATATATTCCATTTCAACAACGTAATTTTACGTCAATTATCAAAATTTAGTACATCTGAGTGTAGATGAAAATGAAGTGTTCTGAAATTTTTATCTCTAGGTATAACTGCAATGCCGTTATTATTGAAAAATACACTTAGCTATACATAATATGTACATACGTGCTATAAAACGTATAATATAAATATGAATATTTTAACGCTTGATATTCCCACTAAAACGGCTGACAATATTGAAACGAAATGTGACTAACAAATATAGTTTATAAAAGTTAATTAGTGTTGGATATTGTTTATTCGTGTGATTTATAGCTTAAAAGCTGACATCAATTTGTAGTACTGTAAATACTCTTGCATTTTGTTGTTCATTATGAACATAATTCTTCGGACCATGCGGAAGAAATTCGTAGCATAGATGCTTATTTCAAGATATTATAAATGACATAATAAAATTTTGGAAACTATATATGAATCAGTTAGTATTTCGGTTAACAAGAGTAAAGGGAAATATGCTATAAAACCAACAAACTATCAAAACAACAGTTTGTGAAAAAAGATACTCAAAAATACTACTTTTATAATTAACTCCTGATTGGACTCTAAAGAAAGACACAAATGAGAAACAATACAAAATACCTCAAGATGTTAGTGTTTCATCATCCAGCCCGGACACTTTTCTTATTCTTTATTCCATAAACCCTAAATACGTAATACTGGTAGAATTCAGAATTCCATGAGAAACAAATAACCCTAATGCTTGTATTGTTAAAGTGAACAAGTAAGTCGTACTTACAGACGCACTGGCCATGAATGAGATTAGAGCTAATTTGCGCCAGTTGGAGGAACGTGTTTTATTTTGAATTCTATTTAATACAATCCTTCAAGATGAAACATTTGACATCTATAAATAAGTAACAACGACTTTATAAAATGATATTTATATGTCACACTTTATGCCCCTGCGCCACGACTGGCCTCAAATCAAAAACATAATCATTGAAAATTTACTAAAAGTTTTATTCATTTTCTAATCAATGATCACTTGGCTCCTCAACAAGAAAGCGTGAGTGAGAAATCGTGATGAGGATGGCCGTGGTTATTAGACACCTCACGGTTTAAAAATTGAAATATTACCTAATTTTACGGTTAAGTGGCGTTAAGTAAGACATGTGTCGTCATGTGCGAAACACTGGGATATCAGTTAATACACTAATTAAATCTACTATATCTTAGGTCGCTTGTTTGTATGTATTTAATGATGTAAAGTCATGTTGAAGAAATAATTCTACTATTCCAATAATTGATCTATTTGTGATAGTTAATATTAAAACAATTTATATATAACTGCGATTATCCCTAATGCGGATAACTCGGACGCGTAATTTTTGGTAGTGGGGACTGCGTACGCGCCGTCCCCCTTATTTATTATTACTATTATATATTTAAGATAAAGATACGTCTAAAATTTAAACAGTAAATATATATAAACCTATAGCTTCTTACCTGTTTTTTCATATTAATTAATGTACATTTCAAACTTAATAATTATTAAGATCGAATAACACTGCGTTTTTATGATAAAAATAACAAAATTCATCTTTCATATCTTCTTATGCATAAGCCTTTTTTTTAAAAAAAAAGCAGAGAATTGTTAATCTCAACCAATAAGTCAAGGCTAGGAAGTACTATAGAAAAACAAATTTGCAGCATTATTTTACAATGTTACAAATATGATAATATACCTAAATTTAATATTTCATAAGTATTATTTTAATCACATGTAACCTATATATCTCCTTCATCTCCATTATAATGTGATTACGAGCATGCGCATGAGCAACCACATTGGCAAATGCTTGGCCAACGATACCTCCTACATCTTGGTCAAATTATGCTAGCAATGTCCATTGAAACACTGGGCTTCGAGTGGCGAAACCCTAACTAAATTTGACGTAACGCCACCGCACAATAGTTCCCACAGCACGCTTTCTATTTCGAAGCAGATTGGGGAATACAATCAAGTATGCATAAACGTAACGTGAACGTTTATTATTCCTTGAGATTATATAAAGTACTTACTTTCTTCGAAACTTTGTTTTGTTAGAACTCACTGAGAAGGGTCTATCCCTTAGGAACGTGTTCATGGACTTGTTATAAATTTCAAGTTCTGTACCTTTCGGTATAATTTTTTCTTAAGTAAAATAAATATTTTGCTATATAGTTATATTTCCTGAAAAGCAGTTACGACAAGTAAATCAAGGGGTTTTCGTGATGTATTTGTTTTCGGTATGTTCTTTATGTTTAGGATTTTAGAAAGAATTACCGTTAGACGTTAGACGTAAAAGAATTTATGTTGAATAGGTGTTAATACGTAAATTATTAATCTATACCTGCTACCTACTATTCATCTACAAAGATATTATTAATATAAACTTATACAACTGTAAAACAGTTGTAACAGTTTAAAACTTAGAATAAAAAATGTAACAACCTTTAATTTTTTGGCGATATATTAACCATATATATGTACATAAAAATAAAAAATGACAGCTCCAATTCGGTCATAGAATCATAGCCAACAGGTACGGTCTTTACCGTTAGCTCTTTAGCTTAAAGGATATAGCTAATTACACTAATTTCCTTCTCATAAAATTGTCTTTATTTTACGTATTATCTTTATCTTCTACCCTTGTTTGCTAACAAAAACGAGTACTATGTGATACATATTAATGAGGTTCACCTACAACAGGCGAAAATTAGGTAAATGTTTATTCATATATGTAAATAACAACATTATCAACGACGAAGGAAGTTGAATTGTTGCTCTGGATGTTTATGTTACGCACAGGGTCTTTCACTTTTGTGAATTAATTTCCTATTCATCAGAGAAAGTTTATTGTTCGGTCAATTGGAGTCTAATAGAGCATTTCGTGTGCAACTGCATATCGCTTGACCAATTGACCAATACTTTATTTGTTTTTTAGCTTCACTATGTTTCCCGCATGTAGCAGTGTAATCAGAGGGAACCTGGGGTTAAGACACTCCGCGCCCCACTTTCCGACGAATTTCAAAGGTATTGCGTATTGAGTGGCGGTACCTAACGGCGCGCTATGTCTCTACACTAAAGCGAAGAAATGAAAATATCATAGTGGAAATCGAACCTACAACCGGTCGCGTTTACACGCATCGTAGTCGCATTTTAGTCACACACTTGTGGCCCGCGCCTCGACTTGCCTCATTTTACACTTTATTTGTTATTAAATTATAAATAATATTGTAGATATAACCGTGAAAATAGGATATTAGTAAATGTTGAAATACTATGTTGTATATATGGCTTATAGAATAAGTTGCAAATATTTGCATAACAACAACTTTATTGCATATATTTTTTATATCTTTATTAAATATTGTTTAGCTATCTAGTCTGTCGAAATGGATGTATAACGCAGAATGAATACAAAATTACTCATTAGGTATTGCTATTTTAAAAAAAACACTGATTGTAAAGTAAGTTAATATTTCAGTCTTTTGTTTACAATATAAGAAAATTCTATATAGCATTAAATCAAAATTGGAGGCCAGTCGAGGCGCAGGGGCACAAATCGACTGGTTGTGGGTTCGGTCCCCACTCGAGGAGATGAAATTTTTACTTAAATTTATATTTCCATTTCTTCGCTTTGGTGTCGAGGCAAAGCGCGACGTTCAGTTCTGCCACTCAACACGCAATGCCTCCAGACTTCGGCAGAAAGTAAAGAAAGGAGTGTCTTAACACTAGGTTCCTTCTACCTACCCTGCTGTGTGCGGGATACAGCGTGAAGCTGAATTTATGCAATAAAAAAATCCTTTAGCTCAGCTTGGAAAAAAATAAATCGTTCTTCTTACCCAAATATAGAATAACCTAGAACTCCACAACCGACGAGCGCAACCAATACGCCGTTACGACTCACGTGTCATGGTAATTGATTGGACCAACATACGCTTACAGTTTTATGTAACGCTTTAAATGGACCACTTTCATCATTTCCTATTTGCAAAATTTAACACTATTATTAATGTGTTTTGTTGCTTGCTGCTTCACTTCATGAAATTGAAATAAAATAACCAAGGCCGGTATTTATAAATCAAGGCTCTCAAGTCTGAAATCGATTTTGAAATGCCGTTTTCATTAATGGATGTTCTGCCAATTAGTAAAGTATTATTATAGTATAGCATTTCAAAAGATGAATATGTAATCAATAAAATACGTAACTTTTATTGGCATATAAAAGAAAATTTGTATGTGAAGATGACGTTCTAAAGATTTATTTTTATAGGTTTCATAACATCAGTTGCCATTTTAAATCAGTACATAATATTGTCGACCTTTACTAAAAGGGAAATATTGTATGGCTCTATCTAATAAGAACCTTTAATTTCTCCTTATTATTTAGTATATGCTATTATTTAAGACTTTTCCTAAATATGCTATTTGCGTTTTATAGTTTCTCATTTGTGTTGTAATTAAGTAATAAAGCCGCATCAAAGTATTTACTTCAACAAGGTTAGGTCAGGGACGCCGCATAGTACGCCAAAAAGTGTTCTACGCGTCCCAGTATAATATATCCGCATTATAATTTATACGAAGTGAACTGAAGAACTTCAATTAATCTTCGTTTTTGCACCTTGAAATATCACATATAGTGTATTTTTATCTTGATTAAAAAGTTGAGGTAAACATAGCGTAATTCTAGACGTGTCTGATAATAAACAATAGTTCCTGCATGTATCATGGAAGGTATAACCTAGTGTCGAGACTCTCCGTTACCCACTTTTTGTTTCATTGAGTTTCGTTTCGTTTAATCTTTGGTAAGTCAAAGCGGGGAAATAGTTCAATCCTCCAGGTAGATATCGATAAATAATTGCAACCGTCGCGTTTTCAGCCAGCTGGTAGTAGTACTCAAATCTTTATCTGAAGTTTGTATATCTTTAATTTATACCAAAACATCAGTCTGCTATTTCACGCTGTATCCCACACGCAGCACGGTAGGCAGAACTTGGGAGCCTTAGTCAGGATTGTTAGAACACTTCGTTCCCATTAAGACCCTTCCTTTCCCCACTTTAAGCCAAATTCTCGAGACAGTGCACGTTGAATGGCGGAAATCAACGCCGCGCTTTGCCACGTTACCAGAGGGAGTAAAATGAAAATATTAATTATTTATTTCGGGAGAATGCCCCGAGTAGGAATTAAAACAAAAAATCATTGTATTTATAGTCGCATTCTGATGCTCCTGCGCAAGTGTCAGTATACGAGTCAAAGATTAAATATAGTAAACAAAACGACATATTACTACCTATTTAAAAAAATAAAACTGTTACTAAACTACGTACTTGTAGTGGTATTCTTAACAGATTGAACAACTGATCAATATGTTTTTCAACTGTTCTAACGGTTAGTACCAAATCAGATCAATTCTTGTTAGGTCCTTGGCCGCTTACTGTTGTTATATTTTTATTTTTACATTTGAAAAATACATATTATTTTAATCTGTAGATTATTACTTTTTTCATTAAATTTTTGTTCAGAAATCGTCACCATGAATCGTTATTACTTTGGGCGATAGGCGCTGATTCAAATCCGTAATTATTCCTTTATTGATGGTCCTCAAAAGTTTGGCAATTTACCATTGCTGTTTTTTATTGAAAAATAAAAGGGATTCCGTCGCAAAAGAGCAACGAAAACGTAAATCAAATCACTGTCGTATCACGTTTCATTGATGAAGACCGGCAAGCGCAGAGTAAAGCGACAGGGTAAAAGACTAGTTGCTGTTTGGCGCGCTGTGTAAGAGGACGTGTTGTTATAGAGTCTTCTTTCCCGTAGAAAATAATATAAATATCGTGATTTAACAATATTTGTGGGTGATTGTTATGTGTTTGACTTTAATTTGTGCGTTTCTATCGGCTTATGTGATTAACGTCTACGCTTTATAAGGTATTTATCGTTTTATGTATATTTTAAACGTTAACTCGACGTATAGTGTAATAGCCCAATGGTGTGAATAAAATACTATGGCATTTTTAACCGTTTTTGTTCTTTTTTAAAAAAAAAACCAAGAAATTATGAACCATATTGTACGTTGAAATATAACCCCGAATAAAGTAAAAGATGAAGCCTCAATTTAGAGCTCATGTTTTAACGCCGGTCGCACCATTTCTAGCAGTGCGTAGGCGGATGTTCGAGGGGGTTTTTTTTGTAATAGTAATATCTTCCTTGAGGCCAGCCGTGGCGCAGCGGCACGAGGTGTGACTGTAAAACCGACTGGTTGTGGGTTCGATCCCCACTCGAGGAGATGAAATATTTACTTAAATTTATATTTCCATTTCTTCGCTCTGGTGTCCAGGTTAAGCATCTTCATATTACAAAATTGGGTGGTGAATATCTCGCTATATTATTTTGAAAAGGAGATCTGTATTGGCGAAATGTTTTGAAAACTTCGCTCGTGATTAATTTTGTATGCAGCTATTTGCAAAATACTTGCTTAAAACGACTTCTGATAAGTTTCTAACTTTCTCGTAAAAGCAATTTTCATTAGAAACTGACTTAAATCTAGATATTAACGTAAAGTTATTATAACCTTAACTGCCTTTATTTTTTGTTTTGAAGATAGACGATACTAAAGACATTAAATTCAAATTAAACTTCCATTTAAATTGTTTTTTGTTCATATCAAGACAATAAATTATTTTAACTCAACCCTTTCAAGTCAGGTAAGTTTCTCGTTCTACAGTACTAAACCGATAAAAAATTAAAAAACTTCAAAGACCTTGCCTGCAGTAACAATACATTACCTGCGTATTTACTTTTTTTACAATAAATAAAAATTTTACCTTGATCTTTGATGAAAGACTTGTTTATCGACTTATTTAAAAGATAAAGATATACCTTTATCTTTTAATATATGTAATAATTAATAATATTAGGTTTGTATCTATCTATCATAATATCTGGAATATTTTCTAAAGCTTTATAAAGTACAATAAGTATTAAAAAGGTTTTTTTTTAAATTTATAGGTTATGATTACGACTTCAGTGGATATGAAGAATGTGTATTAAATAAATTGAATTTGTACCTCCATTTCAATTCCTCCTTTTTCGATGTGTCTACCACGCGATGATAGTGAATTGGAATCCTTTTCCTTAGAATACATTTAAAATATTTTCGTTTAGCTCATCTACAAATATTATGCAAAATACTCCATAATATTTGCCTTTCTATATTTCTAAGATTGAAATGATTTTTCACCATATTGCTTTTGTTGACTAAAAAATGCGTACGCCGGATAAAACGCGATAAGTAATCAATACGTATTATAAAATTCAATTTGTTTGTTATCGCCTCCACTGAAATAAAAGTACATAGATATCTAGTAGCACTAGGAGCAACTTTTCTACACCATGATTTATATTTACTACGAACCTAGCTATAGATAGCTGCATAGATTTTACTTTTGATTATTTTCTTCGCGAGTGAACAATGCGCAAAATTTTATAAAGTCCAATTTCCGGGTGGCCACGACTCGTTAATCGTACTGTACTTTTGGTGTAACAATAAAATAACAATCAGCTTTACGCTGTAACCCGCACACAACAGGTTAGGCAGAGGGAACCTAGTGTTAAGACACTCTGTTCCCCACTCTGCCGAATTCTGGAGGCATTGCGTGTTGAGTGGCAGAACTCAACGCCGCGCTTTACCTCGACACCAGAGCGAAGAAATGGAAATATAAAACTAAGTAAATATTTCATCTCCTCGAGTGGAGATCGAACCCACAACCAGTTGTGAACCTGCGCCACGACTGGCCTTTGGTGTAACAATCAATGTATTTATGTGAACTCTGCAGCGCATTTTTTTAAGCATATCAGGCAACTGCTAACAATGCTAACAATCTTGAATATATTTTCAAGTTATCGTCACAAAATATAGATAAGCAATAAATATCACCATCAATTCACATCGAACGCAAATCTCATGATAAACCTGTCGTCGTACTATTGGATATTATCGCAAGTAATGATAGAATATTCTAGGCGTAATGACTGGTGACTATGTTGTTTCCTTTTTTTGTATTAAATAAAGCATTACAAACATTTGGTAAATTCAATATTACCATATATGAACGTCGCCGTGGCGCAGTAGGACAGGGTCTGTATCCGGCTGTAAAGCAATGATTGTGGATGCGGTTCCACTAGGAAGAATGATGGTCACTAATTATGATTACTTTTGAGAAATCTAACGAATTGAATATACCCATATTCATTATTTTCATATCAGACGCCATTGTGGTAATAGTTTTGCATTTTTTTATTTTTAAAATACATATATGTATCTATTACCAAAACATATACCTACATAAACCTATCACGTATATTACAAATTAAATACCCTGATATTTTTTAGTGAGGTAGTAGTGGGTTATTATACTAAATTCTTCGATATATTGTAGTAATAATATATTTTAATTTCCTTTTTTTTTCAATATATCTAACTGACAAGATTGTCAATGTCAAGCCAGATACTATTGGGAGTAAATTTTTTATTAGAGCAAGTAGTATCAAGTATACGGAAACCGCAAACGGTATCACCACACGCATCATCGAAGATTGCATATAAAATAAACATGCATGTGCCATAGAAATGTTTTATTAACAATTTTATTTAACCTTGAAGTCTATTTCTGCGTGACCTTCGTGGGTATTCTTCTAGCGTTACGGACTTGAATAGCCGGTGAATGTACCCGATCAAAAGGAGGGCATTTTTTTCATACATTTCTAGTTACTAATATAAAAGTAAATCGATCCATAAATTATATTATAAATATTTTTTTTATAATAATCTCAACAAGGGATCTTGATGAGCACCTATTTAAATATGCTCTTTTACTATAGCCCTGTTATATTCTATTAACTAAATAAAATTGAAAATGTAACATATAATAGGTATGTAGGTACATATATAAAAATATCATGAAAATATTTAAAACGAGTTACTTGATCGTTTATACAGACTCATTACTTCTATCTACACTGAGTGAATTTTAATGAAATCATTTTATTTATGTATTAGAGGTTGTATTATGTTTGTACTGTAGGCTATTATGTAAAGATTTTATTTAGTATGGCAGGAAATATGCAAATATAAAAATAGATACTATTAGTATAATAAGTGAAAAAAATACATAATATGAATTATGACACAGCACTGATATTTTTGTTAACCCTAACTATAAGGACTAAGTTCGGTAATAAATTTTGTCGTTAATAAAAGATGAAGAAACCGCACTATTCTATTACTAGTTATTTCCTTTAGTTTATCTACATTATTGAAATCATTATATCAAATAATTTATTGCCCTTAGTGGGAATCGAACCCACAGCTGTCGTGTTAACAGTCGCACTCTTGTGCCCCTGCGCCACGACGACCTCTTCGTGTTGTTTATTTTCCTTTAATTTTATTAGTTCCTCCGGTTTCCACATAAGGAACTACAACGTAAAATGCAACAATTCGTCATCGTTTGACTCATTCTCAGACTCTATAAGAAGTGTGTTAATATAATAATTTTTATATAGCTTGAGGTTACCCTGTTTTTCTTTTAAACGTTTTTTTTCTTTTCTACACAATTGTTTATTGGTAGAAAACAATAAAAATACTTTTTTATAGATCTACAATAATTATGATGAGAATAATTACAATAATTCTAAAACACACAACATGTATAGAGACACAAGGGACACGGTCGCGGCATCGCCCGCTTGAACTACTTATTCAACTATTTATTTACTAATCGGAATCACTTTCGTGTTCTTATGTGTGTTGTATATCAGGGATGCTTTTTTTATCACCGGAGAAAGACGCGAATGCCAATTGCAGGCGGTGTCTAAAAGGCGCGGGCTTGAGTCGAGACGATGCTATATACTAGGAGCGCTTTTTTTTAATGTTTATTTATTTAATTTTTTTTCGGATAAAGACACATAAGCGAATTTTTGAAGGAGGTTAACAAGTGGCGTGGGTATGATGCGTGATTTCGACTTGCTAAGTCAAATTTTTTATACGTTTCCTAAATATTTTTCTTTTTCAATTGTGGGACAACACTTTACACATCATCTTTTAAGATATACAATTCTTCAGTACATTTTTGCAAGCGACTTCCTTACAAATTTCCATCCTGTATTCTAACGCGAAAAAAGTGGTATATGTATGTCCTTGTTCAAGATCAAATCAATGTCTATACAAAGTTTTACCAAAATCCGTTCAATGGCTTACAAAGAGAGACAAAGAAAAAACAGACAGACAAATATAGTTAGTTTCCTATATATTTTTATAATATACATATTACATATAAATGTATATGAACTAATATAAACAGACAACATTTACTATCTAAATGTCAGGATCGCGGAATCTGACCACTGCCACGCTGTTATTATGATTTGCAAACGGCATTAAACGCAATTCTCGACAAATACCAATACGAATACTTTAGGCGCGCGCGTGTTGTTTAATATTTGATATGGGAAGAAGGGAATACAGTCTCAAAACTTGTAATTATATCTCTTATTTTAAGGATCTTCCGCGGAAAATGGAGCTGACTGTTAATACAATAGCTATGGGTTCGATTCCGACTTCGATTTAAGTTAGTCTCTGTTATAACTATAGAAGCTTAAATATTATTTATGCTATTCGCACAAGTTTCAACATGCATATTGTTATATCTTAATATGAATACATATATTATATTGCCTATCGTCACTTTTCATATTTACAATACGTTGCGTCATATAACGACGATGATTGTCATAAATATATAGAATCTACAAGTTTTTGTATGATGTGTTATGCCCACACAACATGACATATCTAATATAAAATTAACGAAGGGGTATATAATATTATGTATTATATATATATATATATATATATATATATATATATATATATATATATATATATATTGTGTAGGTATATATACAATATATATGCAAAGCCTCCAGGATTCAGTGGAAAATGGGGGACGGAAGTGAATTAATGGGAACGGAATATCATAATACTAGGTGCCAAGGTTCCCTATTTTTTTAAATATTTATTTATTTTGATTTTGTAAAATAAAGTATTGTAGGTATTAATTGTATGTAAACAATAATGCAATTAATATATATGATAAGGAAATTAGATATAATATTAATTAAGAAAGGGAACGGATCAAGTGTCTGTAGTGTTTAGTAATAATAATAATAATAAGAAAAAAGGTCCCTCTGCCTACCATGCGATGTGTGCGATGACCAGGATACAGCAAGAATCTAAACAATTGAGAAAAAACGATGAAACGGTTTCATTACTTATTGTTCTATTGAAGCTTCCTCCAACAACTCCCCAACGGAAGGATAAGCTCGATTTGCATCCTCATAGTGTTACATGACAATTTATATTTATTACTGACATATTGATATTATGTGCAAGTTGAATAGTTTTGCAGTATAATATTTTTGTAATGTCGTCATTATAAAGTTAAATTATAAAAATATAGATATTACTTAGTAAGTGATACCAGTAGATAGTTACTTATTTAGAAAACGTATAAAAATTTAAACGTTGCGGGACTCGAACCCGCGCCTCCTGGAAAACAAGAGACCAGGCGCTCTGACCACTAAGCCATACGTTCCCATCAAGCTACGTCGAAATTTTTATACGCTTGTTACAACTTATTTATGTCGTTAGCAGTCGGTTAAGTATTTTCCTTTCCTAAGTGTGGATTAACACTTTAAAAATGTTAAAAACAGTAGATTGTTTTTTTATACATATATCAGTTAGTTCATAAATAAATTGACCCACAAATATTAGTTTATTTACCAATTTGTATCTTTTTTTCAACATTCACAGTATTTCTTACAAAAGATAAAGATAATGGTAGAAATACTTACATTAAACTAAACATTATGTAAGTAACTGCTTAAGGAAGGAAAGAGAGTCGTTCATAAATTCTTGTATACAAGACAATCAATGTAGAGGACACATTTGTTTGTGTAATACCTACATACATACTTATATTCGTATTTACAAGTGTCAGTGTGTGAGACTTCCTACGTAATTAGGCAGTACAGAACATAAAACATATATTTTCAAGATAAGTAATTGATGTATGTAATTTTTTTTCCAGCTTCACTTTCAGGCCAGTCGTGGCGCAGGGGCACAAAGTGTAACTGTAAAACTGATTGGTTGTGGGTTCGATCCCCACTCGAGGACATGAAATATTTGCTTAAATTTATATTTTTATTTCTTCGGTCCGGTGTCGAGGCAAAGCGCGGCGTTGAGTTCTGCCGCTCAACACGGAATGCCTCCAGAATTCGGCAGAAAGTGCGGAACGGAGTGTCTTAACACTAGGTTCCCTGTGTCTACCATGCTGTGTGCGGGATACAGCGTGAAGCTGATTTTTTTTATTTGATGATTTATTCCGGATAGCCGACAAAAGAACAAGATATTTTATTCTTCACTGTCTGACTGTCCTGATTTAGAAAATTGCATATTAATTATGTAACTCAGCGCCGCAATTTGCGTTCCTGCAACTGGAGGAATTAAAAAAAAGTAAGTCATCGCGATCAGAGTTGAAAAATTTTGAGTGAACGGCCTGAACCAATATAAAAAAAATATGATTATAGAATAGCTTTAAAGCTTTATTTATTGAAAAATTTAAAATAAGCAATATAAAAACCAGCCACTAAGACCTAAACATTAATTACATTCTGATTGATAAATGTAATTTTTAATTGGAAGACCGTTTTAATAGGCAAATCAAAAACGATTACTTCAATGTTTTTTTTAATCTTCATATATCTATTATTTATTTATTTAAATAACTTTTTTTATAAAGAACTTAGTGGTATTTCCATTTGTTTATATCACGCATTATATGCAAACCACGCGCAGTAAAACTCTTTTTTCTAATTTTAGACGCGTAACGTAAATCACCAGATTTCACATTACGTATGACCCACTGGCATCATTATTTCTGTTTCAAATTTACTTCTTGCTTCTAAGAAAACCAGTGTGGCTGAAAGAATTACAAATTGCTTTTACTTTTAAGTGCCAAGCTTAATAAAGATTGTTTACTTGAAATATTTCTTTTTACTGAGGTACTTATTCCATGAAAAGCTTACCATTTTAAGAAAATAATTTTATCGTAACATCTTTCTTTAACAGTCAGATTTTTTAATTTGGAGAATTATTATATTTTTATAATGTATATTAAATATTTATCAAACACACTTACTTATGCTTAAACAAATTGAAATCAAGATTATGAGCCTGCTTAAAATATAAATAAATGTATTTTCGAAAAAATATTCATATTCGCTAAAAAGATTTTAGACAAGTTGCAATCTATGACAAAAACAGACCGCTTACAATAAAATTAAAAAAATCAGCTTCGCGCTAAATCCCACACAGCAGGGTAGGGCACCTAGTTTTGAGACACTCCGTTCCCCACTTTCCACTGAGTTCTGGAGGCATTGCTTGTTCAGTTGCGGAAATCAACGCCGTGCTTTGCCTCTTCACCAGAGCGAAGAAATGAAAATATAAATGTAAATAAATATTTTATTTTTCTGAGTGGAAATCGGACCCACAACCAGTCGATTTTATAGTCACACTATATGCCCCTGCGCCACGACTGGCCACTACACTACACTATTGAATGATCTATTTTTATATTTGACATATACATAGGTACTTATTAAAAAAATATTATAAGCGAAATGAGTTTTTACTAAAAAAAAGAACATATCATGCTCCAATTAATTTATCTTCCGTCATACGTGATGAGATTAATATTGCGGCATATCGAAATATAGGTACCTAGATATATATTATATAGGTGAGTGAGTAAATACTATTTAATAAACAATATTTTAATTACTTTCGTAGTTTACTTTACTCGTATTTATATGTTCAACAGTTGACCGTGTGGCCTCTAAGTTCAGCTTCAGATCCCACTTGGCAACGTAGAATTCTAAAATGAAAAGAAAAATAGCAACAACTTTTAAATGGACAGGAAGGTAAAAGTGATTTGTCACTAACTTTTCTGTTGTCTTTACTAAGTATCGAATTTGTTACAATGCTTGATAAATAAAATACTTGGGTGACAAAGCTTAATTTGGGAACCGTCCATGCCCAAATTAGGCTAAGTTACGTTATCTGTGATGATGAGATAATTAAAGATAAACATGCATGTACATATATTTGGCATACATACACGTGCTCTCCACTCCCTGTCCATTTTTATAGCATTTTGATCATTGAAGTTTAGTACTTTCAAATCTACTACCCTCAGATGCAATTAACCACTACTTTAAAATACATATTTTTTTGCTTTACGCTTTATATTCCCTAAACCTTTGAAAAGATCTAGTATTAAGACACTCAGTTCTCCGCTTTCGAATTCGAGACAGCAAGTACGTGCTAAGTAGCGGAACAACGTCGCTCTTTGTCTCAGGGACAGAACACCCTAACTGGTAGTTGTAAAAGCCAATAGGGCTAACAGCATCAACCTCAAGTTCGAAAAAAAACAATAAGTAGTAAGACACTGCTTACTGTTTCACTGCGCCACAATGGCCTCAAACATAAAAATATCACGTAGATATATCTATTGAGGCCAGTCGTGCCAAAGGCACAAGCGTATTATTGTAAACAATAGGTCGTGAGTTCGATTTCCACTCAAGCTGAAAGTATCTTAATCCGAAAAGAGTATCTTGACACTAGGTTCCTGGGTTCCCTACAATATAACGTGAAGCTAAAAAAAACATATATATCGACATAATTATACGCATATCTATATAATAAGCGACACCTATACTTAAATCTGGTGGAGTTAATGTTTACCGTACAGCCACTGCGCTCGTCCGATGTAACTGAAGTAGCTAGAATTAATTGCACTATTTGAAGTGTCATTGACATCGCGAATGCGTGCTTTGAACCGAAGCCAAACATAGTTTGAGGAGACCGTTTATTTTTACGGAGACATTGGTAGGTAGGTATATGTATAGGTATACGGTTGACACGCACGTTACACGATACGATTTAGATTTAAGAATTTAGAGCAGGGGTTCCCAATCTTTTTTTGATCAGGGACCACTTTTATAGAATTCTTGTTAGCAGGGACCACTTTGTAGGTATAATAAAAATTCATCAATAATTAAACAAAAAAATTAATTTCAAAGTCAAAAGTTAAAAAAATAATCTGACATTTTGTATGATGGGTGTGTGATTTTTTTTAGTAAATATTAAAAATCAATGAATTTCAAAGCATATTAAATTTAAATGTCATAATATTTTGTGTTTTACTGAGGAAACAACTTAACAGTAGGCAGCCTTTGCTCAAACACCAAAATTTTAAATCATTCACCCATATTTTAGTTGCTGCGGACCACTACTGGTCCACGGACCACTGGTTGGGAACCGATGCTTTAGAGCAAATTGTCGTTTAATGAGATGAGATTTCACGCTTCTGTGATGATGAGATATTTGATTTCGAAATTGTTTTGTATATTTCCTTGTATGTTATTCTTGTTATTTGCTAAAAGACAATTACTATTACTGTCGCAAATTTATATTTTATTTCCACCTAAATGTTCGACGCTTATATTATAACTTTCTTTGTGTGAACTAGAAAACGTAAGCTTGTGTCTTTTTTTCGTTTCCGTAGATGCAAAGATGCCAAGCAACAGATGTATTCGTTCAGTAGTTCCGATTGTGTATTCTCTGGCTGTCTGATGTTTCTTAGTAAAATTTATTTTTATTTTTTTGTTTTGTTTTCAGCTTCACGCTGTATCCCGCACACAGCACGTAACCTAATGTTAAGACACTCCGTTCCCCACTTTCTACCGAATTCTGGAGGCATTGCGTACTGAGTGGCGGAACTCAAAGCCGCGCTTTGCCTCGATACCAGAGCGAAGAAATGAAAATATAAATGTAAATAAATATTTCACTTCTTCGAGTGGGGATCGAACCCACAACCAGTCGATTTTACAGTCACACGGCATAGTACACTTATTTGTTGCAATGACGTAATTGCAGTTTTCTTAGGAAAAACAATTTGAATAATTTATCAATGTATGCTAAAAGACGATATTTACGAACCTTGATTTCGTCTCCTGCAATATTTCAAAGCGTCATTTTTGCACCAAATAACCGATATGTATATATATAGAGGCCAAGATGATTTATTGGAATATTCAGAGTTCAAACTTTCCTTTTCGCAAGAGTTCTATAAACTAAATATAACCTCCAAGACATTGTTGAAATGGAACGAGCGACCAGTACGCTATATTTACGAATACAAATCTCTTTCATCTAGTTTAATTTATATTATTTGTGTTCTATAAACATCTAAATATCGAATGACACTGTAGTACAATTGCTATGTATGGGTCGAGCTGTACACGCATTGTTACATGAAAAATGTTTTTTTTTAAATTTCACAAAAAAATATTAAATTATAAAACATAGAAAAGTGATTCAAGAGCTAATAAAGTTTACACTTTACATATCTTCGTTTGTCCGTTTTAGTTAGACGCAATCAATGGGTTTTACAATTCAACACTAATTATTTATATAATACAACACTAATAAAGGATGGTCGTGTCGGCTTATTTATTGCATTTGCAACCGAATTTTAGAGAATTCTTTTAAAGGAACTTCAAATAAAACAAAATAATTAAACGGATATAACCATTTTTATGCTTGTATTTATATATAAATATTATCGGTGCTACAACTTACGTGCCTCGCCTAACGTTTTAATCTACAACTGTTGAACCCGCTCCAGTATAAACTGTGTATTTATTGTGACACTTTTGTTAAAATATATCGTAATTTTCGGTTGACTACCCGAAGTATTTCTGAGTTTTCAGTATTGTTTTCTAAATATTATCAATGATTAAAATGTATATGGGAATTTACATTCACCATTTTAATATTTGAAAGTTTCAGATATTATGATATGAAATAAATTCTTCTAATTAAAACTAAGTAAAGTCCTATGTATCAATTTCAAAACAGATGTTTCCTATGGAATATTAAGGTTTTTTTTCAACTCTGTCATTGTATTTTAATGTTCGATTGTTTGTACATTTTCTAATTAAAATTTTGCTGTAATAAATTTGTCAACATTTTATATCCAACGTCTTTTGCATTTCCTGGTAGGTAACAGAGTTTAACGTCGAAATACGTTTAACTAGACTGGGGTAAAAAGTCTTAAATAAATACAAAAACCCGCCGATGTTGAATGAAATGTAATACAATGGGTACTAAATACGTACTCAAGTTATTTTCCCATAATAACAGGTTTTCCTATAACTCTGACTATACTGAACGCCATATTAGAGTACAATGTGGTCACGCAAGGTCGCAAGTTCGTCTACCGTCGAAGTTTGTATTCAAAAACAAATATTTATTCCGCCCGGTTCTCCATAAACCGTTATGTGGACTGTCCGTTCTTGACATTATAGTTGGTATTATTATTACTGCGTATTGTTAAATATATTTACATAGATACAACTCCTTTTATATTTTTTTAAAGGATTAGGAGGATGTTTGACTTATATACAGTTATATATAGTGTTTATGTACATTTATATATGTCCGTCGATTTCTTCGTCGTTTGTGAACTGATTTCAAAAATCCTTCCTTTTTGTTATTTTTTTCTTTCATGATAATTTATTTGTACTCACTACTACATCTCATTTAATATATGTCTAGAAATATAAGAAGTTTCACTAAACACATTAAATTCAATATTCTTTTAATGTGACTTAAAACCACATCTAATTTTGTTTAATGTTTTTGTGATTTTATTTATTGATCTTGTAAATGTATATTGTTATTATAAATGAATAATTCCAATTTTACTTTTACTATATGTATAGATAACGAGATTAATCTTATTTATATTATAGATGGGTCGTTGGTGTGAAAGTGGTTAACTAACAAAAAAAGTGCATATACAATTAGTATTCCTAGTCATTATGTTTTATATTCGCTAAAGTCATTTTATATTGCTATATAACAATATAATACAATATCATACATAATATCTATACTTTGTTTAAAAGTATAGATATCATATTATAAAACTGAAAAGTTTGTGTGGGTGATCGCGCGAATCTCAGGAAGTACCTATTAATTAATTCGAATTGAAAAAAATCTTTTTGTGTGGTATAATCAATTTGTTTAAGAAGACTATAAGCTCCATATCATCAAGTTAATAGTTTCAATGCAACGCACTTTAACTGCATGAATGTGTCATGCCAATGTGTCATATTCAAAACTCTTTATTTAGTTCCATTTCAATACGCCGGCCCAGTCGCTAGTAGAAGATAGTTAAATATATATACAGGTATTATATACATAGCGTCAAAAAAGTAATAAAAAAATTAAACTTTAAAGCTAAGAAAATAAAATGAGCAATTATTGTCAAAAGTGGTTTCAAGTCTCAAGGGCATGCTCTGATTCATTTTTGGTGTCTACTGTCACTTCCTTTGGTCAATGCCAGCCATTGTCTTGTAAAAGCCGAAACAGCCTTGAGTGCCGGAGATAATATCACTATGATTTACTTAAAGTTAAAGTCCAAGGCATAATAGAATTATTTTGTGCGTAGATATGTTAAATGTACATGTTAGTAAACAGACCAACAACAGAGAAAAACAGGAGAGGTTCTCTTCAATATATGATGTTTTTGTATATTTACCATTTTGGTATAAAAAATAAACACAATTTGCTACCAAAAATAATGGATTTTAAAAAGTGAAAAGGTATGCAAGTATTAAACAAAATTATAAATGTTCAATTCGTACTAGTTACACAGTCTCCCATCGTCTCACCGTCTTCCCTTCTCTAGTAAGCTAAGATATACTAAAGCAATCAAGAATACCTACCAAAAAATATACTTGTTTTTTATAGCTGGATCCTATATGTATCCATCATAAGTTGAGGTCCGTTGACAATGTATAAAAAGTTGAGTTATCAAAGGCTTCTAAATTGGAAGTTCTATTATATTCATGAAAGTCAAATCGTCTTGTAAAATCTCTAAACAATTTTGGCCTTAAACTGTGTTAGGCTTTTAATATTATTATGTATTATACATATATTTTATAGGATGATTTTCAAAAACAAATTAACATCTCTTAAGGGGATGGGGATCCTGAAACGTGACTAATCTTTCTTTTAGAGGAAATACGTTTTTAGAAATGACGTTCAGCAAAATCTTTGCCAATATATAAAAAACCGGATAAGCTTTAGTCGGACTTGTCTATCAAGAGTTCCGTATAAAAATAAGAGGTCTCGAGCTTTTTCTGATATTCAGGCTTAGCGTAGCCAGAGCCCTTTAACTTTAAACGACCATATCTTTTAAGTAAACGTAGAAATATATTTTTCATCCTTAAATGATGGGCCCGTAGATCTAGATATATAGTTTGAATTTCAACTTGATATCTCCAAGCAATCATGAGATAAAAGTTCTTGACAGACAGACAGAAGGACAGACAACAAAGTGATGTTATAAGAATTCCTTTTTTCCTTAAGAGATACGGAACTCTAAAGAGAGGCAAAAATAACAGCAATAAGAACAAAATAATTTACTTGCAACAGTTTCAATAACATGTTATTTAGTTTTTGTCGAAACGCTCAAATTTCATAGAGTAAAAAAAAGTTTTAAATTGAGCTGTACATAATATTGGAAGAAACTTAAAATATATGTAATATGTTATGTATATTTTTTTACTTCATACATCTTTTGTATGACTTTAGGTAGCTTACTTTACTTTTTTACATTCATTTAAGCTATTTAAATCAGCTTCACGCCGATCCCGCACACAGCAGGGTAGGCAGAGGGAACCTAGTGTTGAGACACTCCCGTTCCCCACTTTCTGCCGAATTGCGTGTTGAAGGCATTGCGTGTTGAGTGGCAGAACTCAACGCCGCGCTTAACCTCGACACCAGAGCGAAGAATGGAAATATAAATTTAGGTAAATATTTCATCTGCTCGAGTGGGGATCGAACCCACAACCAATCGGTTTTACAGTCACACCTCGTGCCGCTGCGCCACGACCGGCCTCATTTTTATTTTTTTTAAGCTATTTAGTAATATATTTTTCAAATAGTATTGCTACATAATCTCTTGTTTATCGCTTGTTACGCAACGTGTAATATCTTAACGATGTGCTCGTGCCGTTCACAACTTCTCAGAGACTGTCATAGTAATGAGGCTCACATAAATTTGCATTGCAGATAGGCTCTTTAAGAGAAGCATTAGACGCAAATAACTTAAAATTTAAGAAATTACCTAAAAAGTAAAATATTGTCCAATTTGTACCAAAATGGACTGGATATGGAATACATGTTTTTTTTTTTATTTTGACATGTTAAAATGTATATATTTTTCCTTTTTTAATTATCTTGTTTCTTGTAACCGATTACTTAAATAAATTATAGATTATAAATTATTAGAATTTATTATAATTTACATTAAATTATAGATTATAATTTATTTAAGATGTGACACAACATTGAAAATTAATGAATGTTCAGAAAAGAGTCACACAGGTTGCTTCTTATTCGTATGATTATTTTTAAATATTGTGACATCTGTCGAAGGTGGCCTTATTTATGTATCTATCGAAGACTTATCTTATATTGAAGGTGATCTTAAATTTAAATATATATAATTTTAAAATGTTGCTTTTGTTGCAGTTATGTATATATCTGGCTGTTATCAATGATTGTGGGTTTAATTTCTCAATAAAATGCGTTTATTCAAAGTACGTCGTTACATTCTGTTATAAAACAAGTAGCTTCTAAATTATCTATATTACTGATATCAGTAATACTCTCTGGTAGTGTGTTCGATCTCCACTCGAGGAATGGATATATTTATTTTAATTTTGATTTTCTTCGCTCTGGAGTTGAGGCGAGCGCGGCATTAAGTTTCGCCACTCAAGACGCAATGCCTCGAGAGTTCGGCGGAAAGTGGGGAACGAGGTGTCTTAACACTAGATTCCCTCTGCTTCCCCTGCTGTGTGCGGGATACAGCGTGAAGCTAAACAAAACATTAAAATACGGAAGATATATTTTTTAAATGAAGTTTAAAACTCAATTATTAACTAGAACGTAGATATATTATAGCTTAAGCAAGTACATACATGTATATATTTCCAAAACATGATAGGCCGGAAGCTGACGACAAAAAGACTGAAACCATCTAATTTCAACTCCCGCACACGACACACAATACTCGGCCTTAATCTGTCATGCACACTCCCTAATGACAGTAGCCTTCGCGAAAACCAACCAAATGCGATCCACCTCTATCACAAGAGAAATAAGGATTAGTTTTGTATGTTTTTTTATATATTTGATGAAATTTTAAACATGGTCTGCTTAGTGTGTATTGTAGTGCCGTCATGCGATGTAGCAATAGTGTACAATGTACCGCATATCAGTTACACTCCGATTAAACGACCTCACAAGACCTCTATAGCGTGTTGTGTTACCAGCTGGAAGCTTTGCATTCGGAAATATGTTCAACGATATGACGCCGTGATCGCTTATTTGCATTTATTTAATTATATTTTTCTTGTATGTATTTCGTGTCTGAATGAGATGGTTGTGGGTTCAATACGTACTCGTCGAACATCGAAATAAATGTCTGTAATTTTAACATTTTTAAAGTATTGTTCCCCACTTAGGAAAGAAAAACCGACGTTAGATATGTATAAAAAAATAACGTAGCGGGATGTGAACCTGTATCTCTTGAAGGCCACCCGAACGCTTTGATGCTTCCACAAGGTACAGTTTCATATCCCGACGCTCACATGTTTGTACGTTTTTTTAAATTTAATGTAAATAGTACACTTAACTTTCTCTACCTCTCTTGTTTATAATATAAAAAAAAATGTAAAATATATTCAAGTATACAAACAATTTGTTCAAAGAGATAAGAACGAATAAAAACTACCTTTAAAATAAAACATATTTTCAAGTCAAGTTAAACAGTAAACTCCAATGATTCATGGATATAATAATATAGTATATATAATCGTTATGTTTTACCTCATCTTCCTTATGGTGTAGTCGTGCGTGTTAATTCACCGTGACTCACTTTATTTCACTTGTAACGTGAAGAACATAGTGTTATTAGGGTTTCGTACCCAAATTGTAAAACGAACCCTATCACTAAGACTGTCTGTCTATCCGTCTCTCACCAGGCAGAACAGAGAAAGTAAGACAGTTGAAATTTTCACATTATGTAATTTTGGTAAATTAAAATAAATATATAAGGGGGCTTCCATGTAATGATTTTTATACATAATGGTACGGAAGCCTAAGTGAAGAGTTCGACTCGCACTTAGCCGATTTTTTTATATATATATTACCTAATTTTGTTTATATTGCCAAATCTTTTACTATGAATTTACTTTAAATTCAGTTCTACAAAAACGGGTGGTTACTGGCTTCTAGAAAAGTGCTATTTTAAAAACATTACACACACACATAGTGCTTTATTTGTATATAAAAAAAACTACACGTATCCTGATATAATATTGTGAACAGTTTCAATTTAAAATCTATATCTATACTTGTATTATTTTTGTACTTTAATCACTAAGGTTCCGGGTGACTGGAGTGAGTCTCTTATCGGCCGGATGCAAGACAGGCTTTTAATTTGAACCGAAGTGCCGGATATTAAGCGCTGAGAGCGAAGAAAATTATGAACGTTATAAAGAGAACTGAGTGAAATAAAACGGCATGTTTTACTTTTTAAGTTTTTAAAAATTATTATAATTAATATGGAGAAATGAAATGAAAATAAATATTTAATAATAAGAGCTAGGTTCAACCTTTTCAGGTTCTCTGTTCACAGGTGTTACGACTATAGTACGTTGGAGTAAGATCGGTGATAGAGCAAGAACGTACTGATATAATTAGGCATAATTTTTTAATGTCATGAATATATTTTTTCTCACCATCTTAACCAAAGACCAGTGTTCGGTGAAGCCAAATACCAACTATCTATGTGATAAAGATAATTATAAATTCTTATTTTCAGTATTGTTTTTTCATATAACGTTTGTTTATAAACTTGGGAACCTAGTAGTAATACACTTCGCTTCCAATAAGGGAATTCGTTCCCCACTTTCTGCCGATTTCTTGAGGTACTGCGTGTTGAGTGGCGGAACTCATCGCCGCGCTTTCCCTTCTTACTGAGTGAGGAAAAGGAAATATTAAACAATGCATTCCACCGAGCGGTAATTGAACTTACAACCGTCGCGTTTACAGTCATCTTGTGCCCCTGCGTCACGACGGCCTCTATAATGTAAGTACTTACGGACGTAATAATTAGTTAAAATAAAAATATATATCTTCTTTTATTTGAACAAGTGTCTAGTTGCGGAATCATTACATATTTCGAAGGTTATTGCCATTGAGTATTGGTGAGGTTAATTATGTTAATGTTACATTTGGATGTAAGGGGCCGTTCAAGTATTACGTAAGCAGTTTTTTTGCAATTATTGACACCCCCCCCCCCCGCCCCCCTCCCCTATGTCATCAAAAATAAGTAATCCTCTTAAAAATATTTAATTGAAAACGTCAAAAATAAGCAAACTCAAGACCCCCCCGCCCCCCTACAGTGCTTACGTAATACTTGAACGGCCCCTAACAGTTGAATATTTGTTTTGTTGTTCTTTAACAGTACCACACTATCTCACTATCCAAAATGAGAAAATCTATATCTACAGATATACAGATATAGATTTTATTTTATTGGATTTATTATATAAGAATTATATTAACATTATAAAACCGAAGAGTTAGTTTGGTTTGATTCACTAAAGTCTTAGGAATTATTAGTTCGAAATGAAAAATTGTTTTTGTGTCATACAGTCAATTCGTCGAGGAAGGCTTTAGACTATGTTACAAGGTATATACGAGTATGAATTATTATATCCAAATCTTAGTTATTTCCATTTGACCACGAGGGAAAAGCTACAGTTATACAGTACAGTTACAGTTGTATTGTTTGATGGTCCATTAAATCACATGACATGAAGCCTTCCCATTTTTATAAATTTTGAAAAAAATTTTAAAGACTTAATTTAGAGTTAAAAACGATTTTACAAATATTTTAAAAAGTCTACCTTTATACAGAAGCGTAAATTCTTATTTGACGTCAATCGTCAAATAAGCTTATGCTTGTCCTCAGCTAATGCACTTAATGGTTCCTTTCTAATGTAGACACAAGGTCGTCCTGGATATCTAATGAAGGGTAGAGCGAGACACGCTGAAAAACGATAATTTGGTACACAAAAAGTAGATTACACAAGCCATTGAGTAACTAAATTACAATGTAATGATTTTAGTGGAAGATGGCAACAAATAACATGTGATCATTATTCCGTAGATATCTATTTGATGTTTGTTTTTAAACTTAAACATAACTTAAGGTTGAGGCCGTCGTGGCGCAGCGGCACAGAGTGGTGGCTGTGTAGACGATAGTTGGGAGTTCGATTCACATTCGGTATTTGAATTGTTTTCACTTTGTCGCTCTGGAAACGAGATAAAGAGCGACGTTGACTCGATGTTTCAAAATTGGACTGAAGGTGGGGACCGAAATTTGTTTGTGTTTGAACCATCATGTAGAGGATTAAGCGAGACGCTTAAAAGATATAAGCTTACTAGATAGATTTATATTAAATTGTTTGATATACAAATAGTAATTAAATCAGGTAAACTCTCTTCGATATTTGGTTTTCGTCTGTAACGGCGGAGAGAAACTCTAACTATAGTTAATTGACGATTGCCATAAAAGTATTCTAAATTAATTAGTTTCATTTATGTCCTTCATGTTCACGTGTCTTTATAATTTACGATAAATATATATTTATAGTTTTTCAAATCACTCCGATTCCTATTTTCTCGATATATCAACTGGATTTTTATTTTATAAGATATTTTTGTATAGGTAATGTAATGTATACTGTATATAAACAATATTACTGTAGTACTACTATTACTTTGTTATCCAGATTTAAAGTTTATAAAATATTTTTGAATTGCTTCCAATCAGATACGTAAAATATGTCATATTGGCAGGCGAATTTAATATTTAAAACAAACGAAGTTTTAAATGAATCATACTGACAAACGGTCACTATGAAAATAAAATATTTTTTTAAAGTGCACTGACGCATTATATTTAAATAAAGGCTATATACAAATAAGTTAATTTGCTATCAATGTCATCATCACTGCTCAATTAATGGTAGTTAATGCTGTTTTTTTTTTTTTGCATAAATACATACAAAGTAGTTATTATAGAATACATTTTCATTCTTTATTCTTTCACATTCTATTGTATGCTTGAGAAGGGTAGGCAGAAGGATTATAATATAAGAACTTCGCCACACTCCGTTAAATTTTTGGTGCATTCCGCATTGACTGACGGAACTCAACGCTACGCTTTGTTTTGTTACAAAAGTGAGGAATAAGAATTTTGACGAAGCACTATAGGTATCTAAAGCTTTCTTTACTAGAGCGGTTTTTAGGATGAAACTAAAACTCTTAGTGTCTTCCTATAAACCGCTTTAGCTCTTGATCCAACAGACAATAAAAAAATATCTATACCACTATTTTAAAATTCCTATTAATTCTTTAGTTTTCATTTTACCTAATCTCATCTCATTCAAATGTTTGTCTATTTAAGTGGTTTTTTTATCAAAAATTATAATCATTATAAGAATATAGTAATTAATAAAATATGACATTTAATATTTATTTTGTTTTTGTTAAAGGTGTGCTGATATAGAGCGTCTACATATATGAGTCGACAGTGAATCACCGGACGACGTAATCGGTGTGTATGTTTGCTAAAGCTTGTTACTCATTAACTATTTACTAAGAAATCAATACATATTAAGCTGTTAAAATAAATGTTAATTTTAACATTAGATCTTCTATCAACGAAACTTTTTAATCCCCTTAAAAGATTTCATCTTTACACACTAAATGGCAATAACGTTAAATAAAGTAATCGAGTGTTATATATTAATAAATAATACTCTACTTAAATAAACAGAAAAGAAAGCCATTTTAAATACTTGTGTAACGTTACATTGTTTTAATTTAAATTATTTTTTCTAACATGAGTAAAAGAAAGTGGATTTCTATTTAAATTATTATCCCAGTGCAGTGGGACACGTTGGTATCTGATGTTCAGAAGTTAATAAACCTGACGGTAAACACTATAGTTGTGAGTTCGATAACTCACAGGAATTAATAACTATAATTTCCCAGTTCTGGTATAAGAAGCACGGCTTTAAGCTTCACTACTCTACATAAAGCGTCACGAATTCTCGCAGAAAGCGGAGAACAGAGTGTCTTAAAACACTAAGGGTCTTCCCTTAGTATTAAAACACTCTGTTCACGTTATTCACGGTTCGTTCTCGTTTTGATGTGTCTTTGCCGCCTGTTAATTTTTTTCTTATATGAGATGATATGATTCATACAATTCCGATCAAGTTCCGGTTCAATCACGCATATATGTATAAGAATATTTTGAAATCGGACTATGAACGATCCGTGTACGGCACTATAGTGTGAATCCTCTCTTAGTTCTTCCTGCCTATCCTACTATATGCGGGATAAAGCGTGAAGCTAAAAAGAGAATCAACATTTTCTATAAATTAATTTTGTAAGCTTCGTGAGAGCCGATAATAGTAAGTAATAACGGATCCTTTTAGATATATCCCTAATATTTAAATACATAGTTGTTCTGTAGGTGAGGTCACGTTGTTGTTTCCCAGAGATTGCTTTCACCCGCATTAATTACGCGACCCGTCCTCTATTTAAACTAACTCGGGCTAAGCGTTGTACTTAAACAAGATACGACTTCGTATCAAAATTTAATTATGAATTCTTAAATCTATTCACCACATTTATTTTTTTAAATTACTTAAGAATTTAAAATAAATGTTCCTAAGCATAACTTTATACATTCACACAATTGTACAATTAAAAGTTAAATGCTGAACAAACATACAAACAAAAAACTTTTAACTGCATTTGTTTTATATACAATCTTTTTCATCGTTTTAAAAAAATTATAATAGATTTGAAGTCTTTTGTTCAAGGCAAAAGTTGCATTACTAAAAAACTTAAAAATGTTTATACTATAGTCGTTATTTATAAGTTATTATCTTTTGGATACATTATACAGCCAATAAAGCTGTCTCAGGCCAAACGTATTGTCAATATAGTACGATAATCCTTCGAGACCGCCACATCTTCCTTTGATGTTTCTAATCGGTCTTCTCAATAGAAAGCCTTTTGAAGGCAAATCCCATCTGTTGTATGAAACTTGAATCTGCAATATAATAAATATCAATAAGATTTTGTGAAAAAATAAAAACAGAAATAAAAAGAATGTAAAGTAATAAATGAAATAAAATAAATATAAAGTAATAAATGTACCGCTAAATTGAACAGTCCTTTTATTTTTGGTCTATATAATTTTTATTAGTGGTATTTGGCGGTTTTATTTTTTTATCGTTTTTCAACAATGCTTCAGTATTTAACAATGCTTTCTTTTTACTAAACTAAGGTTTGTTTTATAGTATAAAGCACGAAATACGATTTTTTCAAGAAATCATAAAGACAGACGGACAAAGGAAGCGATAACTTTTCAAATTCAACTTTTAGAGATATGTAGATTATAATGTATATATGTAACATTTTACTGTGGAATGTGACGTATACAAACTTGAAAGAAATAATTTAGTGTAAGAGAACCTTATAACTGTAGTAAGTATTTTCTTGACGTTGTAGATTGCATATGTACTATCTGGAGTTGAGTCAACATGACCCATTGGGACTCTCGGAGAAAAAAATATTGTTGTTATAAAAAAATATTGTGGTGTAAAGACAAAGTGCGGTTTTGGGCTTCGCCGGTAAACATGTTAACATAGGCCAATTAAACGAATTATTAAAACTATTCTATTATATAAAATATATTTATGCAAAATACAGCGTGAGTCTGTAATAAATAATGTAAAATTGTTTAAAGCTTAGCTTTAAAGTTAACTTATTGGCACTAATTTAAGATATTGTATAGATAATATTACTGAAAATTGTCTTAGTTTTCATATATTCAATTCGTTGTATTGTTCGTAAAATTCACAATAGAATATAATAGGTCCAATGCATGATACGCCTTGCTTGATAACTTGTCAAGGAGAGGCCTACCGCCCCGAACAATGCTCTATTGTTCAATTCCCTGTTTCAGAGACTGCATACTTTACAGTGTTCATCTATTTCTTATATTTCAGCAATATGTAGGTTTTGATACCTACATATTTGTGTTTTCTAATGATAATTGCGTATTATACAATAATATATATATAATCCATTTCCATTAAGTCACATTTCTGTTCCCCACTTTCGTTGTGTCGCTACCAGAGCAAGGAAATAAAAATATTAAATATTTAATTCCTCGAGTGGGAATCAACTTCAAAACGCTTGTGGCCCTGCACCATGACAGCTTCAAATTTAATTAATTTAATTGACAATGATCTCGCAGAGGTGATTATTATATTAAATATTTTGAATTTAATAACGTTTTAAAGCTTTAAAGGACAATATATTTTATTAATTCAAGTAGTATATAAAATGTCTATACGCATCTATTATATATATTTTAGTGTGATTTGCTAAGAAAAAACCCTTATTAAAAAATCATTATTTTACACGCATGCTTGTACTGTGCGATGTAAATTGCACGAATGTTATGAAACAATTCAATTTTGTTTATATGCAGACTACCATCAATCAGTGAAAGCGAATGAAAAATAACAACATAAAAACGTTCACTTTCCATCTTAACGATACATTTAGAAAACAGTAAGGTTTAGTACAAACGATACGGAACGGCTGAATCATGAAATCAGGGTTGGCAAAATGTTCCTTAAAAATATTTTATGGAGGTCCTCAGAAGTTATATATAAGTCACTAATCTGACTTTTTTATATTCTTTCTTACATTACAAATGTATAGCCTGTCATTTTTGTTATTGTAATACATTTTTCAGTTCAAATATTACTTTGGACATGACTTTCAACTACACTTTTGTGACTTACGCCCAATATTAATAACCTGTCTCCTACGTCAATCTTGGATTGTTCCATAAATCTATCCAATCTAGAGATTAGATAGATATATGGAACAATCCAAGATTGACGTAGGAGATAGGTTATTAATATTGGGCGTATATCGATGTCGGGTGTCCGGTTAGGAGTTGTAACCATGCAAACTGTGTGGCAACAGATGACGTCAGTTCTAATATTATTCGCAAGAAAATATAAAAAAATTGAACTTTATAATTTAACGAAAGTTAGGTACTATCTTTTGTATGTTAGTTAATACCTAATAACTGCCAAAGTCCATATTGACTGATAGTACTTACCAGTATTGGCTGTATGCGTACAAAATCTTTTAGGCTATATAAAATAACGAAAGTCTGACCCTACTGTTTCATTGCCTCTCTCTCTTTCTATAACTCTTAGTGGGACTATTCGGACGTGTGATGTATATTTTTGAAACACAGTGCATAAATTAGTAGTGTCGTATGTTGTCATTGATAATAATGGATAAATATATATAACAATTCAATACAGAACTTATGACTAGCCCATTTCACAGCCCTATTCCAAAGTATGCTTCTCATGTGGATCGAAGCGAATCACGCGCACCCAAAAAATTAATGGCTTTTTAGATTTATATCTATGCATGCTATTATAATACCTAAGGCGAAGGCAAAAAGCTTATTGTAGTATTTATCATTACCGTATATGGCAATTAATAGATAGACGAAGAAAGTAATTCATCTTATTTCTTATTGGCTGCGGATGTTTCCAAACTTTGATGTAAGAGCGTGAATCTTGATATTAGAATTGTTAAATAAGTATTATTATTTAGGTATGTAGCTATAGGTTATAAATGTTAGTTATGACGCATTTCAGACATGTCTTACTTAATATAGTGTAATCTATTATTACCAAAACACACATATTTGGTCTGTCATTTTCATTATTCTGTTTCTATTATTTTTATTTAACAAAATTTCCATATATCTCCAAATAGGCGGAAATTAGTGAGTTCTTCTTCAGTAAAAAAAATTAAACCAAAAATCTGATGTATACAAAAATAAAGCTGTCTACTTTCCGCGTTGTTTATAGCGCGAGGCGTTTACTCAAAGAATTATTACGGATTATTTAAGTCTGAAGCGTAATTCCATGGAGCCCATCGAGAGCCGTGTAAATCGGTAATTTTCCGCAGTTTACTCCCAAATTAACGTCGATGGAGCCGGAATTCATGAGCAACTGGTGTTGGCAAATGAGTGTTTAACGTCTCGAGGCATTAAGAACGTTGCCCTGATGTACGGCGTATTTCTTGCTTGCTTGCGTCTTATCTTGAAAATGGGCAACCTAAAATATTTGAGGTGCAGGCTTAAGTTAATGTAAACCGTTAGGTTATGGGATCGAATCTTAGTCCGCTGACTGAAATGTTTATTATCTGTTTCAGCTTTACGCTGTAACCTGCATATAGCAGGGTAGGCATAGGGAGCCTAATGTTAAAATACTCCGTTGCCACTGCCCGGAAATTGCGCGTGCATGATAGTGGCGGAACTCAACGCGGAGGATTTCCTTGCTACCACAGCGAGGAAATTAAAATATTCAATATAAATAATTAACATCTCCGAGTAGGAATTCGAACCCACAACCGTCGCGCTGACAATCACAGACTTGTGCCACTCATTTAATCGTCTCGTCTCGTTCAGCCCTGATGAAAGAGAGATGTTTAAAAGTAAGAAAACATATTTATTTCGTTTTGTAGTATAAATTAATAATATATATAATATAAGTAATTATATTTTATTAAATTACGGGTGTAGGTAAGAAAATAAACAATAACGTAGACGCAGAGCTGTGAAACGTAGGAAAAGTTCAAGTTTATTACGTTCAACCTTCACTAACAAGATTAGTTTCACAACAGGAGCATTAGTCGCGACTCATTTTGTATAACAGTGAAATACTGCAGTGTTATTTAGATGTTGAATTTGTAATATTCACCTCACCTCTCTGAGATAATAAAATGAAGCTACCTCGCACGCGTGGCGTAACTTTTCTTCCAACTACCCACATTTGCTTGCTTCATACGCCCTACAATATTTGAAGGAAGGTTTCACGTGAATTAACACAGGCATGTTAAATTACAGTAATACTCGTATGTTCGTCTCGAGTCGAGTCTTAGCCGACTTGAAATGTTCCTAAATTAGATTAGAAGATTTATTACTTACATAGTATTCTTGTCTTAATGAAATTCCCTTGAAATTGTCTGACGTGACCTTTAAACCTGTTAAGGCTTTAATTGTAATATAGAGTAATACTGTTAAAAAAAACTGCTATTTTGACCGTAACTACAACGTCGTCTTGGCACAGTGAAATAGTGTATGATCATAAACGCGACGGCTATAAGTTTGATCCCCACGCGCCGAAATTAATCATATATTTTTATTACCACGCGTTGGCGAAAGAAAGCTCAGTCGCTAAACACGCAGTGACTAAGATTCAGCCAGAAAGTGCAGAACAGAGTGTCTTGACACTATGTCTCTCCTATCTACGGTTCTATAGATACTTATGCAGGAAAAACTACATGTCGTGTTGTTCTCTCATACGAGGAGACTTCGTAATCATCAAACCAAATTAATTACTACAGCTATAAATGAAAACGAAATTATTTCAGTGTTGTAAATGGTGTTGAAACACGCAATTTTTTTTTTATTTAGACAATCTGCTATGGCTATAAACCTTCCAAGAAATTGTATTATGTTTCGTGAAAGTTTTCACCATTTTGTTATTTCTCTAAAGTTCTTTCAAAATTTATTTACTTATGGGGAATTCGTTACAATTTTGTAGTGAAAGTCAAAAAGTCAATGTAGATATTTTTTATATTATGTAAGAACTCATATTTTATTACTCATATATTAATATATTATTACATTATTTTTCTTAAAAGTGATCATATTCTGAATGATCTATCTGGAGGTGAGATTTAGTACCAAATGCGCATGAAAAAAAAAAGCTAAAACAAAATTCTTCTTAATGACATTGCGATTGCAATTATTTTTATTTACTAGTATTACTAGCAAGGACTATTTCGTTAGTTATAGCAACTTCAAACGTTTTCTCGCACAGCAGGGTAGGCAGAAGAAACCTCCGTTTCAAGAAAGGCACTCCGTTTCCCTCTTTCTGATTGATTTTAGAGATATTGCGCGCTGAATGACAGAACTTCACATCTCGCTTCGTCTACCAGAGAAGGGTAACGAATATTATTTAAATATGTTAATCATTCTCCTTAATGGAAATCATGCTCACAACGGTCGTATTTACAGCCAGACACTGTGCTGCTCACGGCCTTATATTTTCTCGATCGATCTTGAGATACTGCATTATTGATATATGAGTAAAATGGGCCTAAATTTAGTATAGCTTCACATTGTACTTGCATATACCAGGGTAGGCAAAAAGAACCTACTGAAACAACGTGGACCTAAAAAAATATAGTATAGATATAGATAAGCCTAAGCTGACATATATGTTAAGGTACACGTTAATGAGAAGACTGCCAACTTTCCGTCAGAATAATTAACAATGCCTTTGTTATCCTAACTAAAGCTCATTCTCTATGCACCAACGGAACTGAAAAAATAGTTGGCAACAAAAAGCAAGAGTTCCGACATCTTTGTCCAAATCGTTAGCAGTTTTGTAAATGCGAGCTTAGGTAAACTTTTAATAGACACTCCAAAATTACTTTGTGCTGGATTTTATATTTGGATTTTAGCTGTTTTTACTTTAGCTTTAAAGCAATTTCTAGACGAAGCACGTTAATGAAACTCGGACTTCTATTTAAATGAGACATTGTCGAGTGAAGTTTAGTGAGATTTAGATCTAGATTTGTTTTGAATCTTGTTTGTTTTGTTTTTATTTATTTGTAGCTATATTTTAATTCAACATCTTAGCGTAAAAATTAAAAGGTAATGTTCCTTTTTATATCTAGTAAATATTAATACAAGCGTTGAAACATGAAAACATAGTACTACACTAAAATATTATAAACGATAATGATCTTCTCTAAAGACGCTTGTCTTTTTCTTGGACAAATTCATCGGTGTCATATCAAACTTAAAGTCCACATGTGAATTCGACCACAGTAGAATTAGAACGACATTTTGTTAATTCTTGCGCAACAAGCACTCTACTGTGAGACATATGTCTCGTCTGCATTATTTTATCGTTTTGCTAAATCATACAATAATTTATAAGTGTATTTTTCTTTGAGGACTTGTGGGGGGTGTTATAGAGAACTTAAAAGATTTTGTGTGATAAATAGATTGCTAATTATTAATTAATATTAAATTTATACTTAAAGCTAAAACCGATATAAATAATACGATATTATGACCATTTTGGTCATCATGGCCCAGTCTGACTTAATTGAATGAATTATTATCATTTTCTCGTTCTCTCGTTCAAAACCCGGCGTAGAGTTCCACAAATCAACCGACAACGTTTCAAATTCGAGCGGAACCCCGCCATAGATACAATGTGAAACTAAAAAACCTAACTTGATCATATAGTAAGACTGAAAAATAAACAATATTTTACTTTTTATCAAGACCTAGGATCACTTGTCTCTGTCCAGTTCCTTAATAACTTCGACCTACAATTAGTGCTAGAATTATATATGATAATCTTACCATTTAGCATTGTTATTGCGTTTCCACTATTAGTATACTCCATGTTAGCGTGTTAATAGTATTAATCCTTTATTAATTACACTACACAAGGCCGGGTTCATTAGAACAGCAGATTCGATTAGTAAATTAGTACCGCGTTGAGACTCTCTAATCATGAACCGCGTTATACTAACTATCTAAATAGTAAATACATCTACTTGTTACATACTATACTTAATTGCATATATATGTATACTAAATTGTTTAAGTGTGTGAACCTGTTAACAACCTATTAAACAAATTCTGAGGAGAGACAGAACTTTTTTTTAAACTATGAATATACGTATGTATATTATTAGAAGAATTTAACAATCTCTTGTTTTGAAAATGTATTTGTGGATTTTGTATTTTTAGTTTTTTTTTTTATTATATCCAATAGCATTAAAATGTACGAGTATATAACGGCAACAAGGGATTTTACAAGATACAGTATAAGCTAACGTTATATTTCTATCTTTTATGGAAATAAAAGAATATTAGGTATAAAAGCTATCACACCTTTATCATTGTATACTTAAGACACTAAATTGAAACTAAAATTATTTTTGATTATAAACATTCCCGCTTGTGAATTTGAAGCCACAACCATCGTATGCTAGTCCTTAGATAATCTCTATTCATACTATGTCGTGATGACCTCAATTTATTTTGCATATAAAAATAGTAAAAAAAATTAAATATATTTTTTTTCCAGGTCGTAGAACAAGATTATATAATCACGCTGCCGTCATGACGCTGCACTGGTGGATGCACTGGTTTTGGGTAACGATGCTCGTCATCATTATAGGTGAGATATTTTTTATACATATTAGTTTAAATAGTTCATATATGTATATTTCCTTCGTTTATTCCTAAAAGGATTATTACCTGTTTCTGGAGATACATTCAATTATTATTTATTTGAATTATATCTTTTATAATGCACGTTTATTACATAGAAAAATATGAGTCAATCTCTATAATAATGAAATCATTAATGATTTTAAATAAGTAACTACCACCGAGATCTTATTTTTTTCAAATCAGTTTAGATAACTCAGATACCTACTATCAAAATGAATGTTGCATTATTTTAATTATACCTACTCATGTCATACATCAGTTACCTATATTTTGACAAACACGAGACTGACGGGCGCATCCGGTTGCTAAATATACTTATTATCGTGGACGGCACAACGAAATTGTTTCAACATATAATGCCGTGAAGCAATTAGTCGTGATGGATCTTCGTGCCAGCCTCATTATCTGCGCCAAAGCCTTGTCGTCGCGATACAAAAGAGCCACGTCTTTGTAATAAAATGGAGGCACGCCGTCTTTGTCAAGTGTAACAAGCTGGCCTAGCTTCTGGGAATAGAAAAATGTTAAAAATATTGTCACATTGTCAGGTTGTAACCATATGAAACATAATGAATTTACAAGAGTAACACTTAAATCTAAATATAGCGAATAATTTAACTTAAACAATTTATATGTCATGAATTTGATTAATAGCTGTTATTTCTTGATCTGTTACTTTGGTTGATGGAATCTGCTGTCCTTTCTGTTGTGCAAGAATATTCAACTCCAATTGATAGTACAATTTTTACATAAAATTTAATATTATTAAATCTATCTTATATTATAAAATTAAAGAGTTTGTTTGGTAGAACGCTAATCGCAGGGACTCCTTGGTCAGAATTGGATTTTTTTGTGGATAGTCCATTTGTCGAGGAAAGTTATAAATGTTATATTAGGTAGAACATGTTAATCATTCCGATGTACCTATTGTAGTTACGGTCCTAGTTACCTCAAGCACATAGAATATGCCATATGGAAATACCAATAATATAAAATATCAACTCTTCAGAATTGATTATTTCCATTAGATCATTTGAGACAAAGAAGCACGTAATAACTAGTACCTCAGCTTGCGTGCGTGATGCGGGACCGGGATGTAATCGAAACAATACCTACATAAAATAATAATACTGATGAAATTAAAGATATTTTCATTAATTTTCCATTAATGTCTAAAGTAAAAGTGTTGATATTCAGATGTTGCCTTCTTTGGACATTAATCACGTATTATGTTTTTTAATACGATCGTTCTTGCTTTCCATAGTGTTTTACTGACTGCTCCACTTTCACTTAACATACGTTATAGGCCCCACAGAAATTAACTATAAATATTTTAAATGCTGTGTAGCCATGTCGTTATAATTATTTTTTTTATTTTTATTATAATATACATATTGTTATGCAAATAGGAGAAGCTTTTAACTATCCATAAACCATTCCGCCCTTCATAGATATGATAGAGGCCATTGTAGCGCAGTGGAACAGCTGGAACGTCTCGGTCTCAGTTGTATCAGTTGACAGTTGTGGGTTTAATCCCCACCTGGAGAATAGTATTATTTTGATATCTTGATTATGAAAACTCTCACAGAATTTTCCTTTAACTTTCGTTTATCTAATAGGAATTCTTTAAATTCCTATAATGAAAACTTGATCCTTTCCTGCACGAAATTTGCTACTAACTATACAAAAAGTATCTTAATATTGAAAATGACTTAAATTTACTAATACTATAGTTTTATGAGTGATGCCTAAATTGTAATATGTATATTCGTTTGTTACTTTTGTTTGTTGTGCAGAACCTTTACACCTCCTAATGTTGAATTGCCTATCGGACTAAGAAGACAAAGCAAGATATAGTACACCAGCTTTTAAACATAAATCTAAGCCATATGTTATATCTTTTCAGAGATTAAACGTCTGAGCTGCTTTTAACCAGAAAAGATGGTGTTAAGATAAAGAAAAAAACTGAAACTGTAATTCACCAAAGTGGATTTTTATAAACTTATTCTATTATAATTTTTTTCATTTTTTCATTATTATATTATAAATTTACGATTTTTAAAATGACTACACTTGCTTTGTTTCTTTTTTTTAATTATACTTGACAAAGAAATAACGCATTTTGTATAATATATTCATAATTTTCACATGTCCCCTGACGCTTAAAAATTAACATTTTATATTCGTATGAATGTTATATTTATATGTTTAAGTTGTGCTTGTTTCAAAATATTTCTCTTTATGTGGCTTAGATACATTTTAACACGACTCTCTCTCTCTCTATTTTATTTACACATACCTATACCATATAGCTAGTATTATGTTGTTCACTCCTTTCCGATCAAATAAATGTATTGTGTGTAATCTAACGAAAGTTAATATTTAAATAAAAAGAATAAGGCCGTCTTAGCGCAGTGGGACTGCGTTGGTTATGGATTCGATATTATTTTCCACTTTGGTTAACAAAGCACGTTGAGTTTCACCACTCAACACGCAACGTCTCGAAAATTAGAAGATGCGTGGGGAATGGAGTGTTTTATCACTAGGTGTTATATCCATCTACCTAGTCTGCCAAATGGCAGAAAAGCGTGAATCTGCTAAATAGTTTTTTATTCAAATCCACTACAGCCTTTAGTTAGTTAGCCGCCTGCTTGGTAATAAGAAAAAAGTTCTGTTACAATGGCTGACTATTAACCTGCACTTTAAAAGCTCTCCAGGGCATTTTTCTGAACTTTACCTTCAATAGACTATTCTAAGAATCTAATTGCTGTATTGTTTCCTATTTTCAATAGTCGATGTTTATAAATAATCTTGGATTACATCATTTCTATGCTCATTTTTGTCTATAAAACAATTTCTTTTATGCACTATCATACTCCATTCCATTATGTGGATATAATTTGATATTTAAAGTAAAGGTCAGATAGGCAAAACGTGACCGGTGCTTATAGGGTATACCTGTAACATCAAATATCTCTTTGAGAAACACGTTCTCGTGTAATGCTGGCATTCTACATAAGGATATAAATTATGCAAGCATTTTCATATATTGTGAGCTATTGTTTTGTTTTTTTAACTTTGTACTGTATTCCGCAGGGTAGACAGAGGGAACCTATTGTTAATACAACACTCCGTTCCCCATGCGCCGCCCAATTTTCCAGATATTGTGTGTTAAACCCCGCATTTTGTTCCCTAACCACAGTAAAGAATTAAAAATAACTCTTTCCCCCCAGTAAAAATCAAACCACAACCGACTCATTTATAGTAATAGTCTCTGTACCACTACTACACGATGGCCTCAAGTTATATTAATATTAAAAATGTTAATTTTTATCATATCACAAAAAGCTAAGTTACATAAAAAAATCTTTGCTAAAAACATACTTCTAAGTTCAATTTCGAAAATACACGTCTAAAGTATGGTACTCCCAGGATAGTATGTATGATGAATGTTGAAGAAGCTAAATAGATATCACGAAACGTAGTAGCGACGACAATAACGTGTGAAGAAAATAAAAATAAAATATTTTTCGTATTTATCCAAAACTTATTCAATTTAAATCTAACTTAGCCTGATATCTCAATTTGCTTCGCTGTGTCCAATGAAACCAGGACTATTAATGTTTAAAATATGTATAATAAGCTTATTGTATTGAAATTACAAACTATTAAAAAACTAGAAAGAGAAATAAATAAGAACCAATTGTAAGAGATTTATATTGACACTTTTATGTTCTCAAGCCCATTCCTTAGACTTAGAGAGGCTGATTGATAGAGCCTAGTAATAGGTACTTGTAAATCGCAAGTCACGCTGTTTTCCATGTGCTTCTCATATAAAGATATAGACACCTACTAAATGGCGGTATCCAACGCGATTGTATCCAACCTTAACTACGATTATACGATGAAGTTTAAGAACTCAGTTCCCAAATTTGGTGGCGGAATTCTACGCCGCACTTAGCTACTAGTGCGGGGAAACGAAAATAAATGACAAGTACTTACCTGGTAAAGAAAAATATTTAAGTTTTCTTTTAACATCGTTTAAAATACATGAAAACGTAATTTAATAAATAATATTATAAAAATTAATGCTGTCGTCATTGCTTAATATCATTAGCCTTGACTTATGGATGTGTGTAGGTGTAAAATAAACCTCTTACCGAGAAAGGTTTCCGATGAGGGATAAACATAAACAGATTACACGCAAAGTGAAATGTGAGCAAAGGGTAAATGAGTGTTTGTGATAAGATATTAGTTTCAATTGGATTTCAAAACTGCAGAAGATATGTACATATATCAGTAGAGTTAAATAATTATTTAAAAATCTTTGTTATCAATTTTAACTCGATCTCCATTTGTAAGTCTAGGCTTTAAAATAGATCTTTTTTATGCAGGATCCGTACGTATCTTATTTTTTTTAGCTTCACGTACCCCACATTCTGCGGAATCCTCGAGGCATTGCGTGTTGAATGGCAGAACTCAAAAATTCAAAGTGGAACAGACATCCATCCTCTCTAGCTTTCATATTTATAATATTAGTTAGTAGCATTTGTTGACCCTGAATGGGAATCGCATTCACAAGCGTCATGTTTACAGTGGCACGCCCTGTGCCACTGCGACCTTATTTTCTCTATATAATTATTATTGTTATATTATTTTTCAATATATTAACTATTTTAAATAATCACTCTATAACTAACGCTAAGAGAAGGCCTAAACGACTTTTTTTTCTTACATAATAATTTAATTTACGTTTCTTTTTCTTTTTTTTCGAGGCGTGTTGTGTAGCAGAACTCAACACCGGACTTTTTGCCTTGGTGCCAGAGCGAAAAAATGAAAATAATCATAAATAATAATTTATTCCCTCGAGTGGAGATTGAACCCACACCCATCGCGTTACATTCACACCCTTGTGCCCCTGGGCCACGACGGCCTCTACATTTCTTAAACGTATATACAAATACTTTGCAGGTTTATTTATACATATATATACATTTTTTACTTTCAAATAAATGAACATAATATTTAAAATAGTTTATGCTAATGCTATTATTTAGTTTGAGTTCTCAAATTAAAAGCTCTTACTGTGTTGTAATTATTAATTGTCCGGTCTTTGTAATTGAAGTCTACAATTAAACTTAGTGAAAATAAAAATAAATAGATAAATCACGCTGTATCCCGCACACAGTAGGGTAGGCAGAGGGAACCCAGTGTTAAGACACTCCGTTCCCCACTTTCTGCCGAATTCTGGAGGCATTGCGTGTTAAGTGGCAGAACTCAACGCCGCGCTTAACTTCGACACCAGAGAGAAGAAATGGAAATATAAATTTAAGTAAATATTTCATCTCCTCGAGTAGGGATCGAACCCACAACCAGTCGGTTTTACAGTCACACCTCGTGCCGCTGCGCCACGACTGGCCTCTGAAAATAAAAATGTTTGAACGTAACTTATAACAAATATCTTGAAGTTTTTATTAAAACGAACAAACCCTACAGAAGAATTATTATTTTATTGAGGTACAGGCTCTAAGAGAAACCTTTTGGTTGCCATTATAAATGAACTTTGGCATTTCTATGGAATTTCAATAAATAACAAATTTTGTAACACGTCGTTCAAACGTTATATTAAAGAGCTTTCTGCGTATATTGGGAATATATTCTCTTTTGACTAAAGGGCACCAAATAAAGCATTTCTATAGGTAAGTGCATGGGCGAAAGAATAGGGGATGAGGGGGGGCTTGTTAATCTGTGCGTGGGCACAGATTAACAAGCAGTAGTATTTTTGTTAGTAATATTTCTGGAGTGGTCCAGAAATATTACTAACAAAAATATATATATTGAAAAAAAATTGTCATAGAAAAACCTGAGTAACATGGCTAATAAATAAATGATTTCTTCAATTAGGTAATTTATATAGACTCCTACAATAAATAAACAAATCAGGGTTTAATAAGTTGCCTAGATTCATTTTTGATTTCTCCTTCAGAAAGGAATGCAAATTTTCTTTCTTTACGAGCATGTAATTCTAATGGCGTAATCGAGAGTGTGAGTGTGAGCCTTACAGGGATGCACCTTATTAACAATCAGGTCCCATGCGTCTCGAGGGCATCGATGAACTAGTTAGGTAACCTCGTAAATCTTAACCTGGTGGTTTAATATGTATATGGTGACTCTGAAACTGGAGGTTGTGGGTTTGATTCCCGCGTACAACTTATATTAGCCTTAGTACTAGGCTTTGAACTTTTCGGTCCGCCCTAGTAAAACAGGAGCCTCGTAAACAATCTTAAGATATCTAAAGAAATATAATTAAAATATCAACAGCTGCTTTTATTATTTTATAAAGTTAAAATTAGACATCTGTCTATAAAAGAAAGTGAATAAAGGTCTTCTTTTATAGTATCATTCTGCTATATAAAACATTAATGTTGAAATACAGCGTCATCGTCTAGTTGTTTAGCTCCAAGCTATAATATAACTATAGTGCATACCTAATATATTACTAAATAAAAGTGTTTGCGTTGGACGGAATTGAACCAGTGACATTCGAATAAGAGTTAGAGTCGATCACTGCGTCAGGCCAGTCTGGTTAATGGGCACAGTTATACTTTATATCAGTAAAGTAACGTCCGTAGCATAATATGAACTATATATGATTTGTCATTGCAAAACCATTATTGAGATTGCATTTATAGTGGACAAGCATGACATTTATATTCATCTACATTTTGAACGTTCTATTTCCTTTACTAAATCGATATTGTATACTTTATCGCATTTAATAATTTGTATCGATATTGTATACAATACAAAAATTTAGGTAATTTTAGCAGAAAAGTGCAATGCATCGTGCAAATAAGTCTTAATTTATTTAATAGTTTTTACTATGATTTTGCATATCTTGTACAACATATCAGGTGGGCCAAAAGCATCCAGTGTCAAGACACTCCATTTTCCTTCTGAATTCAAGTAATTTCGTATTAAATGGCGATAGAACGCCGTGCTTTATCTTACCAGAGTGGAGCCTTTATTTTGTCACTGCTTTACGAACATCAACATTACTAATAAAAATTACTTTTATAACAGTAAAAAAGTACATACAGATAATTCTATATAATACAAAAAAATAAGTAAGCCAATACTGTACATCAATTTAGGTAATTTACCAATGTAAAATGTCCAATTATATTTACCAAATTATTCCTTAAAGACGCGCTTTACTGACTAAAATCTAATTTGAAGCGTCAGTCGCTATACAAGCTGTAATTTTAGATTTAATCGACTGGGTATCGGATACCTGCATTAAAAAAATATATATATAAATGAAAATTAAACAATTATACAATATGAAAATTAATTAATTAACCTCTGAAGAGTTCCAATATTTAGATCCTAGTTAGACCAGGTCGATGATACCGTATTTCCGCCTAATTTCGTGTTGATACAATGGTGAAATTAAATGTGTTAAATTTAGTTTCTAAAATTTTATTTTACAAAGTTACTAAGTTACGTAGTCACAGTGCGACCTAATATAGGCGCGTAAATTTTTCATAACATATCTTAAAAATAATTTTACAAATAAATGTTCGGTCCTGTCAATAGAAAAAAAATCTATCGTGCAAGAATTCTATTTTACACCTTTAAATATTGAAGGGTTTCAATAATTAATTAGTTTACTTCAAAACATTTGTATAAAGAGATTATTTTTAATTATACATCTTAATAACATTGCAATTTACTTCGCAAAATAAATAAACAGAAACTTTATTTTGATCAGCTTGTTTGGGTTCAGCTTAATTATTCGCACGCAAGCTAACAACCCGACCTTCGGCTGGGTAAAGTACTCGTGTTTGCTTGGGTCGCTATGTGTAATGTATTAAAATAATCCTTTCTCTAAATATTTAGATACAATTCAATTTACAGATAAAAATGTATTAAAACATTAAAATAAATAAGAGAAAACAGATACTAACATTCTTATTGTAAGTAATTTTATTACTACATATGCAAAACTAATTAAGAAATGTAATGTAATTAAAATAATTTTAAAAGAACTCATTTTCGCTCGCTTTAAGTACTTCGACAAAAACGTGTCGATTTTTTGCTGTATATTTTCATAAACATTCATTTTATTTATAAAATTTCTTATGATCCTAATCTGTTCCACGGTGTATATCAGTCTAAAACGCTGGTGTAAGTACAGAATCCATTTTAAAAATAAATAAATAAATCAGCTTCACGCTGTATCCCGGTTAGGACACTCCGTTCCCCACTTTCTGCCGAATTCTGGAAGCATTGCGTGTTGGATGGCAGAACTCAACGCCGCGCTTAACCTCGACACCAAAGCGAAGAACCATTTTCTTCGCATTTAAATATACATTTAAATAAATTTTTATCTTCTCGAGTGGGGATCGAACCCGCAACCAGTCGGTTTTACAGTCACACCTCGTGCCGCTGCGCCATGACTGGCCTCTCCAGAATCCATTCTCTTTGATGTAAATATTATTTTGACCTAAAAATCAAGACAATATCATTTTGAAGCAAATTGTTTCACAATAACAATTTGTATTCCAGTGATTTATCCATGTTGCCTTTCCTTTTTACAATGAACAAGGCTGTTCGAAGGCTGCGGAAAAAACAAATACCTAGCATAATCCACTTTTAAAGGCAGATAACGACAAATTTATCCGTTGGTTTCGCAATGACAATTACCTACTGTAACTTTAAGTGCGACACAGTAATAAGGCAGTTCCTCTATTTATTAAACCACAAAGTCTTTTTTTGTTATTTTGGACTCTTATCTAACTTGTTTTTTTTTAAATATATATTTTTATATTTACCGTAATTGTTCTTATATATCGAGAACCCATATGCTTTAAGAATTTGTGATGGCAACATCTAACTATATTCTTTGTGATCACACTGTGAAACTATAACACTTCCAAATATTAAATGTACTCAAGTACACTACAGTATTTGAATCTACAAACAAACAGCGTTAAGTTCCGCGGTCCGCCGCTCATCACGCAATATCTTGAAAATTAGGCGGACTAGTAGTGTTTTTAAATTAGGTACCCTTTTGAGGTGCGGTGCTATGTGGAATACAGTGTAAAGCTAAAAAAACGCTACGCCTCTTTAGGGATAGTCCCCAGCTAAATACAACGATGTCACAATAGTTTTCTCAGTAATGTTCATAGTCTTTGTATAATATCATTACAGCTTCTTGTCTTGTTATCAGAATTTATGTTGCTTCCACAAAAGATGCTGTCCGATGATGATTGAGTTTGACGGCTAAAGTTACCGTGAACTAAGTTAATACAAAATTATTATGCTATAAAGCGGACAGCAGTAGATTGCTACTGGTGAAACTTAACTATACTGAACTACTTTAAATAATTATCATTAATTTTGCGTACAACAAAATATAAGATTATTTATCATTTTTAACACGCAATTGCTACAGAATTCGGCGGAAATTGAGGAACTAAGTGTCTTAACACTAGTAAAACTAGTAACCATTAGCGTATCTAGAGATTTTCTCTGGATGGGTCTGGATTTTGACTTTGAACATATATGTTTCGGAGTAAATTTTCTATTAAGTAAAATTTCTGGATTGGGCACTAGACTATTCTGAGATGGGCACGGCCCAAACAACCCACTGATAAGAGAAAGTGCGGCGTTAAGTTTCGCTACTCATTACGAAGTATTCCTATTTTAAATGGGAAGCAAACAACAGAGTGTCATGACACTAACTTTTCTATCTACCTTATTATATGCGAGATAAAGCGAAAATCAAACCAAGTAAAAAAAAAACTCTTCTCTCTCTACTCTTTCTTTTAATCTTATTAATACGGTATACTAGCCGCTATATATGCTGACTTGATCTTAAAAATAACTGGAGCTATGTCGTTTATTTTTTTCACAACAAATTTATTGTGCTATTTGCAAAATGAAATGTAAATTACGTGCTTTGCACGACTTATCTCAAATATTTCATCCGGATGACAACCAATGTTTCTTATGTTCCTGGTTTTTTATATTCATGTTTCTTTTTCTCAATCGACACACACATTACAGCTATGACTTTCAAGAGGAACTTGGTTAATGGTTGGTGACTTTGCCAAATCGTAAGAAGAAGATAGGTTAGCAGTTTTTACGATTGTCTTGTGTTCGTATGTATTTCAAAGTATGTCTATGCCCATAGCGCGAGACGCGGTATCTGTACTTTCGAATTGTCTAAATATTTTTTTATGTAATATGTATCTGTTTCCTTTCCAGCGAGCACCGGGACAAACCTGGCCGCACCCCAGTCAGAAGAAGTGCAACATTCTGCCCCAGATTTTGAAGTAGACAAACAATTTGCAGACCGACAAGCGAGAGCTATGTATTTCACCAAAACATCTGTTGCGACTGCAAGACCGCTTTTCGCGAATGATACTAATATTCAACCACCAAAACAAGCAAATATCACCCAAAATATTACAATATTGACAAATTCTACAAAAATTCAACAAATACAGTGGACGCCGGTGAACACTACGGAGAATGTATCCATAATCGCCCTTCCAGACTCTAACATAACTCAATACGCCAACGTGACTGAAAATCACAACTCAACGTTTACATCTAAACGACGTAATTTGACAAGACCTGAGTTTATTAAAGAGGATCTTAGCTTGGAAGGCATTTCAGAGAGTCGTATTGTGACAGAAAAACCGCTGTCATTAGAGACGACGTTTCTACAAACTAGAATTCCACCAAACGTGGAATCTTCTAGAAGGATAATAGACGACGGTAGTATGGACACGGGCGTCATAGCGGGTATCTCTTTTGCGGCGTTGGTCCTCGCCGCTTTGGTCGGTAGTACTGCATTTGTTTTGTACCGCAGGCGGTACTTAAACAAGCCTCAAACGTTGAACGACAAATGCTCCAATCCCGATTCGAGTGGATATCTTGATGATAGCACTATCAGGGTATGTTTTTATTGTAAATATTACTTCTGAATTTGCTTTAGCTTCTCATTGTAAATTCGTACAGGCCGGTCGTGTGACTGTAAACCCGATTGGTTGTGGGTTGCATCTCCACTCGAGGAAATGAAATATTTATTTAAGTTTATATTTCCATTTTTTTTTGCTCTGATATCGAGGCAAAACGCGCCGTTGAGTTCCGCCACTCAACACGCAATGCCTCCAGAATTCGGCGGAAAGAGTGGAACGAAGTGTCATAACACTAGGTTCTCTCTGCTTACCTTTGCTGCTTGCGAGATACAGTGTGAAGCTGATTATACTTTTGCTTGCCTTGTACGCTAGACTTTTTATAATAGTGCTATTTTGATACAATTAAGATTATTATTTTCATTTAAATCTTTTTAACCGAATTTTGTAACATTTAGGTAATTTCAAACATTGGAATCGATAAGTTTTTATATAATTCCAGTTAGTTATAAATGAGAATTTAAGCTCTTTTTCAATAAAAAAAACTTATTTATAAAATTACTTAATTTTGGTACAAGCGGCAATATTAACTATACAATTTAATTTTTCAGGATAACTCCGAGGAGATGTACAGCTTGGACAACGATTCATTCTTGAATTCGCTTGAAGCTATGACCATTCAGAACTACTGGACTGACACAGTGAAGCATACCAAATTATAAAAAAATTACATTAAGTGGTCCATATTGAGAAACACAAATTTGAAATGAACTATTTAAAATAGATAAACGACTCTATTCAGTGGTATAGTGATGTGTTAATTAACTAAAAGTACTACAATTTTACTATTCTCAATAACATTGTCCCAATTATTATGGATATTCGGTACTTGGCTAATATGGGTGTCGTTTTTGTGAAAGAATATTGACTTTCGAATAGAATTGCTTCCATGTGCTAAATCAAGTTTAAGTGATACATACAACCCAGTTAAATTTACATGAAATTTAATTTATTATTGTGCTTGCAATTAAACTATAAGTTGCTACAGTATGTATTAATTTATAAAATATATTCGTTTAAATAGTAAAGTGTGTGGCAATAGTATTATTATTGTTACACTTTTACTCAAACACCTAAATTAAATTTTATTAAACATTGTCTCTGACACATGTGCTATGTACATTATTTGTTATCTGCAGTAATTTTTAAAAAATCTGAATTTATTGTTAAAAGTTTCATTTTAGCAAATAAATTACCTCTTTTCATTTCTTAATTTAATTACTGTAGCCTTATTAAAATGACGTTTAAGAATTCGTACATTAAAATTATTAACATAAGGGATAATTTGACATTACCAAAATAATAATATTGACAAAAATAAAAAAATATATACACTTTAATTTATTCATTTCCATGAATAATCAATATTAATTTAATTAAATCACCTTGAATTAACGTTTTTAATGGTTAGTAATATATAACGATTATGTAATTTTATATCTATGGTAATACACTTTAACTAATTTAAGATGTTAAATAGAATAATTCAATAATATTTTTTCCATATTATCTTTCATAGATATAAATGTGAAATAAAGTTTAGGAAATGAGTAAAAAATAATAAACACGTGTTATTTTAATTTTTTAACAATCGATGTGTATATTTAATATTAATTAACTTATATTAGATGTTATTTTAAATTTACCTGTAAATAACTTTAGTGCGATTGTGATAAAGTACTTAGATATGGTTTATTTTTTAAATTGAATTTAAATATAATAATCAGTGAATCCTTGTGAAAATTAGTTTAGTAATAAAAATATTATGTTGTAAAATTTTTACTATAGAAAATGTCTGAAACTCCTAGTTAAATTGTTGTTTACTATAATTTCTAATTACATTTTCAACGATTATAATATGTTATTAGTATTATTTTTTTATGTTTATATTTTTAATTTTTTGGTTTCATTGAAGCTAAATTTGACAACATGTATTTATTTTTTTAAATCTGCTTATTTAAAAAGTAATTTACCAAAATTTTCTTACAGTTTGGAAATAAAAGCACATAATCAATGAAAATAAATATTGATATCTTATAGTCTTAAGAATATGATCTCAGTATTTCATTTGTAAGTTGATATAAAAAAAATAGCTTTAAATACGTGTTTGTGTTATTAAATAAAATATTATAAAACAATTTCAGTGAAATACTAAAAATAATTAATTATTATGATAGTAAAGACGCTGACAGTAAGATTTTTTTAAGCTTTACGCTGTGTATGGTATGTCTATACTGCATATACCAGGATAGGTAGGAAGAGGGTAACTATTTTTATAGTGTTAAGACACTCCATTCCCCACGCACTGCCCTATTTTCAAGACATTGTGTGTTGAGTGGTAAATATAAATGTAAATTCTACTTTAGTCCGTTTTAAATCTTCATATTTTTACTAAAAATTATTATCACCTGTCAGTCTTCTTGCTATTGTAATTTGTATAATAATAAAATTCTAAAAAATTATAGAAATTCAAAATTGTGTAACTTGCAATCCAAGATATATAACATATTTAAACATTAACCAAAAAACTTTTATATAGGTTTTTTAATATATATTTATATAAAATTCAAAATGCTTTTTATGTTTTTGTCATAAATTTATTTAATAATGTTTATATAATTCAGTTTAAATTGATTCATAAAAATTTAATTTTGTGATTTATTTCCGTCCATATTTTTTCTGTATTTATTTGTTATTTTTAATTGGTTTGTTTATACAATTGTTACAAAATTTTTAAGTTCTTAATTAACATAGGTATTCTGCTGTATACTTCAAAAAATACATTTCTCGCATTTTATAGATAATGTTAGTAACTTTTCCCCAAACTTTTCTTTTATATAAAATAAAGTTTTATTCTTGAAATAAATATTTTAATATTTTTTGTAAAGGATTATTTTTATTAAGTATGCATAGTATTTATTATTACCGAAGTTTTAATTTTATATTAACATAGCAGTGATAAAACTTATTTATAAGTAACAAAATAATATTTCAAAATTAATTTAAAATGAAACTTTTTAAATTTTATTTGTAAAAATAATAATTAAATTACATATGTATTTGATGTGAAATCAAATATTGTATTAGCTAAGTGAAATATATATTGAAATTATGTGTACTCCATTTTATTCTAAAGTACAGTACTAATTAATGGCTTATACTTAAATAGAATATTTATAATAAACTTTCGACATCATATCACAAGGTAATAAAAATGCAAAAGTTCAGCCTAAAAAAAAATGCCGTTCATTATTATCATAAAATTTGTAAGTAACTTGAATTTCGAATAATATATTCTAATTGTATTCATTTCTAATTAGAAAAATCGAAAAATTGTATTGGTCTTATGTGTGATGTAGATTATTTTTGTAAAGGCAATAGGACCCCAAACACTTTGAATGGAGTTTAATTTAGTTGTGGAACAAAATATTATATCAGACTAATGTATTAAATTTATTTTTAATTTATAACGTGTTTTAATCAATACTTTTTCATTTTTTATAGAACCTCTTACTTGACATATTATATGTAATATAGATTTATTATATAAAAAATATAATTCACTTTATTTTGTTATAGATATTTTTTTTAATTAACATATGTTTAAATTTATCAATGTATTTTGTTCTAATATAAGTAATACAAAAGCCTGCGTAATAAAAAATACAAGTAATAAAAACTAATATTTCAGTATAATTTTAAAATAAGTAGTAAAATGCATTTTTAACATTTCTAAAGTGTTATTCCACACTTAGGATTTTTTCTTAATAAGTAGTAAAATGCATTTAATTGAAACTAAGATTTGCTTTGTTTTTTATTGAAACAATGTCATTTCTACTTAAAACATTTTTAATATAAACAAAAAGTCAAAAGAATGTAACAATAATTGTGTTTCAAACACTCTCGGGTGGCACTCCACTACTTTGAATCGATTAATATAATTTTATGAAAGCTAATGCTATTTAGCGGTTGAGGCTAGTTAATAAGGATTTAGAGTTGCTATAATTAGACATAAGATGTTACAAAACATACATGACGTTTTCTTATATTTTTATTTTCAATTACACGAAGACGAAAACAATCAACATAAAAATAATTTTATAATTTATTATGTTTTTAAATTCAAATAAAATATAAAAATTATACATATTTTTTGTTTTTAATAGTTTTTTCAACTACAGCACTGATCACTGTAGAACTTTGTTGTTGATATCAAAAGATTTAAAACCATAGGCCCTATACTAACTTATTCATGACACTGCGTTGCTTGTTACTTTACTTGTTTTTTTTGTTTGTTTTACGTTTCCTTTTGACCCTCTCATGTTACCTCTGATACAAGACATAAAATGTTACTTTTACGTAACTTTTTAAATTCCAGAATCGTAAACTAAATTTACTAATATTAAAAGAACCTATTTGATGTCTTAAATAGAATCAATGAAACAAATTATACATCGACCATCGTTATGATTCTTTTAACCCATTCTAGGGCATTATAAAAGATTTTATACCAAGCATAACACAACAACTTCAGATTAAAAAATATTTAATAATTGAGTAATGATCAGGTTTCTAAACATAGAATATGTTGTTGATGGTGTAGGCTGTGGGCTATAAAACAAATGAAAATAGCATACTTCATCTTTGTCAAATAAAAAACGTTGAAATTTCACCTTGCAATTTTCAAGTATTTTTATCACAAATTATCTTATTGCGACTTATTTATAAGAGACAGATATAACGTGTCTTATTTTAGTACTAATAAAATTTAATATTTTTGTAGTACAATGTACTCACATACTCGAATTATTTAGATGATGTTCATTATTATTGTTATTTCGTTATTTAAAGCTAACTAAGAATTACACTCTGATGTCATATATATATTTATATATATATATATATGCCTATAGCACTACTGAGAAATGCAGCTTTCATACAAAACAAAAAAATGTAAACCCTACCAGTAGTTGATCTTAGAGTTTTAACAAAGAAACAAACTAACTCTTCCGCTTATTATATTAGTATAGATACTATGACACTTAATTGATATTGAAATATAAAAAATATATGGTAATTCTACGATAAGAGTTAACTAGTGTGGCCATCAGTTTATTAAGGGTACAACGTGAAGATAAGTAAGTATTTAATTACTATTCCTTACATATTTATATATAATTGTTGGTAAAATAGCACCATTTTCCTTCAGCTGCTTATCATTATTCTCAATAATTGTCATTGTCCATATGAACAATTTTTTTACCGAATAACATTTTATTTAAAAAATCAGTAAACGTTATAATGTATATGCATTATAATGTCCAAGCTTATATCTCACAACAAACTTTTAGCTTTACACGATGGTTTAAAGAAGACTTATATTTTAGTTAAAAATAATAATTGTAGGAGAACCGAAACAGAAAACAAGTAGTCAAATGTTACTTTTTGAGCTTTCTGTTGTTATATTTGACTATCTGCCAGTCTGCCAGTGGCAGCACTGTTAGGACATTTGACAGATGACAGAAAGTATTATTTTACTTTCAAAGTAATAATAAGTAAACTTATTTTTGCGTCGCAGCATTATCGTGTCTTATAATTTCAATTTATAATATAAAAATGGTACAAGCTTGGTATATGGACAATGAGCTAAGTGATCAACGACTAGAACACCACAGAAATCCTCCACAATACCTACCCCTTGACGAGCTTTATAAAAAAACCGGTGTTGAATACTTTAACGTAAGTTTTGCATCTTGTAATGTTACATTATATCTATTGCGTCGTGTAATGTCAAGATTTATCTAAATTTTCCATAGAGGTCAGACTGCTTATGATATGACCAATTTATTTTTTTAATAAAAACTTGTATGAGTATAAATAAGAAGCAAGTAGTAGTATGTTATTTTGAATATAGTTTTTGAATATTAAACCAAATACTATGCTATACCAAATAACATTAAATTAATAAATTTTATAATCAGCTTCACGCTATCCTGCACATAGCGAGGCAGGCAGATGGAAATAGCGTGGAGACACTGTTTCCCACTTTCCACCGAATTTCTCGAGGCATTGCGTGTTGAGTGGCGGAATTCAACGCCGGGCCCCAAACCAAAAAAATCAACATATTAATAAGTTTTACAAATAATAAATATACACATAATATACAACATATTAATAAGAAATTCCCTCGAATGGTGATCAAACTCACAAACATCTTGTTACAGTCACACCCTTGTGCCCCTGCACCAAGACAGCTTAAAACTAAGTATTCAATTTTATTTAGTTTTATATTATAAATATTAATTAATAAATGAAATTTATTTTTATTTAGAAACAATAAAATCAATAAAATTTTTAGTTAACAAGTTGCAAAATTAAAATTTCAGATAAATGTGAATACTTATTTAACTGATGGTGTCTTAGATAAAATAAAGAAAGACAGAGGATATAGTTATGAGGATGATATAACATGCTCTAAAGAGTGCTTGCCAAATTATGAAGAGAAAATCAAGTCTTTCTTTGAAGAACATTTGCATACAGATGAGGAAATAAGGTAACTATATGAAAGGTGTAGGTAGCAGCAGGAAAAAATGGTATAATTTATATTCTTTTCATATTGAAATCATATAACTGGTTTTACACATGAGTACACATTATTATATAGTTTTACATTATTTATAAACTGTAGTAGTTATGCCATGCTGCCCAGTAAATACTTTTTTTACAGATTTTTCTGTAAGTGGTATTTTATGAAGAATATATATTTTTTTTATTTATTTAGAAAATATAGACACTAGTAAATATTTTTTTTAATTGATTTTTTTTTTAAATCTTTTATAAATCAACTAAACCGTTTTGAAAATTTTTAAGAAATAACTGCTTAATTTATTGATTGTTTAACTTATCTCCTTATAGATTAGTACTTGATGGTTCTGGATATTTTGATGTGCGTGATGGGAATGACCAGTGGATCAGGATTGCTGTTTCATCGGGGGACATGATTATCATTCCTAGTGGCATTTATCATCGCTTCACACTTGATATTAATGTAGGTTTTATACAAGATACATATTTTAGTATATATTAATTATTTTTTTGTATTTTTTTCTCATCTTATATAGCTTTAATAGCCATTGTGGTGTGGTTTAAACCATAGTCTAAAAGCAAAGCAAGGCATTGATTTTTGCCACACAGCAAATTGACTTCAATTTAGACAGAAAGTAGAGAGTCGAGTGTCTTGGTTACTCTCTATCTACTTTGCTGTGGGTTGTTTTGTGTAGCAAATAAAATGTAGAGGTATTTTTTTATAGAGTGTTAAGACTCTCTTCCGCTTATTTTTAGTGAAACTGTATTTTGATTAAACAAACACTACTCCTTATTTTATCGGATGGAGAAATATAAATAATTTTAAGCTAGCTAATTATCAAACTATATTTAATAATAATATTAATATTTTAATGAGTGTGAATTTGTGAAGACAGATGGATATTTGTTCTACTTTTATGCAAAAACTACTTACTGAAGAACAGATTTAGATGGGAACTACAGTAATATAGCTTATACATCAGAATAATACATAGACTCCATATATATATGGAGCGTTTTTTATACGGGAACAACATGTAGGGTAAAATATTTTAAACTCGGTATGAGTTAGTAAAGAAATTCATCAAGATACCTCAATAGTTTAGACGTAGTATTTTTTTTCATTTTTTTTTCATTTTACCTGTATTTCGTGTGAGGCAGTTACGCATAGATATCAATAACGTAAACACATATTATTATAAAAATGCTCCTAAAGGTTAAACAACTTTGAACTTTGCCGCCAATACCTACGACAAATGGCGTTTTATTTTACAACGATAATTTTATTATTTATTTTGTTTGATAAAATAACTTTTTCATTTTTAGTATTTTTTTAAATTGTATTAGGCTTTTATAGAGTAGTAGTAGTTTCATTTAAAGTGGTGCTGACAAAAACACTATATAGTAAAGATTTGATATAATTTGGCTATAATCTATACTTATAATAAACCATACCGGATCCGAGTCTGTACATGGAAGATAAAAAAGAAAAATATTATTAGAGACCTTTACTAATGTAGTAAAACCCAAAACTATGATTTTTATATTTTCGTTTGATTTTCTGTGTTATGCAACAATATTGCTACAAAATAAGTGTTTTATTGAATTGGCTGAAACTATAGCTATCAATGTATGCATTTTGTCTTTAAAATAATAATGTTATTAGGCCACGAAAGTAATTCACATAAGAAAATAAACAAATGTGTAGTCGAAGCGGGAGAAGTCACGCGGAGCCACTAGCATAAACATAACTCTCGATTTTATTAATTGTGTTATTTTAACATTTACAGAACTATATAAGAGCCAAGCGTTTCTTTATTGGTGAACCAGTATGGCTGCCATATAATAGACCGGCAGATGAAATGGAGTGCAGGAAAGATTATTTAGATAAACTGGAAAAAGGATTTGTTGCAGCTTATTAAAACGGAAATACATAATTATGATGTACTAATATATTATGTCTCACTGGGTACCTCTGGCTAACCTGGCTTCCATAGACTATAGAAATAAAAATATATGTATAAAAAGTTATGTAACTTTTTGTGCCTTTTTACATAAAATAAATATATTAATAAGTGAGTTTTTGTTATATATTTTCTGTATATAATAAATATAATATGTTATTAAGTTTTTAAATAAATGTTATATTTCAAGATCTTGAAGTTTAATTTATACAAATTTCATTGTTAGATATTTATCAGAAAGCAAAAGTCAGAGTTAATAAAAGCTGTGTCTTTGATTTTATTTTTAAAACATGGCCCACTAGTATCAAATTTTGTGCACTAATCAAAAAAATAGGGTAAGTTTTATAATTATATTTTAATATTATATTATTTAAGGGCTTTTTTTAATGTTGGCGTCTAATATTTTAATCTTTTTTATTTAGCGTCACGTTGTATACCGCAAAACCAAAACCTAGTGTTAAGACACTCCGTTACCCATTTTCTGCCGAATTCTGGAGGCATTGCGTGTTGAGTGGAGGATCTGAACGCCGCGCTTTACCTCGTCATCAGAGCGGAAAAAGGAACTTATTAAATATTTCATTTCCCCGAGTGGGAATCGACCCCATACTTTTCTAAATAAGTACATACTTATTACTTTGTTTTTTCCTTTTCAATATTTATTTTCCTCTTTTAATCTGTTTATTTTTCACTAATGCTTTTCAAAGAGTCCTAAATAAATATTTTATTTAGAGGCGAAACTCAACGTTGCGTTTCGTTATCATTATTATACTTTATTATCAGGCGTATTCTTTGCTTGCATTTGTATCAGAATAAGAAAAACATTAAAACCTGCATACAAAATCCTTCAAGGACCATGTCATAATAATTTTGACGGATTCCGTCATTATGTCTGTATATAAATCAATTAAAAGCAATGTAGTAACTTCATAATACATTTTTACGGTATAAAATAAGTACATGCACTCGTAAAGAGTGACGAGTGTATGTACTCGCAAATTTCGCAATATGTGGCGATGATATCTCGTAAGGAATAAGGTAAATTCTTATATAAAATTGTTGTTATTAGATATCATTTAAGATAATTAATATTTATATACAAGTCTATCGTGACAGTGTCAGGCTGTTCTATCAATAGTCGTGGGTTTAATCTCACTAAATGATAATATTTAAATTATTTTTATTTCTTCTCTTTTATACATGTAAGGTTCTGTTATTCGGTACGCAATGTCCCGAAATTTGGCAGAATGTGGAGAAGGAAATATCTTACCTCTTTTTTCTTTCGCCTGCTGTACTATATGCAGCAAAAGATAGCCCCTTTCTTCTAAAATAATAAATACTATAAAATAATTTTAAAGTAAAATGTGTAAAAAGATTTTCCACTGTTATTATTTTAAAACACATGAGACTTATATTTTTCTTAGGTACCATTACACAGTGCCATGGGTGAAGGCATCATCATCTTCGCCCTGTGGTACTTGGCTATCGCATTCAACTATTATATGTAAGTGGTATTTAAAACATTTATTGAAATCTTCTAACATACGATACCATCGAGAACAGTATTTAACACCACTCTAGAAGTTAAATTTTATTTTATTTTAATACCACTCTAAATGCTATAATAATTTATATGGATTTTGCAATATACGAGTATGCTTATTGCTTACACTAGAAATAGATCATGAATAGTTAACTGATGCCTGCCAAATATAATAATTAACATTCAAAGCTCCGTTTGTTCCAAGTTCACTTGGCGAATGCATACAAGAAGTTTCTATACAATATTTATATTCGACAACTTTTTAATAACATCGACTTGTATACATGTAAATTTTAAAGAATTTTAAAACTATCATCAATGACAATAATATTACCTTTAATTTTTAATGTAAATATTTTTTATCTTCGCGCTGTATACGTATCCCGTGTATAATTGTATTACTCTGTTCCTTGTTTTGCCCAACTATCGAGATGTTGCGTGTTGAATAGCGGAACCCAACGCCGCTATTTGTATGTTTACCAGAATGAGGAAATGAAAATAATTTCCCCGAATGGCACCGAACCTACATACTTCGCATTTTCAGTCAGACGCTGCACTATAACGGTCTCGTATTTTTGTTATTTTTATAAATATTTCAAATATGACAACACTAACATAATAAAAGCTATAATCCTAATTATAAACAATGTATTCAACGAAGGTGCGTGCCAAATTTCACATTCCAGTTTCACTCAATTGGCTTAACACTAATTTTGGCGCTTTCATTTAATGGCTTCTGACGCCTTGTTACGAAAGGTCATGTATTAGGGCAGAGTCAAGGTCAGTGTAGATGATGGTCTTATTTACATATCGAGAGCCAAGAGTTCGTATATTAAGCATGCTTGAATTAAGAATTTATGTTTGGCTTATTAAACACCGCACTGCTTTTTATTAAGACTATCGTAGCGCTGTAGTGCAGCATCTGTCTGTTAAAGCGATGGTCGTAGATTCGAAACCCACTGGACGGGATTGAATTATTTTCATTTCCTCATTCTGAAAAAATAAAGTGCATCGTTGAATTTAACACACAATGGCACTATTTTGAAGGTCCTTCCTGAATGGAGCGTATTGAAATTTCATCTCCTCTGCTCTGCTGCTACGTAAATACTCTAATATGTAGAATACAATGTGAAATTATAAAACATACAAATTTTGGATAAAAATGTTTAAGTGATATCTTTTGTAAAAATAAATTCAATTCAATATTATTTTTTTCATTTGTAATGTATTAATCAGATAAAAACTTTTACATTTATTATTTAAGTCTTACAATTCTATTTGTTATAACAAAAATGAAACAATATATATAACAAGTCATAATTCATTTATTTTCAACAATTATAATCGTTAATCAAGTAATAGTTATGAAGGAAATGAATTTTAAACTTCATTTAACATTTCCCTTTTCCAATTGCTCAAGAAATCCTTTTGAGCACCTCACAGATTGTTGGTAGCATTTCTCAAAACCTTTTGCATCACTGTCCTGTAAAATAAAATAAAGATATTTAAAATATTGCAATCAGAATAACATGACCATAGTGGCACAGGTTGTAGGTTCAATTCCCAGTTGGGATAAGTTGAGTCCTTCCACTCCAAATTTGACAATGTCTTCAAAATTGATGGTGTGTGAGGAACAAAGTAACTTAACTCTTAACACCACAACAATATAGTGTGGAGATAAAAATAAACATTTTAAAAATCTTACAATATTTATACTTATTTATATGATATATATTTTTTTTGAATATTTAATTTACACCTTTCCTGGTGCAGTGGGACAGCACCTTACTAAAAACAATGTATTAAGTGAAATGTTATTGATATCAATTCCATTGTCTGTTCCCAATACTTACATAGTATGTTGAATGCAACACACAATGTGTTAAATTCAAGTGGAAAGTAGAGAATGAAATGTAATACTATGCTCTCACTAAGCAGAAAAGAAAAACATATAATCAATATTTTATGCAATATAATCAGCTTCACGCTGTATCCCACACATAGCAGGGGAGGCAAAGGGAACCTAGTGTTATGAAACTCCATTTCCCATTTTCCACCGAATTTGGGAGTTGTTGTTGTGTGTTGAGTGGCGGAACTCAATGCCGCTCTTTGCCTCGACACCAGAGTGATGATATGGAAATATACATTTAAATAAATATTTCATTTCCTCAAGTGGGGAATGAACCCTCAACCATCACTTTACAGTCACACCCTTGTGCCCCTGGGCCAAAGCGGCCTCAATTATCATATCATATCAATACAATATTAAGTTCAATATAAAGGGTCTTACATAATAAGGGTCCCTAATAATTCTGTCGCCTTGTGGGTCATAGTCACCAAACAATAGGAGCTTAGCCTTAGACCCTTTAGGTGCCCTTTTGTTTAAATCCTTCATGTTGGCCTCATCCATCCCAAATATAAAATCGTAATGGTTGAAATCTTCTGAAGTTATCTGAAAACATTATAATGTCCAAGATATCTTAAGTTTTATAAAACTATTTTATAGTAGTGGAATTCAAACAATAATTGTAATGAGTTTACACTTATTTTGACAAAGCTTAACAACAATGTATTGTTTAATTGGCTTGAAAGAGTTTGGATGGTTTCCAAGAGGTGCAAGTTTAGATCTTGCTACTATATAATTCTAATTTAAAAATGTAATATACATAAAGAAAACAAAATACTATTTTATTAATTAATATATTAATATTTTATTAATTAATATATTTTATTAATTAATTAAAGCAAATTATTCAATTTCATTAAGATAAACTCTGTTCAACATTTTATTAAATATTTTCATATATCCCTAAAAAATACTGACTTTTTCTATATCTTTTGTTTAACAGAACATAAAAATATTATATCCAGTACCTGCCTTGCATGGTTACTGTATGGTACATCATGTTTCTTCATGGTATCCAAAGCTCTCCAATCAGGAGGATTGCCCACATGCCAACCTCCTATGGCTGCACTGTCAATCTCCCACTGCTCCCCCACATTCATATCATTGGCAGTTTTCTGGAAAACCCCTTCGGCTATCGGTGATCGGCAAATATTCCCTATTTGAAAGATAAGGTTACCGCTGTAAGTACATCGGTTTTAAAATTTGTTTACTTAAACACAGAAGAAAAACCCACCAAGGCATATAAATAAAGCTTTCTTTTTTGAGTCTGACATTATTTATAAATTGTGTTTAATTTATGTTGAAAGTTATTTAAATATTTAATAACATATAGGAATTAAGAACTTGAAAATCAAGTTGTCAAAATCAATTGTTATATGACATTCGACAATGTCATTAATGATACCATAGAGTGCTCATTTATTTTTTTATGAAAGTTACATTTTTGTTTAAGTTTAAAAAACGATATATGAGAAAATATAATATAATAAAATTTTATATTTTTATACAGACAGATCTTGTCATTCATAATTTGTAATAATCTTTACAATAATTTAAATAAGTCTCATGTTTTTCTAAATATTAATAATTATAAAGCACAATATATATAATTTTTACTTTAAAATGATCATCAAGGTTTTTTGTGTTACTATGCACTTGTTATTGAAGTCTGCAATGACGATAAAACGACTTATTGCTACATTATCGTAAATTAACGCTAATATATTCCTTCAACCGTTAACATCTAATTGTGTAAAGAAAAACAATGCGGTTAGAGAACGTAATAGATTACTTTAGAATCTGGCACATGTCCAAAATAGATATCAGTTTTGAGCCAATATTATTTTGTGATAACCAAACGCGTTTTAAGAGAAGCTAAACATATTTTGGATGTTCATAAATTTGAAAAGGGGTTTGTAGGTACTATAACATTTTAAATTAGTTTCTTAAGCAAGTATTGTAACTTTTATAAATATACGCGTGATTTTTCGTCCCACAATGAATGTAATCCTTGTATATAGATTTTATACAAATAATCTCCATAACGAGGCCAGTCATGGCGCAGGGGCACAAAGTGTGACTGTAAAACCGACTGGTTGTGGGTTCGATCCCCATTCGAGGAGAGGAAATATTTACTTAAATGTATATTTATGATAAAATATAAAAATAAAGGTGAAACCATAAACGCAAAATCTTACGCTTCAACTTAGCATAATTTAAGGGAACAAATTAAAAAGAAAAGACAGAATAAATAGTCCGCCGGTGTGTTGCTTCTTGCTGCTGTTCACGATTGCGGTTTTGAAAAGATCAACCACCCATCCTATAGTGTAGATTTGGCACCTAGTGATTATTATTATAATCCAATATAGTGATTATCATATTCCGAGGGGTGAAACAAAGTGATATGAGAACGAAAGTAAGTGACTTCAATGTGAATTGCCTGCTGTACATAGATGATGCAGTGTATAGAGTCACCACTCTGAAAGAAGACAAAGTTTCTGGTTTTTGAAAGAGATGAAGAAAGGACAGAATGCAAGATCATTGTAAATGGCAAGATACTAGAACGTGTTATTAGAATATATTTAATGTACTGTAGGTTTCCCTTAAATAATATAATAAAAATAAAATAAATAAATAAATAAAATGTGAATGAAGTGGGATATTTGGGAAGTATATTCAGTAGAGATGGAAGGCCGTGGAGATGCGATCTCCTCGTAGGATATGCGGAGTTAGCTTAGCTGATCGAATCCACAATGAAGAGGTACACAGAATGGGAGGTACTAGCGGGGATGCCACGGTGATAATGAAGAAGAAGTAGTAGTGCTTAGCTGATTTTGACACGTCCAACGAAGAAGTGATGAAAGAATGACAAAAAAAAATTATGATGGAAAAGTGAATGGTAAGAGAGGTAGGGGAGACCTCAATTGACCTTTGACCTTCGAAAACAGTGTCAAAGATACTGGAGGAAGGTCAAGTAAAAAGCATGAGACCCCCCGGAGGACATGTATGTATGAAGAGGTTGAAGATGAACAGTGAACGAGGCGAAAGAGGTATGCAGAGACCGTAACGCTTGGCGCTCCGTTCTCACTGACAACCCCACTAGGGCAAAAGCGTGAAGTTAAGTGATTATTATTTGTTCCCAAATTTGAAAAAACATCTCCGTGGAAACAATTTGTTGATGGTGAAGAACTGAAGGCCTCTATAAATGTATGTTTTTCAGGTAAGGACGGAAGTAATTTTTTAGAGGGAAACGCCAGGGTAATATCAACGTGTAAAACTACATTGAAAATTAAAAATATTTTCGGGTTAATTTGTGAGTTTTTTCATGCTGATACCGAGAATACATTGAACGCCCCCTTAATAAATGAGCTATCATTGCGGAGTAGACACATATTTGACAGAGCGCGATTGTTATAGGTTCATATTTCTTTCAAGAAACTATTTATATGTCCTTATTATTCTCAGCAAAGGAAGGAAAATAAAGAGACATTAATAGCAAATACATACACACCTTTAAGTATTTACTTACTCATGTTTTTTATCTGTATTTATGAAAATAAAAGCTTATTTGCTATATACCTAAATCAATTTATTAAAAAGCAAAGGATTCGATTCTTTTTTTAAGAAACATAATTTTAATGTGACATTGCATTAAAATAATGCCCTTATTATTAACTGTACCCGCATATGTAAGTGCTTAAAAGTTATTACTTCTAATTTAGTCTTAATAGGCTACAATTGTGTAAATAGATCGTTATAGTGAGTAGCTTTACGGATATGTATGCGTTTTTAGATTGGAAATAATTTATCTGAATACTTAAATCTTTATTTTAATGTGACAATATCAATATGCCAAAATTTTAAATTAAAATCAGTATCCCGCACACAGCAGGGTAGGCAGAGGGTACCTAATGTTAACACACTCCGTTCCCCACTTTCTGCGGAATTCTGGAGGCATTGCGTGTTGAGTGGCAGAACTCAACGCCGTGCTTAACCTCGACACCAGAGCGAAGAAATGGAATTATAAATGTAAGTAAATATTTCATCACCTCGAGTGGGGATTGAACCCACAACCAGTCGGTTTTACAGTCACACCTCGTGCCGCTACGCCACGGCTGGCCTCAATAATAATTTATCTGAATACTTAAATCTATATTTTAATGTGACAATATCAATATGCCAAAATTTTCTATGGTTTTTTAAATTAGTCAATGGTAATTTCAAATTCTCTTATTCCCTCTTTATATCTCCGAAATCTAATAGGAATGGGTAAATTAAGAATCCAAATAATATCGAAATTACGACTAGTGTGTCATAAGAATTTGACTTCAAATTAAAATCGTAACCATATGCATAGGTATATAAGTAGGTATGTTAATACTAAGCTGAATCTCATTTAAATAGATAATTTTTCGCTTCACTGCAGCGCATCGTGGATAAAGCGAAACGAAGGCTGAAAACGGAAATTATTATTTGCTCATTTTGCATAAATATTGTCTCGTTACCTTCAATTTGGTTTTTTTACTTCACATTATTAAACATTTAAAAATTAAATGATGGACAAATACACGAACATTATTCTAATAAAATTTGAATATTGTTAAATCAGCTTCACGCTGTATCACGCGGTTACACTTTTATTGAATAAAAAATTCTACAAATATTCATATTAATTTCATTCTTGTTTCAATGAATATTTCTTGTATGAATACTGTAAGAGTTTATGCGAGAAAATTGATATAAGTAATAGTTTTATTAATTAAGTACAGATATTTTAAGAATATTATTTTGTTAAAATTCTTAAGAAATATCAAACTTATAGAACGGTTACATGCGGGATACAGCGTGAAACTGAAAAAAATGAATGCGCGCACATTGAGGTAGGTACTTATATCTACTTGCAGTGATATAGAATTTTACAATTCGCGAGATTTTCAAATGACCTTGCAGATCTCCGGCGAGCCGTGGCCCGTGTGGTGTGGCTGATGACGGTGATACAAATGTATTATAAATATAGTTGTCGTCACGGACGAAGCGTTATTTGGAATCTGACATTGAATCATTCTGTGATTTGTTATTGGACATTTTTAGTTTGTCTTGTATTATAGCATTTATCTAAAATAATTTATTCTCTTGTTATTTTTGTTTAATAATGGGAATTCAGTATTTAACATTTTCATTTCTTCACTCTGGCGTCGAGGAAAAATCTTTGAGTTCTACCACTCAACATGAACTCCGACTCCAGAATTAGGCGGAAAACAGAGAACAGAGTGTCTTAACACTAGGTTCTGCCTACCCTGCTGTGACCAAGATACAGCGTGAAGCTGGAAAAAAATTGATTTACAACGGTAAATAATCAATAAAATATCACAATAGCAAGATTACGGCTAATAAAAAATGTCATAAACTTCCATATGCCTTAAGGTTAAATAAAAACTTTTACCCTATAATAAGTAGAAATTGATTTAGTAATTTCTAAGAACGTCGAGTAGAATCGGCCGCGTCTGCGAAGTGACCCCAGCGGAAGTATTGAGTCGCGTGGTGTGTTCCACCGGATACGCATTAAGCAGTCTGGTCTGCCCACTGTCGCGGGCGCACAATCAACGCTCATTGTGCTCTCGTCGAGAGTAAGAGGGAAGTTTATGTTAAAAACACATTTGATAAAACTTATTGTATCTGTACTTTCTAAATTGTCGTTACGATTTATTAATTTGTTTTCTCAAAGAATACTTTATTTTTTGTTTTTCTTCTTATTTACAACTACATAATCTCTGAATCTATTCAGATTTCTGTTTTTTTTAAATTAATATAGCTTAGTGTGTACTTGTCTTAAGCAATTAATTGCATTAGGTACTTGCTACTCTATTTTTTAATTTTCCTTCAAATAGTGATATTTTATTGAGAATATCGGTTATCAGTGGCTCTTTTCTAATCAGGATTGAAAATATTAGAGATGGTTTTTATGTGTCGAGTTTAAGGTTTAATGTTTACATTATTATTTTTTTAATTTCTTTTGTTTGTTCGTGATAGCTATAAATTCTTTATTTAAATATGTCTTATACTATATTATGCAATATATTATATTCTTTAAATCTTTTAAAGCGAATTACATATATTGTAGAGCTTCATATCACCCACATGCATGCATCATCTAATAGTTTTAATTACTCGTTGACGTTTGCTTGCAATCGTTTCAAATTGGACATCCATGTGTGTCCACGTCGTAATGGATTAATCAATTTTCCACAATATTAACTTTTGAATATTTTGTGGAATAGGTATATGTGTACAGAATTATGACCGACAAATGAATGTTTAGTGGCGGAACTCGATGCCGCGCTTTGTTATTAGTGTGTCGAACCGACGACCACGTCGTGCGAGCGTGTCGCGCTCTATGATGGCTTAACTAAAAATATTTGTTAACATTAAAAAAAATATCCATTACGAAATAAGGTATTTATTTGTTATATGGAAATTTATATTTCCATTTCTTCGCTCTGGTGTCGAAGTAAAGCGCGGCATTGAGTTCTGCCACTCAACACGCAATGCTTCCAGAATTCGGCAGAAAGTGGGGGACGGCGTGTCTTAACACTAGGTTCCCTCTGCCGTGTGCGGGATACAGCTTGAAGCTGATTTATTTGTTATGGAAATTGTACCATCATTATTATTAAGTATTAAGTTTTAGTTGTACACATTTACATATGTATTAATAATGAAAACTATTTTATCTCAAATTCCACTTTTCACTTAATATCTTCGCGATTACGTAACTCAACACAGCGTATTGTCTAACCATAACCAACACAATACATAATGTATTGTGTTGGTCAGGTAATGAAGTTGAATAAAAAAACAAAGTTATTACAAAAATAATATTTATTATTATAATTTATTATAGCATTGATAAAAGGGTTATATATTAAAAATATTACTTATTATGATTTTTTAATAACACTTTGTGTTCATTATATATTGCCATTTTCTAACTGCTCCAAAAATCCTTTTATACTTCTTGCTGCTTGATGATAGCACTTGTCGAAGCCTTTAGCATCTTTGTCCTAGAGAGCATTTGTGAAAAAAATATATTGATATACAGTTACATAACTCTCCATTCTTCTTCTTATGAACATGATTCTAAGTATTGAAGGTCAGTGTAGTCAAATACTAACATTATTATATACATGTTTTACAATGAATGGTGTTTTAACTAACAGCCATAGTAGTTAGTCAAACATTTATAAACAATGAAATTCTTTTTTATTAGAGTCACATTTTATTCTGCATATAGGGAGTGGGCAAGGAGAACATATCATTAAGACACTCTAGTCTCTCTCTCATAGAGTGAAACAGCAACAACAGTGTAAACTAAATAATTTATATGTTCAAAATCAACTAAAGTGGAGAAAAGATAACAATTTATTCCGTTGAGTGAGAATTGAACCCACATCTTTGTATTTACAGTAAGGTGCGGTTTTGCTATTGCCTAACAATATTTATTATGAAAATTCCATTAAGAGAATAAAACTTCCTAGAATTCAAGTTTACTTACAAAATAAGGATCTCTTATAATGCTGCCACCTTCTGGATCAAAATCTCCTAGCAGAAGTATTTTCGCTTTATGACCTGGAGGTGCTAAGCTATTGAGATTCATAATATTGTTTCCATCCATGCCAAATATATAATCATAATGATTGAAATCTTCAGTTGTTATCTAAAAAAAAAATTGTTTATTAATTCATTATACTATACAATTACATAATTATTGAGATTTTTTTTCTTATTATGTCACATTGAAATGTTTTTTAACAACTAATGTTAAGCAATAAAAATATTATATATATTGTCTATATTACCTGTCTTCCTATCCCATAATATCTTATTCCATACTTTTTCATGGTATCTATTGCTCTTTGTGAAGGTGGATAACCAACATTCCAATCAGCTATTGCTGCACTATCAACTTCCCATTCATGTCCTTTGCCCATTTTATTAACTGTATGTTGAAACACACCTTCGGATATTGGTGACCGACAGCTATTACCTAATATAAAATTTATTTATTAAATTATCTTACATTTTAACAGATTAATTAATTTTTATTAAGAATGTTGCGGTCAATATTAAAAAATATTGTGAAATACTTAGGGCTACTAAGTATTTCACAGAGAAGTAAAAAGAGTTCAACTTTATACAAGTAATTATCTTACCAAGACACACAAATAACGCTTTCTTCTTCATATCTTCAGCCATAATTAATATTTTATTTCCACAAAATTCGTAATGTTTTCAAGTCACAAAAGGTTACTATTTACGTCTAATAACAATAAAAAAGGGAAAATATCTTTAAAACTTAACATTAACGAAGAGATACGTCGTTTGAGGTATATATTTTTATTGATGTGTTTTACCATATTCAAAATTCAGATGGTTTTCCTTCTACAACATATATATTAGTTATAAGTTATTATAATTTATATGTTCAAGAAAGTGGAATACCAGTTTGAGTTGATATTGAACAGATCTGTCAGTTGTCAATTGTCATCGTAACTACAAGTGAAACTTAGATTCTTGGATATTGAGATTCTATAATGCATCACGTCCAATACGTTATACATCGCTTGATACTGTATAATACAACATAAACTAATAATATATGATTAAATAATATGCCGCTTTTAATTGTGTCGTATCTACCGTAAATTAATTTACTAACTTACGCCACTAAATAACATTGATTTATGTTATTGTATTGTGTTGGAATGGTGTGTTTCTTTCTCAGAAAAGTAATAAAAGAGTACCGCAAAAATAAATAGTATAGTATCTAATTGATTTCACCTACACAAAGTTTTTTAATATATTCATATATTAATTCTCAATTTAAAATACTCGGTTTTTTTCAGTAAAGTACGACGTTCGTCATATGTTACTTAATCACTTAATGTCATCTTGATTATGCAATTATAGGATGTTGGACATAATGAAATATGATACTATAACGATTATTTTAAATATATTTTTTGACGTGATAATGTCTTATAAATCGATGAACGCCGGGTGCACGCACGAAACAGCATGACTTATTGTCACGTTCCTCTTGAGCAAAGCGTGCAGATGAGAGCGCGGGACAAACGGTAGAGAGGCACTATATATACTATATAAAAGTCTGCAATTTTTCATCAATGTTTTCTTATGATGTTCCTCACGTAAAATTATCATCTATATACCGACTTTACAAACAACCAGTTATTAAAAAGAGCGTACTTTCTCATTGGCCCATTGGTCCCATTACCGCAAAGTCAGGATCTGATGATGGTATCCCATGCAAATGGAGTAATATTCCCTAATTTTGGGTCTTGCTATGTGTTCATATAATTTCTCATAGTAATCACAGTCATATTTGCTTCTTGTAGACATCGTCTGACATTATTAAGGTGCTAGAAGACAACTAATTAACAATTAGGTTAGGGGATTGCTTAGTAGCTGTGGCCATATATTACACGTGAGTTATATTCCAAATAGAAATTTCTACCCCCACAATATGCCTATCTATTTCAATGCATCGCTTGCACTCCGTTGGTAGTCACCTTAAATGGCAAGTACAGATTTAGAGCTAAATCTCTTGGTTGTTCTTTGTTGCTAAGCAATAAATCTATTTTTAGTTTACTAAGCGTGCAATATGTTGATGCATTTGAGCAACACCGCGTGAGGCCTGCAACCGGCGACGTGCATTCGTTGAACTTGCATTAGGTACCATATGTTTCACTTAAAATATAATACACTAGTCTTATTTGCGTATTAATAAATAAAATTAGACTTTTCTGCTTTAACATGCTGTGATGTATTGAAAGTACGTGTATAAAACCAAAGACAATTGATTTAGAGTTATTTATTAAAAAGAAAATTCTTTATTCTATATTTAACTTAAATCTATACAAAATAGATTTAATTTCAAGCAGTCGTGGTGCAGGGATGAAAACGTGCGACTGTAAACGCGACGGTATTGAACCCGATTTCCATTTGGAGGGATGATATATTTTATATTTTCATTTCTCGTTCTGGTAACAAGGCAAAGCTTGACCTTGAGTTCCTAGTGGCTAACACATATATATATTTATAGCCTATCTCTCTATTACACCCAAGAGATACTTGCGTGTAGAGTGGTGGAACCTAAAACCGCGCTTTGCCTCAACGCCATTGCGAAGAAAATTAAAATAAAATGAACAAATATTTTATTCCCTCGAATGAGAATCGAATCCACAATCCCTCACGATTACAGTCACACTTTGTGCCCCTGCGTCCCGACTGGCCTCACTATATTTTTGATATATTTTGGTCATTTAAACACATATTTATCTAAATTTTGATACCAATCTACTGCAATGACATACGTAATACATAACCCATCGACTGTCGCGCGTTTACATTGAATATGATGATTAATTAACAACAGATATGGCTGACGTTACTATTAGAGTGCAACAGAATGTTCTACAGTAGTCAGTAGGTTAAACAATAGCATCCTGTTTAATTAATAATGACTTGGTCATTACGATTTGGATAAATAATACACAGGTGCATATAGAATATATGTAAGTAAATACCTACAGGTTTACCGGTCGATTAAAAACAAGTGTTCTTACGAAAAAAGCAATCAAAGCAGTAAGAGCAAGAATTCGAAAAAGTATATCCAAAGGGAGGTCAAAGAAAAATTTTCATTACGGATGAAACAATTTTTACAATCGAGCAATATTTAGAAAAAGAAAATTATCGTATTCATGTAGGAAGCTCTAAAGAAGCTTCCTAATTAGTCGACAGAGTACAACGTGGGCATTATCCGACTTCAGTGATGGTTTGGTGGGCTGTAGTGGGTGTTAGCTATGAAGGAATGGCTGAACTATATTTTTGTGAAAAAAATATCAAAACATCGGCACATATGTATCAAAATAACGATAGTCAATGGTCAATCAAAAAAAAGAATGGTCCTTTTAGCAAGACTCGGTGCGTGGTCATAAAGTTCAATCTAACCAGTCTGGGTTAGGAACGAACGTTCCGGATTTCAATAGAGCCGTAGATTGGCCATTATGTAGACCTGATCTTAATTTACTGGATTATGATTTATGGTCATTTTTAGAGACTAAGGTTTGCTCTAAACGCCGGGATAATTTGAGTCCCTATAACAATCCATACGCTTATAAAAAAAAGATTTTTTCCCATAGGAAGTGCGTTCTGTTATTGATAACTGGCCTCAACTTTTACAAGGATTGTATTTCAGCCGATGGAGAACACATTGAATAAGCTTTTTTATGTTTTTAATGGTTTTATATTAATGTATTAAACTATCACACTGTAATAGTAACTAGGATCCGCCACGGCGGGAGGAGCTGGGCGAATCCATGTAGCGCAAAATTTTGTAAAAATTTTGCGATATTTTCTGTTTTGTTCGCACGCGCTGGGTTAGGTTAGTCAAAGTTCAATATGTGCGCGTTAATTTCTAAACGTTCCACAGTTTAACTTTATGGGACACTTTTGACGATTAACTCAATCAATTATATTAATCAATTATAATTATCATCAAATTATTTCATGTCGTTGGGATCACCGTGTCGTCCACAATGTTCCGGCAAAATTTCAGAGCTTTACGTATAACGGTCTAGGAGGAGTACAAGGAAGCACACTTTTTACCCTCAGCTCACTAAATGTTACGTACAATTCGCAATCACAAAGGACAAAAAAAAGTGACAAAAAATATGGAATAAAGGTGCTTTTTACGAAACCATCTGTTTTAACCTTAAATAACTAAAAAGTAGAATTTCTCTATGCAATTTGTCACAACAACAAGATCCCACGTTCACGAGCAATCTCTAAATGTAATTTTAATGGCTTATTATTCTAACAAGGGCAGCATTATTGTAATTGACTAAGTACATATAGCGATTTTATCCTACCAGACTCATGTCGTGCAGGAAATTTTTTACTTTTTAATATATATACCTAGTATACTAGACACTCTGCTTTAATTTTTTTCGTTCGAATTCATTCAACTGCGAGTTACGAATGGCGGAACTAAGCCGTATTTTGTGTCACCGGAATTGTAAATTATTGCCAACCCGCCACCTTGACGGTTAAATGCTGTAAAGTGCTGTGTACGGCACGTGAAAATTCATTTGAACGATGGAGTTGAACAATCATCATAAAATTACAAAAAAAATTATTAAATTTACACGGACTTAGGTATATTATATTTCTTATAGGTCTTCTTTTAAAAGTATAAAACAGTAAATAAACAAGCAAAAGTGAACAACTTGCAATATTATGCAAGACAACAAACGAAGTGTAAAGTTGTTACCCACAACGAGGCTATTGGGCTGTCTACAAACGATGACAAATTCACCATTTCCTGACTCTCAGTATTACATGCGCTTGCGCAGTAAAGGACAGATCAGAGGACTTTAAAATAATTTTAATAGATATTTTATATATATAATATTAAGGTACATAATAATTTACTTAAATAATTTATTAAAATTGTGAAATTATAAAATTGAAGAAATTTTAATTATGAAATTGCAAATTCTACAAGTTGTAATGTAGGTACAAAATATATACTATAGAGGTAGACTATATAGAGAGAATATATTTATATTTAGCTTCATTTTTATGTTTAAAAAATTATATATTAAATTTCTCTCGGTTTAGTTCGGGAAATTTGAATCATAAAACATGGCTAAACTAAGAATGACTGCAGGATATCTTCATTTTAAGTTCAACGGTCCGGCGAGTAGGCGGACGCGCCTGCATACAGTCCGCCCTCGTTACGACGGGGAACTGATTTAATGAGCCACTTCTTAGATGCCGGATGCATCTAAGACATCTAGAGACGTTCAATCATTATTGGTTTGCTCTCATATTGAATTTATATGCATTTAGTTTGTTCTGGTATTCAATAAGAACTTGCTTTTTGTAACAATGGGTGTGCTAGATATCAAGACATTATTTATTTAATTTAGAAAATTCTATTACTAATGATATTTTTAATTGCTTACTGTAAGTATAAATAAAAGCTACTTATGTGACTATTTTTTTCGTTAAAAACAATTATAATCAAAATCTGTAGTACCTACTACCTTTCTTCAAAAAAGTGAAGACACATCACACTTACACACATGTATCATTTTAAAGTATTTCTATTAAAGTTAAACATCATTGGTCTCTTACTGGTCAAGAGTGTGTTTCGTTGTAATGCAACTCTTCCTAGACCGTTTAACGTACAGCTCTGAAATTTAGCAGAAACGTTGTGGACGATACAGTGATCCCAGCGAAGTAGTTTGGTGATAATTGTATTTGTATTTTTTGAGTAAACGGTCAAAATGTGCCCCATAGAGTTAAGCTGTAGAACGTTTTGAAATTCACGCGCACAGATTAAACTTTGACTAACCTAACTTAGCGGATGCTAACAAAACAGAAAATCCGCCTCTACTTATGTTTTATATTATTATTGCTTTTATATACGAAGTATTCTAATTGTGTATTTATGTAACAAGAAACGTTAAACTTTAATAGCCTTATCGTTTATTTGTTCGCATCTTGCATCGTCTATCGACCTTACGGTGTTGGCAGCGCTCCAGTGTCCCTTGATGTGACGTCCAGTAGACAATCTGTTCCAAACAAACAACTAGTTTTTTTCAATATTTGCATTAATGTTTCAAAATATTATTTTCGTTTATGTCGAACTTAGCAATTGAGGAAATCATCCAGTAAGTATAGTACTGTCGCTTCTACGATGTAACTAGATACATTTACTGACTACGATACTTTCTAGCTATTTTTACGTCAGCTAGCTACAAGCTAGCGTTTAGATTTGAATAATTTTATTTGCATTAGATAATGGTATGCGCGCGCGCAGCCAGCGGCGCTATTTTCAAGCGCAGGCCGACAACCCCGGCCAGACGATTCTGTAGAAGGTTAAAAGTATCTGAATTTTCGTTTTATTTCATACTAGCCAACCTGCCCGCCCTATTGATATATTGTAGCCGAATTATACAAAATCTTTACATAAATTGTGCCTTATTTGTTAACCTGATATATAAGCTATATTCATTGTAAATTTTGATCAAAAATTGTTCGGTAGTTTTCGTCCGTCAGAAAGGAACAAACATTATTCCATGTTTACAAACTTTCACATTTATACTATTAATTAGTAGGAATATCAGTTTAGGGCCAGTCGTAGCGCAGGGGCACAAGCCAGTAACTATAAAAGCGACAGACGATTCCCACTCGAGAATATGAAATATTTAATATTATCATTTCTTAGCTCTCGTGTCGAGGCACGCAATGCCTCCAGACTTTGCCGGAAAGTGAGGTGCGGAGTGCCTTAAAACAAGGCTCTTTCTGCCTATTCATGTAGCAACATGGAGGGTACAGCGTGAAGCTGAAAAAACTTGCTTTTTAAGAGGTGCGGAAAAAAAGGAGTTCTCTATTTTCTCAATTTTAGAAATATCTTGTGCGGATAATCTTTCATAATGATTGAATTAATGAATTATTGATTTGAGATTATTATCAGAGTTTTTAACTGAAACAAGCTGGCGTTTGACCGCATTGGGTTTGATGAGTGCTGATGTGGTTTACGGTGATGCCATCGTAAAGGCATTTTCACCATGTACTGTTTGCGTGAGGTTTTTTCATTACTAGAGGTTCTATGTCAATAAGGGCCAGGCGGAATTAGGTTGGGTTGGTTGGGTTGGTTACAATTCCAGGGCACACTCTCAAAAATTTATTAGATTACATTATTAGGTTATTAGGTTTATTGGGTATAAATAATATAAAGGTTACAACCAAACCACAACAAGTTTTACTGTCTTTAAGTTACGAACAGTCTTTAAAATTTATTCCCACTCGAGGAGATGAAATATTTACTTGTGTCGAGGTTAAGCGCGGCGTTGAGTTCTGCCACTCAACTCGCAATGCCTCCAGAATTCGGCAGAAAGTGGGGAACGGAGTGTCTTAACACTAGGTTCCCTCTGCCTACCCTGCTGTGTGTGGGATACAGCGTGAAGCTGATAAATTTTGGAAGATTTGCTTTCCTATTGTCATACACTAAATAATATAAAGGCGCTTTACTCAATAACTGACACCGATAAAAACATGTCTCAAAGTGACAACGATTTGTATAGATATTTGAACAATGTCGCTATGGCTGAGCGATTGTGGTCACAGTTATTTGAAAGGAATTACCATTATCACACCTACCTTACCTTTCCAAAAGTTGATTGATTTTTTAGACGAAATTTTTAGGCTTTAAAATTATTAGATAGTAAATCCATGTATTTTTCTAAAGTATGTGTATATACTTACATACTGTACTTATATGTGTATGTATGTATGAGTAGGTATGTATGTATTATAATAATATTCATTTATATTTTATTTAGTTGTATTTAATTACTAGTACATAACTTCAAATTGGAAGAGATCTCTTATAGAGAATGAGTTTACCTTTGTACACCAAATATTTTTTATGTTTTTGTTTACTATATATTTTAGTACAAAAAAGAAAATTATATAATTCTTGCGTTTATACCAAGAAATCTGGCAAATTCGAAGTATTTACGACTATGTTTTATTGTTATTGTGTAACCACAATTTCCCTGATAGAATACGACAACTTCAGTTATTATTGCTCATTCGGCATCATCATCATATACTGTAAAAATAAATATTATTGCAGACGCCACAAGGGACAAGACACTAAAATATTTAAAATCAATATCGATTTAGTGACTAAAGACAAAACGAATGTCTTCATTTAATCCCCGGCCGCGCGGTTCTCACGAACAATAGAAAATCGATTAGTTTTCAGCTCTATGCATCAATAATTCGTTGTTGAAAATTATTGGAAAATAGCAGTCAATCGATATTGTTCAAGGCAAAACTATTACGTGTCACTATTGTTATTTCACAGTTTTATTACCTTTTCAATTTCATACTTCTTTTGACTGGACTTTACTTTTTATTTGGCAAAACGATTTTGTTTACCTATCTGGTTTTCGACCCAGTTAAATGCGGATACAGAGCGAAGCCAAAAAAAAGATTTTTGCCTGCGTTATCTTTAAATATAATTTAGATAAAAATATAAATAAGTACCTACCTACGTCATCCACTAAACTATAGGTTATATTTGTTCCTAGAAAAAGTATTTATGTAAACTGTTTTCAGACTGATGATATCTTCTTTTGGAAAATTTCCTGAATAGCCGCTAAAATCTGTTTATTTAATATATTTAATTAATTTTAGGCTTCTCTACAAATTAATGTTATTAAAAGTGAAATCTGAGAAAAAACTGATACTTTATTTAAACTACATACACCGCGTATACCATCCCAGAAAATGTCTTTTAATTTCGAATAATAATAGTTTCAACTCGATTACTAGATTAAAAGCAAGATTTACATACATCTGGTCGATATTGAATTAGACTCAGGTACGTGGCTGCCTCCGCTGCGCTGCTCGCAAACAGGAAATCATAGATTGAGTTTTGCATTTTCATATATACGACCTATTCAGACGTATCTCTTCATGTTATAATAATTTTGCTTTAGTTTCAGTTATATAACAATAATGCACTTAATCTAACTAAATTTGCGACGATGGCCTCCAAATTAAATTATTCACGTTACAAAAATGAGTTTCACACTGTATTCAGTATATAGCAGGATATACATGGAAAACTGCTAAGATATTCGTCAATTTTCATTGCCAATTTTCGAGACATTGCGTATTTATTCCTCCGAGTGGAAATCGAATCCACAATACGTTTACTATCAGATGCACCGCTACGCCACGACGGACACTCACGTACACGTTATAGTTTAAATTATATAAACGGTGGTATAAAGATACTTCCCTATTTTTATAATTATGTAACATCTGCATTGATACATAATTTTATATTTTGTTCAGTTGAAAATATCAATTTACATTCAAAGAGATTTTTCAATGTTATTGTCAGCACAATATCCTATGTTCTATAAGTAGGTGCTATATTAACACATACTACCAAAGGTCTTGGGCGGATTCCAATCATTAAATCAGCTCACTCGGGAGACTTTCCTGGTTATTACATATTATGAGATTTTCACATGCCAATACCGATGTCCCTTGGCAAACGATGTGGTAGTGTCTACTCTCATCCACTCTTAGTGTAAACAAGATATATTGATGTACCTATATCAATTGCTGCCCAAACATTTTAATTTTTTGTTATCATTTTTATTAGTAGATACCAGTCGTGGCGCAGGTGCACAAAGTGTGACTGCAGACGCGACTGGTTGTGAGTTCGGTCGCCACTCGAGGAAATGAAATATTTATTTTAAATCAAATCAGCTTCACGCTGTATCCAGCACACAGCAGTGTAGGCAGAGGGAACCTAGTGTTAAAACACTCCACACACCCGTGGATACAGCGTGAAGCAATTTTTTTTATTGTTCTATTTTTATGTTGTTTCCATATTGTAATAATATTTTTATTTGTACGTTTATAACTGTGACGTGCCTAGTCCGTTGAAGCTATTGAATAATCTATTTTATTATTTAATGCAATTTTATGGATCTTTTTGTTTTATTAAGATGAATGGTATGTTACTTTCAGTTTTATTTTTTTTAGATTTTTTATTTTTTTGTTGTAAACAAAATCATATACATAGTATAAAAAATAGTATAATAATTATTAATAAAAATTATGGTTAAAAATAATTGTAAAAATACTTGTTTTTCCAGAGAAAAACGTCTACTGCGAAAGAAGATAAACATGGACAAACGGAAGTAAAAATACCGGAATATATCATGGAAAGATTGAGTCTACAAAATGAAAACCTAACTAAGGAAGAACTAGACGATATACTTCTAGAAAAAAAAGAAGATGCCAAAGAAGAAGATGGTGACAAAGTGACTGTTGACATACCGGTTGATATAAATGCCGATTTACAAGCTACTGTGGAAGTATTTTCAGATGTTGAACCAGTCGTAGAAGCTACTGATGATGTTTCCCATCGAGAATTTCTGCATGAGGAAATTCAGGAAAGTCCAGAAGAATAATGACCTATCTCCTATGCTTTACCACGCTAAGTGCGTGAAACAATAAAATCTTGCTATAAATATATTTGTTATGTTTTTTATAATATTTATGATTTACCAATTTTGCTACGAAATGAATATGTAAAGCTTTTATTTTTAATATTTCTATTTTAATAAACATTTGTTTCTATTATCTGTTTACAGTCATTTAAATATTATAATTTACGTTACTATTATTTTTTTACGAACAGGCTTAGAAAGTAGATTATATCATGAACATAATTTATTGTACGTACAGTCTAAGAAATCTTTCCAATATAAAAATGCGCAAGCGCAGTAAATATTATCTTGTATGAGAATCTGTGCAAATAGAATAGCTACACGGTTTATTTGAAGTGCTTAAGTGATCGATGCTGTTGCTAAGTCTACATTATTTTCAACGTATGAACCGGTAGAGTGCTGTAAAATGTCCACCATATTTTTATTGTATTTGAAATAATATTTGCTTGTATCTATTATTACCAGACATTGATGCATATTTCAGAAAATGGAACATCTAGTCAAGCAATATTAAGTCATATTCTTATTAGTTTAAAACCTTTTTTTCATCATCAACGGCGCTGTTTATTCAGTGCAATTAACACATGCTTGTCTGTATGCTTGTTCTCCACACTCAAGGTCTAAAAGTGATAACTCTGTTATGGCTCTCGTGCGATTATTCTCAATTTTCATAGTGGTGCATTGGTAATTTGATGTAGGTATTCAAGTTTAAAGTTATGATTTTATTGAATTTTATTTAAGTAAGAACGAAAATTCATTTAAAAACAGTTCTGATATTATCTAATTATTCTATTCAAATTAAAGTTGCCAAATGTACAAAGATATGATTTTTTTTTATTTTTTTTTACTTATCAGGGGATACCTGCCTGCACCTCCACCGCCAGAAGAAGAAGGCAACGCTCCTCCAGGCCAACCACCGCCTCCACCAACAACACCACCTCCACCTGCACCGCCACGTAACTCTATTAATAGTTTACAGTTACACTCTGTTAATAGTTTTACAGAAAGACGCTACTATATTTGATTATTATAACGATAATCTAGTTCACTTAGGCAAAAAGAACAGAAATCATATTGCGGAATTTACCATCTTGTTTAAATACTTGTCTCTACTATTTTTAACAATCGTTGAATCAACTGTGTAGAAGACTTTCCAGAAGAGAATGGTAATCGATTGATAGCTTAACTGGAAATAAATATCCCCCTTTCTCCGTACATTAAATGTTTAATGTGTATATAATAAAAGTTATTTTTTCTGTTATCTAAACTTTTATGTATCTGTTCCAGCGAATAAACCTGCTTGAAAGAGGGCCTAACTTATGTTTTTCATAAACATTGATTACAACTTGTTTTATATAAACAAGCCATGTACGGAGAACTAACACTCGAGAAAATTGGACACTTTACTTGGTCGTATTACCAATATCAGTTACATTTTTAATGTATTCTGATAATAAAAAAATAATATAAATAAAAGTGTCTTATTGTTTGTTAGTAGATGTATGTACGGAAATATTTTATGTATTTAAGTTAATATCATAAACGTAAAATAATAGATTTTCTCTGAAGGGATAATTAGAAAAAGTTACATATATTATGTACGTTATGTGAAAATGCCTACTCCTTACATTGTCCATTCTCTATCAAAATCAGCTCTCCTCTCCTCTTTCAAAATCATTTTCGTAATCTATATGATTCAAAAATATTGATATGTATTGATAATACATTTTGGACAAACACTCTTTTAATCTTATCAAAGCGATAATGGTGAGTGGAAGTAGGAATTTTTTTATAAAAAAAATTACTGACAGGTATGAACAATTTCTTTCAAAGAGACAAGATAAGCTTATTTTTATTTAATAATAAGAACAACAAAAATATCACATTACACTTCTGTTCACAAGAAAACACGCATAAAGTATTTTCTCATCTGTATCGGACGGCAAATAGAGGGTCAAATAGCCATAATAACACAAAATTGTCATGTTATGATGGATAGAGATGTTAAAAACATATCTAATAAAAGAACAATCAGATTATCCACATTAACGCAAGCAAAATGAAAACTCTACAAACATAAATTGATACATGTTTGGCCAATAAATAAATCACTTTTTTAGTTTCTAATGTATCGTTTTTAAAAAAAAATTGTAATTCTAAAGTTATACAAAGTAAGTTAGCTAGAGATTTGTAACTATGTCCTGACTGTACCTAAATCAATATTAACATGTCCATGTTAGATGCCATACTGTTTACCAATGACGCACGCGGTCAGCACATCGCAGGCCGGTGAAAACACTTGCCATGATTTATTTCGATTTTACCAAAATATCTCATTGTATAATCTCACACCGTAGTAATATTGCGTAACTATCGTCACGTGGTTACAAATTTACTTGATTATTTCTTTGGAAATACGTTTTACTACTAGAACACAATACCTGAATACATAAAATACATGTCTATCTGCATATAAATGTTTATTGATCATGCGCCGGTATAAATTTTAGTGTAATATTATAAATATTCAAAAGAAAAATAAATACAAATAAAAAATATTCAACAAAAAAATATTATATTCATTATTCAACAGAAAAATAAAAAATATATTTATATTTTCTTTAATTAATTTATTTATATATTTATATTTTCTTCAAAATGTAGAAATAGACTATTTTTATTAGCTTTTCACACAGTACTCTATACTCTCCATTTTATTATCGCTATCCAAGTGTAATTGAAATGATCTAACCCAATCTGAATTCGTAACCTAAAAAATATCTTATACGTACAATATATTTATTCCTATTTAAAAATCAAGTTTTTAGCTGCCTTGTTAGACAATGCACGACATGATGCTCTGCTACTAAACGGAAAATACAGTTTAATTAACCGCCTATTTATACAATCGTAAAATTAAATTGATTAGAGTAATCGAACTTCTTAGGCCAGTCGTGGCGCAGTGGCACAAAGTGTGACTGTAAAACCGACTGGTTGTGGATTCGATCCCCACTCGAGGAGATGCAATATTTATTTTCCATTTGCTGTGTGTGGTGTCGAGGCAAAGAGTTCTGCCACTCAACACGCAATGCCTCCAAAATTCGGCAGAAAGTGGGTAACGGAGTGTCTTAACACTAGGTTCCCTCTGCCTACTCCGCTGTGGGTGGGATACAGCGTGAAGCTGATAAAAAAAACCGAAGTACTATGTTACTAAGCCAACCTTATAAACATTTACTTTGAAATTTGAACCTACTGTAATCGTGATGATTTAGATACAATGATGATTTAAAAAAAAAGCATATAAATTGGTAGGTATATGTACGTAAATATTTTACACATTGCGTCAAAACGTGGTGAAAATAGGTTTGAAATAAAAAAAAATGCAATTTATGTCAAACGAAATCAGCGTCACCTGGTTACTGTAAAGTAGTCCAAAGTGAAATAACGAGACGTATTTTTGGCTTGTATTCTATATTTTTTTGCGTTGCTATTTTTAGCGACGAATTTCTTTGTGAAAAGCAAATTGACTTCGTACCATTGCTAATTGCTGACATTTTATTTTTTCCTTGAAAGTAGATACCTATTGTTAAAAATTTCATGCCCGCGAGAAATCTTACATGAAGATGTGAACGGTGAAAAGTGCTCCACATTCACTGTAGCTTATACAAACGATCAATAGCTATTATATATTTAGTTATATTTATATCACCATATATTTATACTGAGGGAATAAAACAAAACTGTTTTATCAAAATACTTATCACGATTACTGAGCTGGACCTGCGATACAATGGTCGTAGCTTCAAAATCGGTTGTGACGATGTCTGTTTTTTCCGCTGTATCCCACACAGCAGCGATGGCATCGGAAGTCTAGTGTTAACACACTCCAATCCCCACGCAAGGTCTAATTTTCGAGAAATTGCGCGTTGAGTGGCAGAATTTAACGCCACACTTTGTCTTGTTACCAGAGGAAATGAAAATAATTAATTTCCCCAAGTTGGATTTCGACCCACAACCATCACGTTTAAAGTCAGACCTATTGCCGCTGTGTCTGGTTAGAAAACAGTATCTATATTGTGAAAAGTGTGAAGTCTTTATATAAAGAAAGTAGAGAACGGAATAAATGTTCAGTAGGTTTTCTGAAACTCCGACTCTTATAAATACCGTTTAACATTTCTAAAAAATAATAACATTTCGTTTCAGAGAATTATTATGTAAGAATAAAAAATATTTAAGATTTTTTCAGGTTTTTGTAAGGTAAAGGTGTGCTCCGCCAAGCACTCTTGAGACGCAGAAATTCAGCGACTCGTGAAATGTCAGAGTTGAAATGAAGAACACTTTTATAAAAAAAAAAGGTTTCATACACATTTTATAAATTGTCTGTGTACTTATGACCTCCATTAATGTTGATTTATATAAATAAGTAAAAATATATTTAACATTTATAAAATATTTTTTTTAGTATGTCAGTATTACATATATTGAAAATGTTTGCTATAATATAATATATAAACTATATACATACAAATATTTTACATTTTTGTAAAGAAAAATAAAATAAAAAAGAGCCCTCGTGTCCAAACAGCTATCAGAGGCTCGGGCTTTCCAAGTAATACTGTCTTCAGCAGTCCAGTACTTGATACGGATGAAGTAAATAAATTATATCAGAAATTTCAGTGACACCGCTTGAAAATAAATCAAATTATGTAGTTATTCTTTCTCTCAGTGCAATGAAGATACATAATATACTTTTATTATTATTTCATTATTATCTATGTTGCAGATTTACTTCAGACATGACCGCATAAGTTGAATCAAAATCGTAATTAATTTTATTTAAGAATCGGGACGCCCCATAGTAACTAATTTAGCGTGTCCATGGCGGGACGTGACATTTGGTGATTCGTAGTACCATTGCCAACCGCATACAGGGCAGCCGGCTACGGTTAACGAACCTGTGACTCATACTCCTCTCTTCTTCCATACAGTCATAAGGGACGGTCTGTTAGTTGTTTATAAGGCAGGGAACGTGATTAGTGAAACGTTTAGCTAAGTAAAAAATTATGTGGCATTCCTTTGGGTTATTTGTTGGTGACTAATTGTCTGTATATGTATGTGATTTGACATATCCACTTTTAACCGACCAATTTCAATAAATAAAGAGATTTTATATTTTTTTTTATTCATAAAATAGCATTTTTTGTAAATAAAGGTAATAATTATTATATTTAATTCAATACATATACGTAAATTGTATTTTGTACTACAATTATATATAAAGTCTTAAAACTTACATAATTAATGAGTAGTATCGGAGAATCGAACGTTGATTATCGCCGATTTTCATTATGACGCAAATGCGGACATTTACACGTCTTACTAGGCACTTATCTTTCGATAATAAAATAACATTATAATATAGATAAGTAAGTTTAAGCCAACTACGAAGGTGATTCACGATTTTTTGGTATTACCAATAAATATATATATAGCTAAATTGTCATTGGCAGTAACGTTCGATCTGATGTTATCATCGTCACCTGGTCATTATCAATACAAAATATTAAAAAATTAATTTCTATCAGTGGGAATCGAACCCACAATCTGCCGCGTTTTCAGTCGCATACTTGTGCTCCACGCCACGGCTGGCCTAGTAAGTACTAATTCTATGTTTAGTAATTCTTATAAAGAAGTTAAACTTATATTATAATCCTATTTGTAATTAGAATTACCTTTGGTTGGTCTGAAAAATAAATAGTTTTCTGGGCTGAGGCTAAAAAAGACGAATTTGATCTATGGCAACAGGATAGCATTTATATTATAGAGAAGACAAAAATGTAGTATAGTTCTATCTCTTTTTTTTATTTAAAAGGACAAGGCAAACGAGCGTGCGGGTCACCTGATGGTAAGTGATCACCGCCGCCCAGGACCCCGTGCAACACCAGAGGAGCTACAGGTGCGTTGCCGGCCTTTAAGGTGGGTCGGACGCCGGAGCCCGGCATTACCTGATGCGAAACGCAGCGGCATAAAGCCACCCGCCGGTTTTAAATGCCGGGGGTGGTAATAATCCGGTCGAGTCTGCCCATGCGTGTTGCCATTGCTGGTGACGTGACTCTACCACACGTACTTTAGTCGCCTCTTACGACACCACCAGTACCAGGATGATCCTATTCCAGGCCGGGATCACACGGCAATCTATCTATCTATCTAATCAATACATATGTATCATATTTTTTTTCTGTAAGTTAACGATTTTAATTGATGTATATAAACAATGTAATTAACTAAAAAATATATCTTATTCACCTCAATTTACAAGAAAAAGAATTTAAATAGAGAAAAGAAGATGAATATTACTCAAATTTAAAAATAATTTAATATGATTCTACTTACCTATTTTTTGCATCTACAAATAAACTATATACTCAAATATCAGTCAATTTCATATTAGACGTAGAAGAGATCGCCTGACGTGGGCCGGCGCGGCGCAGGCGAGGCCGGATATTACTCATGTAGTAGCAAATTGCAAGCCCCTCCTCGTGTCCTCTAACGACCCTGCAAACGTACATACATTATTGTATTCAGATCTGCTTTAAATTGGTTTAGGATTTTCCCATACAAATGTGAATTGACATCGATACTTGAAATATACCTAAGTGGCGTAAAATAATTTATATCGTACTGATATTTAGGTACCAGAACAAAAACTGTTCGTTACGAAAAAAAATCTAAGATAAAATAATAATAATAAAATAGCTAAAAACAACGTTTTTCTATACAAAGTGTTATAGGAAGTATTCGGAGTCGGAGCTTTAAGTTATATGAGCCTAAGCTCGAGTGGCTTATTAATAATCCCTCAAGAGTTCCACTATTCAGGTCCTGGCTTCATCACCACAGCAGCTCTCATTGAGCCATATTATTATATTGTCACCTCAGCTACGTATTACTGCCAAGTTTTGTAATGATACAACTAATAAAAGTGGGCCAAATTTAGTTTCTTAGATTTGATTACATTTATGTTATAAATCGACTTAATAATAAAAAAAAACAGGAAAGCAAGAGTCGGGCTCGCCCACCGAAGGTTCCGTGCAAAAATTAGAGGTTTTGAGTTTTTTCTAAAATTCAGGGTTTACTTAGAAAGAGCCCTTTCATTTAATATCTCACTTGAATTAGTGGCCTTAATACCAAATTTTTCCACTCTTTAAATTTTTTTGGACTTAACCACAAATGTATAGTTTCCAGTATTTTTTCTTAACCAGTACGACCTGTAGATATAAGGTGCAAAATTTCATAATTTTATAATATCCTATTAATTTTGATTCCCTTTATAGTGTCGACATACGCGTTTTTTACTATTATTTTTATTATAAAGGCTATTATTGTTTAGGATTTAACCACAAATGTATAGTTTTCAGATTTTTTCCTAAACTAGTACTACCTTTAGATGCTAACTACCATATTTCATAATCCTAGGTTAACCAGCAGTACCCTATTAATTTTGATTCCCTTTAAGGTGTTGAAATACCGCCATAGATCTTAGTATATGGTTTGAATTTGTACTCGATATCTCCAAGCGTTCCTGACATAAAGGCTCTTGACAGACAGACAGACGGACAAGACAGTGATCTTATAAGGGTTCCATTTTACCTTAAATGGTACGGAACCCTAAAATCTCATAAACTTACATTTGTATTTCATTTTATACATAATGAGTGTTTACGAATGTGTAATATTCGGAGGCCAGAAGGGGCTTTGAAAATAACAACTGCGCAGTGTCACAATAAATTTATAATATTTATTACTAGGAACACTTGAGTGAGGAAGAGCTTTACTAGAACTAATTACAAAGGGGTTGAAGATTATTTAATCATTATACAATCATAATTAATACATTAGTAATTCAAATACTACAGTTTGGGAAAAGTAAACAAATGATCAAGACAACGTCTTTAGCTCATTACCAATAAGTCCTCTAACTATAAACAATCTCTTGGACTCTACCCTGGCAAACAATCATTTCTAATGAGTTGTATTTTATCTTCGAATACAAATATGTTTATATCTATGTAAAAAACACATATATAATCTTTAAATAAAATATGAAAATATTACAAATGTAAGCTAAATTGGTTTATTAATTACGTTCCCGTTGACCTACAATCATAAAATTGTTGCAGAACCCTTAATTGGCAAGACCGACTCACACTTGAGAGGTTTTTTTATTTAACAGGTAACTTTGTTTGAACATTTTAGACATAAATAAAATCTTTGTTATGTGTTTATTGTACACATTTATTAATTTCTATAATATAAAAAATCAGAAATACATATATTTTTAAGCAAATAAACAATCCAGGCCTTTCGTGGCGCAGGGGCACAAGCTTGCGACTGTAAACACGACTGGCCGTGCTCCGTGACTTGAGGCAATGAAACATTTAATATTTTCAGTTTCTAGCTCTGGTGACGACGAAAAATGCGCCTCGGAATTCGGTGGAATGTAGGGAACGAGAAGCTACCAACAGGAACAAAGTATATTAACACTAGATTTCCAGATTCTCTCTGCCACCATTTTTCGGTACATAGCGTGTTGAAAGGAGGAATTCGCGCCGCATTTGGTCTTGTTATCATAATTATACCATATAATTAATTCCACTGATCGAGAATCTTCACCACCACCAACTTCATGCTTACAGTTAGACGCTGTGCCGGCGACCTCAACAAAAACATATAGACAATTTGTTTTTTTAAAAAACACACACATGCTACGAGTATATGCTGTACCCAACTTAGTAGTACTTAACGTAAATGAGGATTAACAGGAAATCTTATTACATATTATTGCAGCATTATTTCTAAAGCCTTAAAAGTGAGAAAATCCAAACAATAATTACATTATAGCGTCTAGTCGTCTACTTATAAGACTAGATTAGTAGAAGGCCATGAAATTACAGTTCAAATGTATGAATGCATTAATCTGAACATAACGTCGTGAGGCCCGCTTAGATTTTCTCTCTACTCACTTGGGTTACTTTCTAAATAGATAGTGACCCAGTGGCGTAGTAAAGTGGGGGGGGGGGGGTCAAGGGGGGGCATCATACCCCGGGCGCTACCCACAAAGGGGCGCCAAAAGGTCTGCAAAACTGCAAAAATGTTCGTCTGGGGGACGCTGAAAAGGTATTCTGCACCGGGCGCGAGTTACGCCCGTTTCGCCACTGTAGTGACCTAACTGATAAAGATGATAGAAGAGGCCAAAAAATAGGTCAAAACATCATCATGTCAATCAATTCTAGTTTTCAACTTTGACACCAAGAGCATTTCTGTCTCTTACTTTACATTTCACGCACCAGAAGTGGTGGGTGAACTGTTATTGTATAATTCACCCACTCCGTATACAATACATTGCCTGTGGGTAAGTTGCAAAGTAAGAGCTGAAAAAGAATCGGTAATCGGGATTAGCCAATCTATAGGAACACTACATATAATTACACATACGTACCTATAACACGTAGTCTTAAACAATTACATTAATTTGTAGGTTTTTGTAAGTGCGTGGTAAAGATAGTTGGAAATGACATCTACCATAATTATCAGCTTGTACATCTATAAATTTAATTACCCAAGGATATATTTTGGTTACCGTTACTCTTCCGTTACCGACGTTACGACGTTTCGACGTTACGCGACGTTTCTACGCTGCATGGTAGTCATGGTCTCAATTCCAGCATTCTCGTTCAAATTTAGCATGTAGGTTCTTCTGGGAGTGTAGAGGCGTATTTGAAGGAGATCTCGAAGCCCTGAGGGAACCTAAAGAAATGGTATTCTCCATTTTACATTTTAAAGTCCACGCAAACAAAATCGCGGGCTACAACTCACTAGATCTACAGATAAATATTTAAACATTTCTTTGCTTCTTCTTATTTTGGGTCAGATAGCATATCATAATATTCGTTGTAAAAATACGATATAAATAAATGAAAAATTTGTCTCAACTATTGGTACATATGAATAATAGGGGAGAGGGGGGCACATTCGAACGATTTTTAAACTTTGTGTCATATCTAAAAATTATACAGTTTTTAACTTCTTTACTATTTCACAATGCTTAGTCCAACTATTGTGCCACACAATCGTAGCATCATATGTAAAAAAATAAAAAAGGTAAAGGTGCAATATCAACTTTAGTAGCAGTAGTCAAATGTTCAAAGCTGCCCCCCTTGCGGGGTAGCTTTGAACATATATGGGGCAGTTTTGAACTATCATCGAATTCAATAAAATTAAAAGGCTTATCAAACTTTTAAGTAACTTTATTACTCTAATAAATTTAACATTAGAAACGATGGAGATCAAATGTCAGTACCATGTTAACTTAAAAAAATAATATACCTAGTTTAATATTGTGATTGTACTAGTACTAGTGTTAAATAACTTTAATATTATTAATAGACTTTAAAAAACGAACAAACAAAAAAGTAGCTTTGGCTTCCTAGAAGTAATGAACATTATGGGATCAATTATAGAATAAATCTAATATTATGAAAATAAAACAAAATATTTTTTAAATAAACAGCTTACTACTACCCTAATTTGAACTTAGAAAAATTAAATTTAAAGGAAAACATGGATGTAGTATGTGACGTAACAACTGAAATTGGGGGAAGTAATCTACGTAAGAAATAAAAATCAGCTTCACATTTTATACCGCACACAGCACCGTATGCAGAGGGAACCTAGTGTTAAGACACTCCGTTCTAAACTTTCTGCCGAATTCTGGAGGCATTGCGTGATGAGTAGCAGAACTCAACTAAATAAATATAAATATATAATAAATTTAAGTAAATATTTCATCTCCTCGTATAGAGATCGAACCCACAACCAGTCGGTTGTACAGTCACACTTCGTGCCGCTGCGCCATGACTGGCCTCAAGTCTAATCTACGTAAGACTTTTGAAAAACTAACGTAGCACTTGTCCTCTTTCTCAAGAAAGAAAAAAAAAAACAAGCTGCTTTTTTATTATTCACAGATGATGAGACATTCGCGAAGTCTCCAATATTTATTAAGTTATAGTCTAATTCCATTTCGTAGTCTTCATATGCACAGATTTCTGTATCTTCATTCTCTTCACAGTAAATTGTCACTTCTTCTTCTGATTCCAAATGCATTTTTGAGTCAGTTTCTTGTGAAGAAAAGCTAATTATAGTTTTGTTTTTCTTTCGCGGTATTTTTTTACATATAATAATATTCAAAACTGCCCCCTTTATTTTGTTCAAAGCTACCTCAGTGGTAATTAAAAAATCACAAACGTTTTTTTTTCAAGTAAATGTTTCAAAATTGTAGTGATTTCTAGTTTATTGCATGATATATGAAACATTCTAACTAAAAGAGGAAAAAATAAAACCATATACCTTGAATTGGATCCCTGCGATCCTTACGCGTTTATTTCAAAATGCATAAAATTTTACTCAAAATCAAAACACTCCTCGTACCTCAACAACTGGTTCTCATATATCAGCGGTGACAAGTGACACGTGTGCAGATTAGTGCTGTCACTACTCAAAAAAAATCTACCAAAATTTCTTTTTAAAATAGCTTTGTTAACACATATTTTCAAAGGTGCCCCTGTTCAAAGCTACCCCCCTCTCCCCTAAGTATAGGCATTTACATACTATTGTGTCCTTATATAGACCAAAAAGAACATAAAAATGCACAAAAATTATCTAATAATGTATATGACATTAAAAATTACGGAGTAGTTTATAGTTATTAAGCCCATAACGGAATTATATCTTGCAAATGCATTAATTCACAACAGAATTTCCAAGGTCAGGTGTTCATTTTGTAAATTAGATATGTACCTTCTACGACTCTACGAGACTTATTAAAATGATAAGAAGTAGGATCGAAAGGCGTAATAGCGGAGTTTCTCTATGGTTTACTAAAAATCTCGGATTATCGGATTAGCTGTGATCAATTCATTTCTAGGATGTGCTTCGAGGACGCTATTAGTAGAATCCATTTCAAATTTGCGTTAACGCGATTTTAAAAAAGTCATTTCAGCCAGGCACTGCTCTGAACTCCTCCACATACAAAAGTGAGCCCGACGCTCTCTCAGTCAATCCATGGAATGCTGAGTAGTTTCTTCTTATTGGAGGTTAAATGAAAATTACATAGAATCATTTTAATTCACAGAATATGTCTGACACATCGACATAAAGCCGAGACGGTAATACATTGAGTAAAAGTGTTAATTTTATTTATAGGTTGTTTGCAAATTTTATGGGAATGCGTAATCGAAGGTTAAATTTTAACACAAACGGTTACTTTTATTCATGAAAAATTTTTTACAAAGTGTAAAAATTTTTTCATGAATAAAGGAGGAACAATTATCAAGACCGTCGTGGCACAGCAGATAAATAAACACGATCGTTGTGGGGTCGACTGGGAGGTAATATGTATTATAATTATTTTCATTTCTCCGCTCTGGTACAAAAACCAATTAACTAAGTAGATACGTAAATGAACAATATTAAATTATTTAATATAAATAAGTCAGTTTAAAATAGGCGTGACGAGTGTAAATGTCATTCGATTATCTAATCGTAATTCGATTAAATTTATCGTGTTATCGATAAACTTATCGGACGTGAGACGTTAGGTACGGCTGAGTGTTGCAATCGTTTCGAGAAATTTCGAAAAATGCTATCTTTTAGAATTTCTAAGTGCCTCTATCGTGTTTACTTTACCTTAGGTCTTATCTACCTTGTATTTTTATTGACAACATTCCATAACAACAGGTGAGTTTTGAGTTTACAGTATTCCGCATACAATACCTTGTACTGGCTAAGTGCTGAGACACTTCGTTCGCCACTTTCCTCCCAATTTTATAAACATTGCAATTTTACAAACTCGACGCCACGCATATCTTGTTACTAGACCAAGAAAATTCATGCTCCTAGAGTAAATCAAACCGACAACGTGTTAACAGTCAGACGCTATGCTGTTTCTCATCAATTTTCCATTTCTCATCAAATAATAACAAAGATAAGGTGACATTCGATTTAATATTCATGTGAAATTTCAATATACATATACCTACTTTACAGCACTATCAAAAATGAATTCGCGTTCTTATTTTCAGCGACCGGTTTATAATACATGTACGATGTAATTTTTATCACAGGTAAACTTAAAATACAAGAAAAAAAAATATAGAATCATTGTCACGTTTTTAAGTTGATATAGACAATTCAAAAACTCACTGAATGGGAAAAACCTTTTTAGATCACGATTTATTGAGGTCAGTCGTGGCGCAACGGCACAAGGTGAGACTGTAAAACCGACTGGTTGTGGGTTCGATCCCCACCCGAGGAGATGAAATATTTACTTAAATTTATATTTCCATTTCTTCGCTCTGGTGTCGGTAGGTTAAGCGCGGCGTTGAATTTTGCTACTCAACACGCAATGCCTCCAGAATTCGGCAGAAAGTGGGGAACAAAGTGTCTTAACACTAGGTTCCCTCTGCCTATCCTGCTGTGTGCGGAATACAGCGTGAAACTGATTTAATTTAATTTTAATTTATTCTTAAAAATATTATGTGACATAACGTGATTCATATAATATTTAGTATTATTTAGATCATATTCGAACTTCTCCCGATGATTTGAGTAGAGAAGAGAAAACACAATGACATCATTAGCTTGGACGTATGAATGGGAAAAGACTATTCTGGCATTGTCTTTACCAACCACATTTTTAGGAGTAACATAAAAAAATCTGGTAAAAATGTGCGAACAAGAAAGTCCTTGGTGAAATAATATATACTGAAAAAAGTATATATTAATATAATTGATCCTTTCTAGATTTCTTCTATCCTCCGCTAGTCAATTTCTGCCCAAACAAAGACCTTGCGTTTCAATATTTTCTGAAAAGAAATTCATAGTCGATATGTGCTGGAGGCCCACGTTCGTTACATTGTTGCTTCTTTCTTCGCCTTGTTATCTGCCCCTCGAGTTATACCCTCGGATACTGGGATCCGCGGCTATAGCTAAGAAGGCACTTGCTTTCGACATAATTCCTGCGGCCGGAGTGTAACGTGGCGTGATAGTTCTCCAGTCGAGTTATATCCTTTATTATTCATGATTATTAATTAAAACCATTATAACAGAATTGTGGTTGTTGTTATGTTACCTTATAGGTAGCTTTCTATCGCGTACAAAACCGCAAACCAAATATCCCGTGCATGTACTTATTAACAGCAATATCAAATATTTATTCTTTTTTTAGCTTCACACTGTATCCCGCATGTCGCTGGGTAGGCAGAGAGAACCTAGTGTTAAGACACTCAGTTCTTCACTTTTTCTTCACACCGAATTCTGGCGTGTTGCGTGGCGGTACTCATCACCTCACTTTACCTCGACACCATAGTGGAGAAATGGAAATTTATATAAATATTTATTTTCCTCGAGTGGGGATCTTAACCCACAACCAACCGTATATACAGTCACACTTTGTGCCCCTGTGCCACGGCTGGCCTAAAAGTAACTAAAAGAAATTATTAATATTAAAAATGATAGATCCCCCATGTTTATCCCAATACTCTCAAATATATCTATATGAAATTTTATCACAATCGGATCAGCGGTTTGGCCGTGATTACGTCACAGACAGATGACAGACAGAGTTAATTTCTTATATAATATAAAGTGTGGATTGCTATACATTTGCTAACTCTTGCCTTGAATTTATTTAAATGACGATAACTTTTTTAATGAACCGATTTTGATGAAACAAACTGTAAATGTTTTGCTGAGTAAAAATAAACATAAATTGGTGAAATTCCTCAGTACCTTCGGAGATAAGCGTGATCATACATACATATAGACAGGCAGACAACATATAAAATATTTTTTATATATTGTTTACTATACTTTCTATTATTCTTTTTTAGTTCCCTCCATCCATTTCAGTCAAATATACTAAATATACAGACAAATAGGTACATAGTGTGTATTTTTTTAAACTAATGCTACGATTAGACTAATCTAATAATACTTACCTACAAAGCCATTAGTATTATCTTAAAATGTTTTTAATTGTAGTACCTATTAGTAAATATCTTACTTTGTGGGTAAAATTTTATAATACAATATATTCTATCATACGAAATTTCGTTTCATATAACCCCATGGTTTATTTTCTCATAGTACTATATCTAAGTTATATGATATTATGTATGATAGGATCAAGAACCATAAATATTTACATCTTTTTTGGCACAAAGCGTACGACTGTAAACGTATAGGTTTAAAGTGGAGAAAGGAATTACCGTAATAGGACCAGAGGGTCTCAAAATTGGGTTCCCAGATTCCGTCTACCTACCCGGATATATGAGGAATACAGAATAAAAAATACGCAAAATTAAGAATTTCCAATCCTATACATTTAAAAATATAAATTGGCAATTATTATATTACCTGGCACAACTTTAGAAGAGTTCGGTGCCAAGATGTTAAGTTGATAAATTGATCAATTATCATGAATGACTATTAGGTATCTTTAGTATATATTTTATCAATCTGTAGTTTGTACATTTAAAGTTCCCCTCAAAAATAAGCAGTATTGTTTATTTTTCTATAGATCCATTATGCATCCAAACTATAGTTGATCTACAACAGAACAAAAGTGGCGTAGGGAATGTTTTAAAACAGGTTCTGTTTGCATATTCCTTCAAACACAAGAGATGTCCGAATGCTTAAAATAAAAGTACAAAGGTGTTAATTAAATATTTGCACATTTTAGGATTTTTTTTATTGATTACAGGTGTACAACAGCTACACGCTGTATCTCACACACAGCAGGGTAGGCAGTGGGAACCTAGTATTAAGACACTCCGTTCTCCACTTTCTGCCAAATTCTGGAGGTATTGCGTGTTGAGTGGCAGAACTCAACGCCGCGCTTAACCTCGACACCAGAACGAAGAAAATGGAAATATAAATTTTAAGTAAATTTTTCATCTCCTCGAGTGGGGATCGAACCCATAACCAGCCGGTTTTACAGTCACACCTCGTGCCGCTGCGCTACGACTGGCCTCAACGTATCATTGTACGTCAGGTGTATAACGTATTCATTTATATTATAATTTAGCGAACTCGTGTAAAAGAGGGTAGATGTTGGTAAAAAAGATGATAAAAGCAATAAAATTGTGTCAATCGGGGGTAGTTGCTTGTGCGACGGCCCCTATTGGAAGGGAACTCGTGTGAAGTATTGTTAGTAGGTGATACATATCACTTATTGCAATTACATAGTACCTATCTCTTTCCAATTAGTTTAGAACATATAGACTATATGTATATTAGTATGTAATTTAGTATTAGTTTGGAAACATATATACTATATAAACATAGTGTTTTTTTAAAAACATTTACCGCTTCCGATTTCTAACAATAAAATATATACTATACTAACATTATTATTGAATATACAATTTAACTACATAAGTATAGTTAAGACTCATCGTATCAATCAGTACTTTGGCATCGAAATAGAATTTATCGGGCCTTCGGAAAACAACATTGCAAATTGGAATTGGAAACAGCTACAGCATTTTATCATGTATTTATCTATACTCTTTTAATATTTCTAACAATACGGCATGGCTACGGCATTAGATTCATCTTAAATTGCTCATAAATTTAAGAAATTTCTACTCCACAACCAGGAATAACTATGCATTCAAATAATTATAATCAATTATCATATGTCTTGTTGAGGCCAGTCGTGGCGCAGCGGCACGAAGTGTGACTGTAAAATCGACTGGTTGTGGGTTCGATGCCCACTCGGGGAGATAAAGTATTTACTTAAATTTATATTTCCATTTCTTCGCTCTGGTGTCGAGATCAATCCTCCAGAATTCGGCAGAAAGTGAGGAATGGAGTGTCTTAACACTAGATTCCCTCTGCCTACCCTGCAGTGTGCGGGATACAGCGTGAAGCTGATTTTATATATCTGGTTAATGCTTGCCTGTTGTATTAACTCGTAGAACACGTCAAAAGTTGCTACAAAATTAAAATACTTTGACTATTGACGTTTTTAAACGTTTCAATTTTCATATTGCATAATCGAAGAGCCGAACGTTTTTCATTAAGCGTGGAAACAGCCTCGGTTCCGGCATTGACATTGAAACGGGGCAAGGTCGCACGCGAAGCTATTTCGACCCGAATTTATCAGAACATGCCACCCTTGCGTAACCCAAATATTATGAGCACGGAAGTAGTTCAAATTTTCAAGGAAATCCTTACATGATATAAACAAATCGTAAAATTTATTCATAATAGAACTTGGACTCGCGCTTTTTCGTGACTAGTAGTAACTTTCTTTTGGGTAATCCAACTTTCTATATTATTGAGGTCATAATATCTGTCGTTACAACGATAGCAAAATGTTTAAATACTGAAACACTACTCCATTTTGTATTATTCAACTTGCTACCAAGCACAGAAAAGATATTTTAAAAGAGATACAGTACGCATTTATTCTAATGAAAGTGACCTAGATTTTCCAGTTTCAAATAGCGAGTAAAAAAGCTTTTCAAAATGAAAACCTTTCTAAAGGCTTTTTCTAAATATCTGAGATTAATTTTAGATGATTTTAATTTTAAAACTAGTATAGTATAGTATATATGTTTAGCCACAATTTAGCACGGCTTGTTAGCATAGTTTATTAGACCGGAGTACGTTACGAGTTAAGCTTAAAAAAAATTATTTACTTTAACATATTATGTATAGGTATTACAAGACGATTTTTCCTGTACAAAACTTCTTATAGCAATGTGACATAAATGATTTCATGTGTACATTTATAAACATGACTCCGGTCGTGGCTGGGGCAAAAGCGTATGACTGTAGACACGACAGGTTGTAGGTTCGATTCCCATCCAAGAATATGAAATATTTAATATTTTCATTTCTTCGTGTCGACGCAAAATGTGGCGTTGACCGCCGCTCAACACGCAATGCCTTCAGAATTCGTCGAATAGTGGGAAGAGGAGTGTCTTTATATTATATTCCCTCTGTCTACCCTGTTACATGCGGGATACAGCGTGAAACTGTGTAATATCTATTTTAGCTAGACTACTACTTTTTATAAATGACATGATTTTACAAAATTGCATCAGTAGGTGCATAATATTCGAAACTAGCTCAGAAACAATATGTTATGTGTGGTAAGAAAAAAAAGATATTAATTGCTTTTTAAAGCGGATATCAACTAAAAGAACAAAGGTTTTGTTTTCGTGTGCATTTTAATTGTTCTCTGGTATTTCCTATAATAAATTTCAACGAATTACACTTTGGAATGTTACTACTTCAATGAAGTAAATAGGTTCAAATTAGATTGAACTGAAACTGTAAACAAATTCCGTCAATTTAGCCAGTTATATAGAATATTTTTTTTATTTCTAATATAAAATACACTTTTTAGTAACAAAAATAAGTTGTAACAAGCATATAAGAATTTCGACGTAGCCCGAGAATATATGGCTTAGTTGGTCAAAGCGCTTGGACAGTTTCCATAAGGCGCGGATTCAAGTCCCGCTACGTTAATTTTTTTATATGTTTTCTAAAATGTATTTCTCTTTCTTAAGGATGGACTTTAAAATTGTAAAAAATAATACAAAACATATTGAATCATAATATATTATACTAAAGATATATAAAACGAGTATATCAATACTAAGACATATTACAAAACTGAAAAGTTCGTTTGGCTAAACGCGCTGGTGTCAGAAACTAGTGCGTTACTAGATGTCCCGATTTTGGCGGCAAGCCCCGATATTTAGCCCAAAAATTAAATTATACTATAAGATTTTAATTTTTATGACTTTTTTTATTACTGGCTTATATATAGTAAGCCATAATAGCTAATAAATAACCGAGAGAAAATCTGGCAACGCTGAAAGCTATAAATTATATACATCATGTTAATCGTTACCTCCCGCACTTTGGTGTCATGTGTCATACAATATAGGCCACGGGGTTGATTCAATCTGCGAAGCAAAGATTGAAGCTAGTAATGAAATAAAAGAGAAAGAAAAATAATTCCAACATCTTTTTTGATACGGTATATACTAAACAAAAATATATTTTTAAACGCTAAATATCGTTAAAACAAGGCCGCGGACCGGTGTCACTGCCAAGGTCTTCCAGAATCTTCCCACGGGTGACTTTTTTTTTATTTCATCTCTTTTCTGAACACCTGACAGACTGAGTTATGAAAATATATGCCAGTTTCAGAACTAGCTTTATTTAAGTACAGTTTTTGGATTTTTATATAAATAATATAATAAGAACATAAAGAAATATTTTTTCTTAAATAGTTTAATTAATTATACAATTACTTATAAACATTTTTTTTCCAGAATGAATATATCCTAATGTACTAAGCATAATAAAAATGTATAATAATTTATTATCTATATTTTACTATATAAATAGGTATAAATGAAAATTTTCCTAAAAAAATAGCATTCACACAATTATCCAAGTGTATTTTTACCTGATTGCAAAGGAAGGGTTATGTTTCCTTAAACTCATCTTAGTAGTACAAGTGTTCTCAGATAGGTTAAGTTAAAAAAATCAAACATGACGGTTGTTTGACATCATTGTACTTAGTGAAAAGAAAAAATCCGAATAGTACATTATGGGTATCAAATTAAAGGGCTAAACCCAGGGATTTCAAAGGGGCTAATATTATTATACAAAAAAAAATATCAAAAATAAAGAACCCAACTCCATAAAATTAAAATAAAAAAAAACAAGCGCAATAGTTCATTACGATTAACAGTCGAGAATTATTTTTCAATCAATTAAATCTGCACAAGAAGCCCCGTAATATTTATATGGGTCGCGACTGTTAATTCTAATAAACTATTTAGCTGCTGGCTAAGCTGGCTAGTTTTTTCTTTTCAGTTTTATGCATTGGGTTTTTTTGTTTTTATAATTATAGCATTGTTTTTTATTTAAAAAAAGATTTTAAATAATAAAAATAAAAGAAAATTAAAGAACTCTATAATATTACTTTTTTTTTTAATGATTAAATTATGGATAAAACTTAAAAATATATACAAATGTCTAGGTATTTAATGTAACATTGTATATTTTACTTTAATATGCAAATTCAAAATATACATATTAAAGAGCTTAAAACATAATTGAGTATAAAACACGTTAGCTTCCATTCCTTTAATTGCATCTAACTTTCCTCAAAATCATAAGTGAGTAATTTTTCTGTGGTTGGGTTATTCACTTATTTCATAAATTTCACAAATAATTGAAACCATGAATTGGCAAATGAAGAAATATTAATAATACTGTACATATTCGCATTTTGTATATTTTTTTAATCACTCTTCTTTAATTCTCTATTGAGTAAGGTCCCTTACCTTATGATCTAGATCGAGATGACGGTAATAAAAAAAATATGAAACTGGTATCGAACTTACAACCATCTCATGTCCAAAGAGATGCAGAAGCTTCCGAACGGTGCGGTTTCTATATGTGTAATTTAAATAGATACATATATATATCCTTATATCTAAATATGTACACAATTTTAAATACAAATTAAAATATTTTTAGAAAGTGCTACGGAGGAAAAACTAATGCAAATATTCAGCTATACTGTAATAAAACTGAAAAAAAAAGTAAATTGTCATATAAACTGAGATCTGGATTTTCTGATGAAGGACTATGACAGTCCAACAAACCTTTAAGAAATAATGAAATGCCGCCTTAGTAAAAGATGTTTAGTATATAAGCATATAAAAAAAATCTGGAATATCTGATGAAGAACTTGGCATACGTGGTATTTATATGATCTAGCTGAATTATTAAATTTCAGCTAAATTATAGAATTATTTTCGAGATTTATTTTATATCCGCGCTGCCGTAATATAAAATATACCTAGGGTTGAGTTGCAAATCATGCATAATTTGCAACTGCGTGATTGTGATTGACTGGAATTTGACCGGAAAATGGAGAACAAAGTGTCTTGACCCTATGTTCTCTTAACTTACTTCCTGCAAGTTTACGCAAACGAAGTAGCAGGCATACATTCGCTGCTCAAACTTCTTAAAGACCATGTCAGTCTTATCGATAGCGTGACACGACAACCGTGTTAATGTGTTTAGTTACGGGATCAAATTTTAATAAACTGATGTTTGGTATGAATATGAATATATTATGTACACAGTAAAACATTTTGTTACAGACATAGAACATATATTTTTTAATTATCTATATTCTTTATATACGTATTACTACTACTTTATATCGTATACGTATAGTAATATTTGCCTAAGTAGTTACAATATTTGCCTAAATAGTTACTTTTAATCAAAATTATGGTAAATATTTTGTATATCCATGCTTTCATCCAATTGATGGTTTCGACTGTGAATTCCGGTAAGACGAATGTTACAAATTTAGAAATTTTATATTGTTACACTAGGCTGGATAATTGTTGCTTCATACAGCCATTGTCTTTTATTGAGCCGGAGAACGGAGTGATCTTTCAATAAATATACAACATTTATGACATTTTTAAAGTATTATGCCACACTTATAAAAGAAAAATATTTATTTAGAAAACGCATAAAAAAATAATAAAAAAAATTATAAAAAATTGTCCCTAAATAAGTAACATGCAACATTATACGAGAACTACCCTATAAAATATACATATTTGATGTAATTTGGTTACCATTTCAGCTTCACAATATATCCCGCAGCAGCCTATAACCGGAGAGATAGAAGGAGTACAGTGTTGAGACACTCCGCTCCCCACTTTCTGCCGAATTCTGGAGGCACTACGCGTTGAGTGCCGGCATTCAACTCCGCGCTTTGCTTCAACACCGGAGCGAAGAAATAAAAATATTAAATATCCATTCCTTGAGTGGGAATCTAACCCACAATCTGTCACGTTTACAGTCACACGTTAGTGCTCCTGCGCCACAACAGACCATACATAATACATCTACTTTTTAATAAGCAACAGAATATTTAAATGTCAAAATGTATGAATCCACTGTAGCTACGACGTTATTGATGACTTCCACTGCGGCAATGTTATATAAGTGCGAGACCTAGTTCCCGAAAGCTTGTATACATACCTATACCTATGTATATATATAGTACTGAAAAAAGTTCATGGTCACGACAACGTTACGAATTTAACATTAAAAATTATATCATATTTCTTTCGAGCCGGTTGCACGAATAAATAAATATTAGTTACGTGACTAATAATTGTTAGACAAATAAAGATTGTGTTTTAGCTTGACGTTATTTAAATAGCATAAATTAAATAAAAAACGTATTGTCACGTTCAACATCTATTTTTAAAAGAAGCTTTAATTTGCTTGAATTTCATGTCGTTTTATTATATAATTTATTTTTGAGATAATTTCTAAGATACATTGTTGTTTTTACTACCCAAAATATAAATAAGACGTATCTAAGTTTTAATCCAAAAATATACAAAAGATGGAAGGTTCATTTTCGTAGCTAATAAGCTACGAAAATGGCTATAATAATAGCTACGAAATGCACCTTTCTAAAATACTTTATCTTTAATATAAGAAACAAACAACGCAATTGATAAAGTTTTCCTGAAAGACTAAGGATATAAGCCTACAAGACTTTTCTATCAATCTATGACATAAAAAATAATATCCAAGACCATCCAGTTTCTTCATTCAAATTAAACGGTTTTAGAAAACGTCTAAACATTTTAACGTAGCAAGATATTATTTTTTATACGTTTATTAAGTATTTTCTTTCCTACGTGTACACTTAAAAAAAGTAAAAATGCTTAAATTTATCACTTAAACATCCAATTATTATGTAATCGTACAGTATTTTACGCGTTAAATACTTTTTAAATAGGTACTAATATTTTAATAGCGATATAATTTATATGGCATTAATTAATTTGGTTAAGCTGGTTAAGAATAAAATTCTCATTTGTATACAAAATATTTTAAAACATCTTAAAAGGTCAATATTGTGTAACGTAAAACATTACATGGCTTCCTTCATCCCTTACTCGAGTTGAACGAATGCCACGCAACTCAATGTCAAGGACTTAGGACGTTGGCTTTAAGGCTTCGTAGTAATCAATCTACTCAATAAATACATTTTATTAAATTGTTTTAGTTTTTATTATTTATAAATAATTATTAATATAATAATATATTTATTTACATAACGATTATCATAACCACCATTTTTGTTACCGTCATATCTATTTGACGCAACGAAGACGCCAAAAAGTGAGGTGCGTAAAATTGAACGGATTCCGGGATATTATTTCTATATTTTGAAAATAATTTTGTTTATTTTTATTATTTATTTTCCTTATTTCAATCATTTAAATTATACGTTGAAACATAGACATATATATGTAGATACTGCAAGCGAAAGTGGAAAAAATAAACTTGACATTGGCCAGACCAATATTAACCAAGTTGTATCGTAATACTCTTGGAGTTCATCCAGATTCGAAAAAGAATCAGCAACGTACTAATTTTATACTGTAACCGTGATTACATGATAAGGTCAAGACAGGAATTTTTAACGTTATAATCAACATTTTCATATATTTTCAAATTCAAAAATCTCAACACAAGATAACTTCTATACGTTATATGTTTATAATTAATTATTTAGTTTAATAAATTCCTAAGACTATAGATAAAACAATTGGAAAGTGTCAGGTCTACGATGGCCAGACGATGAGCATCTCAGCAAGGCCAAGGTTGAAAGCGGTAGGGCTGCGGAGCGGGCGCGGGGTGCGCTGGGCTTAATGTTCCGCGCTCTCCCGCTCCGACCATTCTACACCACGCAGTCGACTCTAACGGTTGTACTAGTCAAAGGTAAGCGGTAGACACTTAAGATTATTTTCTACCGCCCGATCCCCTTCTTCAATGGTCTTTGTCGGTCGATACCATTTCAAAAGTTTAGATAAAATTATATCATTTACTTAGTGACAATTTAAACCATATCAAGATGTGCAACGATAAGTTTAAGTGCGCTGTTTCTGATATCAGAATATTTTACGGTAAGAAGTTGGCCCATTTAAATATAACCCGCGAAAGCAAACGGTGGCACTGGCCGGGGGTAGACTTCCCTCCGAAAAGTTTTGAAGCGGTTCCCGAAGGGCGGGAAGCGTGAGCCGCGTGCGTGCGTACCGGGCATCGATCGGGCCACCCCTCGCCGTCGCCGCTCCCTGCACAGGCATATTCATTTGGACAAAATATCATTCCATCATTGCATTTAGTATTCTCCGTTCATTTTATTTAGTTGCAGTAGTATTTTTGTGATATAGTGCATGCTTTAGCGGCTAGTAGTTTTATAAATTTGTGAAAATGGGTGGTTGTGCTACGAAAGAAAATAAGGAAAACAAACCGGCAGATGAAGCCGACGGGTGCGTATTATAGGCCGGCATATATTTTCCAATTTCGCTCTTTACATTTTTATGACTAGTGTAAAGTATTATTCTATGCAATTTAATGAAAATATATATTTTCCAAGTCAATTGCAAATTACCCACTAAAATATTTTAATTCTAATAATATCACATGTTGAAGTAACTGAGGAGATTGTATTTTAAATGTGAATTTATTAATTTATATATTAAATTAATCATAGTAAGTCATTAATATTATGTATATGTGAAAATATTTTAAATTAGAATTAAAAACCTATTTTGGTATTATCTTGTGCAATCGTATTAACTATTTATAGTCTTTTTATAGAAAAAATAAGTTTAGCTTTTTACCGTGAGACTCGTCTTCTTGAGGACAGAGGTAATTTGGATATATAAAATGAAAAGTTTAAATTTGCAATTGATAATTTTGCTTGCATCAAAGAGACATCATATTTGCATACTAGAGCTACATATATGAATAATGTGAAATCATCATCTGATACGACATGCTTTAAATACAGCTTTAATTTGACGATACCTTGTAACGACAACCAGTGTCGTCTGTCTTAAAGAATTGAATGCATTTTAGTAATAAGAAACTTGCGATAACATGCATACTTTGTAAGCAATTTGCGAGTGGGAGGCGATGGCTGCGCACTTTTCAGGAACACAAGTGCGCAGTGTGCTGACAAATTTACTCGACTTGCGCACGGCCAAGGCGACCTCTAGGAAAATTACGTAATTCTACTAAATTCAAGTGACTTGGGTGTGTTCGAACAACAATTCTAAACTCGGCAGTTCCCCTGAAACCATCACCTAGATATTAGATCCTCTCATCGCCCTTAGTATTAGTAATATCACTTCACCATGAATAATTATAAAATGAAAATTACAATTCCCATAATGGTTTGCGGTGGTGCCGTACTCGCGTTTTACCTCATCAGACGGTTTGTAATATTCTGAAAAGTTTTTATTTGTTTTTATTATTTAAATTTTGTTTTCTGGTATATAATTCATAAAGATTTTTTTATATGGTATATCATACGGATTTTATTTTTCTGTTATTACTCTGAATCCCGTTAAAGTGGGTAGCTTAGATACATCCCTAATTTTCAAAATTTTGTTTGTCTCGACTTCTAGATTATTTGACAGCGGTATTGTCAAATAATCCGAAACGGCAAATTTATTTGAACATTAACGCTACATTACATTAATTAGATAACAAATAACTACAAATTATAGTATATAGAAAGTTTATTTTTTAAACATTAAAAATGTGTACTCGAGCTACGTGTGCAGCATTAAAGGCGTCAGCATCTTTTTACATTCAATAATATTTATTGAAACGAATGTGTGAAATCTAAGCCTTAAAAATATGTTTACAGAAAAGCAGCAGCTATGGTGGACGCCGCAACCATTGAGAAATTGGAGGCTGGATTCAGCAAGCTCCAGGCCTCTGACTCCAAGTCGCTGCTTAAGAAGTACCTAACCAAGGAAGTCTTCGATGCTCTAAAGAACAAGAAGACCTCCTTCGGCTCCACCCTCTTGGATTGCATCCAGTCTGGTTCGTATTACAAGTTTATTACAGATGTAATATGCATATATCGTATTTATGTATGATAAGCATTCTTTGTGTAATCTTACACCAAAGGACATATATATTTTTACATATATATTTCATGCGAAGATTCTACTTTTCAATTTACGTAACCATTATAGCTTTACCTTACGCGTAAAATAATTCTGTTCCACTTATAAAATTCTGACTTTATTAATATATACTTTAAAAAAATATATATATAAACATTTTATCAATTTAATTTTTTTTTTTATATAAATTAAAACTATACTTTTACATAGTGTGTTTGAATTGAACACCAATCAAAACAGTCTTAACTGCTTATTTTATCTTTTCTGGAAAATTTACTTTGGAGCTTAGATTATATTGTATGTGATAATATTGTAGATAGGATTAATACTTGATGCTTGATAATAATAATTATAGACAATTATGTAATAATTGTAAAGACACCAATATTTTTGTTATTTTAAAATAAATATGTATATATAAACATTAGAATTATCCCAACCATTACATAACAGATGTATAAATTCAAACTTTCTTTAAAAGTTTTATTGTCAATCGGTCCCTTAAAAGCATAATATTTATAATTTTTTCAGGTGTTGAGAACTTGGATTCTGGTGTTGGAATCTATGCCCCTGATGCTGAAGCTTACTCCGTGTTTTCTGAACTCTTCGACCCCATCATTGAGGACTACCACAATGGCTTTAAGAAATCCGACAAGCACCCACCTAAGAACTGGGGTGATGTTGAGACCCTCGGCAACCTGGACCCTGGCAGTGAATTCATTGTCTCCACCCGTGTCCGCTGCGGCCGTTCCTTGGAAGGCTACCCATTCAACCCCTGCCTGACCGAGGCCCAATACAAGGAGATGGAAGAAAAAGTTTCCTCAACCCTCTCTGGCCTTGAAGGTGAACTTAAGGGCACCTTCTTCCCCCTGACTGGCATGTCCAAGGAGACCCAGCAGCAGCTCATCGATGACCACTTCCTCTTCAAGGAAGGTGACCGTTTCCTCCAGGCTGCCAATGCTTGCCGCTTCTGGCCCTCTGGTCGTGGTATCTACCACAATGAGAACAAGACTTTCTTGGTTTGGTGCAATGAGGAGGACCATCTCCGCATCATCTCCATGCAGATGGGTGGTGACTTGAAGCAAGTCTACAAGAGGCTAGTGAATGCCGTCAACGACATTGAGAAGAGGATCCCCTTCTCCCACCACGACCGCCTTGGCTTCCTGACCTTCTGCCCCACCAACTTGGGAACCACCGTGCGTGCCTCTGTTCACATCAAGCTGCCCAAGCTGGCCGCTGACAAGGCCAAGCTGGAGGAAGTCGCCTCCAAATACCACTTGCAAGTGCGCGGCACCCGCGGCGAGCATACCGAGGCCGAGGGTGGCGTCTACGACATCTCCAACAAGAGGCGCATGGGCCTCACCGAGTACGACGCGGTCAAGGAGATGTACGACGGCATCGCCGAACTGATCAAAATCGAGAAATCCCTGTAAGCTTCGATCTCGCGCTATCAGTATTTTTTTTGTATTATTTATCGTTTTCACGTAAGTATTGATTGTATGTTGGCTGGGCTGCCGGGCGACACTAGTCAGCGGCGCCCCTACCGGGCGTACGGGCACGCGGGCGGCCCTTTATACTGTTTTTCGTAAAAATATTTTCTATAAGGAAATGGAAAATAAAGACAGCTAGCGTTAAGACCAAAATGTTTATTCATTTATACAACCCTTATTTATATATAAATATTTACCTTTAAAATGTCATTTAAAAACAATACTTACCGACAATATGTGCGTTACGGTCAGTGATGACTCACAATTACATAAAATGTTCATCTTAAGAGATCTATTACTAATAAAATAAATCTTTATAGTCACATGAGATGCGCTGTAATTTTTCAAGGTTAGTTGGTAATTAAAAGGTACGAAGCTCTGTTGATACAGCACCTACATTAGTGACTATTAATAGCATTTCTTTACATCTTCAATATTTTCACACAAGGAAAAATATTCCCATTAAAGTTGTTTAAATATTTTTCAATCAGATTGTCTCATGAAAAATCTAGTTTTTTTAGCTTCACGCTGTATTCGCTTATAGCTGGGTAAGTTGAGGGGAAACTAGGAACTTAGTGTTAAAACACTCCGTTCACATGAAGAGACTTCCGTTCCCACGAACTCTAGAGGCGATGTTGACGCCCTTTTTCTTGTTACCAAATCGAGGAAGTGAATAAAAATAAAATAAATCAGCTTCACGCTGTATCCCGCACGCAGCAGGGTAGACAGAAGGAACCTAGTGTTAAGACACTCCGTTCCCCACTTTCTGCCGAATTCTGAGGGCATTGCGTGTTGATTGGCAGAACTCAACGCCACGCTTTGTCTCGACACCATAGCAAGAAATATAAATTTAAGTAAATATTTCATCTTCTCGACTGGAGATCGAACCCACACCCAGTTGGTTTTACAGTTACAATTTGTGCCCCTGCGTCACGACAGGCCTGAAGTGAAAATATTAAATACTTATTTAGAAAACGTATAAAAATTTGAAAGTAGTGGGACTCGAACCCGCGCCTCCTGGATTCCTAAGTGTGGATTAACACTTTAAAAATGTTTAAAAAATATTAAATATTTCATAAACTTTAGTGGGAATCGAAGTCCTCTTTTTAGTCACACGCTATGCCGACACATTATTTTAGATTTCATATATATTATTCTAGATTGTCTAAAGAAAATGCGACGTCTGTAATTTAATATTAATTTATATGTTGACTGGAAGCGCATTTGCACACGCATTGTCATTACTAGATGAATCTTGAATGTCACCATAAATATGGAAATTTCTTGAGGTAGGCTCACTAGTTCCATTGGTAAATGATTTTTTTTTATTCCTTAAATAATAGCTTTTAATTAGCCACGAACATTTGCTGAGAGTGAGTTCGAAGGAGTTGGTTCAATCATTTTTTTCAATATTTCTAATGATTCGCATATCGGAAGATGTCTCAGTTTCTAATATCTTGATTATATCCTTGCTTTTATATCTCAGTATTATCCAATAAAAAATTGAATCCGAGTGTACAATGCGCCAAAGTTTAGAAATGAACTTCAGCGCGGTCACGACAAATCGACCGTACTGTACTGAACATTGCTGAAATATCTAACAAAAATAGTAATATCGGCGGAAAGGGAAGAAAACAATTTCTTAACACTAGGTTCCCTCTGCCTACTCTGCTGTATGCGGGATACAGCGTGAAACTGTCTAACAATAATATTTTTTTATTGAAGATATACCGCGTCTAAAACATTTAACTATCGAAATAAGTACTGTAAATAAATAAGTACTAAAATATATAATCATTAAAAAAAATTGGATATGCATTTTATGTATTTGTATGAGCAAACATGTTAATACATACATATAATAAAATGTCAATTAATTCTATTTTGTGAATTAACATAATATTTATGTTATGTGATGTTTGTTCTCGGTAGTATCAATAGCTTCACGCTGTGTCCTGCACACAGCACAGCGGGCAGGTAGAGGCAGTGGCGTAGATGGGGGGGTGGATGGGGGGTGCGAGCAGTGCAGTCGCACCGGGCATCAAAAGGAAAGGGGCATCAAATACTACAATCAATTCTTCTAATTTTTTTTCAATCAAGAATCAAGAAATGTACAAGAAAAATCATTTTTCATTTCGTTCTCTCAAGAATGAAAATGAAAAATACAACCCCGCTATCATGTCAATCGAACATGAACTAGTCGATACTATTGATTTTGAAAATGTGTTTAATGACTTTGTTTGTCAAAAAGCGTGTAATGTCCGTTTTTAAATTTTTGCAATAATTTTTACCAAAATCTAATGTTACAACTTATATATAGTTATTATAGTTTTGAAGCAATAAAAATTTATATATCTAGGTACTCTACTGTGTTTTTAAATCTGAAATTATTTTGATAATTTTATAGGGCATCTCCAGAATTTGGCAGAAAGTGGGGAACGGAGTGTCTCAACATTAGGTTCCCTCTGCCTATCCTGCTGTGTGCGGGATACAGCGTGAAGCTGATTTAATTTTAAAAATTATACAACTTCGACGTCGCCCGACGAGAAAGATTTCTAAAAGGCGGAGTTTCAAATCCCGCTACGTTCACATTTTTATGTTTTCTAAAAAGTATAAATTGAATACTTATTATATTATTTATACTTATACGTTTACGTTACACATTTTTATACGTTTTCTAAATAAATATTTTTCTTTCTTAAGTGTGGAATAACACTTAAAAATATATAGGGGAATTGTGCTTAAGATGACATACTTTTTCTTTCAAGACAAATATTTGAAATAAATGAAGTCATGTGAGATCAGGACGTTGCGTATATTATCATATATATCATAATCAACGAAAGTATTGTAGTTTCAGAACAATCAAAGCAACATAAAATTAAAAAAAACAAACATAAATCGCACTTAGGTCGACCGGTGTAAGACGACATACCTATAGGACATAGACGTCATAACCTGCGATCCACTGACTTTTTTGTTCACACGTGACTTTCCTGTAGAAGTAGACTTTAGCAATGGAGAAATTTCATTAAGTACGCTCTTCTCTTCTGGCTTCTTAATCGATCCTATTTATAAGCGTAAGATGACATACTATGCCATCTTATACTCACGTTTTGTATGTCATCTTACCCAATAGATATGTGAATTTAATTGTAACAGTTGTGTCAAAAGTGGGTAAGAATGCGCTTTTAGCGTTAGTTGTGTCATATAATAAGCCTATTTTACATAAAAAAATACTTCAAGTAGAAAATCCTTACCTTACGTGTATTTTCACCAACAAGCAAAAGCGAAAGAAAAATTTTCTGCTATTCAAAATTACGAAAACATGAACTACTTGCCAATCTGCGTTTACCTTCCGTCATAATGAATTTTAATACTAGCGATATCTAAAGACACTCTATAAAACGTCATAAGATCACACTTAGCGCAAATATTTAAATCAATATTGGCAGTGTGTCATCTTATCTTCGTATGCCATCTTAAGCACAATTCCCCTATATTATAAATTAGCATTCTCTCTTGCAATTATCTTGGAATAGCGGAAATTTGTAAAAATCTCCCTGCAGAGATGCTAACTACATAAATATGTTGTAACAAGCGTATAAGAATATCCCTTCCCTCTGGAGCTTTGAGACGATAGGACGTATACGCTATATTTAAATAATTAAATCTTAAAAACAAAAATTCTAGTTTAAAAATTAGGAGATCAGAACTACTAAAGAGTCAACGAGTACTACTAGTGTGGTGTTTGTGCGCGTGCGTAAATCGTGTGTGATATTTGCATCGCAGCTACGTGGCTTACAATAGCATTGGACAGTACGGGACGACATTCTTTACTGCGCTTTCGTCGCACAGAGGTGTCGCTACGCACCTATAACTTGGAGTTCCTTTCACTTATGCGCCCCTGGTACTTTGGTTCATCGCTGCAACTTAAAAGCTTATATAATGCCGATAAACCGCTCCCCCCCGCCTCAGCTGCCTCAATACCAGTCCGCGTTGACAACCATCGCGCACTGCAGTTCGGAGCCTAATCTAATGAATCCAACGGACGCAGAGGATTTAAATGTAACACTACGTCAAAAGCGTAAACGGTTTGAGTCCGACAGTGAGTCATCAGAACTAGCATTGTTTATGAATGACATAAAACAAATGATGCTTGAATTTAAATTTCAACAAGAACAAAAAATTGAAAAAGTTTTCTCAACATTAGACACAATAAAAAAACAAAATAGCGATATATGTAACTCAATTGAATTCATGTCCAAGACTTACGACTCTTTAAATGAAAAGATAAAGGCATTAGAAACAGAACGACAGGCTAACATTAAATACATACATTCGCTAGAAGAAAAAATGGAAGGATTTGAACGGGCTGCTCGATCTACATGCATTGAGTTAAAAAATATTCCCGCACAGAGTTCCGAGTCGAGGGAACAATTACAACAAAAAATTATTACTATTGGCCAAAAACTTAATTTAACAATACTGCCCCATGACATAAATGACATTTACCGTATACATAGTAGTAAACTAACTTCAAAGCCTGTGATAGTCAAATTTAATAGTGTACTAATGAAAGAAAATATGATAACTATGTATAAGCAATACAATAAAAGGGGTTCGTTTTTACAAACACACATCATTCAGGGCGGTGGAGAGAACAAACGTATTTTTGTCTCGGAATATTTAACAAACAAAATGAAACATCTATTCTACTTGTCTCGCGAATTCGCTAAGACGAATGAATATAAATATTGCTGGGTATCGCATGGTAAAATCTTTTTACGCAAAAGCGACGGTGCATCTTTGTATCAGATAAAAAGTGAGGACGATCTACCCGCACTTGGAAAAAAATGACTATTATATGTGCTTTGTGTTATTTCTTACCTATTAGTATTTATCATGAACATATTTTTAATATATGCAAATGAGTTCATTAATTTAATTTTCAATTGTATTATATGTGATAAGTTCATTGTTTATTATTGTGTCTCTTATAATTGTTCTATAGCTTTTTCCCTTATAAAAATAGTTAAAATAATATTACTGTTATTAGGATATTTATACTTGATATATATAACTCTAATTATACACTGTACTTATATACTCTATACACTATACATAAACGCACACATTCACATAAATAATAAATTAAGCTTATCTTCTATTATTATAGGAATTGGATTATTTTCTGTTATACTAAATAGTCATGCCAGTACTGAATTAAATATAATACAAGCAATTTATATACTTATATACTTCTTTTACTATTTGGAGAATACTGCAAAAATTTCATACTTGATTATGTATGATTTATCTTTGGATATGAATAATATGTGGTTGTATTTTGGTTTTAACTTACATAATGAATGAGTTACAAAATATAGTAGATGAAATTGAAAAAGTACAAGTATCAAATTCCTTTACTTGCAGTCCCAATCAGTGTTGTTCATTTTTAGGCAGTAACTCAAGGGATAGAATCTTGCATGTAAACATTAGAAGTATAAACTGTAATTTTAATCATCTTCTCACATTAATTGAACAAATAAATGTTGATCTTGACATTATAATATTGACGGAATGCTGGCTTAGTAAATGTGATAATATCCCAATTCTTACTGGTTTTTTATCTTACTCATCCAATTTTAATCATCAAAACGATGGGGTAGTGGCTTACATTAGACGCAATATCATACATACAGTGGAAAATATAGAATTCCATGATGCGAATAGCCTTGTCATTAAACTATCAAATATAACCGCTATAGTTGCCATATATCGATCTCCGTCTTATAGAAACTTAGAGAGATTCAACATATCCCTGGACAAAAATCTACAATACTTGCAAAATTTTAATAATATTATTGTCATTGGAGATATGAACATTAATATTGCTAATAATAGTAATGACACTAACTCTGATGCATATCTCAACCTGCTGTCCTCACATGGCTTACTACCTGCCCACTTATTTCCAACAAGAAATAATAATTGTTTAGACCATGTAATGTTGAAATCTAAAAATATTGCCACTACTCTTGTGCTTGATTCTTTTATAACGGACCATGCTCCGATTATATTTGTTAGTGCGCTTAAAACTCAAAAAAATCACGTAAAGCGCTCTATTAAACGGCTAGACGAGGTAGCATGCCTTGATGAAATAGAAAATAATGATTTTTCCCATATTCTTTTGGATAATGATGTGGATCGAGCAGCCACTTGTCTTATAAATTCACTCTCAAAAATTGTTAAAAACAACACTAGTGAAATCACGATTTCCAGTAAAAATCGCATAATTAAGCCCTGGATAACACCTGGGCTTTTACGCTGTATAAGACATCGGGACAAACTATATCGTAAGACAAAAAAAGCTCCGAATGATGAGGAATTGCTTAAGATTTATCGTAGATATAAAAATTTTTGTAATAATTTATTAAAACGACTAAAAAAAGAATTTGATCAAAGAAATTATGAAAAAGTAAAAAATAATATTAAAGGTACATGGAAATTCATAAAAAAAACTTGTAATTTAGCTAAATCTCCACAATCATCGCAAAATCTATTATGTTCAGCCAACGATGGATATTTAGCTGTTTGTCAAGCCAACAAATATTTCGCATCTATTGGTGATGATCTTGCTATGAAATTTAAAAACTGTGAGGATAATGTACCTAATTTCTCGAGCAGCTGTAAATCTCTTCCCAGAACGTCAATGACGCTATATAGTACTAGTTACACTGAAGTCGATAACACTATTAGTAGTCTTAAAAATACATCTGCCACCGGATGGGATGGTATTCCTACATCTATCATAAAACTGGCTAAACATGTTATTATTCCACTCATTGTCCACATTTTTAACTTATCAGTTGCATCGGGTATCTTTCCTAAGGTTTTTAAAAAAGCCCTGATTCACCCAATTTACAAGGCTGGTGATAGTACTGTTATCAACAATTATAGACCTATTTCCGTCCTTAGCACTGTATCTAAAATATTTGAGAAATTACTAAATGCCAGACTTGTTAACTACCTAGATTCAAATAACCTAATTTCGAATAATCAGTACGGCTTCAGAAAGGGTAAGTCTACAGCTGACGCGGTCTTAGACTTAACAACCTCAATTGTAAAAGGATTTGATGGCAATCAGAAAGTTATTGGACTCTTTTTAGACCTTTCTAAGGCTTTTGACACTGTCTCCATTCCAAAGCTATTGGATAGATTGGATAGAATGGGCATAAGAGGTGTTGTAAATAATATTTTTCTAAGTTACTTAACTGACCGTGCGCAGTGTGTTGTAATAGATGATATTGTAAGTACGGAAGAAATTATAAACATCGGCGTTCCCCAAGGAAGTGTCCTAGGGCCTACTTTGTTTCTTATTTATGTAAATGAGCTATCTAATTTATCAATACCAAACTGTAAAATTGTATCCTATGCCGATGATACAGCCCTACTTATACATGGTAGAAGCTGGTCTGAAGCAAGAAATCTTGTTGAAAGCTCCCTAGCCACTGTGCATAATTGGTTAACTTATAATAAATTAACTCTTAATCTCGAAAAAACTAAATTTGTTACATTTGCTCCTCATAATAATACCCTCCCTTCATCACCAATTTCTATAAAAGCTCATATTAAAAACTGTGTCAGTACTAGTCAGTGTAACTGCATAAATCTTTGTCATACCACTCACATAAAGTACCTGGGAGTTTGGTTTGATGAAACTCTTTCCTGGAAGGAACACATTGACGTAATGTGTAAGAGACTCAGGAAAATGGTTTACATATTTAAAATATTGAGATCTATTTTAGGTTATTCTTCTTTGATCGGTGTGTATTATGCTCTTGTGCAGTCAATTTTATCATACTGCATTATCGCCTGGGGTGGTATAGGCAAAACTAAAATGCTGCGTTTGGAGCGAACACAGAGATATATTCTCAAAGTTATGCTACATAAACCCTCACTATTTTCAACTGCTGAATTATATCGAGAAGCAAATATTCTCTCAGTCAGAAAACTCTTTATACTTAACAGTATTTTACGTAAACACTCACAAACACCCTATAATAAACAGTTGATCATCAGTAAGCGAAGATCTGACTTAGTATGTAAGACCCACTACAGTAGACTGGCGTTGTGTAAACAATACTATGAGTACCTAGCTCCTAATATGTATAATAAAATTAATAAAATAATTAACATATACCCTCGTTGTCTCCGAGCTTGTAAGCGCATTACTTCGGATTGGCTAAAAGGCATGACATATGAGGAAACTGAAAATTTAATCATCATATAATATGATTTATACCAACACGCACGCATACACACACACATACGCACACACACACACACACACACACACACACACACACACACACACACACACAAACACACACACACACACACACACAAACACACACACACAACATTTTATTTTTAATATATAAATATAATATTTGATGTAATTATTGTTTTTTGGAACTAATTTTGTACTATTTCTGGAGAGGGGCGTTAATGATTACAACACAGTTTTTAACTTAAGTAGTCATTATCGAACTTTAACTATGTATCACTCTATTGATTTCCAATAAATTATTATTATTATTATTATTATTATTATAACGTAGCTTGATGAGAACGTACCACTAGGTCAGAGCGCATGGACGATTTCCAAGAGGCGCGGGTTGAAATCCCAATGTTCAATTTTTTATAGGTTTTCTACATAAGTATTTTTCTTTAGTTATTCCACACTTAGAAGTGTGCACACTTTAAAAAGTTAAAATTATAAGTTCAGTATATTAAATTGCTTCCAATCGCATCGTGCTTTAAATATGTAATAATAATATGACTTCGGCCCCTAGAACTACATAATTACTTACTATTCTCAATTACTTTAGAATTTTATATTTTTCAATTTTTCAATTTTGTCAAGAAAAATATTTTATAACAACTATTTTACTTATTATTTTAATTATAATCAAAACAAAAACGAAATATTAGTTTGCCGAAATACTATAGTCAAAAGTGCTTTTAAATCGTTTTTTATTAAGCTGTTTCTAAGATTAGCGAACACAAATGAACAAACAAACATATAAAAATAATAAAATTATAGTTTTTGGTTTAATAACATTTTACATGGATTAATGTCCCCAATATTAGCAGATTTTCTTATATTATATATACCGGGTACAAATCGCTGTCTGTACATGAAAGATAAATGAGAAACAGTTACAATTTTCTATTATCCATAAATAAAAAATATAATAATAAAAACCACTATCAAATATTATCAATTGTTAGCAAACGTCGTGAAGAAGAGGATAGGTATAGGTGAAAAAGACTTTCCAAAGAAGTTTTTAAGAAGTTCGGCCTCTCATCACGTATGCGGTATGTCAGAAGCAAGGCTACATACGTCATGAACAGGCTGTACCCACTCATATGCAATATGTTTGTGTCGTGTTCGCACACACTAAGATAGACGTCCTACAAAGGGCCTAAAACAAATTCCTCCCTATGGCATCCAGATGCCTATGGTACGTACGCAACATGGACCTAGATAGTATTAGACCACGATTTCGAATTAGAATCGTTAAAGGAATTCTGCAAACGCCTAGCCAAGCGCCACTAACTACACTACTTCCTACTCTAACCCACTCATTGTCGAAACGTAAGTACGCTGCTCATCCACAAACGCTTCTTCAACGCCCTCGTAGCGTCCTTTTAGATCCAGACGATCTAATCACAGTCGCAATCAAGGATTCACTCCGCCGCCGTAAGAGGCGACTAGGCCAGTCCTATCTCACGGCACGTCCGCGGTCCAAAACCATCCAGGGCATCCTGGTCAAAAACCCGTTCGAAAAAAAAACAGTCGAGGCGGTTGCTTGTAGGCGTCAGCCTTTATTAGAAAGAAACTCATGTGAATGTGAAGTATTGTTATTCATATCACTTATTACAATTACGTAGAATCTCTTTCCGAATATTCTTTTAGAATCTCTTTCCGTATAGACGATGTGTTTTTGTCTTATTTTTTAAAAACGTTAACAACTCCCGATTTTTTACACTATTTATACATTTTAAAACTAAGAATTGAAAATAAGAAAATATTCTATTTTTAAATTTAGCGCAATTTATGTATCCGGAACACAAAAGGTAATAAACAGTTTTTAAAATGTTTATTACCTTACATAATAATAGGTCGTAACAACTATTCTGTTTATATCTATACTAGCGGACCCGGACGCGGCTTCGCCCGCTTAAACTTTACGAATGCTTATAGATATATTTAGGAAATTGTTTGTGAAAATATGTAACTAATTTAAATAAAAAAAATATAAGTAAACGTAACCATAGTAAAATATTAATAAAAAGACTAAACAAAACCAGCTACATTATTAATAATTTTATCTCTTTCTGTCTTTCTATTTCCCCGAGCTAATATCCAGAATAACTGAACTAATTTTTATTGGACTTTCAGTGATCGATTTTACTGATTTACCCGGGAAAAATCTTTTTACTCGTTTTCCTTACATCGATGCCGCGCAGGGCCGCAACTTACACCACACCAAGAAATTTATGAAAATCTAACTAATCTGCTCCTCGAATAAGCGAAGAACCAAAGAAAAGTATAAATTAATTATAAACAGCAAATAATTACATAAAAATTAACAGTAGTTCGAAAATGTATGAAAATTTACAAAACCGTCAAAGTCATCCGCCCGCCCGTTCGCGTCTGTCATACTATGCCGCTCGTAGGCTAGGTCATTTCGAATCAGTGACACCTCCTTAATTATTTATTAGAATGTTATACAGTGAACTATAATTTCAATCTAGATGAAATGCTAAAAGTGACTATTATATTCATTTTCATAAGGATCAATATCAAATTATAGAAAATACATACAACAAAAACCCGATAAATATAAAGTAAATTAATTAAAATGGTTACTTGTTGTAACTGTGTTACTTTGCTCAAGCTTCAGAGATAAATATGGTATGTGTATCGCGGACTTTTTAAAATATTATTTAAAGGACAATATTTTTGTAAAACATTATTTTTATGTATCTCATAAGGTTGAGTCGGCGCACGCCATGTATGCGTTGAGCAAGCTCATTTTGGGTGACGTTTGCTTATAACAACAAATAAACTTTGCAAACCGTTGCTTAGCAACGGGCGGTTATTATTAACATGGCGGAATAAATTGCCTGTCAAATTGAAAAATATTTTAATATATTAGTATATATCCACAATATTACAAATATGAGAAAAAAAGTAACCTATGTTCATCCGAAGACCCTCAAGTATCTCTGTATGAGTATTTTATTACAATTGAATTAGCGGTTTGGCCTTGATTGCGTCACAGACAGACAGACAGACAGACAGACAGAGTTACTTTCGAATTTATAATATAGGTATGGATATATAAAAGGACTTGTGCTGACTGACTGAGGTAAGACGCACGCAGAGCCGTAACCGCTGATGGTAGAAACGTGAAATTTGGGCAGATGTTTATTTTCATATTCTGGACATCCACTAAAAACGGAATTTGAAAAATTTTAACCTTAAAGGGATGAAATAGGGGTTGAAAGTTTGTATGGAAAAAAATTTAATCTGTACCGATTTTTATAAAATTTGAAATTCAGACTCTTAAAAATATTTCATTGAACACGTGTTTCATGGTTTTTAAGAATTCACCTCCTAAGGGTTCAAATAAGGGGTTGAAAGTTTATATGGAAAAATCTTTAAATTGCCACCGATTTTTATAAAAATTTAAATTGAGACTGTTAAAAATATGTTATTGAACGCGTGTTTCGTGGTTTTTTTAGATTTCACTTCTAATAAGCGGGCGAAGCCGCGCGCGTCCTCTAGTAAATGTATATTCTTTTTGTAAATAACGCAATAATATTTTAAATTTAGTTATTCATAGTCTACTCACAGAACGCATATACCCAAAGGGTACTTATGGAATTAAAACGTCCTTTGTCATTGAACGTCATTGTGATTGTCAATTAAAAACTGGCAAAAATATCAGATTTCCACAGATGCACATGTGACACTGAAGAATCAGAAATTTTTGCTTAGCGCTTTCTACGCTAGGTGTCGCTAGTTCTTGTTGACTGCCGAGCATGGACCCGTACCTGTAGATATTTATAGCTATTAACTTTCATTGTATCGTTTGAACATTGATTTGGAAATTAATTCGAAAAACAAAGCTTATGTTGCTCAAAATCTTGTTTTTTAATATTAAACTATAGTAGTAATAATTATAGATACAATGGTAACAATTTAAATTCAACATAATTCACTTCGCTAACGGCTAATGGATTTAGGAATGAAACAATATCATTAATCACATTATCATTATTTATTAATAAATTTAAAGTCAATGCTTTTCTCAAGCTGCAGCTGTTACATTATATTGTTTAATTAAGAATTATTAAGCATTAATGACAATATAAATTATGCAATCATATTATTATTTAATAATCAACATCGAAAACGAAACTAATATGTGATTTTACTAAGGTTATAACTTTTGTTTTTGGTGAATTCTATAGTAATTAAAAGCCTGTAATTTTATTTCATCATTATTGTCAAAATTTAAATTTTTTCCCGCTAAAATTTGATTAACATCCGTGCACCAACAATTTACTATTAAATTAATCGATAAATTAATTAAATAATCAAATAATGCCAATTTATATTTAAACACCTACAGTTAATGAAAAACACCATTTTATATCTTTAAGTTTTTATAATTTCTGGAGATTCCCTTAAACAGTTATAATCATAAAATAAATATCATTAAGTAATTTGACAAAATCATTACATGCATTAAACAAAGATTTCTTTGAATAATCAATAAAGTTATTGAAAATGTAATTTTTATATGTTTTTTGGTTTTCGTGCCAAAAATATTTTTTTTGAGTTCAAATGATTTTGAAATAGGTAATATTTCTTTCCAGAGCTGGAAATGTTTTGCTTTATTCTTATGACAATTAAATGAATCAAATAATTTGTCAAGATCTGCAGTATCTTCACATTCCTGTGGTCCAATTTTGCCGTCTGAAAAAAGAAAAAAATACTTTTCTTAGCTAGCAAGTGTTACATTGTAGATTTAAATAAAGAGTGTTTTTGTCATCTCCACTTTAAATGAAAGCAGTTTTAACTACTCTATAATAACCCAATACAATCAAACAAGATTTTTCTAAAAATGAAAAAATGATTTATTCCAATAATGTAATTAATAAAATTCGGCAACACTTAGTAATATTTTTCTAGTATTAGGTGTTTACGTTATTGGTATCTATGCGTAAATATTAGTAATTTAATTAACTTAGGAACCTATTATACACATATAACTATTGTTTAGGATAGTAATTTAATACTTAATGTTAGAGAAATATATTTATACCAAAGAGCAATTAAATAAAACTTACTTCCTAGATATCTCATCACTGCAGACACCCTTTAACTATATATAGATGTGGACAGCATATTTAACTTTCATTTTAGGTATTTTGTCTAGATAAACATGAAAATGTGTTAATTTATTTTATATTCTTATTTCGTCTGTACCTGTATCTTCATTTAAAAGAAGTCTTAAATGTTCTCACTTTGCAAATTTTATTTTATTGTCTTGTTTATATTTCATGTTTTTTAATATAAAGTTATCTTCAATAAATGGAGTGTATCAAATAAGAGGAAAAATTTTAACATCATCCATCTCAAATGCATTCGAATTATATTCTTTTAGGAGTTGTAAATATCTTTTTTTTCTTTTTGCAGTATTTTGTTTGTTGTGCTGACATTTGCCATGGCTTGGTCACAAATGGTAGCAACAATAATAACACCAGTTTTTATTAATCTTGATGGTTTTCTTTAAAAGTTCTTTTAAAACACACCTCTCTGTAGTGCCTCTGCAAAAAGTGTATAATATTGGATGTTTGGTTTTTGAATTGACAGCTTTGACCATCCTATAGTTTTAAACCATCATAGTTTTGTGGTCACCAAAATCTTCAAAGCCAATTTTTTTTTATCAAAGTAGAGTCAAGGACACAACACCACTTTATCAAACAATAAAATGTACAGCTTTTTTTAATAGTTCACTTTTTTTTAAATTTTTTATAATTTTTTTATTCATACCTGTCATTGTAAATGCATTTCACAAACGGTAGAGTGTTTGAAAAATTTCTTCCTTTTACTTTTTGTTTAGCCTTTGTTTGCATCATCAAAAATGTTTTTAAGGAATCTGGCAGTCCTTCAATTGTTTTTAGGAAAGATACAATTTCAGATCATTTCTCTGCTGCCTTAATTCTTTTTGCTTGTGTTGTACATTTTTTTGGTAAATTTTATTACTTTATGATTTAACTTTTTAATTATTTTGATATGATTCATAGCTAAAATTTAAATATATTATTAAAATTAATATAGTTTAATCAAACTATTCTTATCATTTGAATTTTAAGTATTTATATATATTTTTTTATGTTAATGTTATTTTAATAGATCAAATAACCAGCATAATAATGGAATAATATCATTTTAGTGTGTCACTTACTAAATTATTGATATAATTTTAATGATATCAATAATTTGATATCATTAAAATAACTTGTGTAATGTGTAAAGTTGGAATATCATTTCTAGTAAGATGCTTACATGGCAACTTATAATAACTTTCAAACTGTTTGTTGCATAATCTTAATTTACATTTCCCTTGTCTTTAACAGCATTTACTAATACTTTCTTCCTAGCAAGAAATCCATACTACTAATTGCTTTAGGGAAGTCATGTAAAGGACCTGAAATTATAAATTTCAATAGTATTCCACAGTTTTAACAAAGTTAGTATTTTTGGTGAATCAACATAATAAAATTTGCATAAATCTGCATCATTCCTAAAGTTTAAAGTTTAAATAGTAACACCTAGTGTAAGGTTTACATTTATATATAATTATTAATTATTTTGTTGAGAAATATCTATTTAAAGCTTTAATAATTATTTTTGTACAAAAAAAAAAATATAATTGAACATGCACCACAATAGAATATTTTTTCGGTTACACAGTAAAAGTTTTTGAAAACCTAGCTGGAATCTGTTTTGAGTTTAGGTGTTTTTAAAAAGATAAATTGGATTGTATTGCTTACCTCCTTCTTTACATTCAAAGTAGCACGTGATTTCTTCGGTATTTTCGCCATCATTAAGGCAAAATACTTTAGCGACCCTTAAGTCGAAGCCGGGGTCAATCAGGTAGAGGGTGAATCAGTGTTCGTATAAAATAGCCAAGTAAAGAGAGAAGTAGCACTATCAGAGTCCGAATAACACGCTAGGGGTCAGTAAAAAATTCAAGGGGTCAGTAAAAAACTCAATGATAAAAGAGTAGAACAGACGCAACAGCAACAAGCAACAGTTTAGTTCAGTTCTTCATTTATGGACAACAAGCAATAACAACAAATCAACAAAGTTTTAAATCTTTTTCTGACATCAACAGAGTACAGACTAATTTTACTTCAACAGTGTTGCAATTGTAAAAAATAATAATAACTTACACTACAACATTATACAATTTTTTATATATTTTTTTAATTTGAAACATAATAAGTCCTTTATGAAATTATTTTTATATTGATTGTTTTCTTCTCCATTGAATTTGAAATAAAAATATACAAAATAATGAAATATTGTTTTGTAACGACATCTAATGTCTAAATGTATCAACTCTGAATCCTTACTAATTAGCTTCAAGCGATAGATGACACTAGTTTCTATACAATTATTTTTTTCGATTCAAAGTATATATCGTGAAATTTCTTCCCTTTGGGTTTTCCTTTGAATTTCCCGCCCATATCGGAGGCGGTAAATTTTAAATATTGTCTTTGGTGGGCACACAATAGATGGCAGCAGTGTCGTTTTGTCCCACATTTTTTTGTATGAAGTGAACATTCTTCTCTTTGCGTATGTGTTCTGTGTTTATAGGTGCTCTGTGGTTATGTCGCATGCAGTGTGACAGACATTTCATATTGTATTTTTAAAATAAACTCGTATTTAAAATATTAGAATGGCTACTCCAAAGGCTGAAAAGGATTTACATTTGCCCTTATCTAGAGTTAAGACTATAATGAAAAGTTCTCCAGAAGTAGATGCTGTTGGACCTGAACCACTTTACTTAGTTACAAAAGTTACAGTAAGTGTTTTGGCGGTATTTTGATTTTCTAACTGTTATTAGAGTATCAATTCTATTGAGTTGTTATATCTTTATGTATAATATTTCAGGAACTATTCGTGACAGACCTAGCTAAAAGGGCATTTAAGAATAGTAAAAATAACTTTCTGGAATATAAACACATCGCTGAAGTCGTCCAAGAAGACGACACATTAGATTTTCTAAGGGAAATTATGCCACGAAAGATTACCGTGATACAATTTAAGGAAATGATGGCTAAGAAAGCGGCTCGAGGGGACGATTCCAATGAATCAAGTGAAGAATCCAGTGAAGAGGAAAGTAGTGATGAAAGTTCTAGTAGTAATAGCCAAGAACCTGAGAATACATAGTGATTAATTTTAATTTTTCTTAAATTAGTATGTAATATTTGGACTTAATCTCACTGAGATATTTTATTCTTTTTTTTTTATAGTGTTATTAATGAATGCTATTCATGGATTGCATTTATTGTTTTTTTTTTTTAAATTTGCTTTTATAATTTTTAATAATAAATACTTCGTTTAATTTTATTTTTGAATAAAAAATACAAATGATAATTGAAAATCAGGCTGATCATAATCTTTAATAATAATTTTAATAATGTAATGTTAATACAAATGGTATCTAAACTGTTTTAATAACTGTGATGATAGATTTTGAGAAACAATTTCATTTCAACATGTTGGGAATATATTATAAATACAATGTTTATCATATTTCTGCAGAAAATAGAGATTAATAGAATATTTCTATTTATAAATTCAAGAATTGCACTAAATTGTGTTGAAGTGTAATGGCATTCCTTGTGATGTTCAAGTCTGAGTAATCTGGTCAAATGATATTGACTATACCATTTTGTTTTGTGTTTGTTCACTAATGCCAAATGTAAATCACTAACAAACATTCAACTTATCATGGGGACTTGCTGTCTATTGAAGTTTTTATTTTTTTAAATAATTATTAAAAACACTTAAAAACACACACACTTAAAAACACCACACACACCACACCACACTGAAAAATAAAATTAATGCATGTCTTGTAATCTAATAATAAAAAGGTTTCATTAACTAAACACACAATTTTAGTATTTTAACTAACTGTCATCATGTTTATTATATCATAATAAATTTAATTTGGAATATCCGAAAATGAAAACATAAATTATGAAATAGTACACCATGAAATTTAATATGTATGTATAATTTATAGTTGTTGATACAATATTCTACTCATGAGAATTATTACTCTATTATTTATGATTTCTTTTGCAAAAATTCTCTACATATCTAAAAATTATATTTAATCAATATATAATATACTTTTATGATGAACCTTACTTTGATTTTGATTTTAGGTCTTTATATTGCAGCTTGTAGAAGGACAACATACTACTAAAAAAGGTGGTTTTGAGTACGACAGGTTGTGTGAAGTTCAATTCCCCACTCACAGCAGTTGAGTTCCATTAATCGACACACACAACCTGTCGAAAACCTCTACTATATGTTTTTCAGGAACCTAAAATTTGTTTAATGTTTGATTTGAATCTCCACCATGATAAAAATTTTATATATTTTCTTAAAATGTTAAACATAATCTGCTAATGTCAAACAAAGTACGAAGGTAGAAAAAAATCTTATAACTTATACTTAAAACTTAATGAAAAAGTAGAATAAGTAAAAATAGTCAGTCTAATTTTGATTCACTCTACTCATATATTTTCTGACTACTTAGGATATTCTTTAAAATAAAACGTCAATAACTTTTATTTTATATTTATTTGTAAAGTAAAAATAGGCTAGGACTAGAACAAATGTAGGTAACTTGTATCATAAACGTATGTTGATGTTTGTTGTAAAAAAAATTGGGAAGAAGTGGAAAACGGAATGTTTTGGCACTAGGCTCTGTCTACTTTGCTATACTTGTATTAGGGAGATACGTGTAGCATTACCTTTATTGTAATGTAACATTTATTAAAACTCCTGTAGTAAATATTTATCTACTATTGTGTCTTTAAAAGTTTGCTATTATATTACGGTCACGCAAGTAAAAAAACAATAAAAATATGATGCATCCCGCACATAGCAAGGTAGGCAGAGGGAACATGGGAACCTAGTGTTAAGACACTTCCGGTCTCCATTTTCCGCCGAATTCTAGGAGCATTGCGTGTTGAATGGCGGAACTCAACGCCACACTTTGCCTCGTTAAAAATATTAAATATTTTATTCCCCCGAGTGGAAATTGAATCCACGACCATTGTTCTATGAAAACGCAAAATGTATCGATAAATTTAGCTTGTGTTATTTTGCATTATTGCTAACATTCGTTGTTGGCCGTCAAATGTTGTACAAATAAAGTTGTGCGGTTAACCATTGACCTCATCTATTAGTCTTCTAAGGTTGTGTATGCGTAAAAAGAGATCATTTTGAATAATTTTATGTAGTTCAAGGTTATATTGTACTAAATAGTGAAGTTAAAGCCAGTCGTGGCGCAGGAGCACTAGCCCAGGCTTCGATTGTAAGCGCGGCAGGTTGTGGGTGCGATCACTCTGCCTACCCTGTTATGTGCGGGAAAAATAGTATAGAATGTATTTAAAATTTTTATACTTTTCATTTTTTTTGTTTATTTAAAAATAAAGAAAGAAAAACAAAAAGTTCTCATTTTTTTGCCTTAAGCGTCCGTAGACCTGAATATTTGATATTAATTTCAGCTTGAGACCTCCACGTGATCTTGAAATAAATGATCTGACCAGACGGACAACGATGTGTAATAATAATTCCGTTTTTTATAGAAATATGTATGTACGTATTTTGGGTATAACTATGATGAATCATTATTATATTACGTGTGAAGCGCATGTTTTAAAAGTTCCTTTTTATTTCTTGAGGTACGAAATCCAAATATTTAGGCTCTTGTGAGACAGTGTCTGACTGCAAGTGCAAATGCTTACTGTTCAATCGGTGTATTTCATTATTTACATTTCCTTGCTTTCGTAGACCGAGAGTGTCGTTTTATTCCTCAAATCAACAGGCAGTGTTCCGAATTCGGAGGTTAAGCAGAGAAGGCAGTCGAACACTTGACACTCTTTGTTTACCCTATCATTAAAAATAAGGATATAAAATATCAATACAAAAATAAGAAATTAAACTGATTCACTGTGACATTTATCAATGTTTACTCTAAGCGCTAAGCATTGACCGTTAGAGCCGATATTTAGTTTTATACATATATCTAATGTGTGCACATTAATTTAGGTCAAGTTTGGTTAAAACTCAAAGTTTAACTAACAAATACGTTTATTTGGCCTTTAAACTATTGATCTTTGTATAATATACTACAAGCATCTCGTTAGTAGAAAAAGAAATCAATTTTCCGCGTACCTAGGTACTTTAGGATTTATTTATTTTCATTAAAGCAAAGAATTATGAAATATATAAAATGTCATTTTATTTCTTCATATGTTATAGACATACTTTATTACGGTAATAAATATCTTGATTTGTATTAAAATCCCTTTGAGTCCATGATTCGTAATCGGAATTATGGTCAAATAAAAGACACTTACTTTGCTGTTAGAACTTTAATGACGGTAATAAACGAATGTGTTAATCATTTTTATTTTTTTATATATATTTTTATTTATTTATATCATATGTATAATTAAATAAACTTATAATTAAATATTTTATTTTTTAGCTTCATGCTAATTTGCGCATACAGCAAAGTAGGCAGAGGGAACCTAGTGTTAAGACATTCCGTTCCCCACTTTCCGCCGAATTTTGCGTGTTCAATGGCGGAATTCAACGTCGAACTTTTGCCTTATTGCCAGAACAAAGAAAAAAAAATAATAATGTCGCGTTCTTTTCTTTAAACATATTTATATCAGTATGACGTAAAAAATACGTTAAAAGTATAATACTCGTTGTTTATTTAATAGTTGGTAAATTTTTAATAGTTTGTACTTTAGTATATTTAATAGTTAATAATAATTTTAGCGGAGACTATTTCCTTGTTTCGTACTTTTTAAAACGTGTTTTAGTTTTTAAACTCTCTTTTTAAAACTGAACACATGCATAGAATATTTGGAACAAACAAAAAAATATAAGCAATATTTTTAAATATTTATTTCAAGCTCGGCGTTAGGATCTGCCACTCGTCACATAATGCCACTCATCATCATATCAAATTCGTTCGAAAAGCACTGTGCAGCAAAACGGTGTGTTTCGAGTTTCGACACTAGGTTCTCCCAGCCTAACCTGTTATATGAGGGATAATGTACGAAGCTAACAAAAAATATCAATAAATATAAAATAATTTAAGTACACTGCGCTTTACACCTGAAAGGCGTAAAAATTTTTTTTTATTTTAGTTATTTTTTAATTAAAATATGCACTCTATAATTATATTCTTTCAAAGTATCGCGAATATACCCCTCACGCTCTACTTAGCAAGTAGCGAACAGTTAATTGCTAAACCGAAATATTAAAATAATCCTTCAAATCCATTCTTTGTTTTTATTTCAACGTTGTGTTTAAATATTATTAGTGGGTTATGTTTCGTGAAATTTGTCTTACGAGATAAAAAAATGTAAATAAGAATATATTATGTATGTATTTATATATGACGTAAGATATTTAAATGCCCTACATAACTACCAAAGGCGCAGCCGTTTAGTCGATATGTTTAGATAACTTGTGGCTATTAGCTCTTTTTTTTTAATTTAAAATGTAAATGTAGGTTCGATTTCCACTCGGGGGAATAATTTATGAATATTTTCATTTCTTCGCTCTGGTTTCGTTCAACACGGAATGCATCCAAAATTCGGTGGGTAACGGAATATATTAACACCATGTTCCCTCTGCCTACCCCACTATGTGCGGGATACAGGAACACAGTAAAGCTAAAGAAGTGAGTTAGTAGGTAAGGATGTGAATACGCGAAATAACGAAGATGAGCAAATATAAAAAAAGACCGGACAAGCGCGAGTCGGGCTCGCCCACCGAGCTTTTTCTGAAATTCAGGCTTGGTTTAACTTAGCCAAAGCCCTCACTTGAAACCTCACTCGTACTAGCGGCTTTAATACCAAATTTCAACCCCCCCCCCTTTAAGGCTTTTCAAATCAATTTTTTTCTTGAACTAGTACTAGCTGTGATTCCAGCATTCTCTGTAGAGTATATGGTTTGAATTCCAACTCAATATCTCCAAGCGTTCCTGAGATAAAGGCTCTTAACAGACAGACAGATAGACAACGTATAAAGGAACCCTTATAAGTGATCATATAAGAGTTTGATTATTTATGATTATTTAAGAACTTATACTTTAAACTACTTCTTGTTAATAAAATTGTGCTATATGTTTTAAACGGCAGTAAATTACATGGCAAGTCTTATTTCTTGTAACGGTAGAACAGTTACCTACAGTTAAAGATATTATGGATGTAGTTTGCTAAAATATATTAGTGTAGAAACAACTCTAACTATCACCGTCTATCATTCGTAGTTAAGTAATGTTGAAATGATCCTTTTGCAATATGTAGGTATCTATTTTTTGTACTTTATCCTAAAGAGACATGTCACTCCGTTCTGCCCTTTCCACCCAAATTCGGAACATTGCATAGGCGACTGATGCATATTAAAAATAAATAAATATAAATAATGTATTTCAGGTTCACATTCATATAGTTAGTTAGTGTCTTACTAACATTTTTTTCTTATAAATTATATTAGTAATAGTAAAATAGTTTTTTTTATTTGGTCCGTTATCGTTTCTACTTAAGATTTTTTATAGAACAATGTTTAATATTAACCCGATAAAACCCGAGCGAAAAAAAAATTACGTTCTTCATTTATTTGCTCACTGCGCTACTAAAAGCTTCATACAAACCTAGTAACTATCACACAGCCGGTTGAATTATTCACAAATAACAAAATTCTTTTTTGTGTTAACGATTCTTTAACTTGTCACGTTTTTCAAAGATTTTTAGTAATACGATTAGTGGTTAGTTGATCCGTCCGTCTGTTGTAAAAATATCTATAAATAAATTACACGTGTATAATTTCCCATAATGGAATTCAAATCTTCAAAATTGACTAAAACGAAAAGAAAACAAACACCAACAACAACATTAGGAAAGTCAAGTTGAGATTTTTTGAGTATCTATTAATTCCAAAAAAAAGATTAAAAGTGTTTTACCACTTATTTGATATTTTTATTTCTATTTGTTTTCAATTTTCTTATCTAGTATTGGATAACTAAAATAAGCTTACTTTGTCACACCACACAAACCCATAGGCTTGCTTATTTACTCGACATGCTTTACGATAATGCAATTCTAGGGATGGCAATCTAATGCAAGGGAAAAATATATTATTACGTCATCTTTAAATAAGCAATGAACATCTTTTTTTATGTTAATTTGAAAATAACATTTTCATGTTATATCACTCGCTTCTTGTAACGAGTTCTGCATATTTAACGTGTTTAACCTCTAGTCACCTATTAAGTAAATACTCATTTTATTTAATAATAGTTACAGTACAATATATTATGCTTATTATTGTATCTGATGTCCAATACCAAAAATGTACTTTCTCTTAAAACTTTTGAATTTGCCAATAGTGACTCTCTAATTTCGTCTCTACTTTACGAACAGTTTTGCACCCTGCCTTGGCCTTACCAGCAGTTACATATTATTAAAATTTACTGAAACTAAAATTTTCACCAATGAAAATAAATATTTAAATACACTAAATATGATTATTTATTATACATAATTATAGATTTTATAAAATCATGAAAGTCAGCCCTGACTGGATTTTAGTGTTACGTAAAACACCGTAACAGTAATTCCTGGTATATCGTAATTCGTAACAGTTCCTGCTTAGGTATATTTACCTACATTTACTATTCTCGATTACAGCACTTGTTATCTAGTAATGTGATGATTCCATGTCAAAGATTAAAAACGTTGCTTTATTTTGCGAAACTAGTTTCTAGCGTCTACTGTAATTTCATATCTTTCCACTCATCGTAGATGTGTAATAATAGGCAAAATTAAAAACTTTTTTTTTTAGATTTATATTGGTAAATCTGTAAAAATATTTTTTTGTGTACCTATTTGGGTACTCATCGCTTATAGCTTCACCTGTATCCCGCACGTAGCAGGACTGCGGGAAGAGATTCTGTTCCCATTTCTTAATGGGAATAGCACTTTGTTCCACTTTTCACCGTGTTCTGGAGGCATTGCGTGTTTAGTGGCGGAATACAACGACGTGCTTTGCCACGTTACCTAAGAGAGCCAATGAAATATTAAATATTTAAATTTTTCGAATCAGAATCGAACCCACAACCTGTCGTGTATATAATCGCTATGCAATCGCTTGTACGCTAATAACAATTGAGATTTTTTTGGTAATATGCACAAAAATACAGACGTATAATTATTACTTTTATAAAAAATTTAAATTACAAACTTAAACTTTGTACTAATAAAGAACATGTTTTGTTGCGAAATAAAATTATTCACCTGTCGTAATTATGGGAAACAACTGCGATAAAAACATTAATTGTCCTGAAAGAAACTAGTCTTTTGCGTTGGAAAATCAAGGTTGAACCTTTATTGTAATTTTTTATCGTTCAGATTTCAACCACAATGAAAAATGCATTCGCGCGCGAGACCTCAATCTGACCGCACCTCAGTCACTTTAAAATAAAAAAAAAAACATTCGCGCCAAAACATTCTTTTGTGTAACTATTTTCTGTGTTATTCCATAGTGAAAATGACGTTATACAGTAAAATTGTTCAAATTATTTTAGTTAGTGTGTAAAATGTTGAATGATTATTATTAAATTTTACAAATATTAAAGGTAAGTTACAAGCACAATAAGTGATTTATTTATAGGATTTTAAATTATTTGAAATAAATTTATGACAATAGTAAAAGCTACTTCCTTAAATTCTTTAAAAAAAAATTAGCAGGATGAGCAGAGGGAACAAGGGAACCTAACGTTAAGCACTCAGTTCCCATTAGGACAGTCCCGTTCCCCAGTTCCTTCCAATGTATGTTTATAGGGAGTTGACTGTAGGACTGTATTCAATATCTAGATCTAGAGCAGATATATATATCTATCTGCTCTAGATAAAATAAAAAAAACAAAACTAGACATTTTACATTAACAGCGACCCAATATATCACAATTAATATCAATCAATGTAAACTAATTGAAAAAAGATTATATAATATAAAAAAGAAGAAATTCAAAAGAGTTAATGTTTAAACTGTAATATAAATGAAAACTGAGTGATGCAAGATTCTATAAGTTGTTGGTCTTTCTACAATGAATGCTTCTAAAATAAAAATAACTAAGTACAAATGGGCAATCGTGATTTCACATTATTTATTTTTTTATATGACACTATTATGAATGCCTTCTACAATCTTATACATACCTATTATATTATAATTAAGAACTAAGATTAAAAAACACTGACAAATACCTGTAAGATAATACTTATAAACGAAATAATAAATATTAAAATTGGAAAAGTTATTGAGTTGCAGTAATTCTATTAACATTTACAGTAGAACACATTTAGTTGAACAATAAGTATACGACAAGATATAATCTATTGAAGCGGATATATGTGTTTTGCATCTAATTTCCACTTACTTTTGTTTAATTAAACATCTATCCGTCAAGCGTCACCAATTTCAACGTGTCATGCCTTAATTATGGTATTTATTTCTGACTAAGAGACGTAGGTAATTGTTAAATGATTACATGTCTCACAGAAAACTGTTTTAACACCGTTCTAGCACAGTTGGAGCTTATTTGACTACATGCGATGGTTCAAATTTCGTTTAGTGGAAACATTAAAAATGCATTTTCTTAGTTTCGCAAGGGAAATTGAGTCGTTGAATCTTACTACTCAATTCATTTCTAGGTATAGTAAGGATTAGTTAAGAGCGTTATGATAAAAACCTCGAATTGCTTGGCAGGGGAGAAATTTGTAATCTCTAATCTGAAAGTTGTAATCTCTTTTTGATGAAACGCGATAAATGTGTGAACGATATATCGAAAAAAATAATAAGTCAATGTGGTAATTCACATTGTGACCGATATCCTGTTTATATTTTATATTTTTCTTGTTTCTTTATTAAATAATTGAACTCTATAATATAAATATACAATAGAAAATAATTATAGTGGCTCTGGTATCATTATTTTGTGATGATCTGATCTATACAATGGAAAAATAGACTTGTCTTAAAGAGTTTAATAATTATCGTCAAGATAATTACATCGAACCAGATAAGAAGAAGACTGTAGTGATATTGGTCGTTCGGCGTAGTTCAATGATGTTTTCTTTTATAGAATATCTTTTTTATCTTGAAAAAGTAGAGTATTACGTTAAATTTGTGCTGCGTCGTATACCACCCAGAGTCCTATTTTTTTATTATTAGTATCCAGAGGATAGAGTAAAACATAATTCGTTTTTCGTTTGTATTGAAGGATAATATATACCCATGAATTATCCTTCGTATTGAAGCATGAAAGGACACGAGAAGCGTTGTGTTAAATTTAAAATATTGTTCCGATTTCTAACAATATATATATTTTTAATAAAACATGTTAACATAAAGTTGTTGTTTAAAAATAAAAAATATATATAAAATTATTCTAGTTTTCCTTAAAAATTATAATAATCATATAGATATGGTATATGTTTTATAATTATACAAAAACTTAAGTTCATTCTGGCTTTATACCTAATAATAAGAGTACGAAATGCAAGTTAGTACGCATCAGTAATTATAATCAAGTATTGAAACTAATTTTCCTTCTGGTCAGGTCAGGTGTCTACACATTATATTATGTTTCATACATAAAATAATTATTTACCTACTATAGAAATGATGTTTGTTATGAATCACAAAACATAGCGTACTGTAAAAAACTGTATAAAATGCATATAAATTAATAGTTTAAAAACGAAAAACACTGTTTTCAACAGAACACATTGATAAGACGAATGTAATGAGCTCAAATTCGATGTGTTTACTAGTAGGCACTAGGCAGTTTAAGGTTCCATCAAGCGTCTTCTAATTCCATCTTCAGATCAACTCAATGATACCATAATATGGAACTGTCATCATCTACATATAATTGCAAAGTTTCAAGATTCAAAATACAACATTTAGAAGTGTATATAACTCAGATTCTTAAATTTTATTACATACTTAGTTACAGCTTGACCTAATAAAAGCGCGTTATAAAAACTTAAAATTTGTTAAGTTTCTATAACAGGTGACCGATAAAATACTAGACCGGAAAAGAAATTCTAGTCCAAGTACACCGGACCTTCTAATTCGGAAAGGGCCAGTTCTAACCTTAATCACGTTGGACGCTATGGATCCTGTTTAAGTTAAAAAGTATTTTTTAATATTCAAATTTCTATGATATTTTTTTTCCTTAAGTAACAACAAAGTCAAAGATAACTCTTTAGAAACACAATAGGTAACTTGTATTTCTTCGTATTGTGCCTATTATTACAGTCATCACATATTACATATGTAGATGTCCATTTTTATATATTTCTTCAAAATTTTTTAATCCTTAAAAGCATTTATGTAAAAGAAATATTGCAATAAAAATAATTAAAAAAAAATCTTTTAACTACGAATTATGAACTGTATCTAATTGTTATTAGTGTTTATTTTAAAATTAAGTAATATTCGTGATATTACTAAGGAGCCAAAGAAATTATTTATTCGTGCGTTCATGATTCACTCACCTGTTATTATCTAAGCTACAAAGCGTAACCTCATACGGTGTATAACAAGGTCACCTAAAATATAAAGACAATATAATAACAATAATGTCCTCTTGACGGATGCCAGTACCGGCGGCCGATCTCAATTAGATTACTCCAAAAATAGGAATAAATGTAACAAAATCATTTATTTTGAAAAAAAAAATTTTCGTTGTCTAATTACAGAAATTACGAGTTGTGTCAGGTTCTCTGCTCATGGATGTAGGAAGGGAGGTACCAGGCGAGCCAAGCCCACGCTCGAATAGTTTCGTGCCAGTCCAGTTTTATTAAAAACTGAAAAATTAAGAAATATTTTCACAAAAAGGTCTATTTTATGTAAGATCATCAATAATGTATTTAACGTAGATTTTTTATAATGTTTATTTTAACATTGATTTTTTATAACATACACTCCAAGAATTACTTACGTTTACACTACTATCTCTATATATAATAAGACAGTAAAAATATTTTGTCTTTACATTTAGTAATTTTGACTGAAATGGATAGAGGGACACTTAAAAATAATAATAGAAAGCAAAAAGATTTTTTTTTAATTTCTTGTCTGTCTGTCTGTCTGTCTGTCTGTCGACATATTTTTGTCCGCATTTTTCTCTGAAAGTACTAAACCGATTTACTTGAAAATTTCACCAATTGCTTTGTTTTAACTCAACTTAACTACTAAAGTTTAGTTCATCAAAATCGGTTCATTCTAAAAAAAATTATCGTCATTTGAAAGAAGTCATAATTAATTCAACACAGAGATAAAGAACGATCTTGAAAGAAATATCAAGTAAATACAAAGATTTTTTGGTTGGTTCGTTCATATATGTAACTAATTTAAAAACTGTATAGGAGTTAATATGCAATTATTACAGTTATTTTACAAAGAATATTATGAATCCTTCAAATCAATAATTTAACATTTAAGGCTAAATTATTCACTGACATCAGCACATTTAACAGAGTATATTTATTATATAGGTAAAAAGAACATAAAGTTACAAAAATATATACGTGTAATAAATAATTAGCTTTATGTATATTTTATAAATATTAAATGTCAACAATGGTTGTATTTTTTTATTTAAAACAATCAAAAATTCTTTGACGATAATGTCGTAAAAAAATCATATTAGAAGTCATTATAGTTGTCAATCAATTCTGCTTATTAAATCAATAATCATGTATTTTAAGCGGGCGAAGCCGTGGGCGAGCCGCTAGTTGTGTAATAAAATGATTCATATTCAGATTTTCATTTCATAAATTAAACGTTATCTCGGCTGCGATCATCGCTTCCAACATTTCATCATCGTTTGCAAGGGGCCGCTGGGAGTTCAGGCACTCTATGGAAAATATATCTACCCTACGCCTATATCTATACCCTAAAAAAAATCTAAATATCATTATAAAATCATACTTAAACCTGCATCTTAAGATCTTGTAAACTTATTCAATCGCCAAGGTCAGTTATGAAACATGTATAACAAAATAAAACAATTTGGTCGTTACGTAAAATTTAAGAAGTTAGTTCTTTTATTATTTTTGCTACTACTAAGTCCATACTTAGATATCTCTATAACCTTCTAATGAATTTAACGGCAATCTAACATGTACTACTGGTGAAACGAGTATTACTTGGATCTATACCAAGGACGTGTTCCCAGCCTTGCGAAGAGTTACCTGAGATAGAGATACAAATATTACATGTTATTACGCTGAAAATGGTTCAACATCTTCAGCTAATGACATAAATATTTTAAATCATATAGATTTTTATTTTTTTAAAGATTTTTTTTTATATGAGAACATAGAAATAATAGTAAAGGATATTTGTAATAATAAAGTATGTAATCAAACCGGCACCTCTTTAAGGAAAAAGGTGCCGGATCAGGTAAGCCTGATTATAAGAAAAAAATATCTCAAAAATATTTCAGTAAAACAAAACACTTCCTTTGCAATCAGGCAAAAATATAACTTCATAATTATTCTGGTATGTTATTTATAGATTTTTATTAAATTGTTATTGAAAAAGGTATAAATTAATATTTTGAAAAGCTTAAATTATTTTAATACGAAGTAAAACTTCGTGTTATAAAATATTTTATACGAATACATCTAAAATATGGAGTGTATTTTTTTTAAGATTTAGGTACTTATAATTTTATTTTAATCTCAAATATTTGTTGTAAAGATTATTTAAAAAAAAGAGTAACAAAATATCTACTTAAATAAATATTTCGTAATAAAAATTTTAAGGAAAACGCTGATTCATGACACGACGGATGTTTTCATACATTTAAGTTGACGGAGATCAAAGTCGCGTAATGTTAAACTTCCTTTGCCATTGTTTATTGTTATAAGGACAAAAAAATGTTAAGTATATATGACGATTTCTTTACAAAAGGTCAAAGAAATATGTATGTAATATTAAAAACTATACTTGATGTTGTGAATTTGTTGTCAAAACTTAGACAAGCTATATTTTTATATTATTTGTTGTATATAATTAAAAATGTAAATAAAAATTGTTCACATATGTATATCATATCCATTTTGACGATAAATATGCATTTAATAGTGGAATATCAATTACCTGTGTACCAAACGATAGAATCATTAATTAAACGTTGTCCTGTACGTACGTAAATACATATTACATTCAATTCCATTATCATTGATCTTTATATCTATTAAATTATATAGATATTAAATATTGTAAGGTAATTACTTTTTAAATTATATGTACCTATACATAGTGTAAGATTATTCATCTTTTATGTGTCGTTATAGGCCTTTGGTCTCTTCTTATCTTGATCTATTTATTTATTGTGGAAATTGTTCATTCTAATTATAATAGCCTACCCTAAAGATATTATATTTGTCTTAAAATTTCAAAAAATAAATCTTGTGATTAATTTACCTATGACATTCTTTTCGTCATAATTGTCGAAAATAATAAAATATGTATATTAGTTTCGGTTCAGAAATTTTACTGTGGTAACCATTCTTATTTTTCAACTTAAGTCACTCCTAGAATATCTACCTCAGCACCACAGTATCGTGCCACCCAGCGCAATAGATATGATATTTAGGCCCGTGTTTATAAATTGCTGTCAAGTCTGAGATCGATCTTGAGGAGACGTAGAAGACTACTATATCTTCTGCATATTATTTGTTAATTGTTTTGTGACAGAATCCTACGACGCATTTCTTCTAGAGCCCAACATTCATCGCGCCAAAGATTTTATTTTGAACAATAAAATAAAAAGAATCAATAACACTAATTTATAAATTGATACATAAACTGCTGGAAAATAAATGAATACTTTTATCATTATAATATGACAAATTATATCCATACCTATATTATAAATTCGAAAGTAACTCTGTCTGTCTGTCTGTCTGTCTGTCTGTCTGTCTGTCTGTCTGTCTTTTACGCAATCAGGGCCAAACCGCTAATTCAAGTATGATAAAATACTCATATAGAGATACTTGATGGTCTTCGGATGAACATAGGCTACTTTTTTTTCTCATATTTGTAATATTGTCGATATATATTCATATATTAAAATACTTTTTAGTTTGACAGGCAATTTATTCTGCCATCTTAATAACAACCGACCGTTGCTAAGCAACGGTTTGCAAAGTTTATTTGTTGTTATAAGAAAACATCACCCAAAATGAGCTTGCTTAACGCATACATGGCGTGCGCTGACTCCACCTTATGAGGTACATAAAAACAATGTTTATCTCTATATATAATAAGACAGTAAAAATATTTTGTCTGTACATTTAGTAATTTTGACTGAAATGGATAGAGGGACACTTAAAAAGACTAATAGAAAGCAAAAAGATTTTTTTTGAATTTCTTGTCTGTCTGTCTGTCTGTCTGTCTGTCTGTCTGTCTGTCTGTCTGTCTGTCTGTCTGTCGACATATTGTTGTCCGCATTTTTCTCTGAAACTACTGAACCGATTTACTTGAAAATTTCACCAATTGCTTTGTTTTAACTCAATTTAGGTTCTAAAGTTTGGTTCATCAAAATCGGTTCATTAAAAAAAAAGTTATCGTCATTTGAATGAACTCAAGGCATTAGCTTGCCAGCGAATGTTATATAGAAATCGCGCTGGTATGACCCTGGCTAAAGAATGACGTTCGAAACGTCTGGGTTATATGATTGTTGATAAAAATATTTATTTTTGAAGCACTATTATATAATATTTTATACAATAAAGTAAACAAAATTGAATTGTTAGTGGAGATTACCTTCATTAATCATAACAGTTAAGTTTAAGTCGTAATTAATTCAACACAGAGATAAAAAACGATCTTGAAAGTAATATCAAGTAAATACAAAGATATTTTGGTTGGTTCGTTCATATAATATATGTAACTAATTTAAAAACTGTACAGGAGTTAATATGCAATTAATACAGTTATTTTACAAAGAATATTATGAATCCTACAACCTAAATTAAACTATTCACTGACATCAGCACATTTAACAGAGTTTTAGAATTATGATGAGACGTATATTATATAGGTAAAAAGAACATAAAGTTACAAAAATATATACGTGTAATACATAATTAGCTTTATGTATATTTTATAAATATCAGATATCAACAATGGTCGTATTTTTTTATTTAAAACAATCAAAAATTCTTTGACGATAATGTCGTAAAAAAATCATATTAGAAGTCATTATAGTTGTCAATCAATTCTGCTTATTAAATCAATAATCATGTATTTTAAGCGGGCGAAGCCGTGGGCGAGCCGCTAGTTAATTTACGTTTTTTACGTTTAGTTGTTAATAGTCACTTTTAGCATTTCATCTAGATTGAAATTATAGTTTACTGTATAACATTCTAATAAATAATTTAGGAGATGTCACTGATTCGAAATGACCTACCTACCTATGGCATAGTATGACCGACGCGAACGGGCAGATGACTTTGACGGTTTGGTAAATTTTCATACATTTTCGAACTACTGCTCATTTTTATGTAATTATTTGCTGTTTATAATTAATTTATACTTTTCTTTGGTTCTTTGCTTATTCGAGTAGTAGATTAGTTAGTTTTTCATAAATTTCTTGGTGTGGTGTAAGTTGCGGCCCTGCGCGGCGTCGGCATAATATTATTTAAGTATATTTAAGGAAAGAATTGTTGGTTATTTCATCTCGGTTGGATGGTTATCTATACCGTTGTTATACACTTAATAAATTATTAGTTTTTTGCGATTTTATTTGATATTGCTCGCAAAACTTATCATATTTAATGTAGAAAGAACTTTAGTTATTTCATATAGTATCTATGTACGCGCACAAGGAAAACGTGTAAAAAGATTTTTCCCGGGTAAATCAGAAAAACTCAAACTGAAAGAAATTAAAAATCAGTTCAGTTATTCTGGACTGCTCGGGGAAATAGAAAGACAGACAGAGACAAAAAATATAATATATTTTTTTATGTATTTAAGTATTATGTGAATAACCACATGCACTTGCAAAAACATAGCACAACACATTTCATTTTAATTCTTTTAAATATTTATTTTACTTTGATGATATTAATAATGTAGCTGGTTTTGTTTAGTTTTTTTTATTAATATATTAATATGATTACGTTTACTTATATTTTTTTTCATTTAAATTAGTTAGATATTTTCAAAAACAATTTCATAAATATATCTAATAAGCATTCGTATAGTTCAAGCGGGCGAAGCCGCGTCCGGGTCCGCTAGTATATATATATATATATATATATATATATATATATATATATATATATATATATAATATGACAAATTATAAATTTAAAAAATCTAATACATATTTCATTATTCATTAAATATATAATATTATTTTTCTTTAGCTTCACGCTGTATCCCGCACACAGCAGGGTAGGCAGAGGGAACTTAGTGTTAAGACACTCCGTTCCCCACTTTCTGCCGAATTCTGGAGGCATTGCGTGTTGAGGGGCAGAACTCAACGCCGCGCTTAACCTCGACACCAGAGCGAAGAAATGGAAATATAAATTTAAGTAAATATTTCATCTCCTCGAGTGGGGATCGAACCCACAACCTCATCATTTTATTTTAATACATATTTAATCTGTATTGCTTGCCGGATGATTATTTTATTATTTGCAAATAAACGGGACGTAACAGCATGAAGCTCTATTTATAATAGTGTTCGTTAACAGATTATGCGTTTAGGTCAAGATCACGTTGTAAAATTAAATAAGACCTTGGTGGAAAACCTTAACAATAAAAATGTTTTGTGCAACTGTGAGATATAAAGCGAGATAATTTACACGTATCTTGCAGCTTGTAATTGTATGATTTTATCAAATGAAGTATTTGTTTATTTCCCTTTGACTTCGGAAAGAGGATCGCGCGGTGAGCCGTGAAGGCCTAATACCCGGCCATAACGGATATTTCGAATGTGTATTTACTTCCTAACTGTACTTGCAAGCCCTTGCAAAATAGATATACTTATGGAAACTGTTAAATATCTAATACATCCTGTCTTTAATAAAATTTAGCAAACGTGTTTTGTTCAGCTCATAAACTAAAATAAAGTACCCAATTATATTTCTTGCATTGCTAATATTCGTTGCATGAAACAACATGAAACAATTAATTTTGTTTTATAAACCTATAAAACAAAATTAATCTTATCCTTATCTCAGAAGTTTAAAGAAAATCGTTAGAATCACGAAAACAAAAATGTTTCATTTAAATTAAAGTGAATTTGTTGTGTCACAGTTGCCTTAATCATGTCACCATTCCCCTTATCTCATAGACATCAAAATATAGTAATTTGTCGCACTTGTCATAAAAATAATAGCCATTGCACAATTTGCACATTAAACCATTTTTAAAGTATAAAGATAAAAGATATCAACCTCCGACAAAAAACTGCGTATTTGGTAACTATACGTTAAAATTGTTATATTCACAACAAGATGTAATTTTTATAACCTAACATAAGCATATATTAAGCTCAAATCAGTGTTAAATCGCCATGAACTACTTTTAAATTAGCTAATTAGGTACAAGCAATACCTCACTATTGGTTTACAGGCCTTATATTGGTTGGAGGTATCAAAATCATTTGAAAGTTGAAATCATTTATTAATAAATATGTTGTATTATAATACACAGTAAGGGGCCCTGCTCGCTTTGCCTGTCGCTATTTGTTATTATGATAAAAAAAATCTTTAAACTATAACTCTGTGCTACTCTAGTAAAGTACAGTAGTACTACAACCATATTTTAAATAAAAAACACTATACATTCAAAAAAATATTGTTTTTAAAATTTTCTCTCACAATTTTTTTACTCGATCTACAAAAAATGCTTCGAAAAATATACTTAAGTACACATAAAACTAAATATCAACTTGTAAACGCCTATTATTACATTTTAAATTAAGTCACGATTGTAATTGGTGCATTGCCTAAACCTTTAAATCTATTGGATCTGAACAAACCGAAACAATTACTTAATAATAAATAACTTGCAAAGGTGCAAGACTTGCAACATCTGGGAAGTTAGAACTGAGAACAACATTATATATTGTATGGAAAATATTCACCATTGTCCATTGACAACTTGTCATGTACACTTTCGTAATACTATTATTTTTCAATGACAATATAAGTACTCGTATATGGTGTTGCGTTAATTTTTAATTTTTTTCGTGTTCCAATTACTCAGGCACGAAATTCTATTTTATTGTGACCGTCTTGGCGCAGCGGCGGTTATTGTCAATGTGACGATTGCTGTTCAGTTCGGTTCTTAGTTTATGGCGTTTCGAGCGTGCCAGTTGAGCACTAATCAAAGAGCCAATGTCACGTTGTATGGAGTACGAGTATGGAGTGCACACGAAATAATGTATGGTAAAAAAGAGATAATGTTACGGAATAGGATAATGAAATCAGAAATAGGTCCAGTTGAAGTAGTGCCTTCACCTATAAAATAAACAAAAACTATCTTTACAATATGTATATGGAAATGATTAGTAATCAAAAAATAAATCAAATCAGTTTCAGAATCGACAGTGTTTTAGGGATTAATTATAGATTCTAAGCTTGAGCTTCCACTTGAGTGGAATTACCACTTTAAAAGCTCAGAAGCTCGGCCGCGGTCGCAATTTAAAAAAGTTAGAAAAATGACGGACATCGATACTGCTCGATTAGTTTATTTTAGTTATTTTCATAGTATTCTATCTTATGGAACGCGATTATGGGATAGTGCCGCAGATGTAAATTCAATATTTATCCTTCAAAAAAGGGCCATGAGATCTATTTGTAATCTTAAAGATCGAGATTCTTTGCGAGATATTTTTAAAGATACAGGTATTTATACAGTTACCTCGCAATACATATATTACAATATCTGTTTGTCCGTCAACATATTCAATGTTATAATAAAAGCAATGACAGCCATACGATAGGTATGAGAAACAAAGATAAACTTGTAATGCCTAGTTATTGGCTCCAAAAGGTAAATCATTTATGGGCCTACACGTACGTCTCTATAATAGTATTTCACAATGTGTTTTAAATCTACCCCTACAAAAAAATTATGTAACTGTAAAACAAAGTTAATTAGGAAAGCTTGTTATATTATCCAAGAATATTTGAAGGATAAAAATATTTTTAAATAAGATCATTTGAAATAAATATTTTACAAATATGTTAGTTTATAGCTTAATATTGTTATATCTAATATATTCACGTACAATTTACATACATACTAAATAGAAACATTAACAAACATTGAACATTAAGGGGACGGGGACCTTTATAAGGATTGTAGTTTACATTCTGACTAGGGGAAATTAATTATTTTCATTTCCACCATCTGGTCAAAAGAGAAATTGTGAATGTGAAATCCGTCAGTGAACACAACACATTATGAACAATATGCATCATCATATTGCAATAAAATAATCTTTCCTACTAGTACTACTTAATCCATTAGTAAATAGCTATATGATTAACTAGCGGCTCGCCCACGGCTTCGCCCGCTTAAAATACATGATTACTGATTTAATAAGCACAATCGATTGACAACTATAATGAGTTCTAATATGATTTTTTTTACGACATTATCGTCAAAGAATTTTTGATTGTTTTAAATAAAAAACTACGACCATTGTTGATATTTGATATTTATAAAATATACATAAAGCTAATTATGTATTACACGTATATATTTTTGTAACTTTTTGTTCTTTTTACCTATATAATATACGTCTCATCATAATTCTAAAACTCTGTTAAATGTGCTGATGTCAGTGAATAATTTAATTTAGGTTGTAGGATTCATAATATTCTTTGTAAAATAACTGTATTAATTGCATATTAACTCCTATACAGTTTTTAAAATAGTTACATATATTATATGAACGAACCAACCAAAATATCTTTGTATTTACTTGATATTTCTTTCAAGATCGTTCTTTATCTCTGTGTTGAATTAAAATAAATTAAAATTAGCTTCACGCTGTATCCCGCAGATAGTAGGGTAGGCAGAGGGAACCTAGTGTTAAGACACTCCGTTCCCCACTTTCTGCCGAATTCTGGAGGCATTGCGTGTTGAATGGCAAAACTCAACGCCGCGCTTAACCTCGACACCAGAGCGAAGAAATGGAAATATAAATTTAAGTAAATATTTCATCTCCTCGAGTGGGGATCGAACCCACAACCAGTCGGTTTTGCAGTCACACCACGTGCCGCTGCGCCACGACCGGCCGGTTGAATTAATTACGACTTAAACTTAACTGTTATGATTTATGAAGGTAATCTCCACTAACAATTCAATTTTGTTTACTTTATTGTATAAAATATTATATAATAGTGCTTCAAAAATATATATTTTTATCAACAATCATATAACTCAGACGTTTCGAACGTCATTCTTTAGCCAGGGTCATACCAGCGCGATTGCTGTATAATATTCGCTGGCAAGCTAATGCCTTGAGTTCATTCAAATGACGATAACTTTTTTTTTAATGAACCGATTTTGATGAACCAAACTTTAGAACCTAAGTTGAATTAAAACAAAGCAATTGGTGAAATTTTCAAGTAAATCGGTTCAGTAGTTTCAGAGAAAACTGCGGACAACAATATGTCGACAGACAGACAGACAGACAGACAGACAGACAGACAGACAGACAAGAAATTCAAAAAAAATCTTTTTGCTTTCTATTAGTCTTTTTAAGTGTCCCTCTATCCATTTCAGTCAAAATTACTAAATGTACAGACAAAATATTTTTACTGTCTTATTATATATAGAGATTACAGTTACATTATTTAATATACAAATCCATATGACCTTATGTAAAGTACAATAATTATAATGAATAGGTACTTATTTAGAATAATATCATTAAGTTAAAAAAAGCTTTTAAATTCTCACATATACCGTCATTCACAAAAGGTAAACAGGTTAAATCTTCTGGTAACAACAAAAAAGCTATTTTTTTTGTGGTGGACAAATACACTGTCAGGTTCCAGTAATTGTACGACAAAAATAAGTATTCCTATAGTTAGGTTAACAGTTAAAAATGCTAAGTGAAATAAAATTTACTGATTTAAATGATACTAAATGAAAATTGAGTTGAGAATTAAGTAAAGTTTGTAACCCACATATAGTAGGATAGGCATAGAGACCCTGGGAAGCTAATGAGAAACTTCGTTCCCATTAAGACAACTTTCCGCATTCCCACTTTCCGCTGAATTCGCCGCCTATTGCCTCATTGAAAAAATGCCAGCGAGGAAATGAAAATATTAAATTTTTCATAGCCCCGAGTGGGAATCGAACGCACAACCGTCGCGTTTACGGTCACATGCTTGCACCACTGCACCACGACTGGCCTTTTAATAATAACATGAGCTCTACAATTACTCTACATCAACAATTTTATAGCCACACGAATTGTACTTAATAATTACCAGTTGAAATTATAATTACATTTTCAAATATCTTATATATACGATATTCGATATTTGTACTTAAAATTATCATATATAATAAGTATAGGAAAAACATAATCAGCGACTTAAAAATGGTTCCTTATATAATATCTTAATTGGTCACTTACTCAGAATGGCTTAGGTTTAATGAATGTAAAATATCAAGTATAGTCCATAATTATGTTTTTGATTTTATTAAAATATTTATACTCTAATATAGGATAAGAATTAAATTTAAATTTTAAAAGAAAGTTAAGATCTCTAACAAAATGTAGATATTCAATGAACGGTTAAATAACCCATAAAAAGCTTGGTTATGCGGTATTTACATCATCTTCACGAAAAACAGCGGCTACGGTGAATGTACCGTCTAACGGCCTTTTCTATTTATACTTTTCATTTTGTTAAGTCTCAATATTTGATTCCGCGTTAGTGTAATAAAGTTGGTGAGCATCTGTCAGATAAAATAGATGGATAACTACATATAAATACAAATTAATTATTAAAAATAAAAAAGAGACTAGAGGTACATTTGTATTATGTATACCAAAGTAAGATTTATTAAATATTTTCATTTATTTTTATTGACCGTCACCATTACGACATAAGAATCACAGAAGGTTATGAAAGTTTCGTTGCATTTTTTTTTCTTTTTTATTTTATTTGAATACTGTAAGTGCCATTGCCGTTCACCATATAACCTTCTGGTGAATAATTATTAATACAATTAGAATAAATAGACATACCCTACAAAAGTAAAGCGAAATTTCGCAACATTTAAATACCACGCATAATAAAGATATCAACGCGTTACACAAACCCACCGCAAATTATGCAGAAGATTTAATATTATAATATTGTGACGTAACATCTTCTAACGCATAATTGCATTGCATAAAATTTTGTGATATATAAATATGAAAAAAAAAAACTAAGCACACGGAGATGTCAATTACCGTTTAACAGTCTTTAAATCTATATTGATTCCACTCAACAGAAACGTTCAAAGAAAAAAACGTGTCTTAACAATAGGTACCTACGCTGCTATAGCAGACTGCGGACAGTGTGAAGCTACAAAAAAAACGCGTATTTCGTAAATATTTTTCGTAGAAAGTAAATAGACAATCAATTTTTTTTATATACGAGAATCGAGATATACGACGTTTTCCTATTTCCATGATAGCTCCTTACATTCCCAATCTAACTAATACTATGCTGTCCATGTCTGACACTTTTGGAGTCGCTGGAGTCAGGCTGTGGAATGAATTACAAGAGGTCATAAGAAGAGCACGCTCTCGTGAGGTATTCAAACTTCGGGCAACAGAGTTCGTTTTAAAAAAATAAAAATTATGTTATATTAATATTACTAATATTGCTATTTGATTTGTTTTGCAATTATCATATGCTATATATGTACAGTTTTTAAATATTTTGTTTATTTGACTATTTAATAATTTAACTATTGTTAAAATTACTATAATTATTTTATGTTTGGCTGCTTGCTTTTTACCATCAAGCCCGCTTTTTGTAATTTTTTAGTAATTTATGCAATAAAGAATATATAAATAAATGAATTAATTAATTTTTAAATCTTCATGTTAAGCTGATTTGAAAATTATTTATTTTATACTATACGAAGCATATTAATATTTTAAACGTCGCTAAATAATATGTCGGTACTTTTTCAAGAATTGTAGATATTTACTATTGTATAAATACAGTTCTTTCATTCTCAAGTAACCTTAATTACGTTTGAAGGATTGTATGAAATGATGAGTCAGCAGTAATTTTCTTTTTTCAGTACATAAGCATAATACGCATCGAACATACAACAGCAATAAGATGATATAGTATTTTATTTACAGAATAATGACAGAAGCAGTGGAAGCAGGTACAGGTCTCGCTTGGCGGCTGTTAGCAACGCTGGAAGGAGGGTCTCTATTAGTTGCCACTTCAGCTCTTATAGCATATACGGCTAGAATCAAATTTTCTAGGAAAAGGCGGTATAGGATTATAAACAGCGTGCTGGTAAGATAGTCGTGTCCAAAATTTTTTCTACTTTGATGTACATATATTTTTCTTTCATTTCATATAAATAGAGTACTCAACACTTACTCACTTGTTGACTTTATCTAAAGTAGTCTAGTTATATAAAGAAGAAAGAAAAAAAAGATTCGTTTACATCGTCTAACAAATCATCCAATACATAACTCTACAAAAATTAATATTGCAAACAGTACAACATACTTATTTTTGATATTAAAATAAGAATAAAATAATAAGAAATATTTATTTATTTTTTACGCAGGTTTCAAATACAACAAGTCCGTTAGGTCGCGAGTTAAAATCTAAGTTGGAATTACATGAATTTATTGTACGCGTACCAAGCGGGAACACATCTTGTGTGGACAAAGTTGATGCACTTGTGGTTATTGGTGCGGAAGTGGAATCTGGGCTAGATGGATTATCTCATCAAGTGACTCGAGATGTATATGGAAATTTAAAGGTAAGTTGAATCAAACAATTGACGTAACGTAAAGAATATAAAACATGGTGATATATATTATGTGTATCTATTGCCTAGTTCATTTAGTTGACGTTGCAAGATAAATAAAAAAAAAAATAAGTATGAACGAAAAATATATAGATCAAATAAAATTATAGTGAAACTAAAGTAATTGCTTTTCTATGGTACATAACCAGAGGAGGGTTTTCTTAGGCGTATACAAGGAAAATATATCACTTTAAAAAATGATATCTCAGTTTGATAAGATTATTTTAACCCTAATATGCAGGGAGAATACTTACTTTAATTAAAGAACAATTTAAAGTTATTAGAATCATTGTCGCACTCGGTGAAGCGGGGAGGTTGTATCGCGTGGGCGTGCGCGGGCGGGGCGGGGAGCGCAGGTGCCTTTACAGCAGCCTCCAACGCCTGCGACGCTGTAATGAGAGCTAGTTTACAATATATTGCTAAGATGTAAGTATGAAAATAATTATATTCTATAGGAAAAAGCTACAAATGTCGGTAAAGCAACCAGTATATTGTTGGTGACTTCTCATACATATAAGTTTTTGTCAATGGCTAACCCATTGACGTATAAAACAGTTTTCTTTTTTTATGGATAAGGCAAGACAAACGAGCATGCGGGCCACCTGATGGTAAGTGATCCCCGCCGCTCACGACCCGTGCAACACCAGAGGAACTACAGGTGCGTTGCCTGCCTGTAAGATGAGTTGGGCGCCGGAGCTCGGCAATACCTGATGCGAAGCGCAGTGGCATAAAGCCACCACTTCACGTCGGTTTTAAATGCTGGGGGTGGTAATGATCCGGTCGAGTCTGCCCATGCGTGTTGCCATTGCTGGCGACGTGACTCTACCACACGTACTTTAGTCGCTTCTTACGACACCACCAGTACCAGGATGATCCTATTCTAGGCCGGGATCACACGGCACAAAGATAGATATGACAATTGTATTTTTGATATGATGAAAATGTACATTAAAGTAATATAACATATTTTATTTTATAACAGAGAGCGTTACAAGTTCAAAATATCTGTCTGCATATGTGTATCTGTTTCTGAATGTCTGTCTGTGGCATCGTAGCTCCATAACGATTGAACTGATTTTGATCTATTTTGTTTTGTTTGTAAGGTGATTTAATCTATAGTATTCTTAGCTATGATTCGAGATAATATGTTCAGCCGTTTTCAAGATTATTAGCTCTTTCTAATTGTTAGTTTATTTTAACAGCTTTAGTGTCAGTAGTTGTTAATTATTACATATATTTTTATGTAATTTATTTAATTTAACAGTAATTAAGTTACTATAATATGATGTTGATGATGTTGATATAACCTATACATTTTTTTTATACATTCAGCTAGTTTTTCTATTGTAATGTTAAGAAATGAAATATTTTAAAAATAGAAATTGCCAAAGCTTTGAAAATTTTATCTTGGTTGTAAAAGTAAAAATAGTTTAAATATATTTTTACTTATCTTTAATGAATTAAAAAATATTTTTTAGTTGTCATTGCGATGGTATATGGATCGACCGAAGTACCACAATAGAACAAACAGTCGACAAAATTGTCAAAGAATTCTTGCCCAATTCAATCGCATATGATAATGGATTTTCAATCAGGTAAATATATTTTTTTTTTTACAAAAAACCGAAGAAAATTAATAATAAATAAAATTTAAAACCATTTTAAATACAACTGTCGAAGCCAATCAGAAGTGTCTTCAGACAATGATTTCGTATTTCCCTCTCAAAAAAATATCAATACTGTTATTTGTAATAAAGTTCTCTCCGAAGTGCGGCAATGTCATGAAAATAAAAATAAATACTTTTTTGAATTACAATTTACATAAAGAATCCGGACTAAGCGACGCAAAGGAGGGCTCGCAGGGCTGGGCTTTTCGGTACGATTAAACTCCTTGACGAATAGGTCCTAGCTGTTAATCTTAATAAACCTGCCTTATTTTTTTATAGTTTTTATACAAAAGAGCTTTTTAGTTTCTACACAGTCGAGTTTTTTATAATAATTTTTTATGGTATATTTACATACCTAATACAAAAATTAATCCTTTTTAATACTCTAATTTATACAGCTTCGATAGTAATCAATATACTTACTGAACATAATTTATAATAACGAGTCACTTGTTCAGTTCTGCATGCTAATGGTAAAGCTAAAATGGCTTTTGCAACGACTCCGTTAGGAAATAGATCAAAGATAATATTATATTTTGAACAGTAAATGGTGTATTTATACGATTTATGAGGGTATACTCGTATTTGTTATAAAGATTATTATGATGTAATATTTTTTTAGCTAAATGTAGCATAGTTAAAGGTATTAAATATACTGACTTTATTTGACATTGATATTAGTGTTAAAAACACATTAGTAGCTCTATCTCCTATAAGTTTTGATTATTCAGTGAATGAAGTTGACAAACTTAAGTTTGCAGTAATAAGTTTGTAATTATTTTTTTATGAAATACCTATAAATGATCACTTCGGATTTTTTCCTTTATATTTGTGTTGTAAATCAGCATCACGCTGTATCCCGTATACATAGCAGGGTAAGCAGAGATCTTAGTATTAAGACACACTGTTCCCTGCTTTCCGCCGAATTTTTTGAGGCATTGCGTGTTGAGTGTCGGAACTCAACGCCGAGCTTTTGCCTTAGTACTAGAGGAAAGAAATGAAAATATTAAGAAATGATAATTCATTCTCTCGAGTGGGGATCGAATCCACAACCGTGTTACAGTCACACCCTTGTGCCCCTGCACCACTCCTTTTTTTTTCAATTTGTATTGTAACTTGTAAGTTCTCACTTCGTAGGCGAATCACATACAAAATATAATAAAAACGATTCATAAATGCTCGTATCTTTTAATTGTGTTGTCTTCTTGATATTGTTCATTACTTCAAGACCGTAGACCTGAATATTCGATATTAATTTCAATTTGATATCTCCACTCGATTTTGAGATAAATGGTCTTGAAAGATGAATAGAATGACAGCAATGTAATTCTGTAAGGGTTCCGTTTTTTTCTTTTGAAATACAGAACCTGTTAAATCAAAGAAATCGTTAGGAGGCAGCGCAGTGTTAATATAACCATATTAAAACCCGCTATATTTTTATGTGTCTAATGGGCGGTCTTATTATATTGTATATTTGTATACAATAGATTACCTAATCAGATTGTTAAAAGTAGATAAGTTATTGAGACCGGCCGTAAGCCGGTATGTACAATGTACTGATTTAATTTACTATGCATTCTATTTTTTACAGAAATACTGCGCATAAAGTCAGCATGTTCATCGGCCGTTGGTTGAAGATGATTACATAAATTCTTTTATTTAATTTTTATTGTTTATTTTAATTAAAAAAAGGTTTTTAATAAAATTATATTTAAGGTTAATTTTCTAAGTATTAAAAGTAACACAATAAAAAAATTGTTTACCTATTATGACTTTCATTTAATCTGTTACTAGTTATTCCAAGTTATCTTCTATCAGAGGTTAGTCGTGGCGCAGCGGCAAAAGTGTACAATTGTAAGCTCGGTAGGTTGTGGTTTAGATTTAGGAAATAAAATATATAATATTTTCACTGGTTTCCCAGGTTACTCTGCTATGTACGGCGTTTTTTAGCTTCGCATCTTCACATCACTAATAGAGACGCCGTTGACAAGTATAAACAAATAAAATAAATGTAGATATTAAACATACAATTGTTCTATTAATTAAAAGCATTTCTAACGCATTATTATAAATAAACAATTTTCACACTTTACTATATAACTAAGGAGAACATTTCAAAATGGCATTTAAATTTGGTCGGTCGAATTACGTTTTGCCGCGAACTTTAAAAAACGAGAACCACTCTAAAAAAATAATATAAAGAAGTCAAATATTACTTAAAAATAAAAATTTAATCAAACTCTTCACGCTGCTTTGCTTCCCGCATACAGCAGAGTAGGCAGAGTGAAACCTAGTGGTCAGACATTCCGTTCCCCACTTTACGCCGAATTTTTCGAGGCATTGCATGTTGAGTGGCGGAATTCAAAACCGGGCTTTTGCCTTGGTGCCCGCGCGAGAAACACAAATATTAATAAATAATAATTCATTCCCCTGAGTAGGAATCAAATCCACAATGGCGTCAATACAATAGTTAAAAATATTTTAAATTGTGAATTAAAAAACCGATGTCCCGTTTTGAGCCGGAAAAGAATGATCACGTTATGATATTTAAAAACTTTTTGTAAAAAAGGATTTTTGCCTAACATGTAATATAATAAATATGGATAATAAATTAGATTTACTATAAAAAAATATTTTACCTTGATCAATTTTTTCAGATATTTTAGTTAATTTATCAAACTGCATCTATAAAATACTTCGAAATATTAATAGATTAAATAACTCGCGCCATTTTTTTAAATGAACGTATACCGGAAATGATATCATTGACAAAAAATTGTATTACAGACGTACACAAAGTACCTACTAAACTTTAAAACTGTCCATGTAATTACAACACGATATTTATAAATAAATATAATAAAATGAAAAAAATAATCTTTTATAATTCTTTACTATAATGTAACTCACGACTTCTAAATTTTACATGCATTAAATATAATCAAGACTGGCAGAAATGCGGTACCGTACCGTATAGATTTTCGTTATTTACCAATGTAACTTATTTAAAGCGGCTTGAAATTTGTATTATTATTCTAATGTACAATATATATTTTGACAAGTTAAAAATTAATTTGGCTACAAAGATAAATACGGTACCGTGCTGGCTGTTCATTCAATCCATTGGCTGTTCATTCATTCCCTTCGGGTATATGTGTTCTGTGATTCCATCTGTGTACTTGACGTGATACTAGATAATATGTTTTCTGTGGTTTCAGTTTTCGGACTCGAAATGTAGTGACAGACGTGTCCATAAACCATAATAAATACAAATCCTTTTTTCGTTATTTGTAATGTCCACTGCGGTTTAATAATAGCCCTAAATACATCTTTCGATTATGTTTATTTATTATAACATCTTGTTTGATCTAAATTTCCGACATAACTATGGAAGAGGTGAGTGTTTAGGTTACCATATTTTTGTTGTGTCACATTTCACAATAAAGACCCAGTAGAGAACAGCGCATGGTCAATGATTATTTTGCAATAATATTTACTTTCAGGAGCTTAGCGAAAATGAATTGGAGGAACGGATGTATGCTATGATACACCATGTTGACGAAACACAAGTAAATGTAGGCACAAATCCAAAAGAAGAAACATTTGAAAATGCCCCCCGCAGTACAATTCGAAGGTACTGGCGAACAAGTGGTGACCAAAATAATATTTACAAAAAAGTAAACACTCCTAAAGAGTCCGCAGTTAATAAAAAAACAACTGAAAACAGCGTAACTGAAGCAAAAGATGAACAAAAAAACAATCGTGAACTATCCCCGGACTTATCAATATTCCAAAAGCCAGTGCCAGAAAATATAAAGCAAACTATTGAAATAGAGGAACATGTGATTGAAAATCGTGTTGTGGAGCTGGAATCTAGTGATGAAGATGAAGTGATTGTAGTAGCATTGCCACCAAAACCAACAATTACTATAGAGAGTTCAGACGAAGATGATATTGCTGTTACTACTGAAGTGCCTAAAAAAAAAGTACTTGATAAACCAACTCAGGACAAACCATCAGACAGAGAAGTGACAGCCAGTCCTGTACCATCTGTTGTATCATCGGTTTCAGATGAATTTATACGTGGTGACTGTATCGCATTGAATATATCTTCGAAACATCCTAACAACCAAAGTTTCGACTTTAGCCTTCATGGGTCAGATTTATTGGGCAAAACACCTACTAAAAAGAAAAGAAGGAAGAAAAATAAAGATGCTACTTCTACACCTATATCAAGCACACCTGCAAATAATACCCTTGAAGAATGTTTTGCCACACCCAAAGGGAAGGCAAAAAATAAACGGCAAAGGACAAAATCATACCAGGTTTCAGAAAAAAGTTTACCCAATGCAGATGTTTATGATTCTGACAGCAACCAATCAATAATAGACAATAATAAAAGTAACAGCCAATACATTGTGACTGATAAGAGTTTGCCAAACACTGATGTTTACGAATCAGATTCAAATCAGTCGGAGATTGCAAAAGACACACAACCTAAAACAAATCCTCCAGACGATGTTAATAGTTCTGATAGTAGCATTGATAAATTAGTCTCAGTAACACCCACAACAACTAAAAAATCTACCAATGAGTTCAATAAAACTTCAATTGTAGACTTAACCGAACCAGAAATTGAGAAAAATGAAACAATAAATGAAAGTATTGTTATGGGGAATGTTACGGGACTTACAGAAATGGATGACTATAGCGACGAAAATACATTGCCACAAGGTGATATCTCCAAATGTGGCTCAACAAAAATCCCAGCCATATTGCATGCTGATTTGGATTTTGATAATTTGAAAGGCAATGACAAGTTTTGTAAGAGACAATGCTATTCCCTAAGTACTCTTAGAGCAGAAATGGAAAAGTTTTATAATGAAAGCTGGGGAGGTGAAGATTTTAACCATAGAGAAATACAAAAAAATATGTCAAGTGAGTATTTATTCAAATATTATTATGCATTAACTATATATAGAATATTAGAAAAATATGTTTAAATATCTGAATAAACAACAGTTGTGACAATTGCAAAAGCAAAAGGCAGGTTGAGTGCAACCGCTCAACATGCAATGTTACAAAAAATTGAGTGTGTAACAACATTGTCTTATTACTAGACTTAATGTATCCTACATTAAGCCTACTACAGCATGAAGGTGAAAAAATCTGATTAAATGTAAAATAACTATTTATAGAGTAAATACGTAGCAGAAAAAATAAAGTAGTAAAGTGCAATTTTTATACTTTATAGGAGACAAAAACTTGTGGGCAATAGATCCTAAAGACAGAATGCCATCATTGTCAAAACGAAAAATAACGTAAGTAATATTTATACAGTGTTTCTAATGTATTTACTTATGTCTTACTTAAATACATATTTAACAATTTGAAAAGAAAAAATCATCTTGACCAAAAACAATAGATAAGCCTGAAAAAGATTTATATTATAGTGGAAACTTTTGTTTTTATGTTAAGCCCAAGTGGTGTAAATAAAAAATTGATAATATCAAATATTATCTATTCATCTGATTATATTTCTTAATAAAATTGTGCTAAAGCATAATCACATTATTTATGTTAGTTGTAAATAAAAGAGCCAGTAAGTAAGCAAAAAGGAAAGGCTTATATATGAAAACATATTAAATAGATACAATTTGTAGACAAAATATCATATATTTATATATTTACAGATGTAATTACTGTAACCGTGTTGGTCACCGTGATGATGTGTGCCGCATGAAGCCACCAGTGTGTTTCATGTGCGGCACAGCCGGCCATTTTGAAACTCGATGTCCAAGGAAAATTTGTGTCAATGTAAGTTTTTTTTTATGAATCATTGAAAATGAAAAAGCTTTGAAATGTGTCATATTGAACAGAGCTTCAACACATTTAAACGATTTTGATATAAGTATTAAATTTAAAAGTAATATTTAAGATTGTTGTGGTACAGAACTTTATGTTTGTAAATTTGATTCACACTCATGAGAATTATTTTTATTTTCTCGCACTGGTAACAAGACGAAGTGCGACACTAAGATCCACCATTAAACACCCAACAGTGTCTCGATAATTGGGCGGCGGGGGGCCTGTGGGGTACTGTGTTTTAACATTAGACTGCCTTTGTTATATGCATATAATGTATATTTACTCACTTCGTTTACATGCATATAGAAAAAATAAATATTATTTTTGCTTCTAGTGTGGATCACCAAACTACATGTACTCCACCATGTGTCGTAACTGCTCCAACTGGAATTGTATCAAGTGCGCAGAATGCGGACAGATCGGCCATCCAGCCAGCCACTGTCCCGATGTGTGGAGACGCTATCATAACACTGTAAGTTAATGATTACTTTATATGGAAATTTGAAGTTTCTTTTATTATCTTTTTTTATATCTGTTAGGTTTTACGTGTTTGTTTATCCACATTTTAAAGATTATCAAATGTTTTAACTATACTGAATCTATCAAAATATATATTTTATTTTTATATGACTTTTTTATTTGTTGCACTTGGATTTAATATTTAAAAAAAACACTATAAAATTAATATTTATAATATTATTGTGAGATAGTAATCTTTTAAAGCAAATTTATTACTTACAGGTGAACTTTGACACTCATTTAGAAGAAAATCGTCAGCTCAAGAAAAATTACCAAATGTTCTGCAGTGGGTGCACTCGCCGTGGTCATCTGGTCCACACTTGCCGTATTACACTGCCATTCTCAGGGCTACCTATAAATTCACCTTACGTAGCAGTTTATCGGCCTGTTTATCAAATTACAAACAAAAATAAAGACATCCAAGCAAATAAACACAGAAATAGATTCACTGAAGACATTGTACCTGCACCTAGGATTGAACAACTCAAGAGACAATCCAAGTCGCCGGTCAATCATGAAACCCATTTAAATAAGAAAAGAAATCTTGCTGCTGATGCAAATGAAACAGGTCAAAGGGGCAAAAGCCCAAGCAATATTAACCAAAGGAAAAACTCTCAAAGTAAGGACCTGCAAGATACAACTAAAGACACTATAGAACCACCCAAGTCTGCTAGAAAGGTGTCAGAAAACCAAGATACTAATAAAGCATTAGATTTCATTCCAATAACATCTGACAATCATGATAAAAAGGGACATATTATTCAAGACAATGAAGTTTCTGATACTAGTGAAGTAATAACATCTGCACGAGTGTATGTTACTAACGAAATAGCAGATAAGGTCAGAACAGAAGAAGGTACAGCATGGTTAGATGAAACTTTGAGTAAAAATAAAGTGGAACTTGAGAACAAAGAAATTACATTCTTTTTGAGCATCAGAGGCACTGTCGGTAATCAGGAAGCATTTCAGGCGGAGCTGCGAGACTGGATCCGTAGCAAATATCCAAGTAAAGAGCATTCTGTTTCTGAGAGTGAACTTGACGTAACTCAAGAATCTTTCCTTGATATAAAAAAAGCAAGTAACAACATACCCAAAAACAGAAATAATGTGATTCGTAAAATAAGTAGAGCTTTCGAATCATTGAAAAAAAATTTGGGCGAGCCTAAAGATCTTTACAAAGAGCTAGTCTTTCTACAAAATCGGCATCAACAACTGCTTAGCCAAAAAATTATCAGCCCCCAACAATTGTCTAACAATAAAGACAATATAAACAGTATGTTGAAGAAATTGAACATGGTACTGCTCGGTCAGGCTGGCCTTGGTGATGGCTCTACGCATTTAAGTGAATTGCAAACTCTACAAGAAAAGTTAACAAACTTCAGGCAAAAAAACATACCAGCTTCTCTAAGACAAGAAATTGGTGAACATTTCCATCACATTTTTGCCGCTATCCCTAGAGATGACTATGTAGATCTACTTGGCAAATATTACAGGGCAAAACAAATACAATCTTCATTAAAGAAGAAAAAATTTGACAAGTTGATTAAAACACCTAAGAAGACATTTAATACTGTGTTTTCCCCAGAAAATGTAAACAAGGTGATAAAAGAGGGTATAAATGAGCTAAATGAAGTACCTTCACGAGAGAAAACTAAAAGTAAACTTGTTTTCTATCACAAAAGATTGTTATGTACCAAGCCTAATGATTCAGTTCTGAAAAGAAAGAAGAATGAACTTTTACAGAAACTCTACTTTAATATAGGCTTGATGGACACTAGGGCTCATATCTCTTCAAAGACATTGAAGAAAATGAAGAAAGTCCAAGAACAAGCTCAGCTGTTCTTAACACACGTTTAGGGTACGAATAGAGTTATGTAGGTGTACGAAATACACCTTTTATTGGCGAATAATCGCCTTATGCTGGAAAAGCTCCCATATTACATCCCCTAGGTGGATTTTATTTATGTAATGGCGGTTTTTTCCATTGGATGTAAGAGCACCTTTGGTGCATGTGAAATAAACTTCTTAGTGTAAAGCAATATAGTCTATTACTTATTAATTACCCCATAAAAATATATAAAAAAACACTTCACATTTTCTGAACAATTTTTTTGACGAAGAATCGAAAAAAGAAATAATTATAACTTCGTATTTATTAGTTCTTTTATAAAGAATGCAATATAACTTAAGATAGTGGCACAGCTTGAAGTATTATAATATATGCGGGGACAAAGTTACATCAATGACCTTTTTTAATGTTTTATTACCTATTCAAATGGGCGAAGGAATTTTTACTAACAAAAAAATATGGTCCAACATGAACCAAGCGCAGCCAGCCCTTTATCATCATGATCTTCAGCATCTTGTAAAATTTTACTTTTATACTAAGACGAAAGCTTATTTTAAATTTATTAGGACTGTCTAGAATTCAATGTCAATGGACATTGTGTCATAGTTTTTAGGGTTTCGTACCTTTTAAGAAAAAAACGGGTTCCTTTACAAGATCACTTAGTTGTTCGTCTGGCTATCTGTCAAAAGCCTATATCTCAGGAACGCTTGGAGATATCGAGTTGACATTCAAACCATACACGCAGATCTACGATCCCATCGATTTCCTGCAAAAATCTTATTTCTACATTTACTTAAAAAAAGATATGGCCGTTTACATAGTAAGAAACACAATTTCGCCACTATAAAGGGAATCATAATTATTAGTGTACTTCCGGTTGACCTAGAATTATTAAATTTGGCAGCTAGAGCATCTACAGGTAATAGTAGTTTAGGAAAAACTATAATCTATATCTGACAACTATACATTTATAGTAACATCCTAAACAATAATAAGCTTAAAAGGAGAGCAAAATTTTGTATTAAAGCTGCTAGTTCAAGTAAGATATCAAGAAACAGCTGGAGACCGTCAATTTTTGCACGGAAACGTCGGTGGGCGAACCCGACTCGCGCTTTTTAATATTGTTCCCAATTAAAAAAACATTATGTATACTTTAACGAAAGTAAGGACTATACATTTTATTTACTTAATCTAAGGGCTAAATAAAGGGCTTTATCTAACCTTCGCAGCCTGAAAATAAAAAAAAATCCTTTACACAAAATAGATCAGTTGGAAACTAAAGTCAAGGTCCCCACTTGAAAATATCTATAACTTGCCGTTCAAAAAATTTTACTAAAATATTGTGCTTTTAGTTTTTATTGTGCTAAAAAGTCTAATAAGAACTTATGAATTAAAACCCAGAGGCCAAATCAGACCTTCGTTATGTTATAAAACTTGATAATTTGCATACACACAATACCGGTAAATATTATCAGAGAGTAAAAAAATGGATGGTGGTCACTTCAGCCGCTTTTATGTAAATAAGGTACATAAAAAAGTACAGTAGTAGTAGTAAACTTTCGTTAAATTATAAAGATTTATTTTTTATATTTTCTTAGAACGTTATTAAACATGTACTTGTCCGTTGCCAGACACTTAGCTTAATTTTAACTCCATGCCAAACAATCTCAAGTCCAAATAAGCTATAAGCACCTATGAACATATTAGGAGCAAATACCGATTTTGTTCACATAAGCAAATTAAAATTAATAATGTAATTACAAATATAATATAATAAAGTTCTTCTTGTAACCTTGCTTTATTCATTTTGTAGACACTTGTAATTTATTTATTAGGGTTTAGACTTTAGGAGTGTCTGGCAGGAGATTAAAACTATGATAAGTGTCTGGCAATGGATAACGCTATTTCTAATACTATACCTAAGAAAATACCAAAAATTTAGCTTTATAATCTAACAAGAGTTTAGGTACTATAATATGCAGCTTATTTATTTAATAACTGCCAAAGTAACCAACATCCAAATTTCATATCCCCTGATAGTACTTATGGATGCTGAGCCTTTTGGGTGTGTGCGTACAGGAACTATCAGGTTTTAACATAACGAAGGTCTACCTGCTTTCGGCTCCCCCGTTTTATTTATTACAAAGCCTTGTGAATCCATGATAGCCAGTAACTATAAATCATAGCCGTAGCCAGTAAATATAAATTTATATTTCTTATTAGAAAAAAATTGTAAAAACAGTGTTTGGTATTTCAAACTGACTATACATAAGTCAACATATTTCACCTATAAATTGCTAATATGCCAATACGTTACGTTGTGTTATTTTCTTTAGGCATGAAACGTTAAGTAATCAGTATATTAGTCTACTTGTGCTTAAAATATAGTCTGTGGTTAGTTCAAAATTCAAAATTAAATATATGTTATCTGTATCACAACCAGTCAATGTTGAATAAAAACAAGTGTGAAATTGTATTTAATTGAAAATAGGATAACGTTTGTATTACGATTTTAAGTTTCTTTAGAAAACCATAAGACTGATCACGACCACATGTTGCATTCCAATGAAATATAATAAGACGTAGATATTATTAAAAAATAATGGAGTGCAGATGGATAAAAAATATGTCTGTAATGTTTATAGTATTATTGTTGTTCCTAACATGTATTTATGCACGACGGGTAAGTTAAATTAAAAAAAAATATTCAATTACAATTTATAATATGAAATATATTTATATATTTTTTTCTCTTTCGTCCAGTTTGCCGAGGAAGAATATCCTGGGAACTACTACGATCCTAATCAATACGTTAAAATTAATGCAGCTTTACAAATATTAGAACATGGTACGTGTTTCATAAGTTAAATATAATATGAAATATTTACTCTCAATAATATTCAAATATTTTATTTTAAAGTATTGAATTTTTTTTATATTTAAGCTCCACAATGGGTACCAAATTGGCCAACTTCAGTCGTTGATCTGGGCCAAGTCTCTGGGGTAGCTCTTGATCTATCAGGAATCATTTATGTTTTTCATCGGGCATCTAATGTCTGGGACATTAACACATTTACAGAGACAAATGTATATAGAAGGATTGGAGATAATCCAATACCTCAACACACTATTTTAATGTTTAATGGAACTGGAGAACTTGTGGACTCATGGGGACAAGATTTGTAAGTTTATTGGGTCATTAAAATTAATAAATAGTAACCGTTATTAAATCAAAAGTCTGATAGAAGGGAAAATCCCCGTAAATAATATTTATAGAAATGTGTCAATGTAAAAACCCATATCATAATTTATAAAGTAAATAATACAATCTGTGTAGAGGCCTGTTGTGGCACAGAGGAGCAAAGTGTGGATGTAAGTAAGACTTTTTGTGGGTTCGATCCCCTCTTCAGGAAAAATTATATTTTCATTACTTTGCTGTGGTGATGAGGCAAAGCACAGCATTGAATTCGGCAGAAACTGTGGAGCAGTGTCTTAGCACTAGGTTCCCTCTGCCTACCCTGCTGTGTGGGAGCAGCGTGTAGCTGATTTCATTTTTTTGTGGATACATAATTACATACATAGCACTAGAGTAGGTGTGATATATTTTCTATGTGAAATAATGTCTAAAATATTTTCAGAAATAAATGCAATATAGTGTTCTTACTTGACTTAAAGTTAGCTTTGGGTTCAAATCCCAATTTGATGAATTAAATATTTATAAAATATGGAGAAGTTTGATATTTTATAAGGTTGGGGCAAAAGTATTTTCGTATTGTTCATACAAAAGAAAAATTTTGTTTTAGGTATAATTTTTTATTTATTTATAATATGCATGTGCCGTTTTGATCCATAACTTGGTGCCATGGGATCATGGCACTACCCATAAGCGTAGTGCCATGATCCCATTCCTGTACAAATTTTGAGATTTTTGATTAAAAACATCTGACAGGTAGTTTTCACTGTGTTCTTTTGAAGTAAGCTTTAAGCTTCCTAAAGAATTCTGCAAAATTCTGAATTCTGAAAAAGATCATGCTTCGACCATGATCTTTTTCGCACATTCTTATCGTAAGTCATCCATTTTTCATCACCCGTAATCAACTGTTAATTAAGAAATGGTTCGGAATTGTTACGTTTCAACAAAGAATAAGTATTCCCAGTGAGATAATGTGTCAATGTCAAGTTTTTCTTGTATCCCGACTCGTAAACTGTTTTATGATCAACATCCAGTTTTTCAACAATGTCGTAGCTACTAATATGTAGATTTTGTTCCACTTTCTCAAAAATAGCACTTCGCATTTTTACCTTTTTTGTAATAAAACTTTAAAATGTACCGCATTTCTTCGTCACATACGTTCATTTTGCTTGCTTCAAAAACAATTTAAAACTGGCGGGAACTAGTTTATTTTAAAATTATCTTCAGAATGTCACATTTAGTGTTATTAAAACCAGCCAGTTACATTGGGTACAACAAAAGAGGTTTGATTACTAATAATACATTCAAAATACGAAAATAATTTTGCTCCGACCTATTACATGCTGTACCTTAAAAGTGTTTTCTTATATAAATGAGTATTAATTCTCCCAGATTTTATATGCCCCATGGTATTACAATTGACAACAAAGGCAATGTGTGGGTAACTGATGTGGCACTTCATCAAGTGTTCAAATTCACACGTGAAAACCGCACTCATCCTGCTTTAACACTTGGAGAGAAGTAAGTAGTAAAAAAAAATATAGTGACATTAAAAAAACATCATAGCACTTGTATTCTTTGATACTCTGAGATATATCGACGAAGATTTCAATAGAGACAAATACTTGCAAAAATTAGCTTGTTTAACCAAACAAACTTTTAAGCTTCATACAAGTATGAAAGCTATCGATTTCAATTAAAGATATATTGTTGTATGCAATAAAGATATATTGCTGTGTGTTTTTAAAGATTTGTCCCACGTGACGACGACACTCACTTCTGCAAGCCGAGCGCGGTGGCCGTCATGTCAACTGGAGACTTTTTTGTAGCAGATGGCTACTGTAACTCGCGTATAATCAAATTCGCACCAGATGGAACTCGGATCTTACAGTGGGGTAAATGTAAGTATATATATTGCGATTATTATACTTATATATCTACCAAAGCTTATTCAAGTAATGGGAAAAACATAATGGATGCGGACATGGTAACTCATACCATCAGTGGTAACTCGTTTCAGACTCCGGGCGCGGCGAGTACGTGCTGAACGTGCCGCACGCGCTGGCGCTGGCCGAGGAGCGCGGCGAGCTGTGCGTGGCGGACCGCGAGCACGGCCGCGTGGCCTGCTTCCGCGCCGCCTCGGGGCAGTTCACGGCCTCCTTCAGCCACTGGCTGGTGGGGCCCCGGCTGTTCAGTGTTGCTTACACGCCGGCCAGTGGTGAGTGATTGTTGTATAATATCGCATCAAATTAGAAACGTTGATTCTCAACGTTTAGTCAGAATGCAGTTTGATAAGTGTCTTACCACTGTCTGCCGTGCCTACTAAACCTAAAAAAATGTTGTTCTATTTTAGGTGGTCAACTGTTCATAGTGAACGGTCCTACTAACGGTGCCATTCCTGTGAGGGGTTACGTCATAGACTACTCTACCGGAAAATTAATTAAGACATTTGCACCGAAAAATGGGTTTGTTATTTAATAATAGGGTGAATATTTCATTTCATATTTTTTTTATTGGAAAATTGGGTTTTAACACTAGATCCCACCTTGCAAAGCAGGATAAAGCTTAAAATAACAATAAACATATTTTTAGTTATTTATTTTCACTTAGAATATATTATAAGTTTATTTATAATAATGTGATACTACCTAATTAATACCCATAAATTAATTTAAAAAATAAATAAATAAATTAGCTTCACGCTGTATCCCGCACACAGCAGGGTAGGCAGAGGGAACCTAGTGTTAAGGCACTTCGTTCCCCACTTTCTGCCGGATTCTGGAGGCATTGCGTGTTGAGTGGCAGAACTCAACGCCGCGCTTAACCTCGACACCAGAGCGAAGAAATGGAAATATAAATTTAAGTAAATATTTCATCTCCTCGAGTGGGGATCGAACCCACAACCAGTCGGTTTTGCAGTCACACCTCGTGCCGCTGCGCCACGACCGGCCTCTAAATAAATTATTTCTACCGAAATTAAAATAATAACACTCTTCAGTTTCAGCAACCCCCACGATATAGCAGTTAGCGGGGACGGGAGTCGTATATACGTAGCGGAACTGGACCCACACCGTGTATGCGCGTTCCAGGAACCCGCACCGCCCACCGTACCACCCCACGCGAAACCCCAACCCTCTTTGCAACCCCACGCGAAACCCACCGCCACTAGTGGTGAGTAGGTTTGTATTTGTGTTCAGTTACATCACAATTGGGGACGTCCCTAACGGCCCCATTGACACAGACGTCTATCTCGCATATGAACTGGAGATACGATAGATAGGTCAGGTGCACTTCATACAATATAGGTTTGTACACACATATTTTTGGGCGTAAGTTGTTCGCTTTAAATATATCCTCAGCTTTACTAGGGGGGTACTAAGGTGTACTTCACGCATTAAGGTTTGTAACCGTGAATTTGTTTTGATTTCTTTTAAATACTCCTCATCAATTAAGTACATCATATTTTATGTACTGCATGTAAGTACATATATGCCCAATGAATGAAGCACATCACTAGCCGTTTATGTTGTTTTTATTTATGTTAAGAACCTGAGCCCTTTGGTAACCTAGATTGGTGCCCTAGCCAACTAAGCTCTACATTCTCACCAAGGTGCTTTCTAAACTTATTTTTATTGTTCGCATACATTTTACAACACAATTTGCTAAGAATGGTTAATTGGCTGTAGAGGAGGCTATTTATTAAATATTTTTAATATTTTTGTGTTAGTCTACGCTACACTAAGGGAATGGTAAAGTTTCATCTTTATACACAGAAGCATCACAAAGCACACACGAGTGGGGCACGTGGGAGTGGGGCGCGTGGGCGGGCGCGGCCACGGCGCTCGCCGCCGCCGCGGCGCTACTGGTGGCGTTGTGCTCCGCCAAGTCACGTGGTAAGCATGGCTATGGGGATCCTTTACTTTCTGAATAATAGCTGTATACAGTAATCTTGAGGGTTAAAATAATTCATCATTTTTGAACCTCTACTTTCTTAATGGTTATAGACATGCTTAGAAGAAAATAAGATAACTGCAAACCTAAAGATGGCCTATTCACCTTAGGTGATAATTTGTAATGATCTCGAATTCACTTGTTTAAAAGTATATTGATTTTTTTAAAATAAATTACAACTTAATAAATTATTGAAAAGGATTTTTGGTAGACATTTTTTTTATTTCTTTTAAATATATAAATATTCAAACCAACATTAACTACATTCATATTTAGCACAGTGTTTTTTTTAAATTTCAATATATAATAATAATGTTTTAAAAATTATAAGATGAATAATATTTAGCAGGAAATATATATCACCATGTTACTTATTGTTTTAGAACATCTCAAAATGTTTTGTTTACAAGTAAACCTGTTTGGGCTTAGCCTAGTTATTTAAAAAATTAAATAACTTTGTGTGTTGTCAATTTAAGAACTGAATATTTTATTTATATTTTGTTTTGTAAGCAAATACTAAACTTTTTTTTATAAATTATAAGTGATATTTTTGTTATCTATTTCTATAAAGAAATGTAAAGGAAATGTTCTTTACAAAATAAAATGTCTTCTGTAGATATAACTTTAAAATATTATAAAAAAGACTTGTTTTTAAAAAACATTCCATATTGACTGAAAAGTTCCAAGAACTATAAAAAGATGATATACAAACATTTTTAAACAATATTTAATATAATATAAATAATACTTAAGTAAGGACTTAAATGATTATATCACTAACAATTTAGATCTCATTTATTGATCTGAGATTATTATTTATGATTTAAAAAAATATTTAACAAGATAAAAAAGTGTAACACAATTTAGAAAGTTTTTTTTTGTTACTATTAATACTATTTCACATGAAGTCTATGTAGACAGTCAGTCGGAGAGCAACAGCTCCTGACTAAATAAGATGGTTATGGTTTTGATTTACACTTCGGGAAATTATGTTTTATCCGCGGTGTTGAATTCCATCATTAAACACGCAATTTTCCAAAACATCTTTTGGTAAATTGCGTGTTTAATGATGGGGTGGATGGTGGTGGTGGGGTGGGAGCCAAAGTCTTAACACTCCCTGTGCCCTACCTACCCTCTTAGTTGCAGAATTAACCGTGAAGCTATAAAAGTCTATTGCTTAATTTAAATTATTGCACAATTATTTTTAATATTTTATGTGGTAAATGTGCAAACATTTTTTTTATTTTGCTTCTGTGTAGTGTGTAGTATGACATGTAAAGCACTTGTGCAAATATATTTATTGACTGCAGCTTTTGTTTTTTATTTTTCTCTTTTCCTTTTTTTTTGTGCACTTATTTTGTTTGAGCACCATTTTATATCTTTTGTAAATTTTCACAACAAATTCTTCAGATTTTAAAAGTATTCTTATCAGAAAGACATTTATTTTTTTATTTTAATGTCTACTGAATAATAATTACTATACCATATTATGTGTACATCATGTACATATATAGTATTGTAATTCAATACATACCATGTGATAATATGATTAACAAAATCATATATCATACAATTTTAATTTGTTATAAGTATTTCTAATATCAAACAAAAATATTTTTGTGTCCATTCAGTTAAAAGGTTAAATTTAATTAACTTAAAGGTTATGACGAAATGCCATATACATTTATTAGGAATATTAACAGATAAACAATAAAGAATAAATAAACTCAAATACAACATTTTTGACACAACTACATATATGTATATATATACATATATATATATTTAATCTGTGTAATGTAAAACCTAGGGCGCAAATCGCTAAGCCGCCGTCGCTGGGACTACGGACATAGCGAGTTCAAATTACGCCGTTTGTTAGAACGACGTCGTTTTACGCGCGTGCAGTCCGACGACTCGGAGGACGAGCCCGCGCCTATGCTCCCGCCTACAGCCTGATGCCTGTTCCCGATCACTATATTGTTATTTTAATGTTTATGTTTGTTCGTAATGTGTATCCAGGTAAGATTGTTGTTAAAATAATTTTATTTACTGTATTGGTGGTGTCTAATTAAATATCGTACAGTACTGTCGACGAGTCATGGCCGCTTTGAAGTTAGGTTTTCTGAAATTTTACGCATTATTCAGTCGGGGAAAAAAATAAGCAAAACGTTCATTGTCAACTTCAATTATTTTTTCACTAACGTTATATATAACATTCTTATTTATAACAACAATTCACTAACATTATATATATAAAACTCTGTGTAGACCTTAGGCTCCTTCGGAGTTTGAGTGACGAAAAAAATATTTTTTAGCAATAGACATAAAAAGTTTACCTACCTGTTATTATTTTGTTAGAGACATGGCATCAATTTAGCATGAATTATTTCAAATAATTAGACACCGCCAATTTGCGCAAAGCAAATCATTAACGGCAGCTATATACAATATTTTAAATATATTTGTCACTATAATTACTAAAATAAATCAAAACACTTAAAACTTAGATTTTTATACGAGCTGAAATACCTTAAATCACATTAATGTACAAACAAAAAAAAATTAATTGGGAAATCCGACATCTATAATCTATAACCAAAACTTCAGTATATTTAGTTTATAATAAAAAAAACTTTTGTAATTGCGCTGTACATATTCTTCCAAATAATTTGAATTCTACGTCTTTTCGCGCTTGGCGCTTATAGAGACATCGCAATGTAAAATAATTTGAAATGTAAATAAATTCACTTCAATATTTAAAATTTTAATTAAACATTGAATGTTATATGAATATTAAGTAACACATCAACACAACACCATTGTAATTATCGGTACCTAATACTTATTTATTTAGTAGAACCTTTTTTAGAGACCTTGTTCATTGGAACAAGGTCTCTAAAAAGATAATAAATATTTTCATTAGGCTTCTCGCTGATACAAAATGTTTACTTCTTATACTCCTAATTTTTTTTTGTGAAATATGATAGGTTTTTAATTAAAAGCCTACTCAATTAAAAAATAATGTTAAACAAATATTTATCATGTATCCACCTAAGTAATAAAACAACAGACATAAAATTAAATTATTTATTTAAAGATCATATTATATTTTTATTACTTCACTTATAGGAAAGTTTATTTTTAGTGAGAAGCGGAGTGTCTTAACATTAGGCTCCGTCTGCTGCTCCATGCGGGATAGAGCGCGAAGCTGAGAACTTTACTTATATATTTATATAATTTTATTTAAAACAAACTGAAATTAAGTTTTTCTTCCCACTATGATATGATTACGTGGAGATATCTTAGGATCAAACACAGGATAGATTGCACAAGATATACCTGAAATATTAAAAAAACCTTATATTTCTTTTCCTCATATAGCAAGAGTAGAACTACATACGCTTAAAACACACAACACTGTTAAGACTTCGTTCTCCACTTTCCGCCTAGTGTTCGAGACATTGCGCGTTGTGTTTGAATTCACAACAAACACAACTCACAACTCCCAAAATAAGCAAGAGAACAAAATAAGATGGTAAAATAAAATCGACATATGGCTAACGGACCAAACGGACATGTTTTTAGTTTTAAGAAGATTCTTAGTATTATTTATGTGCCAAAGATTACTTTTATTTATACAAAATTATTTTTATAGCTTTCTTTGTACTGAGCGTGGAATATAGAGGACATAGGTGGATAAGCATATTGTTTGTAAGGAGCCATTGTCAAAAATGATATTCATATAAAAATAATAAAAAATAATTCACCTCTCAATATATATACTATGATAATAAAGTTTAAAATTGGTTATATTAACTTGCCAAAGTTTGAATATGTTATGAACATACCTTTACCAATTAAAATTAGTAAAGCAACCAAATTAAACCAAATCAATATTTTTCATCAAATAATTTGGAAAACTAAAATAATTTCTCTAGCCTCTATATTCCACATAAAGAGATTTGATGGATTGTTATTGTGTATATCTGTATATAAGTTGTGTAAATTGTGAATGTTATTTATGATAAATGTATTTGGTGTATTTTGTTTCTTCTATTAAATGTCTATATGAAATTCATTAATTTTTTAATTGTCATAGGCACCGGAAGAACCTAACGACTAGAGAGTGCAGCCCGGATGCAAATTATTTAGAAATAATTTGTTTTCAAAAAACTTTAACCGATCCTGATTTCCAACAATACATATATTTTAAAATATTATAACGAACAGGAAATTGTATAATTTATATTCTATCAGCTTCACGCTGTATCCCACACACTGCGGGGTAGGTTGTTAAGACACTCCCGTTCCCCACTTTCTGCCGAATTCTGGAGGCATTGCGTGTTGAGTGGCAGAACTTAACGCCGCGCTTAACCTCGACACCAGAGCGAAGAAATGGAAATATAAATTTAAGTAAATATTTCATCTCCTCGAGTGGGGATCGAACCCACAACCAGGTTTACAGTCATACCTCGTGCCGCTGCGCCACGACTGGCCTCAACTGGCTTTGATTAATTTTACTTCTAAATTGCTTATTAAGAAAGAAATATTACAATTTACTTTTTAAATTTATATACATACCATTTTCTAAGATGTACAATATTCTATCTAATAAAATAATAGTTTCCACAAGTGGAGCCATCATGAGCCTTAGTGTGTACAGAACCACTACTTTCTTCCATTGCTTTAGGTCTTCTTCTACACTTTTACAATATATATTTTTATATTCATATGATAATTTTTCAAGAGCCGCTGTACAATAGCTACAAAAAAAATTGTGAATTTATAATTTGAATAATATAGCCGTTTCATACTTATCCCACACAACATGTACCCTGCTTGCAGGGAGAGAGAACCTAATATTAAGATACTTTTCCCTACCCACTGCCCAATTTCGAGCATTGTGTGACGTGTGACAACAACTGTGTTTAACACAGTACCACAATGATCTCACTCAATGTAATACCTACTACTATTTAAATTTTAATAATAATTTCCTAAAATGTACAATTAGTAATTGTCAAGAACAAACAGATATATTTTATTAATTTACTTTACCTTTCTAAGATATTTCTAGTAAAATAAAAATATAACCAACATTACTTACTAACCTTTCAAATGTCATGTCAGGGGTGTGCTTAACACTCCTTATTGGCAAATGTCTTAGTCGAGGATCTAATTGCACCAACAACTTTTCTAGTGCTGCTCTATAAGCATGTACCTTTAAAAATGATTCCTTATTTATCACTTATGTAAAATACATAAAATCAATAACATAATGACACAAAAAACTTAGTTAAACACCTTCATCTTAAATTTTTAGAGAAATAATTTTGGTTTGATGGTAAAACTTAAAAAACACCTGTATAATGTTTGTGTTATACTCTATTTTTACAGTTTAATGCTTCAATATAAAAACAATTCAGAACCCTTCTGAGGTCACATTTTTGTCTGTCTGTCTGTCAATCCCACTGTCAAGATACATTTTTTAGAAATGTATGTAAATACAAAGAAAAAATTGGCATCATTTGATGTTACATATGACTATTTAGTCACATCTACATTTCCTTGGATAACGGGGAAAAAAAAACCTCTGAGGTTATTTTCTTATTTTAAAATTACATGAAAGAATCATACTTTTAAGTCCTTGTAATCTCCTTTACTCAACTTCTTTGTGTATGTTTCAATAGCATGGCATGCTATCTCTCTACTGACATATGATAAAGAACTATCTTGTCTTTTAGCATAGTCACTCATTGGATATCCACTATTTGATAGTTTCATATAACAGCAGCCAACAACACAAATAAATTTCACTTTATCTGAAGTAACAAAATGCTGTATTAACAAAGGACCAAGATCTCCACATGGGTGCAAGCCAATAAGACCATAATGATCCATATTTTCAGCTAATTTCAGTCCATTTAATTGAGCTAGTGAAGACAAAGCTATGTTACAGTGTATTGGTCTTGGCATTTTGGACATGGATTCCTCTGAAACATATTTTTTGACAGTGTATTCTAGCTCCAGGTCAAGTTTCCTGAAAAAAAAAAACAAATGTATAATAATTAAAAATCCATTTGTTACCAATATAGTCATGCTATTTTCCTTCTTTAAGTCTGGTTATATGTGCACAGTTAGTCTGGTCATTTGGATTTTGACTGCAGTTTATTTAACAAGAACATAAAATTTAACAATATTTTTAAGCATACATACCAACATACCTAGCTTCCTCTGATAATAAAGTTTGCATTTCAATGCCTGCTGCTACTATATTATATTTGTAACTCAATATTCTCACAAGATGTCCTAAGCCAGATCCAAAGTCTAGTACTCTATCACATTTACATTGCTTTGCAATTTCACAAACAAAATCTGACATTAAGCTTATTTCATGTCTTTTTTTTAGTTTTACATGTTTCAAAAACAGATTTTTCAGTTTTGGGTGATTAATGGTAGCATATTTAGAAACATTCTCAACTTCTTTATCTTCTGTGTATGTAGATTGCCTTGGTATACTCAAAGTAGAAATAGCCTTCAATAAAGACAAAAAAGAAAGTGGTAACATATGGTTTGTTTGTTTACCAGCAATAATATTGCCCAAGTCTTGTGGATCCATTTTGCCAAAACAATCTTGCCACAAGATGGGCAGCTTCGTCCAATGATTGTCTATTAAGAAATCCTGTAATTTTATTTTTGAAAATTAATAATTAATAAAACTTATACACGTGCATCATTAGTTTACAATATGTTTCTATAAAAATGTAAGAAAAATATAATACTTACCAAAACATATAGATCTAATAGCCATTCGTAATATTTTACAATTCTCAGACACAAACCGAGAGCCGTTTTAACGTTATCTTCGTGATTACTGGCCATTTTATCAAATTATATTTATTAATAAATTATTTTATGGAAATATGTTTGACGCTCTATATATACAATATATTGTTAAATGTCAAACAAAACAAGCACTGTCAATGTGTGGCGGCGATGTCATTCACATTTGACAGTATTTGTACCCCTTTTTCGTTTATAAACAGATTTAACACAAAAAATCTTAGCCGATTACCACATAAAACAAAAATACGCGAAGTGAATTAAGCTCAACTGTAATAAATAAAGAAATGAATTACTCAATCAATCATAAATAAAACAATAAACTCATTAAAATTCTATATTATTTAGGCTGAATCCTGTACATAGCAGAGTAGGTAGGGAGAACCTTTGAATTTAGTGTTAAGACACCTCGTTCCCATTAAGACACTTCCGTTGAAAGGATTCCTTTCCCCACTTTCCCCCGAATTCTGAAAGCATTGTGTCATATAATTTTAAGAAAAGAAATATTCTGTCAATGTTTGCATTCTCATTATTTAAAATGTGTAGTAAATATTTTAGTAACATAAAACCAATTATTCCATGGTTTGCCTTTTAACATATCACATTGTGTATTGAGTAACAAAACTAAACGCCGCGTTTTGCCAGTTTACCAATTTATTTCATTTCCTTGTGTGAGAATCGAACCTACAATATGTCGCGCTTACAGTCACACGTTTGTCGCATTAAGACTGTCCTCTATTTTTTTTTTATAAATAATTTTAAATATACAAAGTAGACATGTACAATACATGTCTACTTTGTATATTTAATGAATAATTGAAGAATCTTATTCATTACATAACTAATTTGAAAAATAATAGGCACCGTAGGATATTGAATACTATCCAAAGTATATCTTTTACTTAAAGTAAAATTTGAAATTACTTAGGAAAGTAAAAATGATTTAAGTCATATCATACTTTTATTTATATAGCATTTACTAAATAAATATATTGAAAAGAATTCATCGATTTTATTTCCAAATTAACTAAAACTTAAAAAAATATATATACAGGATGGAACTGTCAGTACCACTTTAAATGAAACCACAGTTTTAACTACTCTAAAAAAGCCTAATACAATTAAAAAATCCCACAAATGAAAAAGTGATTTTTTCAAACAAAAAAAATAATAAAACTATTGTTGTAATATAAAGCGCCATTTGTTAAGACCTACGCACGCACACATAAACCTATCAAATTGAAACCGCCGCATACGCCTCATTTCGAAATCGAGTCGTAGGTATTGGCGGCAAAAATCAAAGTTGTTTAACCTTTAGTAGTATTTTTGTAGTAGTATATGTTTATGTTATTGGTATCTATACGTAAATAGGTCACACGAAATACAGATGGATAAACATCGTGAAATGAAAAAAAGTCCTACGTCTAAGCTGTTGAGGTATCTTTATTAATTTCTTTATGTATGGGTTTAAAATATTTTACCCTATATGCTGTTTCTGTAAAAGGAGAGCTGACGCTTCCACCCTATATACAATTTTTTAAGCACAAAATTAACTTATTACGTAATTCAAAGGCGAATTTACAGATTTTAAGATAAATAACAATAACAACATACAAATAAAACCACAATATGCCACAACAGATATAAAAATAACATTTTGTTAATATATTACGAGGTAAATTATATTTATTACAACGTAACGACAATAATTAATTGTTATTTAGTTTCTATGCACTAGAACAAGTAAAGCAAATTCTTGGTGATCAACTCTGTAGAATGTCCACACTGTCTGATATTATTGTAAACAGTATTTTATATCATAATTATATTAATCACACTCAAAGGAAATTATTTACAGAAAAGTTATTTGATAGAATTTTCAGATTGTGTATACGGTCTCTGCATAAAAAATCTGTTTCTGTAAAATTACATTATCTTTATAAATTGTGCAGTATAAAATCACATGCATATACATATATGTATATTAATAAGCAATAAAATACATTGTTTTATTTCAGCTTCACGCTCTATTAGGCATGTTGCAGGCAGAGGAAGCCTAGTGTTAAAACATTCCTCTCCCCACTTTCCACCGATTAGAGAGCCATTACGTGTTGAGGCACCAGAGAGAAGAAATGAAAATATTTCATTTCCTCGAGTGGAATCCAACCCATAATCTGTCGCGTTTACAGTCACACGCTTGTGCTCCTGCGCCACGACTGGGCTCTTATTATTTTGAGTTTATTTTTAAATTTAGAGAATAGTAAAAATATAAATATAACATTATTCCGAATATTTTTTAATGCGAACCCTTTAAGACATTAATTGGATATCTATGTTATTTAAACATGAAGTACAGTTCGGTCGATAGGTCATGGCAGCCCTAAAATCTGCTATTTGATTAAAATAACTTTTATTATATTTTTCTTTCCAGTGAACAATACACAAAACTTCAAAAAGTTTAAATTAAGAGCGGCCGCAGATCATCGACCGACTGTAAATTTAAGATTATTGCGGGCTGTTAACTTACATTATATTTCAGATCTATTTTTTTAATTCTATGGCACTAAATATGTACTATATATATTGTTAATTAAACATCATTAAAATATGTCAGCGTTAGCAATATTAAAAATATATTCCAGCGCTGCTATAAATCATATTAAGTAATACCTACTCACTATCGGTGTTCGCTTACCTAATTTATAAACAAAGCTAAAATTATTACAAGTTATGCCATAACTTACATGATTAACCGTATAAAGACTTACAAACACAATAAGATTACCAAAATAAAAGCATTATTATAATAAAAATAATATCAAACCCAAATATATGGCCACGAATAAAAAAATGGCGAAGGCCGAATACTAATCGTCCGTATGTATTTTCGACGACGGGCTCACTTTGTACACTCGGAGGCAGAATTTTTTTAAATAACATGAGATTCTTTCAAATATTGTTAAATCTACAGCATGAGATTCATTTGCTTTTATTGTTTTATTCTCAGAACAAAACTGATCGTGTCTATCTGGAAACGACGGTAATGCTTCCGAACAAAAATGAGGGTAGTACGTAAAATCCTCTACTAAATTAATATAACTATATTTAGCGGCCTCTTCCTTTATTTGAATATCTAAAGAACACGGGGACGCAATATAAAAGTTATACTGTCTTTTGTGCTTATGTAACAACCGTTCAGCATCAACTAAAACATCGTCCACTTTAACAAAAAGTTCCTTCATAGGCATCGATCCATATTTGTGAATAAAAGTTGTTGGAGCAAGTCTGTAATTGTAGCCAGATTTTTTATCTTTATAAATTTTCGATGTACTTTCTAACTGTAGTAAAAATGTCGGAATGCTATAACTATGAGTGGTAATAACATGCATATGTGACCCATAATTATTTTTAATTTCTCTTTGGAGATCATTTGCGAATGGATATAAACCACCTTGGTGAATAAAACCAAAAAATATTGTCAAAATTATGTTAGAAACATACCAAATGAGGCAGAGGCAATTTTTTAAATGTTTAAAACTTGGCAAATCACTTTCATTGGGATATAAATTGTTACCATATAAATATACTAATGGTATTAGCACAGGTATGATGAAACGAGCTTCTTGGTGAGGAAATAATGATAGTAATGCTACAGGGACCAATAATGAGAAGAGCATGAGTCCTGTAATGCTTTGAATCCTTGGTAGCTTGGTATATTGTCCACGGGTAAACCTGAAATAGAAATGTAAACTTATAATTGCTTATATTATTACCATTAAATATAAAATAAAGAAAATATGTGGAATGTTAACTTTTTCTTTTAAGCGATTCTGACCAAAACAATGAAATGTGTCAGGAAATATTATACATTACCTGTAAGCTTGTATAGATAATATGAAAATGGCTATTATTCCCAAAACACTAAACAGAAGTGGCACGTTTACAGCAATGTGAAGCCAGCGTGGATGTAGTCCATGTTCAGTGAGATTCTTTGTGTCTGAATTATATCTTAGAAAATTTAATGGGGTAACAACCCAGTTGTCCCAAGTTACTTTTATAGATTCAATATCAGCCATTGTTAAGTATCCATAGTATCCAGAATCTATTATTATAAGTAGTAATGTAATAGGTATTCCACAAAGAATTAATGTGAAAATTCTATAGTGAAAGTCCTTAAACCCAACTACTTTGGAGCCCAAACCTCTTTGTAACCAAAAGAAAATAGGAGGGAAAGCAAAACCAACAAATGTTGGACGGTTAAAAATACCTATTACTACTACAGTTGCAATTAAGACAACTCTGTGCAATGAAACATCTGGTAAATGTGTTTGAAGCTTAAAAATCTTTACTCTTTCTACAGGACTTTTAGCTTGATTATACTTTTCATTTAAAAATTCATTATGATAGATTACCTTATCTGATTTGTGCATACATTCAGCTACTAACAACAGCAGTATTGCAAAAAATATCATTTCAAAAGAATTAGAAAAGCTTCTGCAACAATATACAAGTACTACATATGAGCTAGCAAATAATTTCAGCCTATTCTTAAAATTTTGACCATACAAAATACATATTTTATATAAACAATAATCATTAATAAAAGAAAGTAAACAGATAAATACTCTTGGTATTACAAGCAAATAATATGGTGTTTTAAGATCAATATTTAAATATTGTTTTGCATATGGGTTAGCCAAGCGTATAAAGTTAAGAGGTGGCCCGAAAATAATTTTAGGTACAAAAATATTCCTTATAGGAAATTTAGGATTAAATTCCCAGGTCCTGGCTACATCAATCATAAAAATGTCTCCTGAAAAAAATATTATGTTAAAATATGAAGTATAACGAGATTAAATGCTTGATTTAATTTTTTTGCCATTTACAGACCCGCTATGATTTCTATATTTTGAAAATATTCATCGGGATGAATGTATCCTCTTTGTGGAAGTAGAGTTAATAAAAATCTAATAAAAACTAATATCCAATATGATAAAGGTAGTCTTACAGGATTTTTAAACAATATTGCTTTAAAAATTTCTTGTTTTAAAAACATGTTATCTTCGCGCCGTTTTTGTCTGATAAGAGTCGAATGATAAGTTAAATAAAACTCATTGATAAAAGATAACAAAACTCCAAACTCCAATGGGAATCAATTAAATATTTGTGTTGTTTGCAAATTGACATTTTGACTTTGATAGTCAAAGTCACACACAACCACAGAACACATATACCCACAACTAAACTTGGGCGCTATAACATATAACAGATAATATAATTCAATATAAATTTCTAATGTTCTAGTCATTATTTATTTTCAACACTGACTGTTATAAATAACAGTCAAAATATTCATTATCTGCTATAAAATGGCGTGTGGCACCTCGGTTCGGGAATGATCGGAAATATTTAGTAGTTGTTCGGCCTACATCGAGTCCAGCCAAGGTCAAATAAAATAATGATGGCGAACTTAACATCGTATAACCTCGCACAAATATGAGCTTTAACTCAATGGCAGAAAGGCCAAATATTACTTACATTAAAATAACTAATAACAAAAATATTAGTCTGAACTTCGTACATTTTGTCATTGTATTATATTTACGTTGAAAATAATATAATATATATTATAACAGTTTAAAATAACAGTTAAAAAAATATAATATAATGAATAATGCATTATAAAAATATAACAGTAACGCCCAACACTACCACAACAGACAAATTATTACATTTAACGATTAAATGGTGGCACAAAATTAAACATTTCGTTTTACATCTATGCTAACTAACATAATTAACATTGTTCTAAATAGTAAATAGTAATTTTTATTACATATTTTTGAAGCATTTTCAACTTTTTTAGTAAAAATATATTTTTATTTGCTGCCGTGACTAATTAGCCATTTAAAAAAGTTATGGCTAATTAGTCACACATTAAATAATATTTATGATTTTAACCTACCACTACTTATGAAATAAAATAAATAAATCAGCTTCACGCTGTATCCCACACACAGCAGGGTAGGCAGAGGGAAGTGTTAAGACACTCCGTTCTCCATTTTCCGCCGAATTTTTAGAGACATTGCGTGTTGAGTGGCGGAACTCAACGCCGTGCTTTGCCTTAACACCAAAGCAAAGAAATGGAAATATTAATGTTAATAAATATTTCATCTTTGGGTACAAAGATGAAATATTTATTAGCGCCACGACTAGCCTACCGAAATTTGCTCCTAATATGTTCGTAGGCGCTTAGGATTTAGGATAGTCTGGCAGGGGCTTAAACTATGCAAGCTTTCTGGCAAGGGATAACTTTACATCTTATATTATTCTCAAGAAAATCTAATATAATAAGTATTCCTATTTAGTTTATTTATAAATGAAAGCGACTGAACCTCTATGAAGGTGTTGCATCTACTACCATTAGGTAGTAGATGCAACACCTTATATTTTTTTCATGCCGTCGTAATCGACGGTCGATGTTTGCCACTCGATGCACTTTTGTTACTTTACGTCCATTATTTTCTTTAGTATTTCGTTCGAAATTTGTATTTACCGTGTTCTGTTCTATAATATATGTTTGTGGTTGATTTTGTAATAACTGTATCGTGCTTAATAGTAATTAACCATTTGTGTTATGACTATATGTACATTTAAAGTGATGTTGATTAAGCTCAGTGCTAACTGTGAATAGACTCTTATTAATCACCGTCCATGCTACAGATATTTTATGGTTTAGTTTTTAAAATTATGGATATGATACTGAATCGATCCAAAAACTAAAGAAGCCAGTGCGGATTTTCTGTGCTTATCCTGCAAGATCGTTTGCATTTACTATTCTAGCACTAGTTGATTGATTTCTTTATTTATGGTGGTTCTTTGATTATGGCGTTCCGAGCGTGCTAGTAGAGCACATATCACTTCGCCAAATTATTTATGTTGTTTCGAGCGTGCCATTATTCTCCACTTACACCATTATTCTCCCTTTGGGTATATGTGTTCTGTAATTATTCTAGTTCTTATGTCAAACGCCAAATGTCATTGCATGCAATCTTATACAGAAATCAAAATGTCAAAGTCAATATTATTCTCAAAGGTGTTCAGTGTTTTTTATTTATATTAAACAATGAATGTGTGTGTTAATTTATTTTAAACAGTTAACAATATAAAATTACTGTGGTTTGATGCCTTAATAGATTAGTCTTCCCAATTGTAACGATGGTTAGTACTTTGAATGATAAACTTAAAATTTCTAAGTTTTAGTGGAATTTGTTCATATATTAATGTAAAATTTCAGGCTGACTCGACACCCTCGGTACGCCGTTCCGCCGGTGAAGTAAAAAAAACGCCTCCATCTTCTGTTATTACGAGGAATGGAGCGAGGAAGGCTAAAATCCAAACACGTGCTATGTCCGCCGGCGCTAAAGTGAGAAAATCTGTATTATTTAACCTATTGACCCACTTAACCATCAGATGATTTTGGTGCTTTATCTATATAGGAACATGGCTTTACAGTAGTCTGAATATATTATACAAAAATATTTCAAATTAGTCACAACTTCAATTTTCAGAAGAAAATTTAAAGAAATAGTTGCCTGATATTTAATAATGTTATATTACTTTCTTAATTATATATTATTTTCTTATGCACTTCCTTCCTATTCAATATTCACTCTCCAATGACCTGCTCTGTTCCTGCATTAGATTATGGCATTCTAAAGGTTCCAGGTGAGCACTAATCACTTTGCAATGTCCATGCCAATGCGTACCATGATAACATCAATACCATACAAAAGTCAAGATAGTCATAAACTCAAAAAAAGTTTGATTGCAACACAAGGATGCAATTGCAACACAACATTTAATGCAATGTACATATATGTTTTTTGAATAATAACTGCAACACCCACTTACATATTTCTGCGTAATCTTCATTTTATATTTGTATGCTTTGTAAAGTTAATTTGAATTAAATTTATAAAATGAAATTATAAATTATTAAATGATATATTCCCAATAAAAGCTTAAAGATATACATACTTACATGCATCTTCCTTCAGTATCTTTGACACTGTGTTTTTAAAGCTTAATTAAGGCCTCTCCCTGCCTGACTTTCATCACTCAGTTCTAAATGCGAATCCAAAAAATATATAATATACATATATTTGTAGATTTATCATTAATAACTAACACAAGTATGTTAAAAAAATATTCTAACAAATCTGTAGCCTATGATTTCAATTTCAATGAACATAGGTTACTATTTTCTCATATTGTAATATTCTCGATATATACTAAGATAAAAAAAATATCGAATTTAATGTAGAAAGGAGTTTAGTTATTTCATGTAGTACTTATGTACGCACAGAAGGAAAACATGTAAAAAGATTTTTCCCGGGTAAATCAGTAAAATCGATTACTGAAAGTCCAATAAAAATGAGTTCAGTTGTTCTGGACATTAGCTTAAAAAAAATATAAAACTATTTTTAGAAAAAATATAAAATTATTTTTTATTGTATTTGAGTATTATGTAAATAACCACATGCACTTGCAAAAACATAGCACAACACATTTAATTTAAATACTTTTAAATATTTATTTTACTTTGATAATATTGATAATATTATTATATTAGTAGCTGGTTTTGTTTATTTTTTTTTTAATACTTTACTTTGGTTACGTTTACTTATTATTTAAATAAATAATCAGCTTCACGCTGTATCCCGCCCACAGCAGGGTAGGCAGAGGGAACCTAATGTTAAGACACTCCGTTCCCCACTTTCTGCCCAATTCTGGAGGCATTGCGTGTTGAGTGGCAGAATTCAACGCTACGCTTAACCTCATCACCAGAGCGAAGAAATGGAAATATAAATTTAAGTAAATATTTCACCTGTTCAAGTGGGGATAGAAACCACAACAAGTCAGTTTTACAGTCACACCTCGTGTTGCTGCGCCACAACTGGCCTCTTAGACGACTGGCTTCTTATTATTTTGGTTCATTTATAATAGTTGGATATTTTTTCTACTAATAAGAATTTTCTCCACTTCTCTTATTCTGTTTCCGATTATTATGATCATTTAGGCTTATATTTTCTTACCAATCCTATTAAAACTGAAAACAATTTCATAAATATATTTAATAAGCATTTGTATAGTTCAAACTGGTGAAGCTGCGTCTGGGTCCACTAGTTGCTTTATAAAAATATAAACAAAATGTTAGATAATTTTTATTACCACACGTATAGTAACTTACTACATTTATTGTGAATTATATGTATATTTATTTTGTGTAGATAAAGACTTAAGTGGATTATGTTATTTTATCTAGGTGATAAAAATGGAATGTTTATGAAAGGAGAGTTGATTTATATATGCCATTTTCTAGCCGTCTGCTTTGGTGATAGCTGCTAAAAAGAAGGCTCAGCAAAAGAGAAAACAACATATTGAGACAGTTTTACAAGACCATTATCAAATTGTAAGTAAACATGAATGTTATTGAAATAATGTATAAATTTTCTATTGAATACTATTTATTGTTTAATAAATTTAATAACTTATACTTTACATAAAACTTACAAAACAAATAACTAGTAGTTAATTATCAATTTTTGTTTTCTTTTATTAAGGGTAGATAATTGTAAATAAAACATTTTTAGTTATATAGATATAGATAATTTATAGAATATATTTATTTACAAGGAAGCACTAAAAATCAATAAAAATAATTTCAAATTTTGTACAAGTGTTAGAAAAGCTTGGACACCAAAGTTGGTTGTTAATTGGACCTTTTAGTTTTCAAATCTGTTGTAAGTCCCAGACCCTTAGCTCCACACCCTGTAAACACCCACACTCTCATTTCTCATTTTGTTTCAGGCCATGGAGTCAAAGGAAAAAGTAAAAGGTGCAACAGGATTTGTAACCGAACCGCGTATGTCAGAGCATAAATGTTTGTGGGATGATAATTATCCTGAATGCCCTGAAAGGCTTATTGGTGTAATAAATAGGTAAATATTGATAACCTTCCAGTTTATATACTAGACAATCACTTGATATTAGTTGTTGTAAGTTTTTAGATATCAGGCCATCGTGGCGCAAGAGAACAAGCATGTGACTGTGACGCGACGGTTGAGTGTTCGATCTCTACTTTGGGGAAATGAATTATTATTTTTTAATACTTTCATTTCTTTGCAATGATATCAAGTCAAAGGCGCGGCATTGAGCACCACAACTCAATACGCAATGCCTCTTAAATTCGGCGGAAGCTAGGGACTGGAGTTTCTTAACACTAGAGTCCCTCTGCCTACCTTGTTGTGTGCAGAATACAGAGTAAAGCTAAAAATATATATTATATTTATAGAACACCAGGTTTTCTTGATTATATCTCTTGACGAATTCTCTATGATCTCCTGGAAGTAAATGATAATAAATTAATTCCTCAAGTAGGAAATGAACTCACAATCGTCATGTAAAGTTTAACGATGTGCCACTGACATTCATGACAGTCTGCATTGTATTTGGTTTTAAAGTAAAGCAATTTTTTTTAGGTGTGAAGAAATGGGTTTAATAGATAAATGTGTGTCATATCCACCAAGAGCTGCCTCCGTAGAAGAACTAACTATGTTACATTCCAAAGAAGTGTACGACATGCTCGAGAAAACCCATCAAAACAATGATTTAGATTATTTAGAGAAGCTGTCATCTAAATATGATGCTGTATACATACATCCTGTAAGTTTTTTTTCTGTACATAAGACTTAGAAGTTGGCAAATATGTAAATTCTAATAAATATTTTTTCCATGTATTTTATCTTGGTTGTTTTAGAAAAATTATTTACTCATGAAATCCATACATCTTATATTAAGAATGACGTAAACAGACACTTATCAAAAGATTTTAACGTTGTTTAGGTTTATTATAAAAAAATAGGTAATTGCGTAAAATAAAACGAGAATTCCTAAAGTTTAATGATGTGTGAAAAAAAAAGAAAATAATAATCCTACATCTAAACTGTTCACGAATTTTGATATTTTTTTAAGTAGGTGTTTGAAATATTTTACCCTATACTTTTATATATATACGAAAAAGTAGCGCAGTTGCTACAACCCGGTATAGGGCTGGTAGAGATATATATAAATAAATAGTTTTTAAGGCAGAGGCTCACGTTACGTTCCTTGAATTTGATACTTTGATTAGCTCAAGTCCTTGCTTGTAACTAGAGTCAACATAACTACCTACTATATTTTTTTTTCATTCTAACATTTTTATCAATTATCTAAAATACACTTTTAGTTTTGTTATTCGATTTTATTAAGTAAATATAAAGAAACTGTGCATATGCAATTAATATGGGGAAAATAATTTATTTTAGAGCACACACGAATTATCGTTAATAGCTGCCGGTTCAACAATAGACATGGTTGATAGGATAGTGAAAGGGGAAATACAAAACGGCGTAGCGTTCGTCCGGCCTCCTGGACACCACGCGATGAGGGCGGAGCCCTGTGGATACTGCTTTTACAACAATGTAGCGTTGGCCGCTAAACATGCTATTGATAAATGTGGATTGCAAAGGTAAGGATTCGTTTTGGACTTAATCTTTGATATTAATTATATACCATTTTCATTTCCTCGTGCGGCGATTTAAGTTCGGCGAAGATTCTGGAACGTAGAGTCTAATCTCTAAGGTTCCCTCTGCCTATCCTATATATACAGGATAAAGCGTGAATCTAAAAAAATATGTTAATTTCTTTGCTCTGATAGACAGTGTGAAGTTAGTCTTTATTTGGCGGTGCGTGGGACGTAGTTGTAGTCGCAGTGTATTAACACTAGGTTCCCTGATAGCGAGAAAAAGCGTGAAGTTGTATATGATGTACATACCTAATTATGATAGAGTTTTTAATTAGGATTTATACATTTTTGATTTAGAGTGGTGGAGTTAAGAAATACTTTAAGTGAATTAACAGAGTGCTATTTCTATCAAGTCCATTTTCTGCTACGTAAATTTTATTTAGAATAATTGAGACTAACCAATGTAATATTTTTTTATGTACAGAATATTGATAGTGGACTGGGATGTACATCACGGGCAAGCAACGCAACAAATGTTTTACGACGATCCTAGGTAACTTTATAGTCTTTTGGTTTATATTTAATCAATAAATATCTATATTTAATTTGTATTAATAACTAATCACTAATTCGTATTTCTGTATAGCTCAGGGTAGAATTTACATATTTTAAGGCTCATTCTTTTTTGCCTTCGTTTTTTATAATATATACACAAGAAATATTTCCGATAATGTTTTAAACATTCAACATTACTAATCAAAGCTTAAAAGGCAGCAAACTTTTATAAAATACTTATTTTTTTTATAACTGATTTTTTAAATTTAAATTCACATGTTACTTTTTTGGGCGTTTACCTAAATATGTTGTTTGTGGAGCGCCGTCGGAGGTTATAGGTTCCTTCTGTGTACCCTGCTATGTGCGGGACACAGCGTGAAGCAAAACAAAAATATAAATATTTTGCTTTTTTTTATATATAGGGTGGTATATTTCTCAATACATCGCTACGAGCACGGCTCGTTTTGGCCCAATCTTCGTCAATCCGACTTCCACTATACTGGCCACGGCCGCGGCGAGGGCTACAACTTTAACATACCACTCAACAAGACGGGCATGACTGATAGTGACTATATGGCCATATGGTTGCAAGTATTGTTGCCCATGGCGATCGAGGTAAATTATATAATACGAATAACTTTTTATAGCCCGAGAACAACTCTCCGCTCTCTATACCAATACTCTCCGCTTCTCTTTGCGATCACAACACTGAAGTATAGTGCCTTAACACTAGGTTCCCCCTATTGTTTTATTTTTAAAGATTAGTCGTATATTCACAATTATAGAGTAAAAACAACAACTATAATTTTTGATGGACTTTTATGTGAAGATTAAATATTACATTACATAGATAAGACTTTTGTATTTGTTATTAGTATTTAGAAGTTTTTTCTTATGATAATGTGAATTTAGTTTCTTATGTAACTGAATTTATATTTATTATATATTATTTTTAGCAATAACACATATTTATTTATAACGGATATAAATTATATTATATTGTATAGAAAGCGCGGCGTTGAGCTCTGCCACTCAACGAGCAAGGTCTTAACGTGGGATCTTAACGCTAGGTTCACACCTGTCCTATGCTTTATGCGGGAATAAAATAAAAAAAAAAGTAATTTCCCACAATTTTCCTGCAGTTCCAACCGGAGCTGATCCTAATATCAGCGGGATACGACGCCGCCATCGGCTGTCCAGAGGTACTACAAGTTTTTTATTATCTATTTTATTTATATAATATTATATATATTTCAGTATTCACCACAACTGGTTATAGTGTCTGCGGGCTTTGACTCGGCACTCGGTGACGAGAAAGTGAGTTACGACCGGGTTTTCGGTATTGTTAGGATTTTTTTTGTTGTACTGTTTTTGTGCTTTTGGGGTATTTTTTTATGGGACGCTATGGCTTTTTTTGCCTTTTCTATAAATATACAATATGGTAAACGTTTTGGTTTTAAATTTAATCGCAATTGTAAAATTGATTTTTTTATCATATTTCACAACCTAATTCGCTAATGTTATATGTTCATGACGTACAACCATAGTTTTTAGTTTAAAACTAAGCAAAACAATTAATCTACAAATAAAGTACGTGAATAAGATACGTGTTATGTATAAAATTAAATCCTTAAAGTAAATTCAAATAAATATAAATCAAATATAAGCATAAAATATAATTTGTAACATTCTTTTAAATATTTACTTTATTATAATATTCAAGATAATTTCATTCTTAAATACGTAATTTTCTTATCTTTGCTCTACTTATGGTTCAAATAACGTAGTGTAATAAAGCAAAGCAAAGCAATAAAGATATAATGTAGTGTGGTGTTCGTTTTATATATATTATATTTGTATTGTTCCTCACTATATAATATTTATATTCCTAATTAAAGTTTTTGTCAGTCCCTGTTACTTTATTTGTCTGGATAAATCTAAGAGAGTTGTGCTGGTTTCGATAGTTTTACATGTTTCTTGACAATATAAGAATATTTTAATATTAACAATTTTCATTATAAAATGTACACTGGTGGACTGTATTCAACTGGTTGTTACTATGTAACGATTTGTTGGTATTATATACAATATATGTACATATCCAGAGTAACATGTACTTTTTAACTTCCTTGCTATAGCATAGTTATTTCCCAAACCCCCAGGGTGAGATGTGCGTGACCCCGGCGTGCTACGCGACGCTCACGCACCTGCTGGGCGCGTGCGCGCGCGTGTGCGCGGTGCTGGAGGGCGGCTACTGCGTGCCGGCGCTGGCGGAGGCGGCGGCGCACTCGCTGCGCGCGCTGCTGCACCCGCCGCCCGCGCTGCCGCTGCACGAGCCCTGCCACGTGTGAGTGTCATGTGTCACGACGAGGATTATAATATAAGGGGCCGTTCAAGTATTACGTAAGCACTGTAGGGGGCGGGGGGGGGTCTTGGGTTTGCTTATTTTTGACGTTTTCAATGAAATATTTTTAAGAAGATTGCTTATTTTTGATGACATAGGGGGGGGGGGGGGTGGGGTCAATAATTGTAAAAAAACTGCTTTCGTAATACTTATCGGCCCTTAACTAAAAAATATTAGATTTTTTATAACAATAAAAAAAACCATATAAAATTGTGCCTCTTTAGGAATCAGTCCAACCATTCAAAAAAATACTTTTTTGTAGTGCTTATAAGAACTAATTAATTTAAATCATCCGAAATTCTATTACAGAATACGTGAAACTATCCTCAACTGTATATACGCGCACAAAAAACACTGGCAATGCTACAACTATCAACCTACGTACAGTATAGATGTACCAGAAAACAAAGATATACAGATACATAAAGTGGAGGTAAAATGGGAGGGGGATGAAACCAGACCGGATAGCTTTGCGACTAGAAACTGCTATCCTGTACAGGATAACGATACAAAACGAATGATTGCGGAGAAATTGGATTATTTAAAATCAGGTATTATATGCGACCGCCTGTATGTGTGGCTGTGTAATGATGGGTTCAATTTCCAATCAGGAAAAAGAATTATTTTCAATTTCTCACTTTAATAATTATTTTTCTTTCAAAAATAAATTTTTAATTCGAATGCGTAGTTTCGAACAATAGCGAATCCAACCAAATAAATTCAGCTTTGTTATATTAGTATAAGATGAATAGAATAATCAAAATATTTTTTGTTACAGTTACTGATCTATCAACAGCCAAATATCCAGTATGTTTTGTATACGATCTCGCAATGCTGAAACATAAAAATATATGCGAACCGTGAGTTTCATTTTATCGCAGAGTTTTATAAATTTGCTATTAAGGAATCCAAATTATCTATTCACTTTTATAAACATTTTTTTGAAAGTAATTTATGGATTGAATCTAATTTATATAATATATTTTAATACATAACGGAGTATCTTAACACTAGGTTCCCTCTGCCTACAGTGCTGTGGGCGGGATACAGCGTGAAGCTAATTTAATTTAATTTTTTTTTATTTATATATATATATATATATATATATATATATATATATATATATATATATATATATATATAGGGAGGGAACCTAGTGTTAAGACACTCCGTTCCCCACTCTCTGGAGGTATTGCGTGTTGAGTGGCAGAACTCAACGCCGCGCTTAACCTCGATACCAGAGCGAAGAAAATGGAAATATAAATTTAAGTAAATATTTCATCTCCTCGAGTGGGGATCGAACCCACAACCAGTCGGTTTTGCAGTCACACCTCGTGCCGCTGCGCCACGACCGGCCTCTATATATATATATATATATATATATATATATATATATATATATATATATATATATATATAAAAAATTTTATTCAAAATTGTATTTCTAAGAATTAATGATATGCATTGGTAAATATAAATAATATCTTTTCATTTTACAATTAAAATTTGTAACAACATTTTAGAAGGACTTTTTCAACAAGTAAAAATCTTTACAAAATAGCAATTAAATATGATTTTTGAGTTTTATTATTATAACACCAAAGATTTTTGATTAAATACCACTTACATTAAAAAATATCACAGTCTATACTAACGTCTGCTGTCAAATATTTCATTGATTAGGCCGATCGGTCGTGGCACAACGGCCACACGTCTGACTATAAAAGTGAGAATAAATTATTTTCATTTTAGAAGACAAAGCGCGGTGTTGAGTTGTCACTGACACGCTGTTTTATGCGGGATGCAGGAGGACGCTTAAATAATCTAAATAATTAGTAATTATTAGATATCTTCTCCTACAGAGGTCACCCGGAGTGTCCTGAACGAATAATGCGAATCTATGAAATGTTCCGAGATTTTGGACTATTAGAAAGAATGCACCAAATAGAAGCTAGAGTTGTTACAGATCAGGAAATATTGGCTGTGCATACACACAAACATTTAGAGAGGTATATATTAAATGTATTATGGGCTGCAGTTAAGATTTAAATATTTTTAACATTTTTAAGTATTATTTCTTATTTAAAAGAGATTAATACTTTTTTTAGAAATCATATAAAAATTTAAACGTAGCGGGATTTAAACTGGCGCCGCTTAGTGCTAGGCGTGGGTTCAACTCTCTACATTCACCTTTTTATTACAAAATAGATTTTTCTTTAAAGAGGGGTAACAATGAAGTTACTTATTTCCCTATTTTAAATACAAAAGTATTGAAAAATTTAACAAAAAGCACAATTTATGTAGTTTTTTCTATATTTAATACTTATCCTTTCACAGTTATTCATTAGTAATTACAAGAATTTACTACAAAAAGTTGACACAATATAATATATCTTTAAATATTTTTTCACGTTACAGGCTAAAAGAATTATCTAGTACGAAGCTAAGAAATCTGCACAGTCAAAAAGACGCATTCGACTCTGTTTACTTCCACCCCGATTCCTTAGAAAGTGCTTCTGTTGCAGCGGGTTGTGTGTTGCAGGTAGTTTTATTTTAACTAATATACTTATAACGTCCGATTGTAAACGCGATGGTCGTCGGTTCGATTCCCACTAAGCGAACCTTTCCACTCTATCCTGTATATAATAGAATAGGCAGAGATAACTTAATGCTTAGACACCTTGTTCCCCACCTACCACTCAATTTTTGATATAGCGCTAAGAGTGGCGAAACTGACGCCGTTTTATGCCTAGCAGAGAGAATCGAAGCCACAACCGTTGCCTTTTTGGACAGCCTCTACTAATCTATTAATTTATACATATTTCAGATGATAGATGCAATAAAATCAAAAACAGCCGGTTCGGGAGTCTGCATAATCCGTCCTCCGGGTCATCATGCGGACGAAGAGACACCGAGTGGATTTTGTCTGATCAATAATGTGGCGGTGGCGGCTAAGTATGCGATACAAAATGGTATCAAACGTGTATTGATTGTTGACTGGGACGTCCATCATGGGAACGGGACGCAGAGGATTTGTTATGATGATGATCAGGTAATAGTGTCAGTTAAATATACACGCCGGTGTGTCGTGGCCTTGAATTTAGACTATCAGAACTTAAGAATTGTACACTCACTAAAAAAACCTAAAATTAAATCTGCATAGTCTTCTACAGCTAACTTCAGTGACCATGACTCGATCGTACTGTAGATGGTAATAACTGAAATATTCGAGTATCTGACTTAAACTGACTTACAGTAACCGTAACCGAAGTCGATCTAAAAGTTTTGGATATGTCTAATTGAGACTTGTTTTGACAGGTTTTTATCGGCCTGGCTGAGTCAATATGCTAGTGCTTAGTGCAAAGTAGCAAGCAGCAAATAAAAAAATTGTTGTTACTAGATAAATATAGATAACAATTATCACAAAACAAACTTTTCAAAACTAATAGCCGTGACCGTGTTTTTGTTTATTTCGCGACGCGTACTTAAATTCCGCTAAATTATTTTTTTTATGTTTAATTTTATATCCATAACCTATATATTATTATGCTATATGTAAAATGATAAGAATAATCCAAAAATTATACTAAATAGTAAATACTATAAATCCTGATTTAACGAAAGAAACTATATTTAAAAAACATGATAAAATAAAATAAAAAATAGGACATATTACTTCAAAAAAATTTTTTTTGTATATATGTTCATTTCTAAATTAAAAATATTATTATTATTTTATATATTACAGATTCTTTACATATCTATTCACCGATACGACAACGGTAAATTCTTCCCAAATTCAAAGGATGCAGACTTCCCGTCCGTTGGAAAGGGCCGCGGCGAAGGATTCAATGTCAATATTCCCTGGAATGAGGTATTTAAAAAAAAAACAGATTCATGCTTCAAAGAAACCTAATGTTAAATTAAGACACTTCGTTCCCCACGCACTGTCCAATTTTCTAGAAATCTCGTGTTCAGAGGCGAAACTCAACACGATCTTTGTCCATCAAAGAAGGAAAAAAATAATTTAAATAGAATTATTTCCCTGAATGGGGATCAAACTCACAATCCACAACCATCGTATTTAAAGTTGAATAATGTCCCACTTGACCATTCTTATCAGTGAAAGAAGTGAAGAATGAGATAAACATCTCAATCTTTTTTTTATATTTACAGTGTACCCCAGATATAGCAAGGTAGACAGAGGGAACCTGAGTGTTAAGACACTCCGTTCCTATTAAGACACTTTTTGCGCTTCGTGTACAATATTATTTCTCGTTATTCAATTCTCTTTGCTCATTGCGCTGAACAACTTTTAGGCATCTATTTCTCTATGTTTTTTTAATTTAGCTAACCTATAATGATTCTACATAACAGTGTTCCAGTCTTTTAGATCAATTATATCCTCATACCTTCCAAAACCTAAGAGCAAAACGATAAATAAAAAACAATCTGTCCAGTAGCTTTGAAGATGATGTTTAATAAACTTTCAGTTTTTACTGTCATATTATATTATAGATAATCTATATGATTTTCAGAAAGGAATGGGCGACACGGAATATTTAGCTGTCATGACGCAAGTAGTGCTGCCCATAGCATATGAATACAATCCGGAACTAGTGTTGATCTCAGCCGGTTTCGACGCATGTGTCGGAGATCCGCTTGGACGTATGATTAATTTTTTAAATTATTTATTTTTAAAAAAGTCAACTTCACGCTGTATCCCGCAGATTGAACTTAGTGTTAGGCCATTCCGCCGAATTCTGATGGCATTGCGTGTTGAGTGGTGGACATCAACGCCACGCTTTATTTAATTCACTCTTATTATATATTTAAACGCGACGGTTGTGAGTTCCATTTTCACTTGCGTAAATGAAATATTTTTATTTTCTCGCTCGATAAAAAGAGAAAGCTCTATTTCAACTTCCGCCACTCAACAAGCAATATCCTGAAAATTGACGAAAAATGTTGAATATTGTATTTTACCTAGTGTTAGCTACCCGCCGTCAAACCAAAAAACGAAATATGCGGGATGCAGCGTGAAGCTAATTTATTGTATTTTATAATGTAGTTTTTTATTTTATTTTCTAGAATGCAACGTAACGCCCGAATGTTATGGTGTTATGACAAATCTACTCAAAGGATTGGCTGCTGGCAGGGTAATTTTATGTCTTGAAGGAGGCTACAATACAAGAAGCATATCATACGCCATGACAATGTGCACTAAAGCTTTACTAGGCGATCCTATTCATCGACATTACGAGCCAAAACCTATTTGTCGACCATCCGCCATTGAAACAATAAATAATGTTATCAAAACACACAAAAAGTATTGGAAAAGTCTCAAATTCCAAATTGCTTTGCCCATAGAGAATGTTTTGGATCGCCCCGCGCCGTCTAGAGGGTTAAACTTAACGAGTGATGTCAATAATTCGATAGAAACTAAAATGGCGTGTTTAAACATTAGTAATACACAGAAATGCTTAGATGGAATCCATTGCGGCACTGATGATGAAGATGATAAGCCCGGTCCTTCTAAAAACAATAAAAGTAATAGTGCTGGGAGTAGTGGCGTGAAAAATGAAAGTGCTAGTGATCCAAAAAACTCGACTACCTTAGTCGATTATTTATCGGAAAATATGCAAGCGTTGGTCGATGGTGAAATGTTTGCGGTAGTGCCATTGCAATGGTGTCCTCACTTGGAATCTTTGTATGCTATTCCCGAAAATGTGAATTTTGAGCAGGGAGCGAAGTGTGTTGATTGTGACCATGTTGAAGAGAACTGGGTTTGCCTCCATTGTTATATAGTAAGTATTTATTTAGTCTGGTTCTCTGTTATTTATATATTTTTTATGTACTACTATACTATACATATATTATTACGATGTGTCGGCGTCTACGGCCGTAAGTTCTGTCCCTTCTCGGAAGTATCAATTATTCTTCATTTCCTGCTTTGGTAAAAAGTTAAAAGTTGAATTCCACCATTTAACGCATAATGTTTCCAATTCAGATGAAACTTGGAGCACAGAATGGACACTGGTTTCTTTGTCTACCCTGCTATACTATGTTGAATTATGCTTAAAGATAAAAAAAAATACGCGCTATTCTAGAGGCCAAACTTCAAATTAAACTTAACTTAACTTAGCTTCACGCTTTATCCCTTGCGGGGTAGTCAGAGAGAACGGAGCGCCAAACGCTACGGTAACTTCAAATTAAAATCTGCCAAATTTAATTAAACTCATAGACATTTATATTTTTTAAATTAAACAATCGAAAAAAATATACTAAATCTAAACAATTCCATTCCAGGTTTAATTTTAACAAATTCAAAATTCATTTTTTTACTAAATAAACCTAATCTCACTTCAGACAGCCTGCGGCCGACACATCAACGGTCACATGCAACACCACTACCGCGCCACCGACCACGCGCTCGCCCTCTCCCTCCGCGACCTGTCCGTGTGGTGCAGCGCATGCGACGCCTACGTCGACCACCGCCTGCTGTACGACGCCAAGAACAATGCGCACAGGTGCAAGTTCGGAGAGGACATGCCTTGGTGTTACACTGACGGGCATGTGCAAGTGCATATGCAGTAGTCAAATGCCTATATGCAGTATTTAGGTGTGCATGTGCAGTAGTCGCGCATATGCAGTAGTTTCAGAGATGTCAGTTAACGGCTAACACTCATTACTCTACCTCTTTAACCCCATTACTGACCGTATTGTACCCGATATAATATATCGATATAGCTTGGCTTTGGCAAAATCGCAGGTAAAAGCTAGCTAATACATAGCACCAAAAACGTACATTTAAAACTATGTGCATTTAAACTAGTTGTGTATAGTCTGCAAGGTCTCAGCCGAACTTTGCATTTGTGTGAGTGTTCATATTTATAGTGTAGGTGTAACGTCACTTGGTTGGCCTAAACTGGCTTATACAGATTTTTGACAACCGGCCTAAACCTCTTATACTGTTAGCAGTATTTTTATAATCGATTTTTTAAAAGTGAAATATAAAATTGGTACTATCACTGTACAAGAATAAAAAATGTATGTTACTAAACGGTAAAAAAAGACTATTAAAAAATCGTGGACACAAAAAAATTGTTCTTGACAATATTAACACAAACAACGCATCAGACTCGCATACAGCAGAGTATGCAGAGGCAACGTAATGACACTTTGTTCCCGCGTAAAGTGCTCCGCCGAATTTTCAAGCCATTGCGTATTGAGTGGCGGAGATCAACGCCGCGCTTTAGACGAGAGATGGTCATCCAAATTATGTGGATGCAATATCTGGCGCAGAAGAATTAATATAATTTTTTATTGATTTCTTATAACAATATTTATTTTAAAAAAACCTGATCCTACTTTTATAATTACTTATACAAATGCAAAGCTCAGCTTATGCCACAAACTGAATATGTGTATATACAAATTATTATTTTTTTTAATATTTTTATTTTTTGTAGGTTATACATATAACCTACAATTTGTAATTTTTCCTTTATTTTATTTATTTTACTTCTTGTAAATGAACATTATGTAAAAATATATTTGTTAAATAATTATGTAAATGTTTTAAGCCAAATCTTTATACTTTATTTACGATATTTTTCTGCAAAATGGACGAAGATCGTTTTCATTAATATTTACCTAAAAACGTATTTGTAATGGAATATTGTGCATATCTATATAATGTTATTATAATAAAATTAGACGCACATACAGATGACATATATACGTATTTTATTGTATATTCTGTTAAAAAACTTTTGTAGTCCAGACATTTTATAATGTTAAAATAAAAAAAAAATTCAAGCAGCGTGTTTGAAAATGAAAAAAAAAGCATCTATTTCAGTGTTTGGTTATTCATTTACTGATCTTTAAAAAATATTTCACTGACTATTACTAGAACTAATTAATTTACAATAATTTAACATGTTTTATATTTATATTGTGAACATTGTAATTAATTTAATAATCTGACTGTATATGGACTTATGAAGCTAAGCTGCAAAAAATAAAACTGAAAAATATATAATATAATACAATATATATAATATTATATATTTTTCTGTTGTAAATAGATAATAGCTAAAGACAAATTTATATTAGTATAACTGATCATTTTATAGTACGTAGCATAATAAATTGTAATTTAATCAATAAAATAATATTTTTTTAATGTCATTGTATTCCTTTTCATTGATTGATGTTAATATTGTATACTAAAATGTGAATATAACAAAAGTAATATGGCTATGTTTGTGCCAAATCAGTATTGCTCATTAATTGGATAAATAAAATCATATCATATTTATTAACAATTTATGGTGGTTTTTTTATACTTCCTAATGAATAATTCCTGCATAATGATACAGTAAGTAAAACTGAGAAGAGAAGAAAAATAAAATTATTGACACTAGAGTGTTAGAGACAATAATTTAATTTTGTATCAATTTGAATTTTTTTGTTTGTTACCTCAAAACTTTTGACTGGGTTATTTTAAAGCCGTGTTGTTCCCGTGTGGTCCCATTTTAATTTGGTCCACTTCTGACTATGTTATCCATGAGAAAATCACATAAGTAAAATTTGCATTAAGTATGTGCGCGACAAACGGACGAATAACTCAATACAACGCCAACGATTTCAACAATTCTTTTTTTTATTGGTAAAGATACACTTCAAAAGTAATTTGATGAGAGTTTGGTTAGGTTCTAATTTAGAGATCCGGTGGAAATTGTTTTCATTTTGTTAAAAATTGTAATTATTTATTTCTGTTTTATTTAATGATTTTTTGGCCTGCCCAAAGGAATATTCTCCGAGGTAAATATTGACGTTACAAATATACTCTGAGGGTTAGGTTTTGATCATATCTTTCCCTTTTAATTTACTACGTGACATAGCTGAAGAGATTATTATTCTATAGAGAACTAATCACACATACAATGTTCTATGTTCGTGCTCAACTGGCACGCTCGAAACGCCATATACTAAGAACTGAAATTAATTAAATTTATACATCATAATATTTGAAATAAGAGTAATCATTTGAAAAGGCAAATAAAGTCGCAATATTTTTATTATCATAAATATGTCGAAAAATTTGCCGAAAAGTAGAGGAATGGAGTGTCTTAACACTAGGTTTCCTCTGTCTCCTTCCCTCTGCTGCTATACACAGGATACAGCGTGAAGCTGATTTTGACTTTTTTATAAATATGTGAAAAACAGATTTCTTTAATTATTAATGTTTTAGTTTAACATTACTAGTCATTAAATTCTTTAAAATTGCTAATAACAAGTTGAATATTCTTAAATGATAATTATTATTTTCTCTACCGACACAAGAGTAAGAAAATAGTTACGTTATTGTTTTATTAAAGTAGATTTTTTTGATATTAACTTGTTATATGCATCTATGTTTCAAATTTCAAGCTTCAATCCAAGAAAAATATACTCTATTGAATGCTTGAACATTTATAGAAATGCTTCAATCTTATAGTTCTTTGATTATGGCGTTCCGAGCGATGCAGTTGAGCACATATCACTTCGCCAATGTCCTTATAATTTTGTGATCTTCTTGTGTTCTAGGGACTGTCAATGTCAAAGTGACAGATATAAGGAAGGACTAACTAAGAGCAATGTTATTTCCGTGTCGCATAATTTTCTTTTATCTTAATTTCTTAAATAAGTCTTCTTAAACAGTGCCACTATTGTTAATACTAGTTTTTAAATCTGTTATATATTATTATCTTATAACCTACAAAGCTTGGAGGTGGGTGCAATAGTATTGCGAACTTCAATGGTACATTGTAAACAAAGTCGGCTTCTCACTTTATTAGTTAATAAAATGTATCATAATAAATACAAAGGCTTTTCATGATAAAAGAAGCAGTTTATGCAGCATATATTAACAGAATACCTTAAAGCGAACCAACAACTGTGTGTGTATCCTAATATCGGTTTATTTGCGTAAAGAAAAGAAACTTAAAAATAAAACATCATTGTCACATAGAACCTTTTAATATCTGAAAGAAATAAATTTAATAATATTTGTTTTTAAGCATTAAAATGAAGTTACTTAAGCCTTTTTGGCTGGCTAGAAGGAGGAATGTTAGCACTTGGTCACCCCTTGCCACAGCATTTAACACAAGACCTACATCAAGACCTATTTTTGATTCCCTAAGAGAAAGAACTGTAAGTATTATGTTAGTTTAACATTTTGTGAGATGGTTACATATTACTTAAATTTTGATAGATTTTTTTGATGAGTCCTGGTAAACAAACCTTTTCTTTTATTTGTTCTTTAAAAGCATTTTTATAAACTTTACTATTTACTATATAATATATTTCATTTTTTAAATTTCAGGGTCTATTTAAAAAAGCAGAGCTCACAAGCTTTGAAGGCTTTTACACACTTAGAGACCAGGCTATAGCAGCTACTGATAGACTTATAGAAGAAGCCACTTCTAATCCTACAAGGCCTATGGTCGATATATTTGATGAATTGTCTGACACACTATGTCAAGTGGCAGATTTGGCAGAGTTTGTTCGTATTGCTCATCCACAGCCACATTTTGCTAATGCAGCAGAAGAGGCTTGCATTAGTGTTAGTGGAGTAGTAGAAAAGTATGTTGAAATATATATAGATTAATTAATTGCTAAAATTTACTAAATGTTTAAAAAAAATGTCCTAATCTCCCAACTTTCTGAAATCATAATCATTTTAAAATTTGAATGTACATGTGCCTTTTGAAAACTATCTAAGCAATCTGGTCAATTGAGCCATATATCCTTATCAAGCTACATCATAGTGATTATACACCTCTTACAACCATTTTTTTTGTTGATATCTCTGTAAGGAGATATTTACAAATTTTGGCAACCTAAAGGATGTTCTTCAAATTATTATTAATAATGCTATTTAATAAATAGTTAAACATTTTAAACTTGAATGCTATATAAAAAAAAAAAAAATTGTACTTTTAAACATTGAGTGTAAACAATACTTTAAAAATTGGTTAAAATACCAGAATATAAAATTATAGAAGTAGTATTATTATCTTATACTTATACATTTAAATTATATCTAAAACCATAGAGGATGTAATTTGTATTTTAAAAAGTTACTGTGATTGTCATTTGCCTTAGCTTTTTCTAGATTATTAGTTGCATATCTCAATATTTTACGTCTGTTAATTGCTAAGAAATTATTACTTAATAACTGTATCTTCTTCAATATCCTAATCTCCTGTATAAAAAAAACTTTTTTTTTATAAATTCATTCATATAATTATTTTCAGGTTAAACACTGATAAAAGGTTATATGAAGCTTTACGTAATTCCGTTGTACAAGGAACTTGTGGAGACAAACATTTGGCAGAACTATTTTTGTTTGATTTTGAACAAAGTGGTATTCATCTACCTGATGGTCCTAGACAAGAAGTGGTTGCGTTAAACGATCTGATTTTACAAACGGGACAGCAGTTTATGGCTGGTGCTGCAAAACCAAGGAGAGTACCACGGTCTGCTGTGCCACAGAATGTTAGACAGTTGTAAGTTAATATTATCAGAGTTTTAGAATGGTTAAGAATTATAAATGTTAAAAAATAAAAGTACAATAAAATTATGGTTAAAATATTCTATGAAAGTTCTTATGCTTTCTTTTACTAGCAACCCTCATGTAGGTTCGCCTACCTAACATTATTGTTACTTTATAGCCAAATTATATAATTTGTTAACATTAATTGTAGCCTTTATATTATTCTGTTGTACAAGCCTGTACTGTAAAGTTTTACCTAAATCCATTTAGTAATTTTTGCATGGAAGTGGAACAAACATCCATTTTCATATTTATAATATTAGTAGGAAATAATTGATAACTATTATTTATTTTTAAAATTAAATAAATAAAGAAAGAAAAATGCCCAAAATACTAGTATAGTATGGTCTGTATGTAATGTAAGTATGGTCTGTACTGAATGTCTCTAGGACTACTTTAAATTAATAATATTTTAATAATTAATAATTATTAATAATAATAATATTGTATATGTGATGAGTCCAATAGTTAGTAATATAGAGTGAAGAAAGTTGTAGGTTATGCTGTAATATTTATCAACAAACACATCCCATATGACCAACAATATACTAAGGTCTATGATTGGTCATTTGTGATGAATTTGATTGGTCTTAGACCAATTTAAATGCAATTTTGTGTTTATATTTCAATGAGTTACTGGTGGTTTGAAAATATAAATGAACCATCTGTCTATTATGGAACAAATAAAAAACATATTCTATGTATCCTAACAGCATATGTGAACCAGTTTCAGCAGTGAAGGCGATTCTATAGTGGTGAGCGGCGTGTACGCGGAGTGCGGAGAGGCGAGCGCCCGCGAGGCCGCCTACCGGCTGTACCTGGCGCCGGACATGCAGCAGGAACGTCTGCTCACTACCGCGCTCGACGCGCGACTGAGGCTCGCGCGGCTGTGCGGGTTCCCCTCGTACGCGGACAGGTACCTTAGCTTTTATTGTATATCGTTCTATAAAACTGGACAAACGCGACTTGGACTTGCCCAGCGAAGATTCCGAACAAAAATTGGAGGTCTCGAGCTTTTTCTGAAGTTCAATCTAAGCTTAGCCAGAGCCCTTTCATCTGATACCTTACTTGAACAAGTGGCTTTAATACCAAACTTTGCCTCCCTTATAAGGTTATTATTTTTTAGGTTTTAACCACAAATGTATAGTTTTTAGATTTTTTCCTAAACTAGTAGATGCTAGCTGCCAAATTTCATAATTCTAAGTCATCTGAAAGTACCCTATTAATTTTCATTCCCTTTTATATTGTTAAAATATTCGTTATTTGCGATATAAACGGTCTTCTTTTCGTATCTTTTTTTATGTAACGGTAGAAATACGTATTATTTCAGGAAATCATGGGGCTATAGATCTGAGTATATGCTTTGAATTTCAAATCGATATCTCCAAGCGTTCCTGAAATGAACGTTCTTGACAGACAGACAAACAGACAACAAAATGATCTTATAAGGGTTCCTTTTTCCTTAAAAGGTCCGATTAAGGAAAGAACCATTACTATTCAGATATTGATTCCTGAGCTGCTGTCAAGGTCGCTGGTCGCCTAATCTGGGCCTCCCTTAGGTAACCAAGGGTCTCACGCGGCTGAGCTGACCGCCCGGTAGCACTAGCTCAACCACTTCCCTTTCTCCCCTACCCCAGTTTCAGTAATGAGACCCAACAAAAGCCAGTTTTTCTGTAATAATGCGTAATTTTGTTTATTGATCGTAAATAACGTAAGAACAATTGTATAATAATTGAACATATTAATATCAGGGCAATCACAGCAAGCACAATGGAGACGGCGGCCAATGTGCGCCAGTTCTTAGATATCTTGTCGGACAACCTGCACGATCGAGCCAACATCGACTTTGAAGCCATGACTGATATGAAGAAAAAGGAAAACACTTATCAGGTAAAGTCTATTATAATATGTTATTGAAATGCAAAAGAATACAATACAAAATAATACTTCTTTGGAATTCAAAGTTCTAAATTATTTAGTATATATTCAGTTACATTAATTCTAAAATAAAGTCCGCGAGACCCTATATCTACCTCTAATAAATAATTCATAATAAGACATTTTGTGACAAAATTAATTGAAAATTGCAAGGCTTACGTTTTGTATTTGACAGGTTTTGAAAGGTATTTAAACTTACGAGCGATAGTTATTCAATCATCAAGGAAATTTTATGAATATAAGCTTTGGCATGGTATTATAGCATGTAAATTGGACGTATACTTTTTGAGAAAAATGTAAAATTAAAATAACTCAACGCTCTGTTTATGGCCGCAAGCATAGGCTCGAATCCCGTGAGCGGCGCCCTTGCCGCCGATTTCGTCCTTACAAACAGCAGCGTAGTGCTTTCATTTTCTCAAAATTACGAAAAATAAGTAAATGTATAAATTACATAATCTTATAGCAAATGCATTTCTTAATTTTGGTAACGAGACAAAAAAGCGCGGTCTTGAGTTCCACTACTCAACACACAATGCCTCTAGAATTCGGAGGAAAGTGGACAACGAAAGTGTCTTGATGGGAAAAAAGTGCGGTGATGACGCAGTATCTTTGATTTGAGCCGGAAATGGAGAACAGAGTGTCGTAACTCTAGAGTTTCTATCTATCCTGTTATGTGGGATAAAACTTAAAACAGAAAAAAAAGAAGTTAGAGAAATTAATATGATTTATCTTTTCAAAATTGTTTCCATCCTAAACAAGTATAGTTTTCTGTATTTAGATTTTTTTTGCCAAATTATAATTCTGAATATCGCAAGTAATCTAGCTAAAGAGTTTAATTTAAAATTAGTAAAAATCACGCAAGTCAAAGACCTTATTAGAATTACATTTCAATTTCAGAATGGCTTAATGTGCTGGGACACGCCATACTACACCCACAAAGCTAAAGTCCAGCTCTTAGACGGCGCATCGTCAGAATTCAGTCCATATTTCTCTCTGGGCGCATGCATGGAGGGACTCAACATGTTGTGTCAGGAATTATATGATATTACGCTAGAAAATGAAGATATGTTGCCAGGTACATTAAGATAAAGTATGGCGCCTTTTTAGCCTTTGTGTATGATATGGAAAATCTATCTATAATCTAATATTTAGACGCTTTGATATGGGTGAGGTGAACGTAAATAAAATTTCATTTAATAATAAAAAAAACTGTCGTGGCCCAGAGTCCATACCTGTGTAAGTGTGTGGCGCTGTAACGCGACGGTTGTGGGTTCGATATCCTTTTTCGATTCGAGGAAATGAAATATTTATATAAATTTATATTTTCATTGCTTCACTCTGGTATTGAGGCAAAGAGTGGCGTTTAGTTCAGCCACTTAACACACAATTCAGCGGAAAGTGGGGACGGAGTGTCTTAACTCTAGGATCCCTCTGCCTACCTTGCTGTGTGCGGGATACAGCGTGAACCTGATTTATTTTTATTTTAATAAAAAAGAGGTTCTCGTATAACAGGGTAGGCTGGGGAACCTAGTGTTGAGACACTCCGTACCTCACACATTGCCAAATTTTCGAAACATTGTGTGGTGAGTTGCACACATTGTTTACCAGAGCGAAAAAATAAAAAAATATCAAAATTTTTGTACAATAAACAAACATATAAATAACTTATAACATTTATTCCAGGCGAATCATGGTCACCCGATGTCTACAAATTACGCGTAGAACATTCACAAGAAGGCACATTAGGATACATATATTGCGATTTATATGCTCGCGCTGGCAAGCCCCATCAAGACTGTCATTTTACAGTACGCGGGGGCAAAGCCCTACCCGATGGGTACCAGAATCCTATAGTAGTGGTTATGTTGTCACTCTGTGGGGGCCATAGAGGGGGCCCAGCATTATTGGGGGCCTCGGCAGTTGATAATTTGTTTCATGAAATGGGTCATGCCCTACATTCAATGCTAGCAAGGCCCAAGCATCAACATGTGGCCGGTACTCGTTGCGCGACAGATCTGGCTGAACTGCCCTCTGTGCTTATGGAACATTTTGCTGGCTGTCCTGATGTATGTATATGTTTTGATGTCAATTTCACTAGTTTTTTGTTTATTGCTTGAATTTAATTGTTTTTTATATAGTTTTGGTAAAATTTTAGTGGAACAATAGATTGAAAATAAATTAAAAATGAAATTGTGTTCCTTTGTAGAAGCAATTAAGAACATATTAATAGATATAAAAATTTACAGAATAAAAGGCACATAGATAAAAACGTTATTTTTTTAAAATACTCATATATACAATCATGTAATAGACAATCAGTGTTACTATATAATAGTTTCTCCTCTTTTATGTTCTCTTTATGACATTAAAAGAAGTAGATTACTTCTTATAATAACTCAATCAAGGCAATTATTTTTTAATTTCTTTATCACAATTGCAGGTAGTTCGTCGTTTCGCGCGCCATTTTCAAACAGGAGCCGCCATGCCGGAGGACATGCTGCAAAGACTTTGTGCCTCGAAACATTTATTTGCAGCCAGTGAAATGCAGTTGCAGGTTATATTAAACATAGTTATATTATAGGTTGTCAATGACAGCTCGTGGTATATTTTGTTTTAAATATTTATTTTTACTAGAGAACCAATTGACCCGTATAATAATAAACGTTAGCGTTGCCATAGCAACGTGTATTCCACTTTATAAGCATAAATATTCTCAAATTTAGTCTGTGTAAGGTTTTATTTATTGATCTAATGTATTTTGTAAGGATTATTATTGAAAAATATTAGCGTTCTGCACTTCTGCTACATGTAAACTATAAGTGTGCCAAATTTCATACTACTACGTCTGTGCAATTTTCATAAAAAGGGGTCCAAATTTTTTGCTTTACGTATTAATATATAAATGTAGAAGTTTGTGTATTTGATATATGAATTATACAAAACTTATTTATTTATTGTAGGAGTGAATTCATATAAACATAGTAAAAATAGATCAGCGTTGAGTTTCGTCACTCAACACTCAATGTCTCCAGAACTCGTTGGAAAGTAGGGAACGGAGTGTTTTGACACTAGGTAAGCTCTGCCCTGTTGTGTTCGAGATAAAGCGTGAAGCTGGTTTAGTTATCATTTTATAATGAAAAATACTTTTAAAAAACTTTTTTTTAGTATTATTTTAGTTCTATTATTTTTTTAGTACTATTGTTATGTAATTAATTTTTAGGTGTTTTACTCTGCGCTCGATCAGCAGTACCACGGCGCAGCATTGTGCTCCGACACCACGGAGCTGCTACGACACGCACAAAAACAGTACTACGGATTGCCCTACGTCGAGAATACCGTAAATATTGACATTATTTATAAAAAAATCACTAATAAATAGATAATCAGGTAGAACTTTAAAATAAAAATATTATTTGCTCATCGCCGCGTTTTTTTCTTATCAAATTTAAATATGAATGTCTTGAGTAATATTTAACTCCACAACGGTGCCAGGCGTGGCAGCACCGCTTCAGCCACCTGGTGGGCTACGGGGCCAAGTACTACGCGTACCTGATCTCGCGCGCGCTGGCGTGGAGCGCGTGGCGCGCGCACTTCGCGGCGGGCCCGCTGCGCCGCGCCGCCGGACACGCCACGCGCCACGCGCTGCTCAAGCACGGCGGCTCCAGGCCTCCGCAGGTACCGTCTTACACATTTTTATTTTCAGAGAAACTACTCATTTTAAACTTTTTTTAATAACTATTATTATCATCACTATTGTTTTTTGTTGCTTCTTTTTTTACTATTTTATGTGCTATTATTATTATTTGTTGTTATTTCTGAAGGTTGAACTATTATTATAGACTATTCATTCATGATTCTTTAATATTTTTTTGTAATTTTGATTTGAAAAGCATTTTTCAATTTTAGTTCATAGATTATTATATTTTTTTATTTTTAATTTCATCTGATTTTTGTGAGACTTGAAATTTAAAAGGTTCGTGTTTCGAGGTTTGGAAAATTAGTACCCGACATTTACTACTTATTTAATATTTTTGTTGGTTCTGTTGGTCGACATACATAATATATATTAATAAAACTATATATTCCCAGGTCCTATTACGAGACTACTTAGACACCGAGATCACTCCGCATACGCTAGCAATGGCGCTGACCGACGAGCTAGACTACCACAAGGAACAATTAGATACTGTCTTTAAAATGGCTAATAAATAGATTTTGTATTTATTTTATATGTTATCGATTATCTGTGTTGCGGTATTCCGGCAGTATCTCGGCAATGGCTATTATATATGTAGCGTTTACCCAGGCAATTAATAACATTCTTAGGGATTGTATAAAGTAACTGCTTTTCCATTATGCAGATTTGAGTCCATATTCGTATATTCGAGCTACAAATTTAGCGGTTGCCAAATGCAAATTAGGTTAGAAATTTTAATTTTAAAGATAACTAACCTAAGCTGCACTTAAAATCTGCTAAATCCGTAGCTGCGTCAAGTCAATCAAGTAAAAATCTGCATGAAATGCAAACGAATAAAGACATCGCAACAAGCTTATTGCCTGCGTGCCTTTGTCTTATGCATTCATGAACGGCTGCGATTCGATATTTTATACAGTACCTAGGCAAAGTATTAAATAAATAATATTTCATACATTAGCTTCACGTTTTTTGTATTCTTGCCGAGATATTATAAAGAATACCGATTACTGGTAACATATATGTTTAATTTAATTACTTAGACTTTTTTTATTACTTTTGTTTTGATTACGTAAACGATTTTTGTGTGTGATAATCGTAAAAATGTTAACATGTAGATTCACTGTAAATAGATACTTTTATGCACCAAATCAACAATTTTATACATAAAATACATAGATTTTTTTTAAATCAAATTATTTTTTTGTTACTGTTCACTTAATGCTTTTACACTTCAATTTCGTTATTTTTCAAAAAATAGTTTTCGAGACTCGCTTAATGTCGCTCACGTGTTTGTTCCAGTCTTAAAAAGATATAATTAATAAATTCGAAGTGAGAAATAAAAAAATTGATTTGTGAAATGATGAAATTATGCGTAAAAGTATGGATTTGGTGTGAAAAAGTTATATAATATTTATAAAAGTTTTTTCATTCTGGTTACATACTAAACATAGCGATGTAATCTAAAATTAGCTCAAGTCAAATTTTTGTAAAGGAAAAATCATCTTCAAGCATTTTCCCGCAGGGTAACCAGGGTGGACCTAGTGTTAAAGACATTCCGTTCCCCATTCGTCTGCTCAATTTTTAAGCTGAATTGCGTGAGTGAGTTGAGTAGTTGAAACACTGCTCTTTGGTTTTGTCACATAATTCATTATATTCGTTATGGATGGTGGGCCATTGATGATCGAACTCAGCTATCGCGTTTCCAAATATTTTTTCTTATCAATAGACATATTGACGTGAAGAAATATTAGAAAAAATGTAAATGGATTTTATTAAGTGTAATATAATATTGTACTTTGTAGATTTTGCAATAAAAGATTTATATGATCTGAAAACTTTAATTTTTAGCTTTTTTTTCTGTAAATTTAAACAAACTGTTTAATCTACGTAAAATGGACATTTAATTTAAACAAATTGTTAAAAAAAAGATTTTTATTCAAATTAATGTTAAATCTCATATATTTTTAATTTTAACTTAATTAGATCTTCCAATTTTATTACTAGTCCAGGATATTTATTTTATCAATTTAAACGTTATTTCTATGTTTTCTATTTTTATTTAAGAATAGTTTCAATTATTTGTTACAATCGTATAATAAAATTTCTTCGGCATCGGTTATATTGTAAATTAGAAGTTAAACTAAATTGAATATAAAACGGTAAATAAAACGAGAAATCGAAAATTATAAATATTTTTATTGGTGATCCCTCCTGACACTAACACGACCAGAAAAAAAACCTGTCGTAAATCAGCTATACTAGCTAGTCACAAAGCAAAATTATACTAAATACAAAATGTACAAACAGTGGCCGGTTGTGAGTTCGAATCGCACTCAGGGTTAATAAAATATTTCCATATCCCTGCTCTTGTAATAAGACAAAGCGCGACCATGTGTTACGCGACTCAACGTCGAATGTCTCAATCATGAGGCGGAAACGGGAGTGACTAACCACTACCGTCTTGACTTTTTTTATAAAGTTGCCTCGATGTCACGTCACTACTACAAAGCGATATAAGGCTGTATTCACAATATGTTAATTTATATTTCTCAGACGGCAACACTACTTCTAGTGCACTACATCACGTAGGGCACTACATGTAGAGTAGCGTGATTATACTACTAGTCAAATTGAGTAAGATGTCGGACCCTAACTTAGATGTCGATCATAACCTACACTAGGTGTAGTGTGGTGCAAACTTCAAGGCTTTTTAAATTAGTTTACTCTGCAGTATTATTTTCTGGGGCTCCTCAGGAGGGTCATCGTCTAATATCACACGTTGCTAGTGCGAAAACCCATTTTTTTATTCCCTCAGATCACTTTGGTTTTTTTTTCTACCCTCTGTTTGTAATAAAACATACATTTATTTAAGCTTTGTATTGAGTGAAGGAATTCAAATTAAGTTAGAAAAGATGAAATGGAACACCCGGTTACGTCTAACTTTTATTTTATCTTATGTCTAGATATTAAATTTTTATATAAATATAATTATGTATACCTAATATCTTACTATTTCACAATTCATGACAATTTATAATATTTTTTATTCAGTAAACGACTGTTACAGATGAATAGTTAAAAAGAGTTATATTTGAATCATATAAAAGCAAATACAGATTTTTTCTTCAAAATAAACAACTCCAAGTACTTTTTGATGTTTTTTCATAATAAAGTAGTAATTTTTTTAATACTGTACACACGCGTTATAATATCTCTGTTATAGTCTAAAAATGTTTGTTCCAAACTTACAGGAATTATTACGAAAATATTTTTGGCTCAGTTCAGACCGTTGTGGCGTGACGGATGTGAATACTGTGCGTGGCGTAATACTAATAAAATATGTTGTAATTAATTTTCGAAATAGCAATCCAATTGGAAATTATTGTATTATTTATATGATTCAATTGTGTTAACCTTTAAAGCCTGTGTGGCAAGTTTTAAAAATCAAATATATCTGTATAATCAACCATAAACTATTAACTACAAAAAAATGTTATATTTTATTTGTAAGATATATTACAGAGCTGACTTTGGACTGATAAAAGGCAACAATATTGAGAAAAAATATGTTTTTTATGAGACGTCAAGAGTTTCATATATTGTAGGTTTAGTTTATGATAGTGACGTCGACATGTAAAATCCTCATAACGCAGAGCATTTTATAATTATAACTTAGTATGGTAGTTTCAAATAGGTTATATAACTTAACCACACAGAAAGAAAAACAAAAGTCAAACAAAAAACAAAACAAAATTAAATAAACTATTTAATAAGTTCAAAATCTACACATAAGGACTATTACACATCGACATATCCACTATAACTAATAAACAATAATCCAAAGCCAGCACAGAGTAGTGTGAGGGTAGAAGCATTGGTGCCTAGGCTACGTAGTTGTACTGGTTGGGGTTGTCCTTGTCGCGCTCCATGTAGTCTCTGTCGATGAGTGACTCTATGCGTTTCTTGAGGTCTGCCGGCTGGAAATGGAAAATTTGTTTGTTTAATACTTTATATTATAAATGCTAAACATTAATGATTAGTGTTTGTTATTTACTTTTTTGCTATTAATATTTTACTCTGGTTTTCATGAAATTTTGTATACATGTTTTAAAGAATTCTCTAAAATATATAAATATACAGCATGAAGCTAATAAAAAATATATATCTATTTATGTATACAAAATTTCATGATAATCAAGTCCCATCACAAGTGACTATACAGTCATAGCCACATAGGAAATAATATAAAAAATATATGTTGTCATGAACATGGATTAATTTTCATGACAACATATTATTTTGATTGGATACAGCTTCACGCTGTATCCCGCACACAGTAGGGTAGGCAGAGGGAACTTAGTGTTAAGACACTCCATTCCCCACTTTCTGCCGAGTTCTAGAGGCATTGCGTGTTGAGAGGCAGAACTCAACGCCGCGCTTAACCTCGACACCAGAGCGAAGAAATGGAAATATAAATTTAAGTAAATATTTCATCTCCTCGAGTGGGGATCGAACCCACAACCAGTCGATTTTGCAGTCACACTCGTGCCGCTGCGCCACGACTGGCCTCAATCATTGGATACAATCCATTTTAAATATAAAATATGTTTTCAGTGCCTTGAAAGATAATTTTATTATTTCATTTAATTATCATCGACAGTCATTTAAGTATATCAACTCAAATCAAGCCGAAAAATAAAAATAGTTAATAATAAAAAAAACAAAACTTGATCTGGTTCTTGGGAGAAGATGGTGCGAGAGTGATTTACGCATTTCTTAACAAGAACAATCTAGTTAATAATAAACCATAGTCTGTAGTGGCGCAATGGCATAGCGTCTGACTGTAAACACAACAGTTGTGGGTTCACTTCCCACTAATTTTTTATCGCTTTGACAAGACAAAATGCGGAGTTGGGTTTCATTTGTCTAAGGAAATGTCACGTATGCAATACGCATGCGGGATACAGTGTGAAGTTAATAAAAAAATAAAACGTATAAAAATATAACTTACTTTGACGGGAAACTTGAGCTGGTTATATAATTCTGATATAAGTAGATTGTGTGATAGTGCTTTACGCATCTTCATTACACGAACTATGGCGGCGTCGATTTGGTACTGTCTGTCTTGGAACACACGTTCCTCAGTCGCTTTTTGTTCTTCACTCTGTAATATACATATTATTAATTTAATAAAAAACATAAATCTCATATAATTTCAGTTGAGAGATAAGAATTTAAATTAAAAAGTTAAAATTATATTTTAGACTAAGTGACTGTTTAATGTATAAATAATAAAAACTCAATTAATCTAAACCAAAATGCAAATAAACATACAGTCTCCTTCATCTGTATTTGATTAATTTTAATCCGGAACAATTTATTAGTAAATTCGTTGTTAAACGCGAAGTGGTCGGCGTCCCGAACGTCGCGACCGCGAGGTGTCTTGGCGAGCACTCGCGCTTTACCACACGCCAGGGACTGCAGAGTACGGCGGAGTTCACCAGCCTGGAAATTATAATAGTAATCATAATTATAATAGTAATCATATAATAGTAATAATTAGTAATCATCTTTTTTTCATGCTGTGTCCTGTATAAGCAGTGAACCTAGTGTTAAGTCACTTGGGGAACCCACGCACCACCGAATTTAAAAGATATTCGTGTTGAGTGGTAGAACTCAATCTCGTGCTTTGACTTATTACCACAGCGAGGAAATGAATATATTAATTAATCTCTGGTCGGAATGGGACCCACAATCTGTCTGTGTGGCTGTCTACGGCGGCCTCAATTTAATTGTTTATCATTTTCTCTTTATTCAACATAAAAGAGTAAGAGCAAGGTGTTAATAATTTTCTGTTATGACACTCAGTTCCCTCTCAGCCCACAATTTTTTATTAATTATAAAGGCTCACATCAGTAAATTTTTGTTGTCTTTGTTAAGTTTCCTACGTGATTAAAGCAACTTGCATACATTAAACATAATTATTTGCTAAGTAAATGATACAATTGATGGTAATTTGATATTTATGCTCACGTAATAAAATATTATATAAAAAGGTTATATAAATGAGCCCCTATTACAGTTTCCAGTAAAATGTATATAAACTTTTTAATAAATTCTTCATGTCACACATTAAAATATATTCTAGAATAAAAGATTGCAGGGGCCATCACGGTACATCTGACTTTAAGCTCGATAGCTGTGAAGAACTTATATGTACTCGTAGTTTATTTATGACATATTACGCATTCGGGTGGCCACCGTAGTGTCTTGTTATAAGCGGAAAGCAAAAGCATAAAGTTAAAAGATGACAATGACTATATTACCTCTATATTAGTGGCATTCTTTATATCTTCAAATGAAAGGTTGTCACCGTCGTTGAACAGCAACAACACTAATGCTTGGAACAGCGACACTTGTAATTCTTTATTACCCTGTAAATAACAAAACTTATATAATAAAGTCATTTATTATACTATTTATAATAAGACCATTTTATTTTTTCAATTTTATTTTACATTTTACATATTATAAACAGTTTTGTTAGTACATGTTTGCATAAACCTATGTTAGTAATATGTTTTATTCCCAATGAACATTATTCCATTACCTCCCTTTTATATGATTACATATATTATTCCAGGAGGCCAGTCGTGGCGCAGGGGCACAAAGTGTAACATTAAAACCGACTGGTTATGGGTTCAATCCCCACTCGAGGAGATGATATATTTATTTATATTTCCATTTCTTCGCTCTGGTGTCGAGGTAAAGCGTGGTGTTCAGTTATACCACTCAACTCGCATCGCCTCCAGAATTCGGCAGAAAGTGGAGAATGGAGTGTCTTAACACTAGCTTCCCTCTGCCTACCGTGCAGTGTGCGATTTTTCACAGAAACTTACCCGTGCCGGCGTTGATTTCTTACCGAAACTACATTATGCGACAGGCAATTTTTAAGAGACTTTATTTAGTTTGATTCGCCACCATCGTAAGTATTAATTCAAATTTATCACTTTCTATTTATTTCCAATGTAAAACCGTTTTGCTTAATTTTTTTTATTTATCTTATTGTATCTTCTCATTTTTGTGGCCATGTTAGATGTGATGTGATGTGAATAAGACGAGTTAATTCGTCACCGGTCAATAACGGTTGGACACGAAAAGAGTTAACTCGTCTCCGGTCTCTCGTCTCCGGTCCGGCAAAGTGGTAATATATAAAAATACCGACAAATACCTGTTCACTTTACTGAGCCTTAATAGGTTTGTAATTTGTAATAAAAGATTTCTTTAAAAAATGATGAAAAAAAAAAACTAGTTTTACCTCGCTAGGACCCTCGCTACCCCGCTGGGTAGTCAGACAGAACGGAACGCCAAACGCTACGGTCTCTGCATACCTCTTTAGCCTAGTCCACTCTTATCAACATCTTCATACATGCCCTTCGGGGGTCCTCATGCTTTTTACATGTCTTTCTAAGAGTATCTTGGATGTTTCTCGGTTGATCTTTGAAAACACGGTATGTTTTCGAAGGTCAACTGAAGTCTCTCCCTACCTCTTTTACTGCTTACTTTTCCGTCATAATTTTTTTTGCTATTTTTTCAACACTCATTCGTTCGACGTGCCCAAAGCAGCTGAGTACGTTCTTCTTCATTCTCACCACCCGGTCTGGTACCTGACATTCTGTGTATCTCATTGTGGTTTCGATCAGCTAAATTGACTCCGAATATCCTTCAAAAAGATCGCATCTCCCCAGCATTCATCTTTCTTCAATAATATAATTGTATTGAAATATACTTAATGTGTATTAAACACTTATTAAGGTGTCTGTAATCTTTAAATTAGTGAAGAATAAATTTACAAAAGAGTAATAATAAAAACGCAAATTATCATCTGTGAGTGCTAACCTGAGCAAAGTGAGCTCTCAACACGCAGTGTCCCAACGTGGCCTGCCACTGCAGTTTCCTCCCGGAGTGCTTGGCGAGGTAGAACTTCGCGAAGTGATCTTGGTGGCGCGTGAGCTCCGTCGGGAGGCGCACTTCTACGGGGGGGTAGGTGGGCCAGAAACCCATTGTTAGTATGTACACTGAGAGGTCCAAGCCGCCACTCTCTTGTGTCGCTGCTAGATGCTGGAAACAGAAAGTTAATTTAATAAGTATTATTATTATTATAGAGGGTCAAATAAGATTGTGTGAAGTGCTTCACGTATTTTTATTACACGCTCTGCCCAGTTAGTAATAAATTATAAACCGTCATTGTGCAGCAACACATAGTATGAAAGTAAAATAATCATTAAAAAAAAACACAACAACCAACCTGTTTATACGTAATATTAATATCCTTAGAAAGCTCCATATCCTTGAACATGCCTTCCAATTTACAAGTGAAGCCGCCCCCGCACTCCTGTTTCAATTTACTAAGCATCGACTTCTCCGCGTCTACCGAAGCAGATTTTCCAACTAACAGTCTTTTAGCTAAATCTTTTTTGTAGAAGGCTTCAAATACATCTTTACCATGTATGAAACGGAATAATACCATTATTTTGTCTAATAGCCTCTCTAGTTCTTCTTCTGTTGCTTCTTTGTTGCCAGCTCTTAGTTTCAGATCGACGAATTTTGCTATAAATTTTAATGTTTATGTTAAAATATTTTTTGCGTTCACACTTTATCCCGTTTATAGCATATAGCAGGGTTGGCAGAAAGAACATAGTGTTATTACACTCCACTTCACGAGCACTGCCCGATTTTAAGAAACATTACATGGTGGAATGCAATACTTTGCCACCAAAGTGGGAAAAGAAAAAAAAACATTTACCCTAATGGGAATCGGAAGTCAGAATCGTTAAAGCGGTCGGTGTGGGCGACCGCATTAGCAGACTAATTCTGTCTCGGTACAATAATGGTGCCAATTAGCAATTGCAATCTTCGATCAACTAACTATACACTAGATTAAGGATTACAGATTAAAAAACGGCTCGAGAAATAAGAGTACAAAAAAAATTGTGTTCTTTTTTGATTTTAGTATGGTCCAACTTTAACCATCGTTTGGCCAATATTTGCAACTAGGAATATTCTGGACTAAAACATGCATAGAGTGGTTGTTTTAATTTTGATAATAGGTTTTTTTTTAAGTTTTAGTTTTTATAAATGTTTTATTTTTTTTTGTTTTATAGCATTTCTACTGACCCATTTCTCTGTGCACAATGGATATCCATTGTCGCCCAAGATATTAATAATCAGATTATAAAAACTTTATATATATAACAGTGGCAGAGGGAACCAAAGACCGTCGTGTTAAGACATTTCTTTCCCTATTAAGACATTTTCGTTCCCCATTTTTTGCCAAATTATTGAGGAATTGGGTGTTGAGTGTCAGAACCTAACACCGCGTTTTTTTCGTTAGTCGCTCATTACCAAAGCGACGAAGTAAAATATTAAATCTTTCATTTCCCCGAGTGGAAATCGAATCCAAAACCGTCGCGCTTACAGTCGCACGCTTGTGCCCCTACACCACGATATCCTTCTCGCATTGGGATCGCGTATTTGTAGCCATATCCCATTGATATTATACTGTATGATAGTTAAGATTTTTCTATGAATAAATGTTTTTATTGTGTTGACAATTTCAGTAAATTTACTAAAAAATTTTAGTAAAAAAATACTTTTTTTGTCAACAAAGCGAAGCCATGACTTCTTTGTTATATTTTATATCAAATCCTCTGCGACTGACGTGATTTAATTTTACAATTATACTGTCGTAGTAATATCATTTTCCATTTTTGGATTATGACGAGAAGAAAAGGTTTCTGTTTAAGTAGGTTTTGACTATTCTATATCAACAAAATTTTATTATAATTTTATTTTTATTTTTAATATTAGTATAAATATATATAATTTATATAAGTCTGTTACATAAGTCTGTGTATAATATTTTGAAATTCTGTTTATATTGACTGTTGCCATACTTTTGAGCTGTAATATGTTATTTAGTATATAGTAGATATTAGATTGAAGATTGCAATGATCATATTATTTTTTAGCTTTATTCTTTTTGCCATACATAGCAGGATATGCAGCATCAAAACACAATTTTTCCTATTTGCGTCCAGTTTTCGAGACATTGCTATGATCAAATTTTAAATATATACTTAAGAGTTTAAGACATACCAATAAGTTCAGCTGGTTTGTTCTGCCGCTGATTAATGAAATATTCGAAGGCCTCTCTCATTGAGTACAAAAAACGATCATTCCTTTGGAAGCAGGTGCTTACAATATTGTCTAATTGCTCTTTGAAATCGAGAAGCTCGCCTACCATTGTCTTGTCACGTTCCGGCTCAATGACTATGGTGCGACCTTTTTTCTGTAAAATAATAATAATTATTATTTTTCAGCTTCATGCTGTATTCTACATATAGTAGGGTAGACAAAGGGAACCTAGTGTTATACAGATTCACACTTTCCGCCCAATTTTTAGGCATTGCGTGTGAAGTTCCGGAACTCAACGCCGCGTTTTGTCTTACCAGAGCAAATATCTTAATAAGTAAAAATTTATTCCACTTAGTAGAACTCGAATCCACAACCGCCACATTTAATGTTGTGACATTAAATGTGGGTGTTTACGCTCGTGCCCTTACACTACAACGGACTCTAATGCCTTTATTAATATTAATTAATAAAAAAAGGTTTTAACGGATTTTTTTTTATTTTAAGCAAATTGTGGAGGCGTCGTGGCGGCCCAGCATCTGACTGTAAGCGCGACGATTGTTGGTACGATTCCTACTCGCCGGAATATATTGTTTTCATTTCCTAGCTCTGTCAATTTTTTTAAGAAATTGATCTATTATCACAAAAAAAAAATGCTTATTGATAAGCAAACAAACAAAAAATTGGCTTACTTAATATAAACTAAAACATAAATTATACATAGATACCTTTATGTATGCATTAAAGTGATTACACAGTTCATTCAGTCCGTCTTTCACTCTACTAAACAGACTATACAACGTAGTGAGGTCGTGGAGCCGCGGACCGTCCATTAGGGATTCTAAACCTTTACTCAAAATGGCGGTCAGCGGCTCACTTAGCAGTTGACGCTCAATTGTGTGAATTAATTGCCATCTGAAAAAAATTTTACATATTTATAACAATTGTTAAAAGAATAAAATAATGAGACTATTATAGTTTAGTGGAACTGATTGAAATAGCGATGGTTGTGAGTTTGATACCCATTCTGGGGAATAAATTAATTTAATTTTAATACTCAGGTGATGAGGTGCAGTGTTGAGATAATGGTAATTCAAATTTAATACTTTGTGTTAAATTGTATCCATTAACTATGTAACAAAAAGTATTAAATTAGCAAAAAAAAATTAAAATAATTATAGCCATGGTGCATATTTTTTTGCTACTATATCAGCTTCACGCTGTACACTGCACACAGCAGGGTAGGCAGAGGGAATCTAATGTCAAGACACTCCATTCCCCACTTTTTGCCGAATTCTGGAGGCATTGCGTGTTGAGTGGCAGAACTCAACGCCGATTAACCTCGACACCAGAGCGAAGAAAATGGAAATATAAATTTAAGTAAATATTTCATCTTCTCGAGTGGGGATCGAACCCACAACCAGTCGGTTTTACAGTCACACTTCGTGCTGTTGCGCCACGACTGGCCTAGATCGATATCATTACTAAAAGATACTATTTAATATTTTTAATCCACTAAATTCTTTTGTAGTGAAATCTTTAATAATTTTTACCTACCCTGCTATATGCAAAATATAGTATGAATTTGAAGAAAATGTTTATGAACCCACATAGCACACAGGTCTATACCTCTTGTTTTCCTACTACAGACATTCCTCAATGTGGGCCAAGTATTGCCGGACAGCCAACTCAGACATCAATTCTATTGGTTGTAAAAATTTGACACAACACAACGGAGAATGAATAATTTTCTCATCACTCAACATGTCTCAAGACTAGCTTTCCTCTATCTTTCCTGCTATACGAGCAATACAGCATGAAACTAAGAAGAAAAAGTGTTCATAAACTCACTTAGTACAAGGGTCTAGATAATGTAAGAGCCTCTCATTCTCTTCCCGCAGTCTCTTCTCAACATGAGCCAAGTATTGGGGTACTGCCAACTCTCTCATCAGCCTTTGACCTTCGGCCGCGTACAATCTTTCTGTTGCTTGTAAAAATCTGATAATCAATTGAATAAAGTTCATTATTTCTAGACGACAAAATATTTTGAAATACAACTTTTTTTTGTTTTTTTTTTTTAGCTTCACTCTGTATCCCGCACACAGCAGGGTAGGCAGAGGGAACCTAGTGTTAAGACACTCCGTTCCCCACTTTCTGCCGGATTCTGGAGGCATTGCGTGTTGAGTGGCAGAACTCAACGCCGCGCTTAACCTCGACACCAGAGCGAAGAAATGGAAATATAAATTTAAGTAAATATTTCATCTCCTCGAGTGGGGATCGAACCCACAACCAGTCGGTCTTGCAGTCACACATCGTGCCGCTGCGCCACGACCGGCCTCACAATATTTTTTTAAAACAAAAATAAGCAATAGATTATTTTACTTCCCCCACAATCTCTTCCTCTCTCTCTAAGCTACAAAAAGAGTAAATAAATCTATATTTATATTACAAACATCAAGAACTTGTTTGTTTGAATGTGTTCACCTCACCAACTACAAAGTTTGATTTGAAGTATTGTTTTTAACATTTTTTTAAAGTGTTAATCCACACTTAGGAAAATTCTCTTCTAAATAAATATTGAAGTATTGTTTATGTTGGATGGTTCATTTATCGCAAACAAAACATTATGCTAAATGTGATCAGATTTACCTTCTGCTCTTTGAATATATCATTTGTCATACACAATACTGTTAATTATCTCCATTTGGCCACAGGAGTGAAGCCGCAGATAAAGCTAATATAAGATAATTATTAACTATAAAAGAAAATAACATACTTATGTTCAAACGCATCCTGATATATTTGCAAGTCGCTGAGCATACGCAACAAGCTCTTTAGTAAAGATATGTCAACAGCATCGCCGCCGCGCTCCCTCTCTATGAGTAAGAGAAGGCCATCTACTGTACGAGTTTGTATAAGAGTGTTCATTGCTATATGATGCCGGAAAAGATCTAAGCCCATGTCCCTGAAATTAAAAATGTTAAATTTAAAAATATTGTTATAGCTATATTATAGGCAAATTATACAATATATTTACATTAATTCTAGCCTATATGATCTTCTGATGTGTAAACTATATTAATGTAAAGTTTTATCTAAATCCATTTAGAAGTGGAGTCAATCTATCTTCACAAATTTGTATGTTTATAATAGTAGGATTCAATTAGTAGTTTTCAGTATTAGTTGTTAATACATAAATAATAATGAATTGTGACAAAATAAACAGTAATATTGTAAAAAAATCTTTATGATTTTGGTTGGATGTTGGTAAGTGTTCGTGTCCAGGCAGCTTTTTAAATAAGTGCAACAGAGTATGACTAGTTGTCTTAAACTAAAATATGATTTGTTAACATTACACAAAGTAGTAGTAATATAATAGATTATATGCAGCCATCACTTTATTATTATTATTATTAATCTGAGGTCTTTGAGGCCAGTCGTGGCGCAGAGGCACAAAGTGTGACTGTAAAACCAACTGGTTGTGGGTTCAATCCCCACTTCAGGAGATGAAATATTTACTTAAATTTATATTTCCATTTCTTCGCTCTGGTGTCGAGGCTAAGCGCGGCGTTCTCTCACTCAATACGCAATGCCTCCAGAATTCGGCAGAAAGCAGGCAACGGAGTGCCTTAACACTAGGTTCCCTCTGCCTACCGTGCCGTGTGCGGGATACAGTGTGAAGCTGATTTTTTTGATTACTTAATCTGAAAATCGTATAATCTATAGCTTAGCTTTTGCTACGCAAATGAATATTAATATATGTAGCAAAAGCTTTGGACCTCTTTTAACAAAAATTGTGAGGATAGAGGAGCATGAAATTTGGCACACTTATAGTTTATATGTAGGAGAAGTGCAGAATGCTAATATTTTTCAATAATAATCCTTATAAAGTAGATTAAATCAATAAATGAAATGTTACACACACTACCATACATTTGACAATATTTAGATTTTCATGTTTATAAAGCGGCATAAACATTGCTATGGCTACACATATTATTATACCCATCAATTGGTTTTCTAGTGAACATTAATAGTACATAACTCTCACAAATAAGGAGCTAATTTTATGACATCAAGTGGATATTTTTTTTATATATAGTATTTTGTATTAAATAATAAATGTTATTTTTAAATAATGTTGATTATCTGAATTCAGATAATTAACATTATTCGAGGAGATGAAATATTTATTTAAATTTATATTTAAATTTCTTCGCTTTGGTGTCGAGCTTAAGCGCGGCGTTGAGTTCTGCCACTCAACACGCAATGCCTCCAGAATTCGGCAGAAAGTGGGGAACGGACAAAGTTCCCTCTGCCTACCCTGCTGTGTGCTTGATACAGCGTGAAGCTAATTTATTTAGATTACATATGATTCCAGATTAGATTCATAATTTACTAATGTTTGTATAACCAAGAGATTGTTAAACCTAATATTATATATAACACAATTTTGTTTTGCTATAAATAAAGACTATTCAATTTTCATTGTACATATTACATTTTTCTTAACTGTGGCATGTGTGGCAACCACAAAACACATTTGATTTAGTATTTAGAAAATATTTTGTGTATTAAATATAGAAGGAATAAATTATTATTGCTTCCTCTTTCTGGTGATAAGACAAGTGGCAACATGCAATGTCTCAAAAATTTAGGTGAAAAAAAGGAATAAAATACCATAACATAAGGTTTGATGCAATCAAACATAAGCCTATTTCAATATTTAAAAAAATTACCCTCTCTCTACCCTGTTTATGGGGGATAGAGTGTAAACTTAAAAAGAAAAGATTTTTCTCTTACCATATAGAATGTATACTAGGATTCTGTAGAACATAAGTTCTATCTAGATAAAGGAAGATGCTGCGGATCATAATCATTTGCCGGCAGTGGGCACGCCAACAGTCGTCCATGCGCTTTAAAAACACTTGTCTATCCATACTTTCAGACAAAAACTGTTCAATATTAGATTTCACATGTGCTTCTACTAGATTAGTCAAATTAACATACAATTGTGATGCCATCTGAAATGTTAATTTTAAATTTTAATACATTTTTAAGGAATTAGAAAGAAAGAAATAGGAAGTGAATTTATATTTAGATCTCTGTATTCAATCCGACATTTTATTTTCACAACAATGTTCAAAGTTATTGGTTTTATTTGTAACATTTTAAATAAATATACATTTCTTTTATACTTAAATAGAAATATGATGCAGCAAAACATTTTAGTTTAATATTAGCCTACTAATTTTAAAAACCAGTTTAGGTCAGAAAAAGAGAGATTTATTTGTCAAAAGGTCACATAAATATAATTTCCTCAATACCTTATGACTACACATATTTTCCACTGCTTGGTACAATTCCTCTAAAGAATAAGCTATAGCCTTTGAAGTTTGTATAGCAACAACTGCTTCTCTCAATTTGCTCCATGTTGTTTCCTGATAATTTTCTGGAAGATTCGGTTTACCTGCAAAATATTTTCACTTGTTACCAGATGTCACAGAGGTTATGACAAGACCACTCTATATGACCGTAAACATACTTTTAAAGTTTTTTATAACCAGCTTTTTGGTTGCTGCTCCTGGCTTGTTCATCGATGATGAAGTCATTTTTATAGTACCGTTGGAGTTAGGATTAAGCATTGAAAAGTTCGATTTTTTTTCATTTGCACTCATATCGTCAGTTTTCGTTCTTTTACTGCACTGATCGTTGCTTACACTTGAATGAGAACGTTTTTTACACTGATTACCACCCTCCTCAACCAAAACTGATGTTTTAGATAGGCCCGACATATGAAAGCATGATATGGCCTCAGCCACAATATATATTAATGTGATTAACTCTAATTAATAAAAAAAATACAAATAAAAATAGATGCCGTCAATATTCCCTACGAACACCACCATTACGTTTTACGATGTGTATTGTTTCATTTTACGATTATAGAGGGCGCTAGCGGTAAATTTCTGCGTCATTTGTCAGTTACTTCACAGATAATTTATATAATATAGATAGATAGATTTGCATATCATAATTTATACATAAATAATATGTTTTGTATTTAATTAAATTAAAACATATTTGTGGTGGATTCTAGAGTTATTTACTAGAATCCACCACATGCTGTGCAAGTGCATGGTGGGTGGTGAAAAAAAATAAGTAATAGCTTCACGCTGTATGCCGCATACGGTAGGGTAGGCAGTGCGAACCTAATATTAAAACACTCCTTTCCCCATTTTCCACCTAATTCAGGAGCCATTGTATGTTAAGCAGCGAAATTCAACGCTGTGCTTTGCATCAAGAGTAGAGTGAAGAAATGGAAATATTAAATACATATTTCATTTCCTCGAGCGGAAATCGAACCCACAACCTGTCGCGTTTATAGTTACACTTTGTGACCCTAGTTCATTAATAATATTGAAATGAATAAACCCAGTTTTTTGTGTCATCCAATCTTTGCTTAATTTTTTTATTGCCTTATTTTGTAAATAAACTAAATGCAACGCCTTTTTTATTTCTATCCATTTTAGATTTAACACGTACAACAAATAAAACTACTGAGCATAAATTATGTTCCTTGCTACTGAGTAACTGCGTCAGATAAAATCTGACAATGTATTGTCAATGATATTGCGTAGTGTGCGGGGCCATATATTGAACAATATTATTGACAATAATATTATATGTGAGCGGCTAGCCGTTGAGAAAAGCGAATTGGGAAAGTCCTTGCCATAGATAAAAGGTTGACCGTTATTATGAACTACAAAGGTATAAATATAAGACGCAAATTTTTTATGTTCATCCGCCGCCGTAAGAGGCGGCGAGGCCAGTCATATCTAACGGCACGCCCGCGCCTCGGCGCGGCGGGGCCCAATGGACGAAACCCACCATGATTAGCGTACGCGGGGCATTCCCCCGCGATCGCCATCACTTCACGAGCGTCCATCAAAGCTCGTAATTCTAATCTTCAGGGGCGAGCTACACTCGCCCCTCCCAGCCCGGTGACGCTGTCAAGACCATTCCAGGTCAACAGCATTAAAGTCCATTCGAAAAAAAAAAAAAAAAATTATGTTCACTTAGTTCCTGACATCATAGAAGATATTATCTCCTTTAGTATTCTTTATTTTTATAACACCAAAGCAACTTTTATCATTACAAAATGTCTAAATTTGCTATAGATTGTGAAATGGTCGGCAGCCGCGACAAAAGTTTACTCGCGCGCGCGTTTCCATCGTTAACCAGTATTCGCAGGTCGTTCTTGACAAATACGTTAAGCCAACTGCTGTCGTCACAGATTATAGGAGTTTTGTTTCCGGAATTAAGAAGAGGGACTTGGAAAATGGTTACAGCTTCCAGTCGGTAAGAAATAAAGTTGCTGCTATTTTGGATGGAAGCATGTTAATTGGTCATACGTTGAGATCTGATCTAGATGCTCTTAATTTGTCCCACCGTACAAGTAATCTACGTGATCTGGCGAAATATGAGCCATTGGTCAGTATTATTTTTATATTTAATTTAGATAGCTAACGTAATGTACCTATACATAATATATGTTATTTTGGTAGATCTAAGATCCTTTAAAAAGTAAACTTTTAATTTCTTACACAATATATAATTCCAAAAATTCTGTGAAAATTATAATGGGCCTATTAATAGCCACGTTAAGTTTGAATTTTATAAAGATATCTTTAAAAGATGCCGAAAAAGTAAACGGTAAGGGACCTTACGAACCCAGTACGGCTTTCCCAGGATTATCCGGTTAGTCTCTTTGAGAGGTTAAATAGTTTTATCTTTACAGATGAAAAACGGCCAGCCAGTGTCATTGAAAAATCTCACTAAACAGTATCTTGGAAGAAATATTCAAAATGGCGGACACGATTCTGTGGAAGACGCAAAGGCGTGCATGGATTTGTATCAAAAATTCGCCAACGATTGGGAGAATTTGTATACCATTTAAATAATGATTACATGTAAATAAAGTAAATTTCATTAATGTTTTTTTTATTGCACGAACTTTAAACTCTAAAAATCTTATAATCCTTTGAAGAATTATACAAATGATTTATAATTGTTTTTCGATAGTCATAGGCAAATTGTTGACAATAAATTGAATAGATTGATAGTTTACCTATATTTTCAGTTTCAACTAGAATTTAAACTTTCTTTCATATCATTTTACATCATACTTAAGTTATCACAGGGTACACCCTGTGATAACTTAAGTATGATGTAACTCCTTTTACTTGTTACGTAGACCTAGTCTACTTCCTTAGGGGGGGGGCATGTGCGACACCTACGAGGGATTGTAAATGGGTCTCTAAGAATAAATTTTAATGAATTGGGTCTTTCATAATGTTTACTTTTTGATTTTGGGAGCTTTGTGAGTACTTAGTGCTGCTATATTTATTTTATTTTTTTATGGAAAAAGACGAGGCAAACGAGCGTTCGGGTCACCTGATGGTAAGTGATTACCCACCCACGACCCCGTGCAACACCAGGGGAGCTACAGGTACCATGATAAAATGTAACTCCGAAAAGAGTAGAAGTTAATCTTAAATTATAATTAAAAAATGAAAACAAACATTTGCAAATGACTAACACACTGTTTCTTTTCGGCGATGCAAACTATATATTTTCATTTCTATTGCATTTTTTACTTGTTCACGAAATTAAATTTTATAGGTTCCCTAATCCTGGTCCTATCAATTTACACCGGTAAGTAATCGCTAAATATTAACTTAAACTTAAAGCCTTATTTGTCAAGATTTGTGATAATAGTTGTTAATTTATTATTTGTATTTTTATTTCCAGATTCAACAAAAATGTTTGAAAATGGCTTAAATATTGCAGCTACAATTTATGATATGGGTGGTGTCAATATATATTACAATATTTGATTTACCTCTCTTACTGAAATGGTTCAGAAATTTGTTTTTAAAATCTCTATCTCTATATATAATAAAAGGATAGAAAAGTCAGTTCTGTACATGAAAGATATAAAAAAAATAAAAATTAGGTCGGTTTATATGTCGATTAAAGAACCTAAAAAACCACTCAACAGAATTCTTGTCTGTCTGTCTGTCTGTCTGTTTGTTTGTTCGTCAATCACGCAAAAACTACTAGACAGAAATTGATGAATTTTTGCGTAGTATTAGCCTAGGGTCTCAAGGTATATTTTTTTTGGGTTTCATTCCGAATTTCATTATAGTTTTATTTTAAAAAAATAAAAACTGAAAAATGTAAATTACTTAAAATACCGATAACTACTGTATGAAATTAATTTATTTTTAGCATGGTAATAATTCAAAACCTAATGCAACTTATAGAATGGTTTTTATCATAGAGTACAAAGAAATTTTACCAGAAAAAATAACATAATTATATTTTTTTATAAAAAAAATCGACTTCTTCAATTTCCATCGGATTTCATACTTTGAACTTAACCAAACTCTCACCAAACTACCCTTTCTGTGTACCCTTTCTAATAAAAAAAGAATAATTAAAATCGGTTGAGTTGATATTGAGATATTAGCCCATTTGTCGCGCACATACATAATGTAAATTTGAGATTTATATGATTTTTTCATAGATACCACTGTCGGAAATGAACTTAGTTAAAATAAGACTACATGGGACGCACTAGCTTCCAAATAAAAAAAGAATCACCAAAGTCGGCTCACACAGTCAAAAGTTTTGAGGTAACAAGGATAAAAAATACAGTCGAATTGATGACCTCCTCTTTTAAGAAGTCGGTTAATAGAAATTTGACATAATTAAATTACGATTATTGTATTTAACCACAATTTAAAAGAAGAAAGTAAATTGAGGCCGTTCGTGGCACAGGGGCACAAAGTGTAAACTGGTTGTGGGTTCTATTCCCACTGGAAGAAATTAAATATTTATTTAAATTTTTATTTCCATTTCATTGCTCTGCGACATCAAAATAACTCCGGTTTAGGTTACTTTATTCATAAGAATGTATTTTTTTTTTATTATCCTATTTTACACTTTATTAAACATTTTTCTTCTAAATTATGTTTTTTTTTTAAACTCTGGCCCTGATTAAAGAAACTTTATATGCAAAGTTGAACCCCGACTTACGCGAATTCGACTTACACGGCAATCGCTCGGTCCCACCTACCGCGTAAGTCCGGGGTATTACTGCATATGTATTTGGAAAGTAAATTCTGATTGTGAGTTCATAGTTTATAAAACTTTATATTGTGTTAAGATGACGCGCTGATGTCAATACATTATAATCATTGGCGTTATGTATATATTGCATTCATTTACAGTAGATATATTTCTCAAGAGACCTTTCTCAAGACTTTATATATAAGAAATACATTAAATAATCATGTTAAGAAAGTATCAAATATAATATGTCATCTGTTAAAATAGCGTGAAGCTGATTAAATTTAATGTTATATTTAAAACAAATGAATTGTATGTAAATTTATCAACACGTTTCAAGTATGAAAAAAAGAAAAAATGCAATATAATTGCGTTTCTTCTTCTTTTTTTCCAATATTTTATATTTCTATTATTTCTATCGATATATCAGGGACGTAAATGCGGAAACAGAGCCATGCCATCTTAGTACAAAGTAACCTCTGAAAAATGTATTTACGTGTTATAGTTAAAGAATAAAAAGAATGTGTGATTCCTCTATAGAATATATTATTCTACATTATATCATAAAAACAGGTTTAAACAGTGCATATGAAGGTATCCTCCTGTAGTATAACTATTTTCAATTACTATCAACACTACAATGTCAATACTATTTGGTATTATAGTGTAATTTTGAAATTTTGAATATTTTCCCGCCATTATGATGAAAAACATAGACTATTTTTTAATTTGAAAAAATAATTTATTAACTATAAGAATATTGGTAGTTTTTCAAAACGTATAAGAATTAAAAATTGCCTAAAATATGCTTTCTTCGCAAGTGTTGTAATAACTATTGGTATTTATTAACCAAAAAAATACTATAAATATTAAATATGCTCAATTATACAGAGTTTTTTTGTCAGCACCACTTTAAATGAAACCACAGTTTTAACTACTCTATAAAAAACCCAAAAATAAAAAAGTTAGTTTTTCAAACAAAACAATAAAATTATCGTTGTAAAATAAAATATAATTTGTCGAGAACGACGCACGCACACATAAACCTATCAAAGGGAAACCGCCGAAATCGAGTCGTAGTTATTGGCGGCAAAGTTCGAAGTTCTAAAGATTTTAGTAGTATTTTTGTAGTAGCATGTGTTTACGTTATTGGTATCTATGAGTAACTGCGTCACACGAAATATAGATATGAATAAACATTGTGAAATGAAAAAAAAACCTACGTCTTCACTGTTGATGTATCTTGCTTAATTTCTTTAGGTATGGGCTTAAAATATTTTACCCTATATGCTGTTTCCGTAAATGGAGCGCTGACGCTTCTCTTCTCTTGTTTGTTAAAGGCCATCGCTGCACAGGGGCACAAAGTTGTGATTGTAACGCGACTGTTGTAGGTCCGATCTCCACTTGGAGGATTGAATTATAATTTAATAATATTTTTATTTCGTTTAATAATATTTTCATTTCGGACATCAGTCACACATTATACGCAATATCTTAACACTAAGTTGCCCTGTTAAAGGCGGGATAAAGCGTGGATCTGGTTTTAACTTTGTGTGAACCGATTAAAATAAAGTCAAGTCCAGTTGAGGCCAGTCGTGGCGCAGCGGCACGAAGTGTGAATGTAAAATCGACTGGTTGTTGGTTCGATCCCTACTCGAGGAGATGAAATGTTTACTTAAATTTACATTACCATTTCGTCGCTCTGGTGTCGAGGTTAAGCACGGCGTTGAGTTCCGCCACTCAACACGCAATGCCTTCAGAATTCGGCAGAAAGTGGGGAATGGAGTGTCTTAAAACTATGTTCCCTCTGCCTAACCTGCTGTGTGCGGGATATAACGTGAAGCTGATTAAAATAAAACTAATACTCAATATTTAAGGGCAGTTTGCCAAAATACAAACAAAAAAGTATTTAAATCGGTTAAGCAGTTTCTGAGATTATCGTGATGAAACGCACAGACAAACAGACCAACTGACCAAGTTTTATTACATTGTTAATTGTAATATCTTCTATGTACAGACACCGATGAGTTAAGATTTTATTGTAAGTATCAAATGCGACCTAAAGTTTTAATAACTTTCTCATAAAAAATCTTCATTGCGCTGCAAACATACATAATAGGTATATCAAAACACGAACATAATTTTATTTATTTATTTTATTTATTTACACTTTATTGTGCACAATTACTTATTAGAGACAAAAAGGGTATAAAAAAAAAACAAAGATAAAACAATTGACACATAAACGGCGGTCTTATCGCTAATCAGCGATTTCTACCAGACAACCTTTGGGTTAGGAAATTTGTGATAAAATAGAGTGGGTGGTGTAAATAAACTTACATATTATAATAAATCCTAATACATAAACTATTTAATTAACTTACTTAACTTACTTTAATATACTAATATATATAATAATACTAATTTATAATAGTGAGTTGTTTTAGTGTGTTAAGTAAATAATTCTGTGGTATAAGCGGGCGAAGCCGCGAGCGGGTCGCTAGTATAATATAAAATGCAATACAAATATCACTTTAAACAATATTGAAGGAAAAGGTGATATTTTGTCGTGTAATGCAAAGTACAAGTTTCTATATAAATAAAATTAAATAAATCAGCTTCACACTGTATCCTGCACACAGCAGGGTGGGCAGAGGGAACTTAGTGTTAAGACTTCATTCCCCACTTTCTACAAAAAATCTGGAGGCATTGCGTGTTGAGTGGTGGAACTCAATACTGCACTTTGCATCGATACCAGAGTCAAGAAATGGAAATATAAATTTAAATAAATATTTCTTTTCCTCAAGTGGGGATCGAACCCACAACCCAGTAGATTTTTCAGAATCGGGTCCGTCATTTTGAATATTTCTTTCAAGATACTGTTTAGCGAGACTTTTCATTGATACTGGTTGGCCGTTTTTCATCTGTAAAGATAGTTTTATTTAACCTTTCAAAGAGACTAACCGGATAATCCTGGTGAAGACGTACTGGGTTCGTAAGGTCCCTTACCGTTTACTTTTTTGGCATCTTTTAAAGATATCTTTATGAAATTCAAACTCAACGTGGTTATTAATAGGCCCATTATAATTTTTACAGAATTTTTGCAATGATATATTGTGTAAAAAATTAGAAGTTTACTTTTGGAAGGACCTACCAAAATAACATATATTATGTATAGGTACATTACGTTAGCTATCTAAATTAAATATAAAAATAATACTTACCAATGGCTCATCTTTCGCCAGATCACGTAGATTTCTTTTAGGGTGGGACAAATTAAGAGCATCTAGATCAGATCTCAACATATGACCAATTAACATGCTTCCATCCAAAATAGCAGCAAACTTCATTTCTTACCGACTGGAAGTTGTAACCATTTTCCAAGTCCCTCTTCTTTATTTTGGAAACAAAACTCCTATAATCTGTGACGACAGCAGTTGGCTTAACGTATTTGTCAAGAACGACCTGCGAATACTGGTTAACGATGGAAACGCGCCCGAGTAAACTTTTGTCGCGGCTGCCGACCATTTCACAATCTATAGCAAATTTAGACATTTTATAATGATAAAACTTGCTTTAATGTTATAAAAGTATACAATACTATAGGAGATAATATCTTCTCTGATGAGTGGACACAAAAAATTGCGTCTTATATTTATACCTTTGTAGTTCACAATAACGGTCAACCTATTATCTATGGCAAGGACTTTTCCAATTCCCTTTTCTCAACGGTACAATATTATTAACGGGTTCGATCCCCGCACGAGGAAATGAAATTACTAATATTTTTATTTCTGTTGAGGCAAAGCGCAGAATGCCTCCAGAATTAAGTAAAAAATGTGGAACGAAATGTCTTAATATTAGGCTACTCTACTGTGCACAGCCTACTCTACTGTGTGCGGCATATAGCGTGAAGTTTGTTTTTTTTTTCGAATGGACTTTATTGCTGTTGACCTGGACTGGTCTTGACAGCGTCACCGGGCGGGGAGGGGCGAGAGTAGCTCGCCTCTGGAAAAAAATTGCGAGCTTTGATGGACGCTCGTGAAGTGTTGCCGATCGCAGAGGGGGGATTTAATTGGATCGTCGGGATCCAGAAAGACGCTACGAGGCCGTCGAAGAAGCGGGTGTGTGTTAGGAGCGTACTTACACGCTTCGACAATGAGGGGGTTAGAGTGGGAATCTGCACGCTTGTAGTAGCGCTTGGCTAGGCGTTTGCAGAATTCCTTGAGCGATTCTAACTCGAAATTTTTATGTAGGTCCACGTTGCGTACGTACCATGGGCATCCGGATGCCATTTGGAGGAATTTTTTTTGGATCCTCTGATCCTTCAGAGGTCTATCTTAGTGTGTGCGAACACGACACAAGCATAGGTCATAATGGGACGGATGCAAGTTTTGTACATTGTTTCGAAGTGACATTTTACTCCGCTTGATGAGTGGGTACAGCCTGCTCATGCACGTGATGTGCGGCCGGAAAGCTAGCTTAGAGCATTGAAAATTAGGACCAGCAAAGAAACGAATTGAATCGGAAGAGTCTTAAAATTTTATTTGGGATTATGTCGGGCGCCGGGGCTTTTTTGATACGTCCTTCAAAATGTACTTAACATCGTCTACGTCAGTGGGGCGAACCGATTCGCCGGTTAGGGACATCTAAGCCCTCTCTATGACCTCGGAGTCCACTTTTGATAAGTGATCCGGGTCACATGGTAGAGTGCTCGGTGAGCATTGTGTCTCTAAACTGTCCTCGAGGCATTCCGCTTTTTCAGTGTCGTCGGCTGCTATAGTGTTATCGGGTTTCGTGAGAGGAGGCATAGTCGCCACTGTGTCGGATCGAAAGGTTCTCGATACGCCTGGGACGATGGCGAGAGCTCTCTGAGTCTACTATCCCAATTTAAATATAACATAAAACAAAATTATCATATAGTTCTGTTACTTAACGTTCATAATTAGTTGTATATTATCTTAAAGCCTACCAACATTACACTATACGGCTTACCAAACATGAAAATAAAATGATAATTGAAACTTAAAACTGCATAGTATACAATTAAATTGTATTTAAATAGTATAAAGGAGTATATTCTAGTGCACCCTCACTACAGTGCAGGTCCGGGGCGGGGGCGTAACAAGTGGCGGGACCGGGGACCCGAGGCGCCCCGCGGCCCGCGCCCCGGTGCCGGCTCATTCAGTCGCCGCTCATTCACTTGCCGCGACGAACCACTCTGAGCTCGTTCCTTGCGCGTGGGTGTCGTACTCCACGCACAGCTTGCGCGCGAAATTAGTCTCTCGTCAAATAAATTTTGCACAGTATATGGTACTTATAACATGAGGTGCGATTGCTAAAATATACTTTTGTTTATTTTATCACATTAAAATGGGTGAACAAACCTTCAACATCGAAGACAATAATCTCGAACAGCATATAGTGACATTGTTCGAAAAGTTGGAGTGTTTACGTCGGGATGCGAATTCTAATAGTGATAACGTGTTGTCTGGACGAGTGCCGGCGAGATTGGAAGTGAGGACTCTCTCGTTGTGGAAGGCCGTGGTGGCGGAGTGTGCGGCTTCCTTCTTGTATGTTTTTATAGTATGCGGCGCGGCGGGCGGAGCGGGCGTCGGTGCCTCCGCATCAGCTGTGCTCCTCTCCACTGCACTCGCTTCCGGTTGTGCCATAGCAACGTTGACACTATGCTTCGCTCATATATCTGGTAAGTGTTCTTGAACAGCTTTACGTATTTACAAGAAAAATATAAAAATGCATGGAAAATTATAATAAATATTTTCTTATTTTATAAAAGGTATTAAGAAACACCTTACATTAATCTTTTATTTAACGTAAGTGAACAAAAACTAATAATCTGCAGTTGAAATCTGTTTTGTAATAAGTACTGTTGGGTTTAAAATTGCACATTTGACTTTAGAAAGACCGAAGAAGGGAGTATTTTGCAAAAAAGAATCTAATTTCATAGCTTTTAGTCACTTAAACCTCAGTTTAAATATATGTGTAATATGAACAATACAAATAATGGTCCGAAAAGGATTTGAACCAATAATCATTTCATCTTAAATCTTAAAATCCGAATGACCATATAGTATGTATTTATTATATAAAAAATAAAAATGAAGTCATCGTTGCGCAGTGGGGCTTAGATGTCTGACAGTTGCGGGTTCGATTCCCACTCGGTGGACTGAATTATGTTCATTTTTGTACTCAGAGTCAATGTTGAGCTCCACCACTTGCAATGTCTCGAATTCGGACTGAAAGTGGACAACGCGTTACTCTAAAAAAAACTATAATTATTTATACATACTAGATCTATTATTAAAATATCATTGATTAGCTATCAATTATATTTATAGCATATTATATTGAAGCAGCAGTTTATAATACACGTGTTCGCCCTTCACCCTTTAATCCCTTGTCATAATTTTATAGCAGCGGTCACGGGCGAAGAGAACAATGACGTTTTAAATTATGTTATAGTGTCATGTCATGACGCGTGACCAGGGCAGTGCATCTTCACAATTAAATTTAATCCGGCTATATAATATAATGTTAGCGGTTATAAATTTAAAAATGAAATATTGCATCGCCTGTCCATTCACGCCCTAATTTTAATGCTATCTTAAAATAGGGATGTGGCCGTAATAAAGATTTGTAATATTGTAAAGCAATATTGCTGTACAAGTGTTCAATTTCCAGTCCCTATAGTCCCGATTGACTTTATATAATTATTGTTAAGTAAATATTCTGTTAATACAATGATTATATAATGAAAAAAAAACTAAAATAAATAACATTAATAATATTGTATAAAAACTGATTGTTGTTTAATTGTTAAGACACTCTATTCCCCATTAAGACACTTTCGTTGTGTTGAGTGGCGGAAAACAACGCCTCGTTTTTCTTTGCTACTAGAGAAAATGGAAATATTAAATAAATAGTAAATACTAAATGTAGATACATATTTAATAAAACAAGACATAAAATAGGAGAAAAATATTACCTCTACTCCAAGTCTCGTTAATTTTATACAGTATGATATTTGCGACAGTTTTTGTTTATTTTACTAAGAAACAGAACTTGCCTAGTACCCGTGAGCATAAAGTGAGTTCACAATTTTTACACTGTTACTTAACAATATTTATGCTTATTATATTTTTAAGTAAAAAATCACCTTTTTGTAGAATTTGCAGGCTTCGTCAATATTAAGATATTATAAAAAAAATATTTGCCTTTGTCATGTTGTATCGTAGCTTAACGCCGTCCACGTCTACACGTTTAATTGATTTAGTCCAATCACTCATTTTATTTTAGATCTCGATCTACATACATGTACCTATAGATAAAGTATAGTTTTAAGTCAAAAATTTTGAATGAGCGTAAAGACTATCACTATAAGTATGGATGAAACTATTGAAATTAAAATACGATAATAGTGACTAGACTCTCTTAAATTACAAAGTGATACGTAATAACGTGATGTAAAACAAAATTATTTTTTTACAATATGTTGAACTTTTATTCCATACAAATTAATATGGAGCTCTATATAGCTGAACTTTAAAATACACCAACATAGTTTTGTTCAACTTGCAAGAATGCGTGCTGTTTTACTGAGGTTTAAGCGAGCACGAGCGCTTAAATCACTTACTCTCTCGAGTGTAGAGCAATTGCAATAAAAGCTTGTTTTATATCTATTAAAAACATTTTTAAATAAACTTTTATTATAATTTGTATGTAATTAAGTTTTACATCATTTATGCAAAATTGTGTAAAAGTTTCGAAATTTAACTAGTAATTTTTTTTGAATTATAGAACATTTTTACTGTATTGTGTGGGACTGGAATGCGAAATTAAGTGTAGTTAGCAAAGTCGCTAGTTACTTATCACTGTGATCTCTATTTTATCTGTGTCTCTTCCATATCGCTGTATATTAGTATCTATATACTTTTATATTTTACAAAATGCTGCATGGTTTCACGAAGTTCGCCAGTAAGAAGTTGTTGAAGTTGTTTGCCTAATAAAAAAAATAGCCAGTGGGTTGATTTGCTTATTTAGCATAGTTAAATTATTATATTGAAAACCGTTCAAAGTGAAGTAAAAATAGTAAACTGTACACATAAAATACTATATATAAAATGTATAAACCAGAATATGAGCAATTTTAAGTAAAAATACAATGGCAGCGTGTCTTGTATTTTTTGTCAAATTGCTTGATGTTTCGTATATGAAACGAAAAGCGAGCGGTTCATAACAATAGCAAGAAATCTATTAATTCAACATGTCAGACGAAATCTCCCTTGAAGAGGGGCGGGTTTTACGTTGTTGCGGATTCACGTCGACTACACTTCATCGTGATACCGTCGCTTTTATGTACCTATATATAAATTTGAGATTTTATTTGTGGTATTCATATAAAACTAGTTTTTTTCCTGCTGTTTCGCCTTTACAGACAAATAGAGATATACAACTAAAAATGTTGTATGACACTTTCTAAGTGTCTGAGGTAACTGCGATTGCTGTTGCAGTGGGTTATATTGAAACAATTGATTTTGTAATTCAAACTAGTACGTACTTGGTTTCTGAGATTAGCGCGTTCAACCATACGAGCTATTTATTTTTATAATCTTAATATACTTGTACCTGATGTGCTATCCATAAATAGATCGTTCTCAGGTAAAGCGCGACGTTGAGTTCCGCCACTCAACACGCAATACCCCGAGAATTCGGCGTAAAGTGTTGAACGGAATTGTGTTAAAGGGAATAGAGTGTCTTAACACCGACCAGGTTCTGAGGTTTCCTCTGTCTATCCTGCTATGTGCGAAAATCAGCATTAAGCAAAAAAAAAACCATATTTATGTTGGTAGAGACATGCATAGCTTCCACATGTTAACTTGTGGACAGTAATAATTACTTATATAATTGTAAAATAGTTGAATAAAGTTAGTTAAAATCAGTTTAAATTTATATTTGCGTTTTTAATTTTAAAATATTATTTTCACAGTTCTCTTTGTTATATCCCATGAGATTGGTTTTTGTGTAGTTATTCCGCTTTGTTTCATATTTATAGCACTGCAGTAGGTGTGAGGCCAGTCGTGGCGCTGGGGCATAAAGTGTGAATGTAAACGCGACTGGTTGTGGGTTCGATTCCCACAAATTAAATAAAATATTTATTTAAATGAATATTTCCATTTGTACACTCTGGTGTCGGGGCAAAGCGGGATACAGCGTGAGGCTGGTTTGATATTTTTGATTTCACTAGGTGTAGAGAATTTATTTAAAATTTTTATCACACTGTTTATATATGTACCTACATAAGTTTATACACAAAAGTAAATATATATTTTATTATTTTATTAATATCACACTATTTATATGGCTAAAGGACAAATAAAATTTTTTTTCTTTCATTTAGCGAATATAATGTGTGTTGAATAGAGGATTACGCTACGATAGTGTAAAAAGATAATATCAAGAAACTCCGTTGTCCTTCTGTCAAGTAACTCTTAATGTAAAGACACTCCGTTTTCCATTTTCCGATCAAATTCAAGAAACTACGTGTTGAGTGGCAGTGGCGAAATGGAAATAAAGTTAGAATAAGACATATTTATTATTGCAGTTGATTAAAATTACCATAATGTGGGCACTTGTTTGTTTTGTTTAACGATTGTAGCAACCTCTATTAACAAACGGATTGCAAATAAATTCAAACAACTAAATAAGGATCTACAAACAACATTTTGATATTTACACACTTATCCATAACCATAATGATTAGAGGCCGGTCGTGGCGGAGGGGCACAAATAAAGACTGCAAACGCGACTGGCTTTGGGTTCGAATCCCACTTGAGGAAATGAAATATTTATTTAAATTTATATTTCCATTTCATCGCTCTGGCGTGGCGTTGTGTTCCGCCACTCACGCAAATACGTAAATAGTACGCAATGCCTCCCGAAATTGGGCGGAAAGTGGGAGACGGAGTGTTTTAACACTGGGTTTCCTCTGACTACCCTGCCGTGTGCGAGATACTGCGTGAAGCTGATCTAATTTATTTTTTTTATAATGATTATAATTAAATATAATAATTTGGAATAAGCGTGAACTGCATCTGCACTGCCCTGCACTGTATCCATATTTATCGAAGACTCGCCTTGTTATAGCGCATTACCTAACTGATTTCGTACACGTTTGTATGCACTTGTGTACAGTTCGTACAATTTATACTCCCGATGGTAAGTTGTTATGTAAATTTTTCGCCCATCCTCGATTAAACTTTAATAGTAAAAGTTATTTATATTAACGTTGTTTAAATAGTTTTTATGTTGTTATTAAGTAATATAGAGTAGAGTATGCTTGTTTTGAAATGTTTATAATGAAATAAACAACTCAGAATAATTACATAGTGAATGGAATATTTAATACTTTAATTTCCTCGCTCTGGTAACGAGGGAAAGCGCGGTGTTCGCCACGCAATGTATCAAGAAATCGGCGGTAAGTGGGCAACGCAGACACTGGGTTCCCAGGTTCCCTTTTTCTACTTGTTATGTTTGGGATACATTTGTGAAGCTAAAAAACATAACATGTATAATATTATTTTTATTATTATATACATTTGATTTATATGGTATTATTATTATATGTTATTGTTTTTATATACATTTGCTTATGTATGAGGCTAAAGTGTGTAAAAGTAACCGCAAACGCCGTATATATATAAAATGTGTGTACTAACTTGCGGTTTGCTTAAATTGGTCGTACTTGTTATATTATAAAACATATTTATTATAATATATTAAGTATCAGGTTTTTAATTTTATTTATACATTTCTGATATAGAAAGTTAAGAAGATATAAATGAAAACATATAAATCACGGTGTGAATATTTGCTTTTCATTGCGAAAGAAATTGAATTATTACGATAATTGAATAAGGTATATCATACTTAGTAAATATATGGATTTGAATTTTTATTATATATTTAAGACTTGAAGGATAATAAGAAACCCCCAGGATGAGAAACTGGAAGTTTCAGATTAAGCACTGAGACTACCTAAAAAAACAAAATATCTTTATTCTATTTTATTTTAAATTGTGCAGGATCTCTGCCTTTCTAGATACATACGTTTTTAAAGTTAAACTTATTCGTTAGAAGATATTTTCAATTATCACAAAATGTTTGCACTAGCTGTAATCGAAAGTACAGTCTCATTGTTAAATAAGAACACTAACAAAAAAAATCTTTTTTTATCTTTACACTGTATCTCGCATTTAACAGGATAGAAGATAACGCCGCGCGTTGTCTTTATAATTTACCATAGTGAGAAAATGAAAATAATTCATTTCACCGGACGGGAATCGAAGCCACAACTGATCTGTTTATAACTTCAACCATTTATTCTAATTGTTAAATATTTGTCAGGTGCGCATGTAAATCCGGCCGTGTCGGTGGCGCTGTGCGTGCGCAGGCGCGTGTCGCCGCTACGGACCGCACTCTACGTAGCAGCCCAATGCGGCGGCGCCATAGCAGGCTCCGCGGCCATATACGGGTAAGTCTTTTATATTATTTAGTTTTAACGACATTGTTCATCAAAGCATCAATCTAATATTGTCATTTCATAATTATGTTCTGAGAACTTTTAAGAGTGTTTATGAAAAAAAGAAATAATTTAATTAATTTTATAACTTAATCATATAATTCCTTTTAATTATAAGATACAGAATTGGATGTCGAATTAATAATGAATTAAAACTTCTAATAATCTTTTACATTTTGATTTACCATATTTTCTCAATATTCGTGAAACCTCTTGAGATGTGTTACGAAATTACTTATTCTTAAAGTAAAAAAGAAATATATATTATACCTAGAATGGTGTGTGCTGACCAACTAGAGTACAGCACTATAGCAATCAATATCTGAGATTAGCCTACAGGCTAGTCTGAATGTAGGTGCATATATACCTGTTTCTACAAACTAGGTACCTACTACGATAGTATATACAGTGAATGACATTATCCTGTGTTAAAAGACGAAACTTTATATTCGTCTATTTTTTTTGTCAGACTGATGAAATTACAATTTTCTTAAAATAATATTTGAAATCATAACAGTTAAGCGAAAAATGTAAGATTTCCTTAAATTGCCTTAATTGTAGTCTATAACATAATTCAATACTAAAAATTTCAATATTAGCGCAACATATAAACATTTATTATTGGAGTGTTCACTGGCATGCGAAAATAATATGCATAGATAGGTATTTGTATAAATTATAATAACTTAATAATATTTATTTAAAATTGTTTTCATAGATCTCATATTTGGTGTATAATTTCCATATTTATTCACATGATGAATTATTAATATCCCTAAAATTCGGAATTTCTTTGTGTAATTATGTACACGTCCCGCATGATTTATGAAGAGCTAACGCTTCGATTACGATAGGTACTTAGCTATAATCTATCGTAACGTATTTTACATATCAGGTGAAAATAGGCAGGCTGATTTGATTTTTATCATCAGGTAGTCCGCCATTCATGTAAAAGAAATCTGTTTTCTCGCCGTCCAAAGCAAGCTGTCTGGTTCTGTGTCTCTAAATTGAGTAGAAGCTCTGTCCAAGGATTCTGTGAGGATAAAGTACTGTATAACTAGGCTTTCTACCCCTCGCCTGTAGAAGTAGTCATAAGACATTTTGACTCTACTTAATGTCAAAAAAGTACACATAAAAGACAGTTTCTTATGTTTCCTGTTTTCTACTCACGTTAATGGATTATTGTAGATTAAATGGACATCCAACGTGAGCTAAAACTAGGTTGCTTTTAAGTAGGTCGGGATAACACGAGGGATTTTTTTTATTGTCATTCAAAGTCTGTGGAAATTTTCACTTTAAGCTATTGTTTTACGTTCTTTCATCCTACAGATTTAATATGAAGAAGTAAGCGTTGTATAGATGATGATTTTTATATAAAAATTGTGAAGTGATTTGCTTATTATATGTATTTAGTATAGTAGTATTATCGACGTGTTCAAATGCAAATGGACTTGTCCACTCGTGGGACTATAAAATATTTTAAATATAATGTAAAATATTTTCATTTTCACAGTTTTGTTAGATTACAGACAAGATAAAGTGATTTTTTAAAACATTTTAAAGTGTTATTTCACACTTAGGAAAGAAAAATACTTATTTAGTAAACGTATAAATATTTGAACGTAGCGGGACTCGAACCCGCGCCTCCTGGAGGTGCGGGTTCGAGTTCAACTTTCAGCGTTCAACTTTTTATACGTTTTCTAAATAAGAAAGATATAGTTAGCTTATAATATTGATAATAAAATCATTTTGTAACTTATCTGACCTTCTCTATACACCGAGAAAATACTTACTTGAAAACAAACTGTTATACGAAAACTCTTTGCTTATTGCTGTTCTATTGAAATTTGTCTTTGTTGGGGTCACATAATTTCGCTTTATTGTATGTATTTATAGATAAACAGAATCACCTCTCACCCGACCCTAATTAAAGGGTTTCTGCACAAACAAACTCATTTTACATCCCGGTCGCAAGTGGCGATGTTACCCTACACTTTTGTGTTATCTCTACTAAAATATTAAAATATAACCGATAAAATCAAACCAGGTTAAGGAAAATACTCTTATTTTTTTTTTAATTGTAATAAATACTTATATAATGTACAAACAATACATGTTTATTATTTTTTTACATTTCTTTTTTTATGGGAAGAAAGCTTTTGTTTAATTAATGCACATATTTTTGCGTGGGATTTGAAACTGTGACCATAATGTATCTTTATTTTACTGAAGCCGTGAAGGTTTTACTTAGAATTTTATTTCATATAAAACCGACCAAGTACGAGACGGAATCGTGCACGAAGTATTCCGTACCATTACCTATTATAACGGCCAAAAAATCTTGTTTGTTGTATAGGAGAGCCCCAATGGGCTTAATATTTATTATATTTTGTTTTTAAATTTTATACTATTTGTTGTTATTGTCGGAACAGAAATATATCGTCTCTGAAATTTCAACTGTCTGACTATCACAATTTGATGGGTGATTCTGGTAACAGACAGATAGACAGCGAAGTCTTAGTAATAGTCTCGTGTTCCCCTTGGGGTACAGAATCCTAAAAAATCACTCTTAACACACTTGTTTAGTAGTAAAACTAAATCATTTATTATATAATAAATATTTTTCCACTTTACTTATAATACATACATATATAGTACTAAAAATAAGAAAAATCCAATGTACTTTGCATATTATTCTAACGGCGTGGTTGTTATGAATAAAAATTAATATTCTATTGACTTGTCGAGGGAACTTTTAATTATAAGTTAGCCTACTTCTTTTATTTTACAAATGCAGGGACTTACGTTCAGAGAAGTTTGTAAGTTTTCCGAAGAATATTAAAACCGAGAAAATTTTAAGACTTTAACATTAATATACATAAGTACCTAAGACAATATCTTAACGATATGACGGCCATTACTATTTTGAAAATAATTATTGTAAGCGATAGGTGCTTGTGGCATTGTGGATAATTTGTAAAGATATATTTGCTGTACCTACCTGTTATTTGCAGTGTTTTAGTAAATGTTTGACTTGTTTGCCCACTTTCCGCCGAACTGGGGACATTACGTGTCGAATGGCGGAACTCAACGCCGCCCTTTGCCAGTCGCGTTTACAGTCACACTTTATGTCCCTGCGCCACGACTGCCCTATAAAATAATGATATGGTTTTTTTTTAAATAATATTTAATTTTTTAATATTTTCCAAAATATAAGGGGTGGCTGCCCTGATGACGACAACATGGTACTACTACTTATGAATGTTTTAGTAGTGTAATTTACTTGGACAGGTTGAATATGCTAACATTTTAGGCGAAGGGGTCTTATTAATTACGTGACATCGCGCCGAGTGCCCTCCGCGTCAATATGCGAGCCTAGACATTCTAATTAAATCCTGAAAAGTGAAATGGCTGTCATTAATTGTGTTAATCAATTTCATTTGTTACGTTTAACGAATTAGTGTTAATTGTAAAATAAATAAATCAGCTTCACGCTGCATCTCGCACACAGTAGGGTAGTCAAAGGGAACCTAGTGTTAAGACATTCCGTTCTCCACTTTTCGCCGAGTTAGTTGTGATTTGCCTAAATTGTACTTTACATGATTATTCTAGAAGCTTATGATGTTAGCAAAGAAGAATAATATTTGGGTGCCGTTACCTTGGTAATAAAGTTCCAAAGCATATGTTTAGTGTTGTAACCTCTTTTAATATTTTGATTTTTTATATAAATGTTTCTGCCCTATTTAAAATGCGACAGCAGAACCCAAATTCGCTATTCTAGAAGCAATTTTAGCGGCACAGCGTCTGACTGTAGTCGCGACGCTAGTGGGTTCGATTCCCACTCAGCCAAAGCAATTCCATGTTTAATCTACAATGGAAAACTAACTGTTCTTTCACTAGGTTAACCCTTTTGGTCGGCCACAACCGCCTTAATATATACTGATGACGTATGAAGATTGAAAAAGTATTAAATAGTTAAAACACGGTGTTAAAAATGAACATGGTGTATATTATAAGGATATTTATCCTTATAATATACACCGTGTTCGTTTTAAAGGCACTTTTAATTAGTTTAAAAATCCCTTGTCAAGTAAAAATAAATTGTCAATAATAGTTGATTTTTGTGTATAGTTTTAAGAAAAATATCCGTCCCGCCCTCAGGTAATTTATACGCTTTGTTTAACATGGTAACTCGATCATTACCTAATGAACCTTAACGTGAAGACCCTTTTTTATATATAATATACTTTCTTATATTAGTATTGCCTTCATATGATGCCCATACTTGGTACGCAGTAAGAATTTTGATTATATCACTGTTTTTTGCTTCACGTTGTATGCATGCATGCGGTATGCACAGAGAAACTAGTTTTAAAAGTTCGATCAAATAGTAGGAAGTAGTCAGTAAAAGTAGATATTCAAAATATTTTAATTATTTATTCTCAATCGGTGTAGGCAGAGTGTTATATTCTACTAGAGGGTGCGCGCGGCTTCGCCCGCTTATTAGGAGTGAATTCTAAAAAAAAACCACGAAACACATGTTCAATAAAATATTTTTAACAGTCTGAATTTAAATTTTTATAAAAATCGGTGGCAATTTAAAGATTTTTCCATATAAACTTTCAACCCCTTATTTGAACCCTTAGGGGGTGAATTCTTAAAAACCATGAAACACGTGTTCAATGAAATATTTTTAAAAGTCTGAATTTGAAATTTTATAAAAATCGGTACAGATTAAAATTTTTATCCATACAAACTTTCAATACCTATTTCATCACTTTAGGGTTAAAATTTTTCAAATTCCCTTCTTAGTGGATGTCCAGAATATAAAAATAAACATCTGCCCAAATTTCACGTTTCTACCATCAGCGGTTACGGCTCTGCGTGCGTCTTACCTCAGTCAGTCAGCACAAGTCCTTTTATATATATAGATTAACAGAAGCAATACGCATAGTCTCTAAAAATTAGTAAGGATACTAAAGAACACGCTTTTATTATACACTAATAAGCTACACCAAGTACTAGTACTAAGTGTTATAGAGTGTGCTATAAATTATATGAGCCCAAACTCGATTGGTTTACTAGTTCCTCGGAAAAGATCCACTATTGAGATCCTGGCTCCATCATCATTGGTGATTTTTTGATGATGATTGATCTGAGTGGTTCAAATGCAGTTTTTTTATTTTATTACATAGTTACAAAACTGAAAAGTCTCAAATCGACCTCATAAAGATAAAAACGAGTCAAAAACGGCAAAAAATAAATTTTGATTGTGATTTTGTTTACCTTTCTTGTAAACAAAATCACAATCAAAATTTATTTACTAGTATAAATAAGTAGGTAAACCCTACTAAAACAGTCGAAATTGGAAAGCTGCTTAACAAATTTACTTTTAATTTGTCTCTGTATCTATTCGTGCGACTCGTCTTACTGTTGACATACAATCAGCTAGCTCTGAATTCCTAAAATGGTTATCTCTCAGTAGATTGTAGCAGGACGTTGTAAGTGATACCAAGTATCATTCATCTGATAAATTAAATCCGTTTTATAATAATCTTTAGGGGCACCTAAAGAGCAGTGGAGTCCGAACGACTAGTAATGCCCTTTTTTTAAAAAAAAAAAACAATTTAAAAGATATCCTGAAAATAGAGAATGAAATGTCTATTTTCTGTTTGAATCCTCTTACTGCGCCACGACAGCCTCATATCTTAAGATCACCTCATTATAATCACCTCCCCATAGCTAAAAAAACCTATGCACTGTTGTTTATCAAACTTTACAGCATAAACATGACTATTAATCATTTTTTTTATTTTAAATATATGATTGTAATTAATTTTTCTATCTTCTTATACTAACTCGACGTCAAATATTCTACGTGTTTGTTAAAATAAAATAACTGAAACAATAATTTTAATATAAAGGGTAAATTGGTTATTCCCAAATCGTACACGTGACAAATACCCCTATTGCCAATAAAATATTTCTCAAAAGCGGAAATTGAGTACGTGATCCTAAAGCGTAAAATGAAATAAATGTTTACAGACTCGGAAGGCTATTACATTATAACTTAAAGCAATTTTTCAAGTGAAATATTATTTTTATTGTCTGTTAAATCTCTATCTACTTACGTAGGTATTTAATCATAATTTTCTTAATGCATGTCAATAACTTTTAACTTGCGATCAGATCTTTTATCCGGGAGAAACCAGGTCACATGATCTAGCTTTGTAGTTTGTATAGCTGAACCGGAGCTGTTCTAATACCGTCTGTGCAATGGATACATCGATAGAATGACTCTCTGTTTGTTTGATCATGTCATGATATGTGACTATATAAACAATTTGACACGTTTGCTCGAGATATTGGTTTTGAAGATTGAATTATTTAACTACTCGATACATATGACAAACATTATTGACAAAACTAACTTATGAGTTTTATTTATCACTTCTAACTTTGATATATATATATATATAAATTTGTAACAAGCTTTTAATGTCCAAGTATAATTCCTAGTGGAACGCTTTCTTAATACAGTTTTTGTAATCACGGAAAGTTACGAGTTGTGACTGGATAAACACTTGCAAAACTTACGACTTAAAACTAAAAAATAAAATAAAAAGCAATTCTTTCAAAATACAGAATTCTCTTGCAACACAATTTTTCTTTATTAAAACTTTGCTAAGAATGGTATCTATATAGAATCAACATGTAATGTCTTTAGAATTCAGCGGAAAGTGGGGAGCGGAGTCTGTTAACACTGAAAAAGAGAGTATAATAATAATTACCTATTCTTTAGATATATTCTCAACTTCATTATAATATGCAAAATTTTACCAAAGTGATCCCGTTAGATCGTTAAAAATAAAAAGGGAAATATAAGTACAAGACAAACTGGTTTCAAAAGTTGCAACACCACGCGTATATGCATCTGCCACATAATATCAGGGCGGTATCATTATTTACTCTTTTGAACTAAATTATGCATTCTGGGTTATAAAGAATTTTTACTACCTTTGCCTTCGTAAAGCAAAGAAAGTGAATGTCATGGATTTGATTGAGTCTATGTTATCGTAAAACTCTAATTTATGTGAATAATGTATTGGTATGTATAGTAGTAGTAAACCTTAGAAGATTTATTGTGTTCTTTTATTAATGACATTTTTATTAGGAGTAAAATAAAATATAAATATATATTTTATTTATTTTAATATCTATAGATAACGGTAAATATGTTTTTTTTTATTTTTATTTTTGAAAATATTTTGACAGAGACAAACAAACAGTTTTAATAACTTTAAGGCAATGAGCAGTTATTTATGGTAGTTGCATACATAAGAATCAAGTAAAAAATTATTTTAGATGAAGGTCACTTTCAGAACATAAAAACAATGTGACGGTAACGAAAGTTCCCTACATAAAAATAAATATGAGAAGATCCCGAAGTAAGTTTTGACCCTGATAAGAATAAGAAAACAGCGGTTTACGGAAAGCAAAGCGGAAATCCTCCGGAGATCCCATAACCCTAATAAGAAGGGTTCCTCAGCTTTACCTGTTCGAATTTACGAACCATTGACCTTTCGCTCAAAAGTATTAACTATATTATAAATTGGCTAATAATAGTGACTCGCGGGTTTTATGTTTGAGATATTGCCTTTTGTTTTATAAAACACAATGGCTGACTTTATCTTTCTAATATATTTTTATAAAAATATAATTTTTGAGGCCTGACTGTAAAACCGACTGGTTGTGGGCTCGATCCCACTCGAGGAGATGAAATATTTATTTAAATTTATATTTCCATTTCTTCGCTCTGGTGTCGAGGTTAAGTTCTGCCACTCAACACGCAATGCCTCCAGAATTCGGCAGAAAGTGGGGAACGGAGTGTCTTAACACTAGGTTCCCTCTGCCTACCCTGCTGTGTGCGGGATACAGCGTGAAGCTGATTTTTAATTTTTTTTTTATTTTTAAAACTATAATTGCAGCGTTGATTTCCGCCACTCAACACGCAATGCTCTGCCTACCCTGGCACGTGTGCGACACAGTGTGTAGCATGTAGAGAATTGAGACCATAGTGGCATATCGAAACAGCGTTTGTCTGTAAACGAGATGCTTATTATATCAAATTCGAATATATAATATTTTTTTTATTTTTTATATTATAATTAAATTATTGGAATATATATATTTTAAATAACAACTATGTAGATAACTACATAGTTGTTTAAAAAAAACTACTGTCATTTAACATTAAATCTGTATTTCTAATATTTGCTAAAATATATTAAGTTGTAACAAGCGTATAAAAATTTCGACGTAGCTTGATGAGAACGTATGGCTCAGTGGTCAGAGCGCCTGGTCGGTTTCCAGGAGGCGCGGATTGGAGTCCCGCTACGTTCATTTTTTTATACGTTTTCTATATAAGTATTTTTCTTTCCTAAGTGTGGATTAACACATTAAAAATGTTGAAAATATATTAAGTACCTTTGTGCCTAAGCAAGAGATAAACATCGCCGTGTTAAAATTTGTTTACGTAAAGTTGAAAAATAAAGTAACATTTAGCAACGCCCGACCAATTCTTAAAGCTCCACTGCAATGCTACGTTGAGTGATAACGCTAGTCATTCCGGTGTTTAATCTTATTTTTAATATTTAAAGTTTCAATTTGGAATGTAAACATTGTAATTATATAATTAAAAAAAACATTTATAAATAAAACTTTATTAAACTTTATTAAGAATAGATTCAAGATTGAAACGAAAGTATGGATAAAAGGATATTAAATATCCTTTACAGTGGTAAAGAACAAAAAAGTAAAATTTAGCTGAGTTGATGTGAAGTATGTCTTATATTATAGGTATAGTAAGTTTTCCAAAATGCAATATTAAAAACAAACTGTTACCGACATTAGCCTGCACAAACGCACAGACAAATCGACAAGCAGTCAAAATTTTTAAAAATCATTATTTTGGGTTCGATTAGGAAATCTAAATGGGACTTGAACCCACAAACTACTACAAAATTTACAAAATTTATGGTTTTATTTATAAAAATACATATCTTTATTGGAAAAACATCGTTACGTAATCCTGAATGGGATCAAATCACTTTCTCTATACATGAATATTTATTAATTAATTGACATCGAATTATATTTAATAGATAAAAGTCAATAAATGAATAATCATTTCAAAATATAAGGTGTAGCAATATTTTTAATTGCTTATTTCGATCATTTTTACCAACGTTTCGTAAAATATTTTATCAGTTGTATATGAAAGTAATTAAGTTATGTTCATGTTAATTAAACTTTCGGTTATGGGTAACTGGTATATGGTTGTTGAAAACAATAACATGCAATTAATTAAAAATTAATTAAAATTATATAATACTTCTAAATTTATGGATTAATGTTTAGGTGATTATAATATAAGATTAGTAGTAGCAATAAATATATGTAATAGTAACGATGAGAACTGTTTTATTTGTAATAATAAAAGCACTTCTATCACGAAAAATATGCTTCTTCAAGATTATAACTGTAAACTGAAAATGACTACACAATATTAATATTATACGTTGAAGTTTAAAAAAAATATAAATAAATAAATCAGCTTCACGCTGTATACCGCACACAGCAGGGTAGGCAGAAGGAACCTAGTGTTAAGACACTCCGTTCCCCACTTTCTGCCGAATTCTGGAGGCATTGAGTGTTGAGTGGCAGGACTCAACGCCGCGCTTTGCCTCGACACCAGAGCGAAGAAATGGAAATATAAATTTTAATAAATATTTCATCTCCTCGAGCGGGGATCGAACCCACAACCAGTCTGTTTTACAGTCACACTTTGTGCCACTGCGCCACGACTAGCCTCAAAAAAGATGTAGTATCCTAAAATCGACGTAAGGGATAATGCACCTCTCGTTTACGCGTTTATTGTTGAAGACCACCTCTCAGATGTGCCATTATGTTTTATAACAAAAGGTTCCTTTGGTGGAAGGTAAAGTAACTACTTTACCTTCTATTGTAAGAAAAAATGTTACCTGCGTTAGATATGAGTCATAGGAAGTGTATGGTCGGCGAACATAAATCTTTCTAAATGTCGCCTTGTGATGCAATTCTTTCACGTATTTGTTATATTTCAGCTGCTTTTAAAATGTATAGAATTAAGGATAAGGATAGATAAAATATAATATTCTCGATCCGTTGTTGGTAGATATAATAATAATAATTTTTACGTGTCTTTATTATTACGTCAACATAAATTTAAATTTTATTTTTTTCTTCTTGTGATTTGAACTAGTAAATAACTCATGTACAGCCAAAATGTTTACTTATAGTATGCTTTTTAACATCTTTAACGTGTTATTCCACATTTAGGATAATAATTTATTTAGAAAATAAGTGCCAGTGGCGCGGGTTCGAGTCCCGCTACGTTCAAATGTTTATACGTTTTCTAAATAGATAAATATTAAAGCTATTTTAAGTATTAATATAACTTAAAATAAAATGTCGTGTACAGATAAAAATACAGCGCTTTAATTAAAACTTGATAGGTGCAAAAACACCTTGTTTCCGAGTTGACCTTTTCATACAATAAACTAGCAAGGCTAGTTTCAACTTATTGCAGTAAAACAACACGGCTCAGTTAGTGGAAACTAAAGGGGCACACGAAACTTGCAACAAATGCAATGCTTCTCGTTAAAAAAAACTCCAAAATATATTTATATAGAAGTAAATAACGAGGGCAAAGAATTTATTCATATATTTCACTATTGTATTGATCAACTTTAGTATGCATACCTACTTGTTTATTTTTATACAAACCTATTTTTATATTTCACTGTTTCAAATTGCCTTTGTTTCGCTTTATTTTATTTTAAATTTATTTTGTTTAGAGTAGGTAAGTACATAAAAGTAACAATTCACGTTAATTGTTAAAACTTTAACTATAGTAAAATAACAAAAGCGTAACCAGTATTAAAATGAGCAACAAAAGCATGTTTAAAATTGGCGTTTACAGTCAACGAGAAGGCTAAATCGAAGTTGGAAACTACTGTCATACCTTGCGTTTAACAGTTTCTAAACAACATTACCTTTTGCTATTATAGGAATGAAAACACATTCAAACTGGAAGGTAAACTATTAGTAAATGCATCTCAAGGGATTCAAATTCATGAAGTTTGATACTGTAGACTCAAAAGTTTTACACTGCACCAGTGCTGGCTGTTTCCACTTCGTTACCTTTGTGTCTCCACCGAAAAATATTAAAATCATTTCAATTCGTCTTTTCCTCGTTCCTTTAATATTATAATTAAATTAGCCACACTTTGTCAGAGGAGGATTGTATTTGAAAATTTACCGAGACGAAATAATTTAATAATAAGTAATAACAATTTGTACCTGTTGTGATTGTTTTTATTTTTGTTTTAGCTTCACGCACACAGCAGGGTAGGCAGAGGGAACCTAATGTTAATACACTCCGTTCCCCACTTTCTGCCGAATTCTGGAGGCATTGCGTGTTGAGTGGCAGAACTCAACGCTGCGCTTTGCCTCGACACCAGAGCGAAGAAATGGAAATATAAATTTAAGTAAATATTTCATCTCCTCGAGTGGGGATCGAACCCACAATCAGTCGGTTTTACAGTCACACTTTGTGCCGCTGCGCCACGACTGGCCACAAAAAAAAAATTTGGTTGCAACTAAGCATCCACAGTATATATATTTCTTTTATACTGTATATTATTCTACAATATACTTTTAGTGTTCGCTAACTATCCTATCGTCTGCGAGTGACAGAAAGGTCATTGTATAATATTAGTTGTTACCCACAAAGTTAACATTCTAAAACAGTATCCCATGACGATATCCACTTTAATCATAGTAGAAGTTTAGATTAAGCTTTTATGTCCATGTGGCGCGATTTGCAAAATGATAAAGTAATATACAACCTTTCTTTAATAATTGTGTTTTTATTGGTGATTCTCAAATTTTATTATTATTTATATACAGTTTAAAAATAATCTTCCAAAGCGCGGCGTTAAGTTGCGCCATACAGTATGCATTATCAGGTGTCTTAACGCTAGGTAACCTCTGTCTTGCCAACAAAAAAAATGATCTTCAAATGTGGTATAATAACGAAATCCTGCTCAAGGGTCTCAGACAGTGCATCGAACCCAGCAGATGTTGGAACACGTGCAGGCTGCATTCACGCACGTATCCCCTCCACTCTGCACTCGCATCTATAGCATAGAATAAACCCTATTGTAATATCCTTAGAAGCGTGAAATATTATAGTTTTAAATGAAAAAAGGCCGTCTCTAGGAACATATGGTGTTATTCATCGATCAGACGAGATGAATTTTTCGTGTGTTAAATATATTTCTTAAGTCGAGAGTTTATTAAAAGCTTGTTTTTATACTTAGAATATGTTTATATTTTTAATAGATTTGTTATATAGATTTTTTTTTGTTTACACTGTTAGAAAATGTTGATATAAAAATTACATATACCTATATATATGTATAGATGGTAGTTCCTAATGTAAAGCTTTTGTTAAAGCAGTCCTAAATATTCAAATAGTTATAAAATGAGACCTTCGTTGCACAGTGGGATAACGTCTTGTTATAGGCACGGCGGTTGTAAGGTCGATCCACATTTGGGGGAATTATTATATCTATTTTATTTTCATTACCCTGCTGCTGGCAGAAGAAACGCGTAATGGAGCTCCGCTATTTAACGCGCAATATCTCAAAGATTGAGCGGAAATATGGGAACGGAGTGTCTCAACACTACAATAAACTAAAAAATTACATACATCTAATAAATAAATTAATTACATCTAAGCATTTCGTAACTGCTCTACGATGGCTTTTTTATTTATACAAATGATAAAACCCATAGTATTATAATTAGTGTAAATAATATGAATACAAACCACACAGTATTTGATTTAGCCACAAATTTTAAATATATATCTATATGAATATAAAGCTAACATTTTCTATCGCTTTTCTATCGTCGAGTCCGTTCATTAAGCTGCAGCTGGCAACAGAGATATATCCTGTTTGAAGCAGACTTAGCTTTGAACATTAGGATAGTTGAGGATTTCTCCTTTAGTATTTTATCTAGTTATTTACTATTAAAAGAACAATGGAGTTCTAAAAACCGTATAATACCACTGAAATAAGATGCAATTGTTAAATAAAGACCATCGTAACGCAGCGGTACAGCGCCTGATTATAAACGCGTTTTAATCTCGCTTTGGGTAAAGAAGATTAAATGAAAAAAATAAATGAGAGTTCCACCACTCAAACGAACGGGTTATCTTAACACTAGGTTTCCGCTGCCAAACTAGCTAAATGTGAAGCTAAAAAAATATTAAATTTTCCATAGATTAATGATACTATATAAATTAAAAAGGAATTTAAAAATCTTATATTTATTTAAAAAAAATAAATTAAATTAACTTCACGCTGTATCCCGCACACAGCAGGGTAGGCAGAGGGAACCTAGTGTTAAGACACTCCGTTCCCCACTTTCTGCCGAATTCTGGAGGCATTGCGTGTTGAGTGGCAGAACTCAACACGCAATGCCTCCAGATATATTTATTTATTTACTACTTTTTTTCATACTTAATTTAGTTATATGTATTTACAAGTATAATTGCTCAACACCGAACTTTGGCGTAGATATTGGCACCTTATATTTATTGACACAGATTTTAAAATACATAAATACCTACATTTTTTATGTTCGTTGCAACAACTCTAACACACCGTAGTTTCTATATTTTCTTTATCATTATTATATTTTAATTATTTTCTGATTAGAACTGTGGTTATTAATTAACAGTTTATCATTTTCTTTGTTCTACAATACAATACAATGTGAAGATATGTGTAGGTACTAACGTATTCTTTAGATTTTACAATTACAGCAACTAGTTAACATAACATAAATATATATGAAGTTTCAAAAGTAGTCCAAGCTTTCAGCAGCGCAATGTGCTGCGGAAGTCATTAGCTCTAACAAGATACACAAAATTGCTTCATCTCAAAAATTCTTCAAATTATATAAAATTTTGAATATTTAAAATAAAAAAAATATCATTTGTAATACAATATACCTACATAATTGTGAATTATTCAATAATTTGCAATAATTCGTTTAAAATTATTGAGATATCCTGTGGTGTGCTGAGGAATTAAATAGACTATCGCGTTTTAATACCAAGCCAAGGAAGCTTAAATATTTTGTTTATTTTATAAATACTCCCCCGAAAAGGAATAAGAACCCACAACTACCGCGTATAATCAATCAGGTTCTTACTGCCTCACAATGGTGATGCCTTAATATTTTTTTTAGAGAAAGCTACATATTTCTGGAGTGTCATTCGTCTTACTTACTTTTTTCTATCTATTTCTATATTAGAAATATGAAATTTGACTACATGATAAAAAAGAAAAGTATGTGAGAGTGCTTAGAAACAATAGAGTTGAATGGGACATCTTATATAGAGGAGTACTTTTCGACGATCGAACATTAAGTGTCCACTTCTTATTTTAGTGCTTACTTCAAATAGTTTTTGAAGAATATGAATAATAAAATGGAAATATTATTTATATAATTGATATACCTACAACGTCTATGTACTTATTTTTTACTTTTTGAATTTTTTGGTTAATTATTTTTTATTGAATAACCTCAGTTTACATGTTTCTCGCAAACTAAGCAGAGATAAGCAAATGATTAAATAAATCCAATCTCAGCTATCTTTGGAACATTAAGTTCTTAAATTATGAAGATACGAAAACATTTTAAATCACAAATCGTAGATTTTAATACCCAAATCTCTGCTTTTAAGTACGTTGCACCTAGTGACTTACATTCATAATAATATTATATAGTAGTATAGTTACCTACATAACAATATTATATATGCATTGTATATATAATGTTAATTAAAAACAAATATATAATTCAATGTGCCATATAAAGTTTACAGAAATGACTGTAAATTAAAATTGAACGATTGCTCTATAAAACGAGACCGGTCTTGTTTGTACAATATTAGTCTCAATATAAAGCGCGAATAAAACCACAACCACAAGTTATCACAAACACAAAGGAATTGATAAACTCTAGCTTTACAGTTAAATTGGATTAACGGCCGCGAGCCTGCTTCCGTAAATTGTATTTGTGTTAAGACAACAGTATGATTTTTCATATAAGTATTCATTACGTAGTTAAATGATTTTAAAAAGTTACTCTTATAGAGTGAATGCACTCCGTGTGAGTGAATACACTGTATTGAGAGGAACTCAACGCCGCGCTATAGAAAAACTCTAGAGATGGTTAATTATTAATTTATTTCTTCTAGTGAAAGCTGAATAAAAATATCTTGGCGCTAAATATCTTGAGGCTATCGTAGCGCAGAAGGACATCTTAAATTGTGAACACAATGATTATTATGGGTTTAATATCTTAGCGCATTTATTACCTGCGCATAGCAGGGCAGGCGTACCTAGTGTTGAGACATTGCACACAGCATTGCGTGTTGGGTTGGGAAACACAACACCGCTATCAGTCAATTTTTATAGAACTTTAATCCTAATATCAACCAGGCAATTTTGATTTACTATGGTATTTTCATAATTATTGCTTATCTATATTAAACTCCCTCCGTTAGATATATGAAACATTTTCTAGAACAACTGTTTTAACAGTCCAATGTATCTTATAAGAGTAAATTAGTAAGCTAAGCTGCTAAGCGTTGCTGAAGTGCCCTCTGCACTGCACTGACATTAAGTCGATAAGACCATTAAGTCTCTTTGTAAAGGTGTACATTACAGAAGATTAAGCATCGAGCTTTTGGCTTTTGTATCACGGATTTGAATTTCAACCTATTCCAAATATAACCCAGTTTTGAATAAATATATTTTTGTTATTTTAACATTGTAAATCCTGTTAAAAGCTTTTACAAAATCCTCGTTTTTTATTACTGTTATGTTGCAATTAGATACATACAGATATATTTTATGATCTGCTATGTTCGCATACTGATGTCACGACGACGCCAGTTGACGCCAATTTTAGGCAATTTAGATGATTTTCGCTCTAAAATCAGTCACCTAAGTTACTAATTAATAATAGTTTCAAGCTCTCAAACAGGATCCTTTGAGCAAGCTCCTTTATTATAAAGTACGTGGGTGGCGATCGATATGGCTACTGCTCCATTGAACAACCAATGTGAGGGAAATATGAAAAAATACGTCACTCTGTCATCAATAAGGAGGTGGAAAGCCTTAAAGTTATTTTCTTTTTCATATTTTATGAAATATTCATAATTAGTAATTTCTCATCTTGTATAATCTCAGGTGTCTATTAAGTTTTATACATAAAGAAAATCTATATGATAATTGAAATAAATAAATATTTTATTGTATAATTTTTTTGTCTTTATGTCTTAAGTCTACTAAATATTAAGATATGATAAAGAAGTGCATGCACTTTCCGATATCTGAGCTTAGATACTTTATTTGTACTTTTTAAAAGAAAGCGAGGAGGTTAACATGTGCTGATGACACATTTTAATTAAAAGTATGTGCTATTTTGCAATTTAAAAAACGAGCGAAACAACTCAAGAATATAAGTTAGTTTTAAGACCTAAATTGGACATTGTAGCGTTGTTGGTTTTTCTTATAGGTAAATAATAATACATTCAAATATTGGATAGGTTAAATTGCAATAAAGTTCAAAATGTTTATGTTCTTATTGTTTATTTTTGTTGCTATCAATGATACTGGAGTAAGGTCACGTAATGAGCACATGGACCCCACGAATGGCATGTATGAAGAGGTTGATAAAAGCGGATAAGGCGAAAGAGACATGTACATACCGCAGCGCTTGGTGCTCTCTCTGGCTACTTCGCTAGGTATATATGTACTCGTATATATATATATATATATATATATATATATATATATATATATATATATATATATATATATATATATATATATATATATATATATATTGGGATCCGCAACATGCTGTGCACGGCGGGTGGAGCTAAGCGAAGCTATGTTGCGCAAAATTTTGCGATTCTTTTTTTGTCCGCACGCACTGCGTTAGGTTAGTCAAAGTTCAATGCGTGCGCGTGAATTTCAAAACGTTCTTAGCTCTATGGGACACATTTTGACCATTTACTCAAAAACTACAATTACAATTATCACCCTAGGAGGAGAAGAATTACAACGAAATACACTTTTGACCAGAAAGAGCTTCTCTTCGCTCAGCTCAATAACGCTTGAAGCCAAAAAAAGATTCTTGTTTACAAATACATTTTGGTATAGAAATGAACACTTGATCACAACTGAAGATCCATTGCAAAGGGAAGAGGTACCAAGTACTAGCCTTGAAAATAACTATAATTAAAAAAATATGAAAGCAAACGATTTTGACAACAAAGATGTTGGATATTAATCATGCATCGACGTGTGACTATAGAATTGAATCACGTCACAGTGATGGTGACAACCCTATTCAATAAATGTAACCTTTTTACACATATGTTACCTATTCAGTGGTCTGAAAACAGTTATTGTAAATTGTTCGACTCGTTTAAATTTTAAATCACTAACAACATGTTTTCATTTTCTCGTTTAATATGAAATAGTACAAAAACTTCTGCGCTCGATTATACTACGTTCAGTTATAAAATACCTTGTGTTTTTCATCAATTATACACAATCTACAAATGAATTCGCTTTGTATTTACAAAATTTGGTTTTAAAAGTTGATTTTATTTATTAAAACTTTCAATTCAATCATTCATTCCGCCTATAAAGCAGAAGTTAATCTAATGACAACTCTCCGTTCTCCTTTAACTAAACGTATTTTACATATGTAAATAAATAATATAATAATACACAAAATAAACGTGAAAAGCAAATATTTACTTCTGTTAAAACAACGATTTTGATTAAAAGTTCTCTTAAATCAATCTGTGGCTTTCCAATTTAACACATTCACTGTCGAACTCCAAAAAAAAAAAAAATAACGCAGCAATACACGGTGGGCGACCTATTTCACCGATGCATGATGAGATTGATTCCCATAGTTATAATTTTATGACGTTTAAGTAGGAGTGTCATCGTACAGTGGGTAGTTATAGCTTCTCCAGTAGAACTTTTATATAGGGCAAAGCCGGATCGACATGTCAAAAATGTTTCCTCTTTAAAAACAGAAAGTGTTAAAAACTATTACAGAATCTTATAGACTAGAGTTTTTGTGTTGCAAAACAGGATTCCATGGACTAGACTATGCTTATGTTATACCCTAATTAAATTAAACATAACATTACGTTAATTATTTAAAAAAATACATAAAAAATGCTGGCCGGCACAGCAACATATAAAATCAGAGAGCAACCATATGATTGTCAGTCCTTTGTTCGTCTCCGACCAGGTGTTAAGTAATCGACCGCAGTGTGCGCCGTGCCCGTGTCTATGGGGCTTCGGAATTGAATATATTACTGTTCGTATCGACTGTCGGCCATTGCGATTTCGAGCCGTTTATCTATTAAAGGCTGTTTCGCTTAAACATACGTGTTATCGCTTTTACTGTAAGCGGACTTTTTGTATTTGGTGTGAAAAGTTTTTTTTTTATGTTTATTATTTTATTTTTAGTTCGAAATATTTGCGTAAATCATACGACAATAATCAGCCAAATCATTTTTATTAGCTTGTGGATGACATTGATGACTTTCTACATATAAAGTTTTTAGTATTATCTATTTTTGTCCGCTTTTATTGAGCAAAATATTTTGTATTTTTAACAGTTTTAAAGTGTTTTTCCACACCTAGGAAAGAAAAATACCAGGTCGGTTTCCGCGGCGGTAGGGCGCGGGTTCGAGTCCCGCTACACTCAAATATTTATACGTTTTCTAAATAAGTAAAATATTTTGTATTTTTATTTTAGCACTGCTACTTTTACTTAGAAATTTCAATTGATCGAATTTCTCAAAGTAATAAACAGAAGACTGTATAACGTACTATATGTCTACGATTTATTGTTTTTATATGTTTTAACTTTGATTATAAAATGTTATAGCGAATAGACGAAATAATAGAATCTTGCATGAGAGTATAAACTTCAAGTTTTGTTTAAGAAACTTCGAAACGTAAATTAGAACTCGCGCCATATAAGACTTTCTACATAAACTTAGTGATGTAATTTCAGTCAACACTTCAAAATCATATTACAGTGAGTTTATGTGTCCTCGAGTACCGCGAGTTAGTTTAAGACACTAAAACCCAGCTTCTTAACTTGAATTGTTTTATCAGAATTAAGGAGAACTTGCACTAATGGCTCTTTTTATCTCTATTGAATTTAAGACAAATCTTAATAAACTTTTCTTTTCTTAGTTAACAGTACACATGGATATTGATTTAAAATTGGATTAAGTAAATGTAGGTCGTCATTGCCGTAAAGGAAATTGAGGCCGTCGTGGCGCAGCAGCACCCACAGCGGTTTTCCCACTCAACACAGATTTTTCTAAATTGAATCCCCTTTGCCATATAGGATAGCTATGCGAAAAAAAATCAGTTTTTTTAAAGTAAATGCAATATTCGCTGTAAAAAAATAAAATAAACACGAAAAATTTTTAATATTCTGTAACACTAAAGCTTTACTCGATCCGGTGTTGTATATTCAAATTGACAAGTTTTTTTGACGTTTTTATTTATCAGTTATCGAAACATGAATTCAGGCGGAGACTTATCTAAAGCTCACCGTGGCTTCTATACATATGAATGCGATGCATATTTCATTTCAATATATTCTATAATTGGTCTTAGTTTTTGATACTGATTCCTGAAAATATATACAATTTTAAGAATATGTGTACAATTTTAGGATTTTTTTACCGAATGGTAAAAAAGGATAGTAGGATAGTTTTTTATTAATCAATTCTTTGGAAACATTTTAAATATTTGTGATGAATCGGTAAATGAAAATATATATGTATAAATAAAAAGAGATCTATCATTAAAATGTTCAAAATAAATTTGAGCTCTTTTATAATTAAAAGCTATCATATTTTATTTTCCATATTTCGAAAAGCTCGTGGGACGAATGTTGCGGATGTATAGCTCGTCCATGTAGGAACGTACGTAGGTGTTTCTGAACACAGCGTGGTACCTGTTAACAGAATAGCTAACATTCCCACACTAGAAGTGCAAAGACTGACTTTTTAGTGAGTAATGATATATTTTTAACTGATTATCACATTGCCTACGCGCTACTTCATATTACACGTAGAAAAGTACATATTGTGAAATATTTTTTTCTTGTTTTTTTTTTGATAAGTTATTCCTTATATAATTTAAAGGATGGTTTTTTTTAGTATTTTAGTGTTTTTTAAGTGTCTGTAATTGGGTATGATTTTTAGCTTTTTATATATTTAGCTTGTATGTAAAGTTAATATATAGGATATTAATACGTTATATACGACTGCCTCAGTCGTGGCGCAAAGACGACTGACGATAAATGCGATGGGTTGGGATTTTAATTCCCACACAGGGGAATAAATTGTTTTTATTTCAAATATACTTATTGTGTTATGAAAGATGATACTTATTTTTTACATTTTACTTCTCTCGTATACCCTGCTTTATGAAGAATACAACGTGAAGATATAAAAAATGATAATAATACGCATAAATAAGCATAAAATCTAAGGACAAACATTTTAAAGTTAGCCAAAAAATATAAATGTAAAATTTAAATTATTGTTTGTTAGTAGCAGGTTAGTTTGTTGTTTCTTATAGTTAACAATACTAGGATTGTTATATCAGGATTTCTGCAACACATCTAAGTCAAATTTTAGTTGTTATACTTAGTTAACAATTTTACTGTGTAATCAATTTATCTATAAACCAGTTTATATTTGAGTTCTTGTTCCATACTAGTCTTCTCTGTAATTATCCAACTGAATTATAAAGTTTTAAATTAGAATAAAAGTGTATCATTAACGTTTATATTATGGTAGTTGTAGAGCTTGGTTGGTCATGGTGGCTGTTGGCATTGGCTTTGATTTTGAAATTAACTCGAGGCATTGTTTACACTGAAAGTATTCGCCTCGTCCTCGCCTTTGCCATTGTATTGCCTTACCTGGTTATTTTAGTCATGATGTAGTGTTGTGCTCTGTCATTCCATATACCTACTATATGTGTCGCAAAATTAATAAAGAAGTACCATTACACATAATCATTATCTTTTTGTATTACGATTTACTATGTATCCCACATAAAACCGCATTAAGCAAACGTTGAGTGGCAGAACTCCACGCTGCGTTTATTTTTCTTATCAAAGCAAAATTAAAATAATTCTCGAAATGGAAATCGAATCCGTAACAACCGTCGCGCTAACAGTCAGTCGTTGTGCCGCTGCGCCACGATGGCCTCAAGATCAAATTATCGCGAATATAACATAACGTAACGTATTCGCATAATATATATCCTCATTAAATGAATGAAATATCTGATTAACTTTCGTATGTTTTGTTAAAGATGTCTGAACTTTTGCTGTTTTTGCTGATTTTAATTAAAGGGTCGTGTTTCTGTGTTAAATAAATGTGTGTCACGGAGTTGATGATATTATATGATGATTTTTATTTTTGTATCAAGCCCATATTTTTCCTCATTATTACTTTTACAAGCACTAATTATAGCAATAACTACATATTAAACCTTTTGTTTGTTTTATTTGCTTCACGTAGTCTCCCAAATACCAGAGTAGACAGAGGAAACGTACAAGTGTAGTGTTATTACTCTCCGTTTCCCATTTTCCGCTCAATTTTCGAGACAGCGGCAGTGATGGAACTCAACGTCTTTTTATAAGAGCGAAAAATATAATAGTTCGTTTAATAGTGTTGGAATTGAATCCACAGCGCAATGTTCACAGTCAAACACTGTACTGCTGCGTAAACATATGCAAAACCATGTTCGAAACATATTAAATAAATTGAGAGTCGAAGTAAAAATAATTTCGTATTATTTTCTCCCTATATTTTCTGTCTCTCCAAATGAAGTATGTACGTTCTCAGAAATTCTCCCTTAAACGTTGTTTCAAATGGATGTACAACATTGCTATTTATTGCGCTAATTTGTTACAATAAAACTGTCTGTTAGGTACTCAGAGGAGGCTTAAAGGCGTAGACAAAGAATTTTTGTACCAAAATATAATATTGGATGGTTGATTTCGACTAAGTATATGTAGGTACTTATTATATTTTTTTTGTGAAGGTTACATAAGATACAAGACATCTGAGGATTAAAACTAGAAGCCAATCGTGCCGCAGAGGCATATAAGCGTGCGCCTGTAAGGTTGTGGGTTTGATTATCACTTGGGAAAATAAATTATTTAATATTTTTATTACTCACTCTGGTGCGTAGGCAAAGCGCGGCGTAGAGTTCCGACACACAACATGCAATGCCTCTAAAATTTCATCAGAATCACTCTATTTACCCTGCTATATGTTGGATATAGCATGAAGGTGAAGAAAAAATATTAAAATATGAATAAAAGAGACAGAGAGAGTAAATGTAAAATTTTGTAGATCTGAAAATGAGTAGAACTATATAATTAATTATATGAAAAATAAATATATTCATATCGGAAACTTTTATAATAAAAAAAAATATGGTAGAGAAATTACAACGTCATATATACGCGACTTTTGGCTCTGTTTCACTCTTTACTGTATCGTGAAAATAACTTTATCACACGCTAAAAAACAAAATAATATAGACGAATGATGGAATGTTTATCATTAATTAAAATTTCAGTCGAACTGGCTGTGACTATATTAATTAAGGAGTTCTCAGAATCGTAGGGCTCTTCGTTTTATATGAAATGGAACACACATCTGCAGAATCCATGTGAAGTATCCTTTTGGAGTGTAAGTTTTAATAGCGGTAATCGCGTGAATTATAAAATAACATCTCGTATGCAACAGATTAGCGAACTTTCTCACGCCCCACTTTGGGCCATATGTCTAGATCGTACTCGTATATGTCGGGTACGCGTGTGTTGTGGGAAGTGATGAGTGTAGTCATTATAGAAGCGGTACAAGGAAATCGATTAAAGGTTTAATTTATATATGTACTTGAATTGACAGTTGAGTGTACGTTTTCTTAAAAAAATGTAAAAAATATTATATAATAAAAATATTTCCGAAACTTATCATATAGATGTATTATTAATATTTAATAGTTAATTTAATTAATGCCTTGTAGCGAAATAATAATAACATCGATTCCATTTTAAAATTTAGATACCTATTCTATTCTAAGAAAATTATTTTACATAAACAGCACGTTTACCCAAGTGTCCCGGCGAAGTGCCGCCAGGTACCTATCCATTGTCCAAATCAGGTTAACGGGGGGAAACCACTCTTAACACCGTTGTTTGCCATCCTTTCAATATAATTTACTTGTTTTTGTCGAGTTACATAAACTTGTCACATCTAATGCTTATAAAACGCGTAGCTCACTTCTATTTTGGGTAAAGCGGAATAAAGCTTAGTTCTTTATATCATCATTACCCTAATCCACATAAAGAATTGTTCTGGTACATGTGGTATATTTGGACGCAGCATCCTAAACGCTGTAACGAGACAGACATGTACAGAATCTTAATCCATTTGTTAGGGGATAACAAGATACGCTCGGAAATCGTTACCACTTACCATGTACCTACTGCAATTTTTCAATGAAACTTCTGGAAGTTAACCCATTTAAGTCAGACGATATTTAAGTTCTTTTCAATTTTAGTTGAAACATGTAAAATACGTTTGTTATGTGTGGAACGTGTTTCTTTCGCGATGACTTAAATAAAGAACACATTATTAGAATGAAACAAAATATAGCTGTCAACGTCAAAAAAACTAAGTGTGGCCTTTTTTTCAAATGCGTGTAGTAATTGTCGTAAAATGACGTTCATATCATATTATAATGAAACATAAATACTTTATTGTTAGATAATTAGAAAACGTGCATTATTAGTGTAATTGCTACAGCGTAGCGCTGCACGCTAAATATGTACATAAGTACGTGACATGTAGATACATGTATGTACGTGTATGTACGTGTAGGTACATGCACATGTCACCGCTGCATTCGGACAAGTAAAACGTTCGCGGTGTTGATTATGCAGCTTAACTCTACCGCCGCGCTGTGTAATAAATTCTCAGATATTACAGTCAAACTTTATTTCCAAGCATATTTTATATAAGTTTTCTTAAATTATTTTACCAGATATTTCATCAAAATGGACTTCGGACATTAAAAAGTCTTTTTGTACTATTTTTGCATTGATTCTATGATGTATAAGTTAGTAAGTTATCTTTTCTTTGTTCTATTTATATCTAGATAAATTCAGATACTGTTTGAATATGAAATTCAACATTGTTAATTTAAGTATTAAGTAATAGGTGAAATAAGTTAGGTATTAATAAACACGAGGCCAGTTGTGGCGCAGGGGCACAAAGTGTGGATTCGATCCTCACTCGAGGAAATGAAATATTTATTTACATTTATATTTTAATTATTTCGTTCTGGTGTCGAGGCTAGGCTAGATTAGGTTCCCTCTGTCTGCCCTGCTGTGTGCGTTAAGCTGATTGAATTTTTTTTTAATTTTACTAATAAACATTCATCCTATACAAATTTGAACACACGGTTACTTAAATATAATCTGCGGCAGCGCTATATAGTAATACAGAAAGAAAATAATAGCCTTTGTTAAATCACATTTCAGTGTAATTACCTTCCTATAATACATGCCTGTGTAATACTTCTAACATTGCTTATTACATTGTACGTCAAGTGCGTAACGTCCGAGCTAAGCGCCGCGTTTAAACAACAGAATGGCCATGATTAATACCCATGCTGCTTAATGCCACCGGCTGCCACTGAATACCGATTGCAACATATATATATATATATATATATATATATATATATATATATATATATATATATATATATATATATATATATATATATATATATATATACAATAGTAAATCAACTTCACGCTGTATCTCGCGCATTGTCGATAGGTAGAGGGAATCTAGTGTTTTTCGGGATATTGCGTGTTGAGTGCTGGAACTCAACGCCGGGCTTTTGCCTTGGTGCCAGAGCCAAGAAATAAAAAAATAATTAATAATAATTCTTTCCCTCGAGTGGGATCGAACACATAACCGTCGCGTACAGTCACACCCTTGTGCCCCTGCCACGACGGCCACTAAACAGTAGTATTAATAATTTATTGTCATATTCATATGTAACTAGAAATATTTATGTTCTAACTGCAAATGTGATTGTGAACACTCGAAGGAATTAATTATTATTTTTTTCTCCATTCCACACTGGTAGATAACCTGTGGCATTGAATCCACCACTCAACTGCACAATTTCGAGCGGGAAGTGGAGAACAGAGTGACGTCAGTGTCTTAATGACACTTTGATGGGCAAAATGGATTTGTTTGTTTAATTTTTCCTCTAAACTATAAAATTACTACCTATAAATATGGAAAAACAATAAATGTTTTAGTATAACAGCTATTGTCAACGTAAATAATTAAAATTTGTTTGTTCGTCGTTCAAAACATTTGATTTATGCGACCGACTGGGGCTTTTGAAATGGGAAATAATTATTACTGCATGCTGAATTCTAATGTGCACAGCCGGTCGACACTCACTGCAGAATCGCTAATACCCGAACCAGAAATATTTTGATCTGGAATATTTTAACAATAAATGTTTTTTTTTTAAAACAGTAAAATAAAAAAAGTATGCAACAATAATATAGTGTTGTTACTTTAGTTTTCTATTTTTCGCCGATTTTAATACCATTGCGGGCTGCGTGGAAGAGTTTAAATCCATGTTTTATTTAATGTGATCATTGAAGTATCTGCATATTAATAAAATACTCTAAAAGAGGTTTGAACTCTAAACTTTGCCTATGTCGGTCCATTTTCAGAAATTAAACTTTTGGAAGCAAGATTTTTGAATGACAGCTCTTTCCGGCTTCGGGCTGTATTCCGCATGGAGCAGAGTAAGACACTCCGCTCCCAACAACCACAACTGGCCTTAACGAGAAGGAATTTTTACTCAATATTTTATAAATAATACGTTTGAGATAAGATAATAAACCAAATATATCATATATATTATTTCTTAAATATAAATTTTCTTAACTCGAGCACTGGAATTCATAATTAACAAATACGCTCAAGCTCCGGCGACGCATAATATATTTTCATAAGGTAATTTTCAAGTTCCTTGTAACGTCTGAAACACGCCTTTTACTAACATGACGGTGTATCGTACGTACGCCGTTGTAAAATATTAGTTTCTATTACTTATACGTATGGGTTAAAATTCTGAAACTTCGTTCTATCCACGCCGAAGTGATGAAAGTGGTTAATTATTTTTTCAAAGCATATGCGTCACACGTGGGTATCACTTGAACTCACACAGTCGGGTCTACATTTTTAAAAAAAGTAATATTTTATATTTTTGATTTTGTTGATCTAATGTAATAATTATAAGTATTTTTAATCGGATATTTTTTTTAATAAGATTAATAGCTCAACTATTTCAAACTAAAATTAAAAATAAAAAACAATGTATATTTGTTTTTGCTTTACATCAATAATTACCTTTAATAATTTTTGATCACTTAATTAAGGCGTGTTAGATCGATATTACTCATCAGAATATATTAAGTCATTAAGCTGGCAGTCCTAGCGTTAACGTTGACCTAATTAGTTATAAAAAAATTAAGATGAAGAACGCTCTCAAGCTTTTTATTATCTATGGTTATTCTTGCGGTTTATCGAGATTTTATTATTAGATAGGAATATATTTTTATCCTTAACAATTATAATTTAAACTTCAAGTTAATATAGAGAGGCCAGTCGTGGCGCAGAGGCACAAAGTGTGACTGCAAAACCGACTGGTTGTGGGTTCGATTCCCACTCAAGGAGATGAAATATTTACTTAAATTTATATTTCCATTTCTTCGCTCTGGTGTAGAGGCAAAGCGTGGTGTTGAGTTCTGCCACTCAACAATTCGGCAGAAAGTGGGGAACGGAATGTCTTAACACTAGGTTCCCTCTGCCTACCCTGCTGTGTGCGGGATACAGCGTGAAGCTGATTTATTTTAAATTAATATGTAAAGAATTTTGAATTTCCCAAAAAATAAGACCCTCATTTTTTGTTTCTTTAATGTAATTTGAATCTCGATAGCTGGAATGCCTTCACGAGCATTCGATTACAACGATTGGCAATAACAGATCCGTTCTCAGACGCCATTAATCCAACTGACGGTAAATACGATAAAGTCGAGAAAAACTCTTCCGCAGGACAAAAAGAAAAGCGCAAATGAAGTATTTTTTTATTTAAATAAACGGTGTTAAATTTTACGGAAAACATTACTAAAATGATCCATTGTACTCAAGCCTTGTTAATATTACTTTTGTAATTAAAATTGAATATTTTAAATGGACATGTTTTTGCGAACTCTGGCTATAATACATTTTAATAAATAATTTAAACTTTCAATAGTTATACAAGAATATTAAAATGACAAAATAATAGATTTTTATATATTTTAATTGTTTTTACTAATTAAAAAGTTTGTTTTAGAAAGACTGTATTTGTAGTTTGTCTTGTAACGAAATTCCATAATTAGTTTATACTCAAGCGTTGGGACTCCACCACATGAACTTGTCGAAACTTTTGAGGTCAGCCTTGTTAATTGATTAACGAGTGTTTTCTAGAAGCTTTTGAGTTGAGTGTCTCCTGTGACGTTTAAATATTCGTCAGCCCTTTAAATTTATGTTACAAAAAATATTAAAATGTACTTCTATATTTATAAATTGTTTAATATATATCTGATTTTATATTTTTTTACAATAAAATAATTATTTAATGCAATCTCTTACTCGATGTTATATTCTGTTATGCAATCGCATACTTTTCTTGTATGCATACAAACACTAAAAACTAAAAAAAATAAACATGATGATGATAAAAAATTCAAATTATTTTTAACAGTTTCATTTTTAAAAAAAGTTCATGAAAAAACCAGCGCTGTATCGAACGTATTGCCTTATTTACATTCAGAGCAATACCCCAGGGAAGAGCGGGTTTTAAAATTGCTCGCCCGCCGCTTCCTAAATTCCTTTTATGTATGCAGGTATATAAATACGTCATTAGATGCTCTCAAATAAATTATATGGTTATTATACTAATTAGTATTTTGATAAGTTAGAAATAAATAAATATTTTTTTAGCTACACGCTATACTCTGACCGAATTGTTACAGGGAGGCAGAGGGAACATAGTGGTGGCCCATTCCGTTTCCCACACGCCTGTCAATTTTCGAGACCTTGCGCGTAGAGTGGCGGAACTCAACACCGCGATTTATTATAAATAATATCAAATCTTATAAATAAGAAAGAAAAGTAAACAATACTATATATAACATATAACATGTTGTATGTATTTAATAGATACGAGTACTTAGTAGACATCTAAGATACCTTTAAAAAACATCACGCCTTTTCTCTCGTAGAAGAGTGGGCATAGAAAACCTAGTACCAAGACAATGTCCTTGTTTCCCACCAGAATCTAAAAAATGCAGAAATCCACGCCATATTTTGTTACTCTTCAATCATCGCGTTTACAGACAATCACACCATAATTATATTTGCTGTAAATATAAAAAAAAAATCATTATTTTTTTCTTAATTTTCATATTCTTTTACTAATAAATATTCTGTTAGTGCTCTTATACGTTTCGGCAATTAACACGATACAACGTCCCACTGGATTATGACTGCTCTATAGAGTTAAATTGTTAATGAGTCCTTTGCGAATCCTAGTCGTATACTTACTTGTCTTGTGATGTACTAAATATACAGAAAATTACTTCTATATTGTAAATGTTTTAGGTTAAATAGAAATGTTATATATAACAAACTAAATAGGCCAGGCCAGTCGTGGCATAGGGCCACAAGGTGTGATTATAAAATCGATTGATTGTGGATTCGATTCTCACTCGAGAAAATAAAATATTTGAAGAAATAAAATATTCGATGAAGCTGACTTATTAATTACTTTCTTAATTAATAAGTCAGCTGAATCACGCTGAATGTCGCAATCTTCTATATATTATAATTTTAAAGAAAATATTCATAGATAGATAAAATTTTAGCCAATTCAATAAATCACTTTTTTTGTATCAAAATTGTTGCATGCAACTTTCAATATTGACATCTGTTTTTCATTTGTGAACCGATTGAAATAGAACAAACACTAAATGTTATGTGAAAGTTGACGGAATACAATAGTGAAAACTGCATTTAAATCGGTTAAGCCGTGTCTGAGATTAGCCTGAGTGAGCATACATTTTATCACTTGGTAAGTGTCTATCTTTGAAACTATTGACTTTGAAAAAAATGGTTTTAGAACCCCTACACGTATAGGTTTGGTGGAAAAAATTTTGACGAATTCAACGAAGACATGACAAATTAATAAGGGTTCCATTTTTCGGCTACGGAAACCTAAATATGTAGATACATGTAGTGTTTTAATACATACCACGTGGAAAATCGAGATACATTCACTTATACAAACCTAAAAGCTAAACGTAAATCTTGCTTTTGTTCTGAATTTTATGAATCCAGTGAATTTTTTCTAGTGAAAGCCTCAGCTTAGAGCCTCTCTAAAGTGATGTGCAAAAAATCATACAGAAATTCTAAAAATTGTTGCTTTGACTTGCTGAAATCGCAATTAGGAAACTAGTGCAGAACGTTTTCAGTTTTGCCAGCCACGTATTTATTCTTAGATAAACATTTAAATTTATCGTATTTTTTGTATTGGATTATAATTATTTATTATAAATTATCTTGTCGAATCCCCGCTTTGGAAAAATCGCTATTTTTAACATTTTTAAAGAGTACTTGAGAAGAAAAAAATATTTAGAATCGGCCAAAAATTTTAACGCAGCAGGACTAGAATCCGTGCTTGATAGGTTTCCAAGACAGATAAAGATAGATAAAGAAATAAATTTAATTTTAAGACAATATAATTAGATAGAATATTAACCTAGTGTAAAACAAAAATAAAAAACCAGTCGGGTCGAGTCGGGCTCGCCCACTGAGGACTGCGTACAGAAATTGGAGATCTTGAGCTGTTAGAGCCCTTTCATCTGATACCTCACTTCAGCTAGCGGCTTTAATACCAAACTTTGCCCCAAATTTAATTTTTATTTCACATTTCTTCCTGAACTAGTACTACCTGTAGATGCTAGCTGCCAAGTTTCATAATTCTAGGTCAACCGGTTCCCTTCTACCGGTCAACACTATAAAGGAAATCAAAGTTCCCTATTAATTTTGATTCCCTTTATAGTGTCAAAATAGCGATTTTTGCGATATAAATGGCCATATCGTTTTTTAAGTAAATGTAGAAATACAATTTTTTCAGGAAATCAATCAGACCTGAGTGTATGGTTTGAATTACAACTCGATATCTCCAACCGTTTCTGAGATAAAGGCTCTTGACAGACAGACTGACAGACGGACATCAAAATGATCTTTTAAGTGTTCCTTTTTTTCATAAAAGGTACAGAACACTAAAAACATTATAGCTTTGAAACATTAAAATTGTAATGAATATTTTAGAATGCTTCGCAACTGAACAGCTATGCTATGCTTAATATCTATAATTACCCGAAAGAAAGTTTCCCTCGAACACTTTCGTTGACGAGCTTTCCGCCGAGAGCGATCAACTGATCGAAAATATTGAATATTCAATTTTAGAGTGGAAAAGAAATGTGATTGTATACGTGACCACAATGACATAATTACATAGGGTTATATCGCCAATATAATAGTATGACGATCACTGTTGTTTAGCCGTTAAGTATTTATTGTTCCGCTTAACCCTGTATCCCGCCTATAGTAGGTTATGTAAAGAACTGAGTGGTATGTGGAACTTCTCACTTTCTTTTGTCAGTACGGGAAAGTTAAACAAAAAATTGTAAATTTACTTAGTAATTTTTAATACTTCATCTTAATGCTACATGTTCTGTCCCTGTTAAATGCGAAGCATGTGTAAAAAAATAATACAAAAGATTTATAGGCAATATTTCTAGTGCTCTGTAAACCATGTCAGACATGTGAGCTTTATTGGTATCAAAATGATTTAGACGCTATACGCTACCTGGGGTTAACTATTAAAAACTGAACTGAAATTCCATTGACGCAATATTTCCATGCAAATTGGAGGGTATCGGGGTAGAGTTTTAATCTATAATAACAATATATATTTGCCGACTGCTAAGGAAGGGTTATTTTTATAAATATTTTTTTATTCCATATTATGTTTTTATATAATTTAATAAGTTTGTATGTCATGGACAAAGCACTTCGGTTTAAATTGTATATTTGTTAATGTTTTACAACATTAAAATAGTAACTTTATCTTTCGGGGAACTATAATTTTTTTATATATTTTATATAAAAAAATTATATATATAATTTATTTTTGCGCCAGCGACGCTAATGTACAAATTTGCGCAAGTGATACACTTTCCATTGTCAGAAGCTTCTATAACAAGCATAAAAACTTTTCGTGAACGTTTTGTTATAAGCTCGACCAAAATATTTTGAGTCGTTGTTGTTTTTACTTCGAAATTGCTCCAAAATTTCCAAGAAACAAAATTTCTTTTCCTTTGGCGCCATTCTGTTACAAACTGCCTAGTAAGCCTGTTTTTAGTACCGAGTATTACCATTTTCCAGTGAGATTTTTTTGGTCTATTTAAAGCTTTACATGATACATATTTATCATAACATACAAGCTTTTATCATTTATATTATACGACTTGAGAAATATTCAACGAATGTTTCATTGTGTAATACATATTTTTCTATCTAATATAAATATTTCTGATATTTTTTCGAATATATCTTTTATAGAATTCTAAAAAAATATTATTCATGTATCATTTTTTACCTTGTTACGATTTATCGCCAAGTAATTTCTTTTTAACACATTTGTATAGATCAGTCAGCTTGACCTATCTGTAGAATATTATCTAGGTCAGCGAGCTTCACGTAGGGCGACACCTTAAATAAAAAAAATATTATTTTTATTCTTTCGAAACATACACAATGCATTGAAAATAATATTTTTATGTAATTTTATATTTGTAAAGCATGATATTTATTTATTATATAAGTTAGTATAAATATTTTTATTTATGTCTATTTATATCTAATTTTATTTATATCTAATGAAAATTTTTAAATGTATTTGTCATGTCTTCAAAAGGAGTGTGGATTCACAGGAAGCGAGGAAAGGACGTCGGCAACTTCCGTAATTCAATCCGCGTGGCGTTGTTTGTGATATTTGACAATAGAAACACTAAACTTGCTAAAGCTGGTAATGTGTTATAAAGAAACAACAACTCTGAAAAGTGTTATTCCACACTTAGGAAAGAAAAATACTTACTTATATAGAAACCAACCTGGTCGGTTTCCAGGAGGCGCGGGTTCGAGTCCCGCTACGTTCAAATTTTTATACGTTATCTAAATAAGTAAGATCACCCACTTAACTTCAAGTCCACCAGTTATTATATCTACATGCATATATTATCCGATTTTTGGTTTAAAACTCTGTCCTGCATATAATAGAACAGGCAAAGAGAATCTAGTGTTAATGCATTCCATTAACTATTTTCCGTCCGAAATTCCATTGGAGACACTGCGTTTTGACTCAACGTTGCAGTTTGTTTTGCCACAATGGAAAAAAGAAAATAATTTATAAGTGTGTTCCCCGAGTGGGGAACGAACCCACAGCCATCGCGTTTACAGTCACACCTCATTAATGGCATTAATGTTTTACATGTATATTCTTCATCCTTAGCATTTTTTGTACAAGTTCCAAAATTACAGTTCTAAAATTATCTTCTACCCAAGAATCTAAATAAAAAATGATCAGCTGCATGCGGTCCTACAAAAACTGCCAGCTGTAGGTACATCAATTATACGTTTTTAACTTATTTTAAAACTTATTCTCTATGTCATTTTGATATCCCTTTCAACACATACTATTATAAAATATAAATGGTAAAATGAGTTTTCATCGAAGGATTATTTTCATCGAATTCTTGTTGATATTCAACAAGAATTGGAGTTATGTATATTTAATTCAGTAGGTTTAGTAGGTTTCAGATTATATATATCTTTTCTTATCTCCGTAAAACTCTCATATATATTGCTGGGTAAGCAGAAAAAACCTCAAAGAAAGACTAAGTTGGACGGCGGAATATACGAGATTAATGTTTTTATTTTAAATAAAAAAATCCCGTAAAAATAACACCTTCTCACTTTATGTTATTAAAATTTAAGAATCGACGCCATCGTGCCAGGTCTAACTGTAAAAGTGATTTTCTGTGGGTTCGGTTCCTATTCGGAGGAATGAATGACAGGCAAAAAGTGGTGTTCTGCCAGTCAATACGCAATATCTCAAAAAAGATGTCACGCAGAAAGCTAAAAACGGAGTTTATTTACACCAGGTTATCTCTTTTTATGCTTCTATGCGGGAAATAGCGTAAAAAATACAAAAAAAGTAATTACAATACTTTAATAATATTAAGTTGAACTCAGTTACAAATTCAATATCTATAATATGAATGTTTCATACTTTTTATTTAAAAAATATTTTCTTTTGTTTTGAATGAGAAATAAAAATATTGTAATATTTTTTATCCAATTGTACTTTATGCATATTTATTATTGTATTTGTAATGTTTGTTTGAATGTCTGTTTGTCAAACACGTTTTCTTACAAAAGTGCAAAAGTTATCAGCCGATTTGCTCGTAAACTCCTTTGTAGCATTGCTCCTTTTTGTCAGTCTAGTATTGAGTTACGAGTAGTTGCACTAAACTCACTAAGTCAGGACTTAGGTAAACTGTCACAAACTTTAACAATACACTTCTGGTTCAAATAGAATATCGAATCAGTAAACTTTTACATTCAATTACTATAGTTCTAAAAGTGAAATAGGCCCGTTTCTTATCTTGTTTTTTTCAGCTTCACGCGGTATCCCGCATATAGTAGGGTAGGCAGAGGGAGCCTAGTGCTAAGACACTCCTTCATTTTTTTGGAGGCATTGCGTTTGGAGTGGTGGAACTGAACGACGGGCTTTTGCCTTGATGTCAGAACATAGAAATAAAAATATTAATAAATAATAATTCATTCCCCCGAGTGAGGATCGAACCCACAATCAACGCGTTACGGGTGATGTTCCTTTGCACCACGACGGCCTTAATTAAATAAGGCAAAGTATTATGAAAATATATGTATTGTTAGAAATCGGAAGCGGTTAACGTTTTTAAAAAAAATGAGATAAATACACATATCGTCTATCGCCCAATATTAATAACCTATCTAGAGATTGGATAGATATATGAAACAATCTAAGATTGACGTTGGAGATAGGTTATTAATATTGGGCGTAAATATTTTTAAATTATTCGGAAAAAGACTCTACGTAATTGCAATTAGCGATATGTATCACACAGTAACAATACTTCACACGATTTTTTCTTTAACACGAATTTGCTAATAGTATTAAATCTATTCTTATTAAATTACCAAACGCAGTTCGCTTTCTATTTGCCAAATTCCGCCATTTTGTTATACAAAGCATGAGTTTAATTTCCATAGTACCAGCGCTAGTGTTGTAGAGTGCGCGTAACATGATTAACATCGTGTATCGTAGACGTTGTTAGACGTTGGGCGGCTTGTCTTAATTACTGACTTGGAGACTAATGCGACAACACTAGCTTGTACTTAATTAGTTAACTATCGATACTAAAGTTGTATTGTGTGGTTCAATTTGTCGAATAATGTCATCTTGTTATTGGTATGTGGTCTTAATTGTTGTATGTTGAATAAAAGAAAGTGGAATTGCTATTTTTGTAAAATTGTAAAAACAGATGGTGATACACACAAAATAAAATATATGAGATACGTGTATATATATATATATATATATATATATATATATATATATATATATATATATATATATATATATATATATATATATATATATATTATAAACTTAATAGGTAATAGATGAAAAGTACTATATTATATCTATTTTATATCTCTCGTAGATTCTTACCCGTATGGAGTTCAGATAGTTTTGTATGAGGACCCGATGTCATATCTTCTTTATATTTAACGATCACTTTGAGTGCCTCCATTCCATCTATATGGAACTTTTCAGATCAATTCCGTTCGAGAAAAATCGATATGCTTTCAAAAGTTACTGTCCATATCTTTGGACAGATGATGAATATGGAATCCTATCCATATTACATTTATTAAAACCTAATCTTACAAAAGACAGACAAACAAACATGGCTACAAGCAGTTTAATCTCATTACGTATATGCACATACTTGAGCACGTTCGAGCTAATGTTTGTTTTAAACTCATTATAATTTCAATGTAATAATCGTAAATTATATTATCTTTATTAAGATATAATGCTGAAAGTTACTTGATTTACATTTCACCCATAAAATTTTGAGGCATTAACACGGCAGTTGATGTATGTTATTTTTTATGACATTAGCCAGCCATTTTCCTTTTCCAGGTAAGGTGAAAGTGTAACGATGTTATTTCGGCTTTTGGATGGATGAGTGTCACTGATCTAAGTAGATTCGTTTTTGCTTTAAATTTATAAAAATATAATGAAATAAAACAAAATGTCTAATTCACCTACGTAAACAATTCCCAACACACAGGCAAAGTAACTTGTTTATGGAAACTTTTCTTTGTCATATTCAAAGTAAGTAATTCGATCGAACACGAAAGCCAATTATATATATGCCACATACATAATTGGTCGGCACTTCTTAATTGAAGTACATATTTACCTTAATTCTCATTTTAACATTCAAATTAGCAATTAAGCTTTGTGAGATTACATTTGAATATTGATTATAATGTAATATAAATGAAACTAATATACTCGTATGTATGTAATATTAGTATTTGTATAACGAGTCCTGCCTGAATGTGCTTTATTTGCGTTTTGCTAATTTAGATTAGGTACCTATGTACGTATTATATAATTAATTTGTGTTAAAAGCACATTACATTGTCAAAAGATTTTTTTTCAACCTCTCGCTGTATCGCGTGTTGCAGAGTAGGCAGAGAGAACCTAGGTTCCCCTAACATTAGTTTTAAGACACTTCGGTTCCGCTTTGCAACAAATTTTCGAGGCATTGAGTGTTGAGTAGCGGAACTCAACGCCGCGCTTTGCTTTGTTAGCAAAGCGATGAAATGAAAATATTTCTTTTTACGTATTTCAAAAAAAAAAATTTTTTCCTAAGTGACGAATAACTCTTTAAAACTGTTAACAATATGAAAATATTTATGAATAATTATTTATTCCACCGAGTGGGAATCGATTCCACTACCGTCGCATTTACAATCACACATTGGCCTAAAGTATTACTTTTATTCGCAATATATTAAGCATCACTAATGGCTTACTATTTAACCTATATGGAAAGAGTTTTTTGCAATCCGAAGAGTGTAATTTACAAAAGGGGACGCTATACAAAAGAGACAAAACTCCAAAACAACGTATTTATAAAGCCGTGGAAGCAAACTTTTAAATTTATTAGAACTCCTTTATTCATATTTCACGAACTGTATCGCAGTGTCAAAGTTTTAGCTATAAGTTTATATATATTTAAATATTTTGTTGCCGTCGTGGCGTAGCGGCACAGCGTTTGACTGTGAACTCGACGGTTGTGAGTTAGATTCCCATTCGGGTTAATGAGTCATTCTCATTTCCTTTAACTGGTATCAAGACAAATGCGGCGTTGAGTTCCGCCACTCAACACTCAATATCTCGAAAATTGAGCGGAAAATAGGAAACAGAGTGAGTTTCTTCTGACCTTCTTCTGATCTTGCTCTTCTGATATGCGGAATATAAATTGTAGAAAAAAAATATATATTTACATTTTAAAGTTTTAGTATTGTGCTTTGAAAGTTGTACATTACAGCTGTATATTATATCGAAAGTTTCATAAGGCATTCTTTTTAATTAATAATTATTATAAAAAACAGCTTTAAAGCTTTTGTTAATAAAAAATGTCTTTCAAATAGAATTAAAAGTGTAGAGAATATTTTATTCAACTTAAAAAATAAAAGTTAAATACATTTAAAAGCCACTACCTAACATTATGTGCCGCAACTTTCCAAATAAACACATAAAACATAGCTAACGCAAATACATGCACTGCACAATAAATAATACATACAACATATAGCTTTACATAATTTTACTACTAACTTTTAAAGTTGAGACTGCTGTTGAGCTCATTGAGACAAAATATCCTTTAAAAATAAAACATCAACGTTTTTCTGTAAAAGAACTTTCTAGAAATCTTTCAACGTTAAAAGCTCTTTACTAGAAGTATGTTCTAGATATGTTAAAATCCCATTTTAAAATGCTCTATAAATGTTGTATTTTTTCTCTTTTTAGGGTACCGTACGTAAAAGGTAAAACGAAACCCTATTACTAAGACTCCGCTCTCTGTCTGCCCGTCTGTCACCAGGCTGTATTTCATGAACCGTAAACTTATGCTAACGTGACAGCTTCTAACTGTCACGCCGATTATAAGATCATCTCCACTGAGAGTAATTATTTGTATGATAAGTCAAATCTCAGCGTTATGTCTCGCCAAAAAATTACAATGTCTCGAATTCGGGAGGAATGTGGAGAGCAGAGTCACTTGACATTAAGTTTCCTTGGAACGGGGTTGGCCAAAAGGAAAGGTTGAAGGTTTCTTAAGGAAGATGTATGCGATGCCTGCATCTTTATATTTACTATAGTGGGTTCAATGAAATCTACACTCACACTAAGTTAAAAAACAATATTATGACGAAGTTGCTACAATATTATACATGTAATCTAATGCAACCAATTTTTACAGTACTCTATTGGTAGAGTTGGCTCTACTAACTCTCTCTCACATGATGTAAAAGACGTACTAAATATTTATGGCAAACGCATAAATATTAAATATTTTATGGTAAATAAACAGAATAGAATTGAGGCCGGTCGTGGCGCAGCGGCACGAGGTGTGACTGCAAAACCGACCGGTTGTGGGTTCGATCCCCACTCGAGGAGATGAAATATTTACTTAAATTTATATTTCCATTTCTTCTCTCTGGTGTCGAGGTTAAGCATGGCGTTGAGTTCTGCCACTCAACACGCAATGCCTCCAGAATTCGGCAGAAAGTGGGGAACGGAGTGTCTTAACACTAGGTTCCCTCTGCCTACCCTGCTGTGTGCGGGATACAGCGTGAAGCTAATTTATTTATTTATTTTTTTAAACAGAATACAAACCATTATATTCATATATATTAAAGACATGTAATTACTCTATAGATACACTCTTCCGCTATATTTCTGCTACCAGTTTCTGCAGCGTAAAATGAATGTCTAACAGCAATATCGTTACAAATATCCTTAGGTATCGTAAATCCAAATGTAAACGTACTAATATGTACTAATACAGCTTCATGCTATCCAGCATTCAATACCTCCGCCCCCATATTCCGCCGAATTCAGGAGGCATTGCGTGTTGAGTGGCCGAACTCAACGCATCGACATCAGTACGAAGAAATTAAAATATAAATTTAAGTAAATATTTAATTTTCTCGAGTGGGGATTGAACCCACAATCAGTCGCGTTTACAGTCACGCACTTGTGGCACTGCGCCACGACTGCCAGGCCAGTCTACTCCTTCCTATATTTAATTGTAAAATCCAAGCCGTGGGAAAGTCACCCTGATTTTTATTTAATGAGTATCTAAATTAATACTAAATTAATAGAGAAAGAACTCCGTAGGGTCGGGCAGGATGTTTCAATTATTCGGTTTGCGTCATTATCGTATGAGATGCGGGCTAAGCCCTTTGATTTACTCTGTAACCGCGCGGGGATTCGTCCTAATTCTTTATAGTACCTATTTGATTTTTGCTTATAAGATAAAAATGAATTAAGGACATTAGCGTATCTAGAGATATTTTTTTTGAAGGGCCTGGGCTTTAGCAAACGAACAGGTATGTTCGTTTAAATATTGTTTTTTCAAATTTTCGGGACAAATTTTTTCATAAGTAAAATTTCTGGGGTGGGCACGTACCACCTGGCTTCCCCCTTCTTACGCTTATGATTAAGCTTAAATGTTAAAAAAGGTTTTAGGACATTTTATTTCCATGTTTTTCAATTCATGTCTTAGTTCCGCAGAAGTGCAATTAAGGCATAAATAAGACATAAATACTAAATACACCGAACAAAAGCTATGCTTGTGAAAAGGATAAGCGTAGTTTTAAAAAAGCGGTTTTTGTTCTTTTTTTTTAATTAACTTTATTATTCCCACAAGTACATTCGTCGTAACTTTGTATTTGAGGTGTACATATTCCTTTAATTCTAAGTAAAAGTAATTTTTTCTTTATTATGTAAAATATTTACAATTTTCTTGTTGTTTGTTTTTTTATCTTTAATTGTATATCCCACATGCAGCAGGATAATCAGAGGGACCTAGTGTAAAAACATTCCAATCTCCACTACCACTACAATTTCCACTTTCGCATTTTGTGCTATAAATATTGTGGCGGAACTCAATGCCGCGCTTTGCCTTTACCATGTAGGCACCGAACCTACAGCCGTTGCGTTTATTGTTCGACCTTATGCCGCTGCGCTATGACGGCCTTTCATTTCAAATATTTGCTTATATAATACTTCATGTAAATGCATAACCTGTGGTATCTATGACTTAATGGGTAAGTAGGTAGGGTCAGCTCGAACACGAAGGTGCTGCTGGCTATCAGCCAATTGTAAATAAACAAGTTTTTTGTTGCAAAAACATCATCAACTATTTTTATATTTAAGAACAAAACATGTAATGAGCTTGTAGTTCCATTTTATAATCATTTTTTGTATATTTTCATAAATAAAAAGAGGCCTTTATTTATTAATATGAAAGAATGTTACTCCGTTTTACTCACTATGATGAATAATTCTGAGGTAGTATCAGAGTATATAAATTAAGATTATTGTACTGTTAACACACATCATTAGATAAATTATACGCTTTTTTTTAAATATATTGCTTTATCCTAAGTGTAGAATAACGTTTCAAAAATGTTTAAAATATTATACTTAAAAACAACTTGTTAATTTAATTGAAAAACTTATACGAGTGCATACGAAAGTAATGTATTCAAATAACAGTCGTTGCGCAGGGATACAAGTGTGCACCGGTAAACGCGACAGGTTGAGGAGAGGAAATTAAATATTTCATATTTTAATTTCCCCGCGCTGGTGATAAGGCACGGCGTTGAGCTCCACCGATCAACACGCAATGCCTTCACAATTCGGTGGAAAGTGGGGAACGGAAGTGTCTTAAAGGGAACGGACTGAACTGTCTTAACATAGGATCCCTCTGCCTATTCTGGATTGTGCGGGATACAGCGTGAAGCTAGAAATAATATCGTTCTGCAATTCCCATACAAAATTTCTACAAATATTTAAATCAAAATAATAAAAATATAGTAAAGTCGATACTTGAAAATATCATAAAATCATATGGCTGTTAATATAAAGCGTATCTAAACCAGATATTGAAAGGGTTGAGCACTTTGGTTCGGGACGCGCCGCACGCGTGATGGATGGCCGGCCATTTGTCAAGCAATCGATGACATCCCCCGCCGGAATCCATTGAACACGGTTTCTGATTATACGTGTGCAAATATTTCTAAAGCCGTATTTGCCAAAATACACGACATTTTTTTTTGTTATTTTGCCTGTTGTTCCACTGTATTATTTTTTTAATTAAATGAATTACGATTTGGTTAAATGGTGTTCAATAACAACAGAGCAGTCGTACAGCAACTGGCTGTATATCCGACGGTTGTGAGTACGATTGCCATTCAGGCTAACGAATTATTTTGATTTCTTCACTCTGGTAACAGGACAAAGTACGGCGTTGAGTTCCGCCACTTAACACGCAATACCTCGAAAAATTGGCGGTGTGTGGGAAAAAGAGTGTGTTACCATTACGTTCCATGCCTAGCATGCTATATGCGAGATGCGGCATTCTTTATATTAATATACATTATAAATCTAATTGAGCTCAAGTGTGAGTATTATAACCTGCTTTGCAATGGCTGCCAAAACAGACTTAGACGTGAAAAAATAAAAATAATGCAACTTTATCGACGTTAAGAAATATGAAATACGTAAAAATAATAACATATAAGAAATATTAAATAATCAAGAAATATATATGATACGTGGGGAACGAAGTGTCTTAACACTAGGTTCCCTCTGCCTACCCTGCAGTGTGCCTACATATAATATTTAGCTTAAAATATACGTATAATGAGGTTCACCTTATTATTTTGAGTACCTCTCCAATATAAGACTCTTATTGAAAATACCTTATTGTTTACGAAATATTTCGCTCTATACATCCCACGTTCCTCTGGGATCGTAACTTTTCATACCGGATTCCCAGTATGTATATTTGATGTGACGAGAATGCAAACATCGCCAAATCTCGAAAATGAAAATATTTCCTCACCCTCACAGGGCAGATTAGTTTTGGCAGCCGACAGAAATATAGCCACTATATTCAGAAATAATACCATATGCGAGGTATGAGCGTCTAACAATCCGAAAAACGCCCGCACAGTTATTCGCAGTAAAAAGCCCATCCTAACAACACAATACACGAAACAACCACTTCGATGGTTTATTCTCGTTTTATCAACTGGCGCATCTATGATACTAATCTTGTAAAATAGCCCTTATATATTACTGGATAGGAGCAGCATTTGTCAAGTGTGTAAATTAGCTGCGATATCGCTTGTCGGTCGCAATTCTCGGTTTTTCCCCGCCGCGATGACATGTGTCGCAAAGGGTTAACCACGGGTTAAAATACTTTTGTTTTCTTTATGGGCTGCCATAACAAAAGGGCAAAGGGCAACAAGTTCGCGCCCGACACCCGCTGTGTCTTGTTATTTTTGGAAAAAGGGGTTTATGTCGAAAAATATATGACATCTTTATTTATATTACGAGGCAATATTAATACGTTGCGAATAAATAACACAAAAAATATGCAACAAAAGGTTTTTTTTGTATAGATATTATACTCCGATCCTTGTGTTGAAAATTAAAATGCCCGTTGAGAAAAGTGTGCAATATTACGCTGAGATGGTAATACACCGAGCTTAATTAAATGCGCTTAAATATTAAACAGACGAAATGAACGCTTGCCAAAAAGTACTAAAGTTTATTTAAACAAGGCGCTTTATTTTCATAAATTTAATGAATAATTTAAAAGTGATCAATACATTAATGCAATCTCTAACCTTTTATTCTCTGTGATCCATTTTTACACAGATATAATATACAAATTTTTATTCGCTCGTAGCTAGGGCTAGTTCATTAAATTCAATATGAGTGGCACAATTGAAAATCAACTGCACATTAAAAATACAACAGCACTCGCCCGACTCAATTTCAATAATCGTTCTGCAATAGTTTTTGTGAAACCGGAACCTTATTTCGATCGTATAAAAGGCTATAACCGTTTGATAAACAGCCTTGTAATTGCCGGAATATTCGATACTTTTTAACAAGTGCCACTTCATACAATTGAATTTTAGAAGCGATACCCTCTCAGTTATAATTTTTAACAAATGTCACAGTTTATTACGCACTTTCTAAAAGATAGTTGGACTTGGATAGCTGGGGGCCGCGGTGCCATATTGGGGCACACTAAAAAGTGCATCGGTAAATTAAATGTAATTGTTCGCTTGTTAATATATTTTGAGGGTTGGATTTGTATACTTTTTATGGATACTTGCGGTCTATTTAATGTGATCCTATTATGATTTTATGTTTTCCACTTTACGCGATGTATTATTTTGTAAATATGTTATAAGTTTTGTTTTTATATTGAAACACTTTGATTGCGCTTTATACTTAATTATAGTATATATTAAAATAAATATTTAAAAAAACTGAAGAGTTCGTTTGATTGAAAGCACTTAAATGACACAAACACTTAAATATTCTTATTCTGTTCTTATATTCGTATTCCATTTATTGGGAAAGATGATGTTATCATTTTCATTGTTCTTTAACGCAGGCTAATTGTAACCAGAAACTGTAGAGAGGAAGCTTTGCTAGATTTATTCACTGCCGTACAAATCATATTGATGTGTATTTAAATGTGAAAATTTCTGAAACTCATTATACTTAGACGCTATAGTAAGTATATTTTCTTCTGGCAAGTATTTTATTCTGAAACGTGCACACAAATAAAAATTCCCCTCTGAGAAGTAGAAACGTTCACAAAAACAGCTTTCAATTGAGATTGGGAATTTCCTTTAATACAATATTTTATTTGGACAGCATCGTTTCATATTCATTACATATACCTACATTCAAAAATATATATATTGTTATACTCTCAATTTCTAATAACATACATAGAAAAATATAAAAAGCTGTATTATAACAGGAGTTTCCTTGTAAAAATACAAAAAAAAGAGGCAAAACCAAAGTAAAATATTCGCAGTGTCATCCCCAAATCTGTGACATCATAAAAAAGGTTCGCGCTAATACGTTTATTGTGCTCTAACATTCGGCCGCGTGACATAAGGTGTGAATGTCCTCCAATTTACTGACCATTGACAAAACGGATAAAAGATACACCCCACAGCGGAGCCGCCACTTGACCCTACGCATAAATTATGCATAATCATCGCAGCATCTGAGCGACGATCGACGCGTTTACTCTATTTATTATCTTTTATGTAAAAAAAAAACAAATTAAATCAGCTTCACGCTGTATCCTGCCCACAGCAGGATAGGCAGAGGGAACATAGTAAGACACTCCGTTCCTCACTTATTATTTAAGGCATTGCAGGTCATTCCCTCGAGTAGGGATCGAACCCACAACCGTCGCGTTACAGTCACATCCATTGTGCCTCTACGCCACGACGGGCTCTTTATCTTTTATGTAACCGCCTTTAATAATTCACCGCATCTATATTTTTACTAGCATCCTGCAGTTTTACGAGCGCATGTTTCCGGGTGGAATATAAGGCGAAAGAATTTGTTGTAGGTACTTAGTTACGCTAATGTCGCCACAGGCGGTTACGGTAGTCCTTTTAAAATTTGCATTATTACATTGTCCTTTATAAGCAAGAGTGCAGCGAAAATTTTTGTTAAAATGTTAACATAACGAATTTTACTATTATTCAAAATAAAAGCATATTAAATATTTAATATGTGGAAACTTGAAGAATGGAATGTTAAAACAACGATTTATTTAGATAATTAAAAAATAGTTTAACTTTTGTCATTTGCAATATTATATACACTTACACTAACATAATATATAGAGGTCTTACTCAAAATGTGAACTACTCCAAAACATACGTAACAATTACTCTACTTTTTTGTGAATCTATAACATTTATACTTAAATAATCTGTGCACATCAGCTTTTTATGTAAACATTGAAATTGAAAGCATTAAATCTATTTTATCTAACATCCAAATCTCGGATTTTGGCCGAAATTTACTGCAAAAAAGGGAGCAGACAAACTAATGAGAATTCAAATGTGTGCAAACATTATAAAAAGCTGAATTATACGTCGGGGTATAATCTTATAACAAAGGCATTAGAACGGATGTTAGAATATCTAATGAGCCAGTAGATCCTATCTAACGCAGGTGCATCGGTTTGCATACTTTTTCATGTTATATGGATATAAGTTGTATAGAGAACCCTTTTTCGTCGTAACATTATAATGTTGATGTTTTTTTTAATGTATTTTACTAGATATCTTTCTTTTAATTATATATTGTTTGAAATTTAAACATCGAATAAAATTTGAATTTAGAAACATTAGAAATGTTTGTCAACGTCAAGAAGAGGACAAGGTTTATTGGTTTTGGCAATACTTTTTACTTAATATTTTTGTATGTAAGTGTACTGTAAAGAACTCAGACTAATTAGGAAAGCATTTTTAAAATTAAATCACGCTGTATCCCGCATACAGCAGGGTAGGCACAGGGAACCTAGTTAAGATACACCTTTCCCTACTTTCCGCCGAGTTCTGGAGGCATTGCGTGTTGAGTGGCGGAACTCAACGCCGCGCTTTACCTCGACACCAGAGCGAATAAATGGAAATAAAATTTAAGTAAATATTTCATCTCCTCCAGTGGGGATCGAATCCACAACCAGTCGATTTTACAGTTACACTTTGTGCCCCTGCGCCGGGACTGGCCTTTCATTTTTAAGATTCTGTAAAATATTTTGTAGGACTTCGTAATCTTCTTAATCTGATTGTAATTTCTTTGTCGGTAATTATTATAACAAGATCTAGGAATGCCGACGTCGAAATTAAGGCTAATGGTCCACTTCGTTTTCATTCCGATAACATTATTTTTTACCCGAGATGCCTTTGTTGAAAGTAATAAAATAAATATTAGGTATATAGTTGTTTCTATTGTATATTTTTATATTCATATATGGATATTTTCTTATACTGTTATTTATAAAATAATATAAGTAGGTATTTGTTTTGATATATTGCTAACATAAAATTTATTTTTACCAACTTGACGACGATTACAGATAGATTATTTCAAACTATCTAAATAAAATCGAGATAAGGATTTTTTTTATAAAGTTGACAGCGAATTGTTACTTTTCGGGCTTATTTTTAAGTATGTTAAAACATTAAGTAGGTATGCAAATGAATGAAAAAGAATTAGATTAAACTAAATGTTTTATATTTCAACTAGTCCTTTTTTAACTCGTCTTACTTAGAGTCCAAGTGATCTGTGAAATAAATTCACCTCATAAAATATGCATGAACTACCTTGTATTTTGTGTCGCCGATTTTCTTGGAATCCGACACCCTGCGCCTTCTATAACGCGTTATTTATGCGGATTGTAGAGGATCTCCGTGACATTACCATTTTGCTTCAGTTTTCATATTTGTTAGTACAGTTTATTGTAAAATGTGTAATGGTTGAAAACAATCAGTGTTTAACCTTTTACTTCACGCTGTATCCCGCATATAGCAGGGTAGGCAGAGGGTACCTAGGAGCCTACTTTAAAGACACTCGGTTTCCATTAAGACACTTCCGTTTCCCACTTACCAACAAATTCTGGAGGCAAAGCGTGGTGAGTGGCGGAACTTAACACTATGCTATGCCTAATAGAGACCAGAGCGAGAAAATGAAAATATTAAATATGTCATTTCTTCGAGTGGAGATCGAACCCACAACCTGTCGCATTTGCAGTCGCAAGTTTGTGACCCTGTAACGTCTGTAAGTACTAACATATAACACACAAAAAAATTAAACACAAACCAATCAAGTCCCCGCAGATTAACAGATCAATAAAGCGATATAATGCTATAATGAAGCGATGTTAGTTTAAAATGGGATAATGTATTTCAAAATACAATTTTAATCAATCGGTTCGGCAAATCCACAACGAGGCCAGTCGCGGCGCAGGGGCACAAAGCGTGACTGTAAAACTAGTGTTAAGACACTCCGTTCTCCATTTTCTGCCCAATTGGAGGCATTGCGAGATGAGTGGCAGTTGATGATGACGCGTTTTGCCTCGAAACCAGAGCGAAGAAATGGAAATATAAATTTAAATAAATATTTCACCTCCTCGAGTGGGGATCGAACCCACAATCGTTGCGTTACAGTCACACCGTTGCGCCTCTGGGCCACGACGGCCTCCATAGTATCAATAATGTGTAGTCATTTTAAGAAAATAATATATCCATGCAAATGTTGGTTAAACAATAATATTATATATTGTTTTGAAAATTGTCGTTCCATAATATACAGACTAAAAATACAAAAAGATAATAAAATACACTTGTAATAATATACGAGTATAAGATAAACTTAATATAAGATCTTTAAGCACGCCGTAGTTATAAAATACGGAGAACTTCCATAAAGCGAAGTTCTTTACGTTGTTAATAAAAAAATGTACAAAGAGCCTCATTTCCTGGCGAGGCGTGTGTTGAAAAAGCACGCGTCCGGCGAACTTTCATTGGTGAAAAATGAAATTAAATCAATGATATCTTCCTACAATAGTATAAATCACTAGAGACAAGGCTCTCCCTGGAAAATATTTCTAAATACGAAAAGCACTAGCATGTATATACGACTATTTACATGTAGTATGTACGATCTGGTGATAATGAATCTCTTGAAACGAGAATAATTGAAAAGAGTAAAGCTTCCAGCGGCAGCCGAATGGTTCCATCCATAACTCACCTGTACTAACCTGTAGGGCAACTTCAGCTTATAAATGGGTCTCGAGGCTATCTACAGCAATGTTTATTGGCTATTGGCTTTTTTTTTTCACTATTTACTGAAATACATACATTTGAATGTACGCATTTATTGTACGAATATCTACGTATAGTAACTTTAAATAAACAGTTTATTAGATTTTATATTTTTTTTAGTTTGCCCTTAAAAATGAGAAACCAGTTTTTTTTGTTGAAAATTACATCATCACGTCAGCCCAGAATCACTGAAAAAGGTCTAATGGTTAATAAAATAGGCGGCCCAGTTAAAGACATTTCTTTTTAAACGACGCTTTTCTCTTAATAGGTTAGTTAAATTACGACAGTTAGTTAGAACGGCATTTAAAATGTTCATTTTTCACTATTCCATTTTTTTTTTCAATGTTTTAAAAAATCTTCTAGTTATGCTAAAACTAGGTTTCCATAAACGTTCTGATTAAATTTGAAAAGCTCTTTCGACTTCATGTTGATATTAAATTCTGTCTTTCAAAGCTTTATTTCTAAATTTATATTCAAATATTTATTATCATTATTTTTATATGCAATGAAAATATACTTTAATGTACCTACAAATTCTGTAAATGTTACAAAACAAAATTTTCGCAAAAAATCAACATAACTGAAAACCGCCTTTAATATTTAAAGCCAAAAATATCGCTCAGATCTTTCTTAAATTCGATTCCCAGTCTTTAACGATTGATCTTTATATTTCCCCTCTCTGGCTAGACAACGCGTGGCGTTAAGTTCCGATGAGTTATCATCATGTAATATCTCGAATCTTGCAGCGAAGGACGAAGATTTAGGTTCACTTTGACCAATTTTGCTATATACATTTTGCTGCAGAGCGAATCGATTTTAATAAATAATACCTTTCATTTATTGTATATAAAGTTTTACTTTACAATTTTTTTCTGACACTTCGAGGACGAAGGAAACATTTATGGGTCGGCAACTCTACCACAATGATTCTATTCATCTGATACGGACTCAATAGCCATTGTGGAGAACGGATGAACTAGTTCATACTACAACTTAGTAGGCTTGTCTTTGCGAACCAACGAGTTTAGATTTATTTTTATTATCTCTATTTATTTATAAGCTTCAATAGATTTTAATCTAACTGTACAAAGAAAATATCGTAGGAAAAAAAATACTGGTTTTAAATTTAACTGTACCGGAAAGGCCAAAAATACATAAGACGTTTGCAAATATTCAAATGTGTTGCCTACAATTAAATCATTAACTATTACTACATTATTTAGTATTTATTTTAGTAATTAAACTCTAGTTCATTCTTGATGGAGAGTTCAACCCGTATATAAAAGTTTAAGATTAATTAGAAACCAACGATTGCCGACTCACCCAATAATTACAACCTAAGATGTGACGTAAAGGCAGATGCGTATCTCAGAGCCATTGCATGTCCTTTTTCATTTAACCCCACTTAATTCTTCGACAGCTGTGGAGAGGGGTCAATGTAATGTTTAATCAAATACTGTAGACGCAGTACTGACGCAGATGTTACTGGACTTAATACGATAGTTTTGTATTCGAATCTCAATTTTAGTTACAATTTTTGGTTACTAATTGACGAAAAAACAACGAAGGAAGATTCCTTCTCGACGCGTGTACATGTTTATATGTAAAGTATTAATTTAGACAAGTTACTTAAAATATGGTGGTTGATAGCCACACTATGTACTTTTTTATCACTATTAACACTACGTTCATTGAACAGATAAACAAATGCAGATTAAATAGTATGTTTTTCTTTATTAACTAGAAACAGGATCCTTTGAGTGAGTTTTTTGAAATGTATTTGTTATATTAATACCAATTTATTTCGCACAAAACACTACCTTGTTATATGTTACTTAAAGTATTTGCTAAATACTTTCGACATCATATTCTTTTTATTTAAATTTGTCATTATTAAAGTTTACTAAATAAAAATAAAGAAAAAAATAATTGTCACCGGATGTAAGTATATCGTTTCATTAAATGAGGCCAGTCGTGGCACAAACAAGCGATTGTGTACACGATAGGTTATGGGTTCGATTTCACTCACGTTATCATAGTAAGGAAATAAAAATATTGTATATTTTATTTCCTCGCTCTGATAATGTGAGTTCCGCCATTCCACACGCAATGCAGCCACAATTTAACGGTAAATGGGAAACGGAATTTGCCCTAATGGGAACGGAGTGACTTAACGCTAGGGTCCAAGTTTCCCACTGTCTACACTGCTATATGCGTGAGAAGTGAAGCAAAAAAAAATCAGGTGTATTGTTTATTATATTTCAAGCCATTTGGTTAGTAATAGGGTAGCTTCGTAAATAAAATAGGTTCTTTTTTTAATAAAATCCATCAATATAAACGTTTTAAACCGTTCTATGACAAAGCCGTACCTACATGGTAATTCCCTTGCTATTCTTTTTTGGCGCAAACAACTAGATTAAATATTCTGGTTCTATTCAAAAATTTACACCAGACTTTTTTCAACGTTTTAAAATTCTCGTTAATGGTGAGGCACAATTTGCTTTTTACTATTTTAAAGCAAAGTTATAGGTAATTTCAGGTAAAATTTACAACTAAATAGGTAATAACTAAATATTATACTACAGGAGCTATAAAAGCTATGAAATTAGATTAAGGGACTAGTATTAAACGTAAATAAATAATTTAGAAATGATTCTTTTACCTTCACTCTACAAAGGAAAGTTAGTGTAAGTGTTAAGACAGTCTGTCTCACACGCATCGCCCAGTTTTCGAGACATTGCGTGTTGATTGGCCGGATTTAACGCCGCACCTTGTCTTGTCACGAGAGCGAGGTAATAAAAATAATTTATCCCACGAGCAGACGTCGAACTCACGGCCGTAACGTGATGACACGCTGTGCCGTTGCGCCACGACGGGCTCATATAATTCTTAACAGTGTTATAATGCATTACACATCATTGGGGTTAAATATATTATGTAAATAAAAATACAACTTCTCGTCCCCAGCAAAAATAAAAAAAATATTATGTGTGAAATGAAACAAAGGCCTCTTTGTTCTAAAGATATTAATATTTTTTATCATATACTTCTAACATAAAAAGACACAAATATAGAAAGGACAAGAGGGTTTTTTAATCATATATCAACATATGAACGTATCAACCGGACTAAACCTTGTTTTCTCATAGATTACGCAGCCAACTTATTAAAAATTTACAACAGTTAATATTTTTAGTTAAAACTCTTAAAATTCTTAACACATTTTTATAATTCTTTGTTATATTGACTCGGCAATTGTATTTTATGTAGTTTACCGTACTTGTGGTTGCTGCTTTTCTACTAAACGAGTTGGTATTTAGTCCCAACGCAACGATCGGAGAATATTCCGACATTTTGCGTTCCTCCGCGTAGGCGGATATTAATTATAGACCCTACCTGCCGATGAATGCAACTTAAATATAACACTCTATATGTACTGTCATTGAAATAGTGTAATGAAATGTAAACAGTGTGTGTTATTTTTAAAATTATTTTATTTGTAAAACAACTTTCAGCCTTTAAGCGCATAGTCGAGAGGGGGAAACGGTAGTTAGAACCTAGTGTTAAGACATTACGATTTCGTTTTTCACCTGGATTCGAGACTTTGAGGTTGAGTGGCATCGCGACGTATAACAAATTGTATAAAATCTAACTTTATTACTTAAAAAGGTAAACAAAAAATAATTCTGTAATAAAAATACGTATATGTAGTAGGTGGTTTCTTTAAAATTTCTCTTATTACGAGATGAGTTGACAGCAGGTTGCAGACGTCCAGAATAACGTAATTGGGTGAAACATGATTATAATGAATAAATGAAAATAATAATTATTATTTAATGTTGACTTTAGAACTGCAAATGTATATTTAGTTGTTATATTTTGTACATATTTGGTATATAATACTGCGATGGTTCTCACTTTTTCATATCACCACTAAACACAACACAACTCCAGGCAGATGGTGGAACACTTGACATTTCATAGACAATATTAGGGTACTATAATCGGGATACAGCGTGAAAATGAAAAAAAGAAAAGCTATATTAAATATCTATAGTCAGTCAGTAGTCAGACCTACAATTTCAATAATACCAGTCATTTATACTATAAAATTTAGATGGCGTTTTTAGTAACAGAACGTAAAACACAAATAAATGTTTAACATTTTAAAAGAAATATTATAAATAGCACTATTCAAAGGCATATTAACTTTATTTTTCTTCAAACCCAATTTTTATTTAGTTTATTTCAATACCTATGTATTTAGTATACACGGCAGAATGTAAGACGCACATTTATTAAGTAAATACTGGTAAAGACATTTCCTTTGAGAAGTAAATTAAACTTAAAACTCGTCCTAGACTAAATAAACTTGCGATGGAACCTATTTTCTTTACTCCAACATTTCTCGTTCAAACCAATTACGGAATGTAAAATGTTATATTTAATTTTTTGCATATTTATTTATAATAACCAGCTTTTTATCTACGGCTTCGACCTCGAGGACAAATGGAAATAACTAAAAGTTATGTACATGAGCTTAGGAATAGATGGATCAGGTGGTCCATGCCCACCCCAAAATAGTCTTGTGCCCATAAGTATTTTAATTTACAAAAATAAAAAAAATTAAATGAAGTAACTTTTAGAAGAATATATTTGTTCAAAGCCAAGGCCCCCAGAAAATATATCTAGATACGCCATCCATAGTTATATATGACATATTCTACGTGAACACGGCTACTCCGACCGCAGGTACAGTGCGTTACATCGAAACGATTAACCGGTAGTTCCTGAGTTTAGCGCGTTCAACCAAACAAACCTTTAAACTTTAAAACAAGTCTATAGAAGCATAAATAATAGGAACTATATAGAATCGATGGACATACTTTTTTCATTGTCTAGTCGCATATAGGTATACTAGTTTTGAAATTCCTTGCACACTTTGTGTTTGTAGGGAATCTCAGGGAACTCATAAAGACGGTCTTAGTCATTCTTACTTATGACTTTCACCGGTCGTGTTAGATGACCATACCATCGGATTATGAAAGTAATTAAAAGTGCACCTGTATTTTAATTTATAACAAATAACATACTTGCAAACTGTTGTTGTGCTGAGTTCTATTCTTAATCGAGAAAGAAATAAGAAATTTAAAGCACGCAGCAAGTAAGCTAAACTAAGTGCAGTGTTGATAATCACCACCACCAGCTTATCATGACAATCATGTATTTTTACTTGTTTCAGTGTAAGCATACCAGGGTACGCCGGCGGCCTGTCAGCGTCGTTACCAGGTGGAGGAAGTAGTGTAGCAGCGTGGGAGAGACTTGGAGCAGAACTGTTACTCTCTGGTCTGGTGGCAGCCGCATATTTTGCGGCCATGGAGAGGAGGTGGACTGGTGCCGCCCCAGTACTAGTTGGTGCTGCGTATTGCGCTGCTAGTTTTGTTTCTGTAAGTAAAGCGTAGAATTGTTTTTCTAAATTATTTACTAAAGTAATTAAAAAAAACTGCAGGGCATAATGTATGTAAAATAAATGAGAAACGTAAATGTAAATTATTCAATACATCTCTTTCGCCGCGTGCAAAGTTTTTGGATCCGTTGTACAAATTAAAAAGAGGGATTATATTTGACAGATTCCATTATATCTGAATTCTGTACTTAAAAAGAATATAATATTATATACAGGGTGGAAGAGGCAGCGCTCCATTTACGGAAACAGCATATAGGGTAAAATATTTCAAACCTATACCTAAAGAAATTAATCAAGATGCATCAACAGTTTGGACGTAGGGTTTTTTTTTCATTTCACGATTTTTATCCATACCTGTATTTCGTGTGACGCGATTACGTATAGATCCCAATAAACATAAACACTTACTACTACACAAATACTACTAAAGGTTAAACAACTTTGAACTTTATCGCCAATACCTACGACTCGATTTCGGAATGAGCCGTGTGCGGCGGTGTTCCTTTGATAAGTTTATGTGTGTGTGCGTCGTCCTTACAAATGGCGTTTTATTTTAAAATGACAATTTAACTATTTATTTTGTTTGAAAAAATAACTTTTTCATTTTTGGAAATTTATTTTTTTTCTGATTTACATTAGGCTCTTATAGAGTAGTTAAAACTGTGGTGTCATTTAATGTGGTGCTTACACTTCCACCCTGTAGAATGCCACTTTTATTTAAAAATCAAATTATAACTCCTCAATTCGTTCCGCCAACATTCAATAAAGTCGTCCAATCTAAGACATGAAATACATCTTTGTATCTGACAACAGTCCCCGAGCTAGCGGACGAAGATAGAATGCTCAATGGCGTCCTACGATCACTATTCTTCGCTCACAATGCGCCCGCCCGCGACACTACCTGCCTTTTGTGCGCGACTCCTTAACGGGCAGATGTTCCTTTTTACGCATCTGTCGAACAAAGTGCGGGCTACAAAAACCTGAACAGTAAAGATACCTTCGCAGTCTATTCAATTTTCGCCAAACTTAAACGTTACATATACTTCAACGAATCTCAAAAATAATTTCATACTCTTTAAAACGGATTTCGAGGATATTCTTTTAAATAATGCTGTTGATGCGCAATTACATTTAAATGTAATTGCGCAGGAATACGAATAAAAAAGCGAAATGACCCATTTTCCGTTATCGAATCTTGCGGTTACTTGTTTTAACCGCAGATTCTCGTACAGTAAAAACTTCTTTACCCCACAAAATTATATCTGTCCTAATTATAGCTAACAATCTCTGTCCGATGAAAAGAAGATGATTTTAATGGATACACCCGCAGGTAACACGGCATTGTCCTAACTATAGAATAAATAGCACAGGACCCATTCAATGGGGGCTGTTTTTTAAATCGCACGCTCATTTCCTTGCGAAAATAAGAAAAAAATGTCCCAATTCTGGGACGAAAGTAAATAGTTTCCTTCATTTAAAATTTACTGCTATTGCGAATTGCATAGAGATGTGATTGCTGCGAGCGAGCGTGGGTTGTAGGTACCTACCGTTGAATGTAGTGCAATCACGAGCCTCTTGAATTCTTCACAATTGAAATTGGAAACGATGTCGTTGTCGAATTTGCTGCACGTATTGTCAGCAATTATCTACGATAGTTTTATAGAAACTAATAGTTTACTAAAAAATATTATTGGTTCTGCATCAATAAAAATTATATAAATATAACTCATACTTACTGAATACTGTTGAAATATAAAATTCAATATAATCTGCTTAAACTGCATACTAAACCATCCGGCTGTCTCAGTTGTGCCTCGTATACACGGTTGTATCTCCAGTTAAGCATAAATAACGATTGAGCCCAAACCATCTATTATTGCCTATCTTGTGCCAAGTGCACCTGTGGCCGGTTAGTGAGCTTCAATAGCACGGTAATACATACATTTGGTGCTTATAAAACATTTTTATACTTTATTATTAGAGATATATTTATATATGTAAGTATTACAGCCATTGCATCACCCGTCGTTGTAAGTGATTGACAAAAAATCTTATGGACTTTCAAATTGTTTTTGTTAGATTTTTTATTTAAGACATTTTATATATTTAGTTATGCTTATAGATTTTTTTTATTTAAAAAATAAAACAAAATATGTTTATTTAACGTAAGTGCTATTAAAAGTTATTGAAACTATAACTTCATGGTCGGTACGTGTTAAATGTTGTGTGAAATGCTCTCACTATACCGATCGTTTATACCGATAAAATAGCATTAATTATTTAGACAATTTAAATTTACTTGTTGTTTGTCCATGTATAAATTCTTTAATATTATTTTCACATATATTTCCTATGCGCTCGCTTGTTTTCCACCTTTTTATGATATAAAAATGTCACGTTGAGCTTAGCTAGCTTTTAAAATGTTATTAGCAAAGTTTCAAATATTATGTGTTACATAAATAAATCAGCTTCACGCTGTATTCCGCACACAGCAGGGTAGGCCTAGTGAGGGAACTTAGTGTTAAGACACTCCATTTTGCTCCGAATTCTGGAGGCATCGCGTGTGGAGTGGCTCAACGCCGCGCTTTTGCTTCGACCCCAGAGCGAAGAAATAAAAATATAAACTTAAATTTAAATGAATATTTCATTTCCTCGAGTGGGGATCATCCCACAACCACTAGTTTTTATAGTGGCACTCATTCAAAAACGCTAAATGAACTATCCAGCACAAAATATTTTTTCAATTCCTTCACCAGTTCCTGAGTTTAGCGCGCTAACCAAATAAACTATTCAGCTTGATATTAGTATTAGATTATATAACTTTTTCCTTAGTCCGTTTTATAAAGTTCATTCAATTTATAAAGTATTTGCCCTAAATGTTTTGTACCTAAATAATATAAAACTCTTTAAAAATTATATTTAAACATTTTTTTTAACGATATATTGCATATAAATTGATTGCAAAAGCAGGTTTTTAAATCGAATACTTTACTTTAGTAGGTGATCACGAGTAGTCTCTTGTAATATATTGGAAAATTGTTTTATTTAATGCCTCAATCAAAAAACCTTAACAAAGTTCCATCTGTTAATTTATTTATTTTAATCACGTTTCTACATAACAATTTTCTCTTCATTTCAGATGCCGTCGCTTAACCCTGCTCGATCTCTAGGACCTTCCTTCGTACTATCTCGTTGGGACAGTCACTGGGTATGCTGGGTGGGTGGTATCGGCGGTGGCATCGCTTGTGCCTTACTCCACGAGTGGGGGTCACGAAGGCCACGAGTAAATTCTAACTCCCGCGCATCATCACCTCGGGACATGGATGACATGGACAAACCAGCGTTTCCCTCACATCATTATAGACACGCCCCAACTTACTGTTCTGCTGCAGCTCCGCGGCCTGATACTACGGAACCACTGTATTCGGGGACTAAGTCCTTGTACTGCAGGTCGCCTCCGCCAGCTCGTCATACACTCCACAGGTCTGATGGACGCTCGTGTCAAATGTAATTATTATTTAATGTTAGGCACGGCATGGTTGAGTTAGGATTTTCTTTTGTCTTGAGATAATTTAGTTTGGAAATTACTATGAAAAGTAAGTAAATGTAGATTATACCTACGATTGGAGTATGTAGGATCTATATAGAGTTGTTTAAGTATGTAGGATCTATATAGAGTTGTTTTATATGCTTCAAAACTTGATTTAAGTAGTTAAAGGTATATTATACTAAAATTATAGTATTATTTTTTGGCCATTTTATATATTTTAACATGAATGTGTATCTTAAGCATGTTACAAAGACATAATCAGATATAAAGTAATGTAAGTAAACTAGTCATATTTCACTACGAATTCGTTAGTGACATGAAAATCTGTATTATTTATTATCCTATTATATGGGCTTCAATTTCTTTATTATCACAAAATTTTATACGTTTGGCCAAAATTAAAACAATATAATTTGATGAAAATGCTCCAACGCAGGCAAATAATATTACTAGGTATCACTAGTTTCAATTCAATTAGCATATATTATACATTCAAATTTATGCGTTTAACCATTTTATTAAACAAAATATAAAGTAAATCGTACCATAGCTATCTATAGTGAATGAGTATAATGTTTGGGCTTAAAAATAATTATTAAACATACAAAGATCTTTGTAGTATAGGTAGATATATATTAAGATTACAACGTTCATATTTATCTATTGCAAGAAAGAATGCTCTCTTATTAAAGTTTCTTTTTATATTGTATTTTGAAATAGTACTAAAAGTGTTGTCTACTTAATAACTTTTATCACAAAATAATTCAAATTCCAGGTCACAATCAGTGTATAGCAAGAGTAGCGGTACAGCAGCAACTACTCCAGCGGCCAATTCGCTGGTAGCCACTCAGTCTCTCCTCCTTCGCCCTCCCACGCACACTGTCACTATGAACCAGAATGTACATAACGCTCAGAGGGACCCCGCCTATGGTACCACTACTGCGAATGGCGTTAGAACTGGTCCTGCTGGTGTGTATTTCTTATTTATATATCACTTTTTGCTTGTGACAATCCTAGGATGCTCTTGAGTTCAATCTCTACTCGGGGAAATGATTATATTTAAACTATTTCCATTTCACCGCTTTGACAGAAAAAGCACTTGTGGCTTTGAGCATTGAGTTCCGCCAGTCAACATGTAATATCTCGGAAAATTCTAAAACATTAGGTTCACTATCCTACTGTCGGGAAAAAACGTTTAACTGCTTTTATATTAATGGAATAAAGAGAGAACCTTTTTATGCGAAACAGATTGTCCTTTGTACTTGTGGTGCATCCAAATGTCATTTGTGGTTATGAGGTCTACCACATAATGCCATTTTTGTAAAATACATTAATAAAATTAACCATTTTGTCAAGATTGATCCCTAACAATATTTTTTGAAGTAAAATAATTATACAGTAATATATCTTATTGTATATTCGGCAGAATGTGGGAAACGGAAATGTCTTAATGGGAACGGAGTATCTTAAGACTAGGTTCCCAGGTTTCCCCTGCCTACCATGTTATGTTCAGTAATATACGCCATATGCATGCACTATTGTAAAATTATAATAAAATGAACTCAAGCAATTTAATCCACAGGGGCAGCAGTCCACGAACGTCGCGAGTCCGTGTACGGCGGTAGTACGGCGAGCGCGCGCCGCGGCCCGCTCTCCTCCGAGGACAGCGCGTACGGCAGCTATGCGCCGCGCTACCGCCCCGACCACTACTAGCGACGCGCCTCGCAGCACAATATTGCGCTGCTGTTCGATGTTTGAACTAATAGAACTCTTTAGTAAAGTGACTGGTGAACTTATAAGTGAACCTACTGGTGAAGTATATGGTGAACTTACTGGTGAATATTCGGGTGAACTGTTTGTGTTCATCGTTATTGTTTCTAAGTAAGAATTTGCTTTTTCGTTCTTGAACTTGGTGAACTACTCATTAAGCTCGTGTTCATTATCAAGGCTATTCTAAGACCTGAAGGCATATGGTGGATTGTTCTTTATGAATAATAATGTTCGTGGTCAAAAGTGTATGAACATATTTAAGTTGTTAAAAAAAGTTCGAACTAGATTAGATTTCCATATTTCTGTGTGATTGTGAAATGAAGCTTAAAAATCGTGACTTTAAACTAATTAGTAAAATATTTTTTTAGCTTTTTGTGAACTAACACATTAGTGGTTCATATAACAAGTTGATACCAAATATATAACAATTCAAGTGTTACCTTAGCTCTGGAAGCATACTGTAACTCAGCTTCACGCTGTATCCCGCACGCAGCAAAGTTGACAGAGGGAACCTAATATTAAGACACTTCTGTTCCCCATTTTCCGGCGAATTCTAGAGACATTGCGTGTTGAGTGGCAGAGTCCAACGACGCGCTTTGCCTTGACACCAGAGCAAAGAATAAAAATATTAAATATTTCATTTCTTCGAGTGGGAATCGAACCCTGTCAGCGCCACGACTGGCCTCTACTGCAACTGATAAGAAATCAAAAATACACTCATACTTCTTTCGTATTTTTGCTTAGCATGTAAAATTGTTACATGCATCTAAAATTATAGAAAACTAAAACTATTTTGCAAACAGTTTTTTTTTAATTTATATATTTTACATATATTATTACTACTGCGATTGAGTATTTATCAGTGAAATCTATACTTATAATAAATCTTTAATAATTAACAACCATTCAAATGTTAAAAGTTGTAAATAACGTTGACGTTCTACTTAAATTGGTAATAATCATAGGAAAAAATACTTTTAAAAGAAAAATACACTTTTTTCGAATGAAATGTTAAAATATCCATTAAGATTATCCATAACAGATTTTAAATATTTAAAATTTTAATTTTTAAAATCTACTCATTTAAGTAAAATATCCAAGACAATTAAAAATTTCGAAATTATTAAGAGTCATCTGCGACGCTGCTGAATTCATGTTAGTATACTTACCGAGTAGAATTTTAATTAATTTGAACAAATTTTTAGACCCTTTGTAATTGACGAACCATGTAACGTTCTCTCTTATAAAGAGTACATTCCGATCAAAATAAAATTTTAAAAATTTAATAATTATTTAAAATAAATAAATTTTGGCTCGATGGACCAAAAATGTTGTTGGAAGCTGGTAAGATATTATTTTTACGGTAATTTAGGAAAAACGACGAGCGACGTTAAAACTAACGTTTACACATGCCGCCTCACTGGTCTTTGTTCTCTAATTTTTTTTATTGAAGACTCAATATAATAGATATATTTAGCTTTCAGATTTATTAATACTTCCAACTTTTTGATACACTTATAGCACTTAATTTTAAACAATTAAATATAATAAAAAAATATTACTTGCCATATATAAGGTGCCAAAGTTAATAAAGTTTTTGTTTTTGTATATATTATATGTGTATATGCATACATACAAACATATCTTAGGTTATACTCTAAGACTGTTTATTTTATAATCTGGTACCATCGTCTACTACTTCTACCAGTTGTCTTTGACACTCAGTTATTTGCTAATTTTAATTTTTTTTATTGTGTAAATGCCTAAATTACAAATATTAATAACGTTAACTACCTAATTAAGAAAAGCTACATACAGAATATGGGAAAATGTATAAAAAATTTAATGTAGCGTCCAAGAAGCAATGTTTTGAGTCCTTCTTAATGTATTTCTTTCTTTAGTATCCCATATTAAACTATGTTAAAAACTACATACAGATTAAAAATAAATATCCGTGTCTCTTGGACATGTCATTCAGCATGCGCTGGTGCAAATCTTGTTACGTTTAAAAATTAATATGAATATTAAAAACAAAAATGTTATTTTCATTAAGTAAAAGATTCTACAGTTTAAGATACAATTTTAGTTTCAGATTCTACAGGTTTATATATTTCTTATATACCGAAACACTCTAGATTTTATAAAAATACAATTAATCATCTTTAAGAATTGTACACTAATATAAGACTCGAATAGATAAGTTAATTTGTAAATAATATCGCGAAACCAAAACAACACTTGTAATTACATTGTAAAATTAATTTAAGTAACTTAATATAACTTCTCTTTAACATGTTTATTACTATTTATTATGTAAATTTAATATGTTAATAAGAATTTCTACAACGAATTAGATAATGTGGTTATTTTTACTTTAATTATATCGCACGTTTAATATTCATATTCAAGTTGTAGTACCAGAATACTCTATTTCACTAAAATATACTGCCAAAAGATGAATTAATATTTAGTTTTCACTATTTATTTTTTCAAAAAACTTTTTTTTAGTAGCGAAAATGTTCAAAAAATATTGTTTTAGCTAAGTAAATTGTTTTTTTAAATGTGCGATATATCCAGTCTTAAATTTAATTTTAGTCAGGTAGATTAATTCAAGAACGAACAAATGTAATATATAATAGGTATATATTGTGGTACAATAGCAAATATATTAAATATACATAAAAACATTCGAATATTCATATCTTATCATAAGAATATTTAGAAATAAAATTTGATTGTATTCTTTGACACAACTGATGACGTTGGTTACAAAAAATATAAATAAGTATTTCTCAAAATTATAATGTACAAAACTCATGTAGCTTTTTAACAAAATAGTTTTTCAATTTTTGTATAATTACTTATATTGTTATGACAATCCAATCCAATTGCCAATATAATTATAATAATTAAAGTACAGAACAAAAAAAGTTCTCCGATGAAAAATGTAAAATACTCTAATTAAGACTGTTACCTCTTATATTTTACTTTAAGGCTTCCAAAAATGTATTTAGGTTAAGATATTTTAGTACAAATGTATGAACGTAGATTTGTCAAACTCACACGCAAAATTGTAAAGACTTAAAGCTCAAACATTTGAAATTTGTCATTCGTACTGTTACAATAAAAAGGTCGTGTAAACTATGTTTATTATAAATAAATTTACCTTCAGTTAACATGTTTGTATTTTCTGTTCTCCCATACTATTGTTTTTTATATTTTGTATTACACACAATTATAAAATATTTCAAATGATCTTATATGAAAGTTATTCCAGTTTTGAGATTGATTTACCATTTTACTAATGTATGGACAATTATATAGATCTGGGACTATGTAGAGAACCTGACACCATTACCAAAAAGATTAAAAAACAAATATTAAAGAAGTAAAAGACAATATGTATTTAAAATGCTTTTATTATCCGGAACATTATGCTAATTCCAAATTACAGTAAAACAATGTTTCTATTGACGAAGCTAAAGCATTGCACATTGCGTCACAACTCACAACGCTCGCGCTCGTAGTCAACCCCTATAGTATAGTATTATTGCATATAAAACACTATAAAAACTTTTATATCCGCTTATTCGAATACAATAACATGAAACACGTGTCTACTCGATATTAGCTAATGTAAAAGGAATATCTGAACTACAACGGCAGTGAGCTCAACTATCTTTAATAATGTATGTAGAAAGATTCTAATGTATTCTGTACCAATACTCGACCATCTCGAATGACCGTACGCCGACAAACTCAACACAACTAGCAAGTTAAGATACTAATTCTGCCGCCATAAGGAAAAAAGGCACAACTAACATTTTCTACGAAATTGAGTTATATATATATTCGGCATCAGGAAAATAAGATTTATCTGCCTAATTTTTTGTTTATTTTTAGTAATAATATAAACAGAGATAGCATAAGCCCAAAGGGCACAACTGCACCCTATTGCAAGTTTTAGTACAGGAAAAGGGCACATTGTGAGATATTACTTTTATTCATCTGTATATTTTAAATATATTTTATTGAAAAGGCGTAATTGACGTATGTTTAGTATAAAAGGCGTTTACCTTACATTATTGATGTCAGTTATGTCTTTACTAATAAAAAAACACTTAATTAAAATGAAGTGACAAGGAAGAAGTGTGCAGGGAATCACGCCAGTTATGCCTATCGGCTCGACGTCTGGTAAGATTGTTTTGTAATTTATTTCTATACTTTTACCATCGTTACTTACTGTACGGCGATATTCATTTAATGTGTCAGTGTATTCTTTATTTAATAGTAGAAAGTTATTGCTAAAAACGTTTTGGTATGGCAAAAATGAAAACCCAAATTTTTTATAAAGTAATTTTTAAACTAGTCGCTATAACCGTGTTTTTTAAGCGTTGTATTGCATATTTTTAGGATGAAATTTTTTAAATATCAAATTAATAGTGGTACATTTTTCGGGAAATGTCTATATAGACAACTCTTTTAGCTAAATTTATATTATTAAATTATATTGTAATTACTACATTTGTTTATTTGTACTTTTCTTTTACGTCGCATTATAACTTCGTAGCTATAAATGTCGAGGATGCCGAAAGACGAACTTTTTTACAAATACTAAAAAGCTTAGCTAGTGATTATTCTATTCTCTTTGTTAGTTATTACAATACGTCACCACGGAGCGCAGGATTTGTAGATGCTGCTTTACCCAACAGAAAGTTTGAAAACGAACAAATATCTGTCCCAACAAGCATCAAATGAAGAAATTTAGACATATTTTGAATCTGATGATTTAGTGTTAGACAAAATTTAAAAGTAAAAAAATGCAAACATAACATTAGTAGCAATGAAAGTGACTGTGAATCCGACTTTACACCATATTTATAGGAACAGAAATTAAAATCAAATCATTTAATGTCAATGTCGTGAGTGAGCACTCAATATATTATTTACCTTTAGATTAACATGTTACCTACTCCAAATAGAGGAGTTTAAAACTGAAGTCTTTTGCCCGCGGCTTATTGTTGAATCAAAGTTTTATGCCTATTGGGAATAAATATGGCTGGACATACTTTTACTCGCCTAATAATGACATAACGCAGCTGGTAAAAAAGAACTGTTTCTCTAAATGTTTTAAAATAAAGGTTTGATTTTATTACAACTACCAGTTTGTATTCATAGAAAAATATTTTACATGTAATTTTACTAAAAGTGTTACAAAGAGAAGATATAAATGAATAAAAGTGTCTTTTTATTGTAACACTTTTAAAATTTGGTTAAAAATTTTACAAAGGAAGGAAGGAAGAAAAGGCACATTTGGCTGTATGTGCCTTTAAATCGTAATATTTCTGATTTTACTCTATTTTTTATGTTAAGTTGAAAAGAAAAAAACTAATTATTTATTATACATATTAAAAATAGAACTTTACAAAACCATGGTCTTATACTTACTATATAAATGCAAGTATTTACATTTTCACATATTCGAAAAACCAATTTTATTGGCGTTTTTTTTCAACAAAACCAAAATATACTTTAAACCCCTTTTTCTCGATATTTACAAAATGTTATTTGTGCCCTTTATCCTTATGACGGCAGAATTGTGCTTCCGATATATTACTATAGAAGATTAAATTCTTACGTTATTAGTCTTAGGTTTTAGCAGAGCGACGCCAGTGTCGAACAAGCGATCGAATTCAAATAAATATTACAAACTATGTACAAATTCGAGATCTTCCCCATCGTCATCAAAAGCGGGCCTGGGATGCGACAGTATACCTGTGCGGTAAATTATACACGTATGACATCCATTTTTAAATTTGCTAATTAGCTCTCCTAAATTTAAGTTATTATTGCAAACCCAAGACCCTCTTCAGCCGTTTATTTCTATTTCTCAAGTGTATACTGCCTGCGATATTGGTTTGCGGTGTGAAATTCTTACCTCCCCATCCCGTGCGTTATCTCTCACAACGCTAGTTCCTAAATAATATTTAATGTATTACTGAAAAAAAAACACGATAAATATTGAAAAAGGCACGTAATTTTTAGGCAAAAAAATATTATTGCAATATAAAACAATTTTAAAAAGTTAAAGGGTTTAAAATCGTCAAAAACATTTGATAGACAATAAAATCACAGAACAGTAGAAATTATAAGCTACTGCAAAATATCACAATCACTTACAATCGTATTTGTATATATCGTTTTCAATATTTTCACACCACATTGAAATTGTAAAATTAAACTACGCAGAACAATCTAAGAGACGTTTATAGTAATGACAAAATTAAGCACATTTCAGTACATTCCTTTGACCTGTCGAAACCCATTCGCATATCACAAATTGAATTCTCGTTTCACACTAGTGTTGCCAGACGCCCTTTTTTAAAAATACGCCTAAATATTCTAACGCTACAACAAGTACAGATGAATAAAGATAGAAAGAAGAAACTTTAAAACTGGTGAATACTCATTTATAATTCTATAATAAGAAAATTCATGAATGCCGCATAATTAAGTGATAAACATTTCGATTCAACTATTCATTAATTCCGGTAATAAATTAAATCTAGCAACACTAGCTTATATAATAATGTTTTGTATGACGCCAGGCACGTAAGTATTCGTGAAGCGGTGCGGGGGAATGGGGGGGGGGGGGCAAGGGTATGTAAAGAGGGGGGTGGTATTATTCAGCATACGCATCCGCTCTCGTTGCCTTCCTGCTCGGAGCCCATTGGAGACTGAGTTTGGAGATCAACGGCTGTTACTCGAGTTAAGGATGTTACTTTCGAATCGGTAAATAAAATGTATAGAAATATTAAATGCCAATCAATTGTATTCAATTTAAGTAACAAGTAAATTATATTAATGATGATAGATTGATGATATTAAAATTAAATTTAAAAATAAATCATCAGTTATAATGTATACGTACGTACGTAATACTTTAACATAACTCTTACCTCAACTTACATCTTACTAGGCTACCTCACTTCTCCAATGCTTTGTCTGTACTCTCTCTATATACAAAATTATATAATCATTAGTGATTTTAAAAAGACATAATTATAAATATAAGGTTGCAAAATATAAACTGATTGTGTACTTAAACAAAAAAAGGTTCTTTAGATTCTATAATGATTCAAGAGAAGATTATTATATTTTAAAGTAAAAAGTTAAAGTTACATATTTTTAACCGTCAATCAATATAAACATTATATAAATGCAATAAAACTTAAATGTGACGTGTGAACTTTAATAAAAATTTTAGGGAGCTAAATTGTAAGTTTGAATAAGAACATGAGTAGTGTTTTAAGAATTTTATTCAAAATATCAGCGTGAGATACGGCTATTTACAAATAAAATTGACACCGCAGTTTTATTTCCACAGACAACAATTCAATGCCATATTTCGAGTCTAAATTACAGATTATAAATCCATAAAGTATCGAATTAATATAGCATTGAATATATTATGCACGTAAATTAAGCATTGTACCAATAAAACACGCGCTAAATACATTAAAGATATGACACTGTTTTCTAAAGGCACATTTTCAATGGATGATGAAAAAAATGTCTGTGAATGTGCGTCCATATTGTTTTTTTTTAAATTAATGGTTCAATGTTTAACGTACGTAACAATTTCATATGCCTTGTATGTACATTGCATATAAAATGGAAAAAATGTTATAATAATTAATATAATTTTAATTAAATAAAGTAAATTATAATATAATAATAAGAAAATAAAAATTAATTTAGAAATATAAATCTCATTAATCAAAAAAATATCACCTAAAATTATGGTATAAAAATTGCAATTTAGATAATAATAATGTATATTAAAAGTGTTATTGCTGATTAAATTAATAATATTCTATAAGTAAGAAGTTGTTTGGAGATTGTGCCTGAATTTGACACAATTTCATCAAAGACTTTATTTCAAATAGTAAATTCATTCATAAGCTGGAATGGCAATTTTAAATACAGTACAAAAGTCATATAAACCCCATTAAGCTAGCAGTGACGACTCACTAACTACAAAATTTTGTTAAAATATAAGAATCATAAGATTTCATACTTAAGCACTAAAGTAAATAAATAATACTAATGTACATGGGCCGTGTCACCTTCTGAAATTAAATTTAAAATTGCTCAATCAAAAAATATATAAAGTTTTATAGCATTAAGTACCAAATATTAATATGTAATTAGTAAATTAGTACGGCAATAGCAATTGTTACCAGAGCGAGAAGATGAAACAACAATTAAATTCCTCGAAATATTTGATAGTTTAGTTAGTTGTTTAGTTTTGCTGTAACGCTTTGTGTGACAAACAACCTCTAACAATCATTATTAATTTAGATAAAAGTCAAAAGAGTTTATAAATATTATATGCCAGTTATTAAAATTAAAAAAAAATACTAAAAGTGACGACGACCGTGTTATATACAGCCATAGAGTAGCCCCAACTAAACCACACGCTCAGCGCATTCACTCTATCTGCACAAATTCAAATTCAAAACTATACGCCCATCGTCGTTGATAAGGGGTCATACATAAAATGTCACACGTTAAGAGAAGGGAAGGGGGTCGACGAAGTGTGACTAGGGGAAGGGGGAGGGGTCCTTTTCGTAATTTCGTGACATCCCATTTCAAAATATAATAAGCAAGCATCATTTCGGAACTAACAATTTTTAAATGAAAAACTAAGTGGGGGAGGGGGGGGGGGGGAGTATTTCTTATTCTCAAACATGACCAGCTGTCACGAGGATGGAGGCCTTAAAAAACTCATGAAATTCGTGTGACGTAATTAATGGATGGCCCCTAAGCCAATATATATTACATACGATTATGTCACTATGTACTTAATTCATATCAATATCGAAATAAAGGAACAAATTGAAATAATTTTAAATTAAAAAAAAATATTTTCAATGTAAAATAGATGTTATTTTAATATTAAATTCGACAGGGTAACATTGAATAATAAAATCATAGTTAAGCTGCCAATACAGAATATTATATATCTTTTTAATAATCATTTATTAAGTATATTGAGTATGTAATTCGTTTTAATATAGTTTTAAGATCACCCTGACAAATTCAAAATTAATTTTCCATAATAATTCTATAGAGCTATGCCTCAGTCTTAAAGACTCATGATGATTTCGCAAGCAAACTCTGGTGCGTGCTTCTGTGTTTTAAGTTCAAATAAATTTCTTTGTAAGCTGCTATTTAGAGATTCTAGCTACCCGCTTTATATAAAGAAAATATGCAGACCTAGTTATTTTTTAAAATTATAATAAAAATAGAATAATAAATAGATAGCCAACTATATTTTAGAAATACACGAAGTATGTAACATAAGGGCAGCATTAAAAAAAATATTATAAATGTAGAAAATTTATGGAATAAAATAATATCAATACTGAGTTTCATGATAATAAATTTGGTTGTTAAATTAAATAAAGTAATCACATTAATAAATAAAGCAGGTATATCCAGAATATTCAACAAAATTTATACTTTAAGCACGGTTGTGCATTTGAAGCTGAATGTTCACATTAAAATCTAATATCACACACACAAAAGCACAGCAGTATGTTGAATCTGCGTGTCACCGTGAATGATTGTATAAACAACTTAATTCTATTGAGCATTTTGGACGAAATAAATTGATTTCTTTCTTTTAGAATTTTTAAAATATTTAAATACTGCAAACAGTTTGATTAATTTTCTATCATTCAGGAAAAAATTGTAAGGAAATATTAGTGAAAGGGTTGTTTCGTATTTCATTATCATTGAATTCGCGTCTAGTATTAATACATGGAAGTATTAAGTAAATAGAAGATATCATTCAAGGCGACATACAGATACAATGTTTGTTACTTTCACTGTTAATGAAGAACAGATTAAGATTAAGATTTTAATTTGTTAACACGTCATTTTGTTTTAAGAAAATATTATTTTTGCCGAGCTTTTATCATACATGGGCTTACGAGTCAAAATAACAAACATCGCTAACTTAACATCGATGTATCATTACAATATATTGATGTCACATTTAAAATATATAAAAGAAAGCTATTTGTTATATGTTTTTAACATTTTTTCCTTCATAAATGTTATAGACATTTTAAAATAGATTTGAACAAGTTCTGCTAAAATGCTACCGAAAACCCGCAATTATTCCTAATATTATATTCTTATTTGGTAAAAATGATAATTTCACTATACTTGAAAAATTGATTTTGATAATAATCAACACAAACTTTTAAAAAAAATAACAAAAAAAATGCCAATTAAACCAGAAATAGCTTATAAATATCATTTTAAACGTGACAATAACATATTTACGATATATTTTCGACATTTTGTTCATGTTTAACAGGCGCAGCTGCTGTCCGGCTCCTTGCTGTCGCCGGGCGCCTGTCGCAGGATCACCTCGTGCACTGAACACGTTATTAAGGAAAATAACTAAAATAACTACGGGAAGGGCTTATTGTTTTCCTATAATGTCCGCATAATGTCTTTGTAATTTGCTTTAGAGTTTTTTAAGCTTCACGCGCGGCATACATCCCACTTATAGCAGGGTAGGCAGACAGAATCTAGTATTAAGACATCTTGTTCTTCCCGTTTTTCTATCGAGTTGGAGATATATCTTATTGATTAGTGGAACTCAACGCCGAGTCTTCCCCATTTAGAGAAATGCACCCACCACAACCTTCCCACGCCACAACATACAACCCACACCCACATCTCAATGCGACGCGACGGCCGGGATGTTATTTTCTATCCTCTATACGTGCTTGGTTTAATACTAGTTCTGATCTAGCAGTATGAGATTTGATCGTACAGCAATAGCGTTTAGAAGACAGCGTGTTTTTAAAAAATCATAATAAAATTTCTTTTACATTTAAAAATTATTTACAAAGACATTATTGGGATACAGATAAAATATATCATTAAATAGAAATATATTTATAGAAACACTATAATATTGTATGTACATAATAAGTTACGAGTAGGAATATTTAAGTAAGAAAAGTAATCCAGCTGTTCATATTTAGAAGCTAACAGATAAGATACAAGACAAAGATTATAAAACAAAAATATCATGCAATCAATAAATATATCTTAACGGTTAATTATATGGATGTTAAACAAAATCAAGCAAATTAATTGTTTTATGAAGACATGCAACATGCGAAATTTAAAAACCACAGTGAACGTAATGGCAGCTTTAATTCGTTTTTCAATATCGAAATTAAAAATAATATTTTATTAAATAAATTATACTTAAATTGAGTATTTAATTAAATTTTATTCGATAATAAAATTTTAATATGTTGAATATTATGAGTAAATTATTAGAACATTTTAGACACATTTAATACTTAATTTTATTATATTTACATATTGTAAATTTTTGCTCATTTATATTTGAATTATTAATAACAAATATGAATTTTAAACTCATATATCCCTAATAATTTAATTATTACTGAAAAAATGATAAAAAAAGCGAAAAAATAAAAGTATCAAGTCTACATAAAGCATAAAAGTGCAAATATAAAAATAAGCATACATTACAAATACAATATGATACATATTAGTAATGTTGAGTTACTTACAATGGGTTAGCTTGTACCACCACCCAGGCGAGTCCGGGACACTACACTAGTATACCACCGTTAGAATGTGCCGAAACGTTTGGAAACATGTCTAATTCATTATTATATAGAACAAATAGATATAAATTATTTAGTCCAGTTGTCCTATTTTTTTAAGTAAAATAATTTTGTTAAGTATTTTGATGTAAGAGATTATATAAAAAAAATATTGCCTCAAAAACGGCCTAGGTACATTGCCATACTTTTAATTTTAAATGAAAGTGATATTTAATATATGTATATATATAATTTTTAATATAAAATCATCGTTTAGTTAGTTCCACACAAACGTATGCACACCCAAATGAAAAACCAGTTAGAAAGTTACAGTCAAACTGCAATGCCGTAAACAAGCCGTAATACTTCATAGCGATATAAATCAAACTTATTGTGGTTTTAAAGTAAAAGTGACTAAACTATACTATAATATAAAAGAATATACTATATATAGAATATACTATAGTATAAAAGAATAAAAAATATACATTAAACATTAGTTTTACAAAAATCTTTATAAGTCATATTCTTTAAAATAAAAAAATACATAAATTCATCAAAACATTGTTTTTTTTATTATAACAATAAGCTTCAATCAAAGTTGCAAGTATTGTTTAGTCACTTTATACTTCAAATGAAAATACATATATTTAATAATAAAAAAACCATTTTCAATGTAATCGTGTAGTGCGTGTATGGACTGCGTGAGGTCATGAAGTATTTGTGTTACGAATACCCACATAATATATAATATACATGTTTAATATATAAATACGTGTAAAAATATATATTTTTTAAGAAAAAGGATACTGTCTTCCGGTGGCTTGCTCTCAGCCGAGTCCATGCCGGGCAGCGCGGCGGCTACTCTTCGGAATAACTGAAAATTTGTTAAATTTATATGTAGAACAGAACATATATATTAAGATTCCAATTCAAAATCTCGAACCTATGACCACTACAGCCAAATATAACATCATAAAGTTACTCCACTTCATTCGTAACATCCTTTAATTACAATGTGGAGAAGTGACCTTTTACTAGGTTCAATTAACTACGTGAGAACCGTATGCAAATAAGTCTTTTGCCAGAACATATTTTAATAAAAAATACAGTCGGCATTATCATAATTTGTATTGAATTGTTGAAATAAAACATTATGTAGTTTTTATGTTAATCTCGTGAGGCTCATTCACCTAATATATTTGCATAGAGCTAATGCAACTTACCTAGAATAGAGGCCAGTCGTGGCGCAGGGGCGCAGTGTGACTGTAAAAGCGACTAGTTGTGGGTCCGTTCCCCACTCGAGGAAATGAAATATTTACTTACATTTATATTTTCGTTTCGTCACTCAGGTGTCTAGGCAAAGCGCCGCGTTAAGTTCCGCCACTCAACACGCAATGCCTCCAGAATTCGGTGGAAATGGGGAACGGAGTGACTTAAATCTAGGTTCCCTCTGCCTACCCGGCACCCCCCCCGGCACACAGCATGTGCCGTAAACAGCGTGAAGCTGATTGATTGATTTATTTATTTTTTTATGCAATTTAAAACCCTAAGTACAGTACGGGCGATATGTCTTTTTAAAAATAATGAAATGTAACAAAAAAATCATTAAGTCAAATCTACCCAGCCATTTGCAACTAACACATTTAAAGTCTTCCAGGTTATGCAACTTGTATCCGGCTCTATAACGCTGACCTCATGTTAAAGGAGCTCCATAGGGCCTGACGCAGCGTTTAGGCTGTTATAGCTAGAGTTCGAGCGGATAAGATAAGACCCTAGCTTTAAGAACCATGTACCAGTGTTAAGTTAGTCTAATATACAACATTAAGCTCGATAGTCTTATTTCCCGTGTTCGAGCTTCATTTAATCTACAACCAGTAGAATATAAATATAATATAAAAAATATTCAAATAATATATTACAACGTTTTATTCCTCTAAAGTATCTAAAGCTTTTTAATTATATTGACATTCGTTTTAAAATGAAAAATATTTTAAGTAATGTTAATTAGAAAAGAATAAAAAAACCGGTCAAGTGCTAAACGGACTCGCAGATTATAAAATAAAACCACCAAAGACAAGGTCTTCAAAGAACGTAGTGCCCTACCAATCTTTTACAGCAAAAAAATTCTTAAATAACTATTACTATTATATTATAGTATTATATAATATTATATATTATATAATATTATATATTACTACTAATAGCGAAAGAGGTATGTACACACCGTAACGTTTGGCGCTACGTTCTCTCTGACTTCCCCGCTAGTAATAAAGCATGAAGCTAAGTTAAGTAAAAAAAAAAATCTACCTGTTTCACATTATATCCAGCTTTAGCACTCGTCTCTATGAACATAACGTTGAGCTCCTTGGCTTTGCGGTCGCCGTCCTCCGTGGACACCTGCCTCTTGTCAGAGAGATCCGTCTTGTTGCCCACCAGCATGATGATGACGTCCGACCCACGCTCGGTGCGCACGTCGTCGATCCATTTGGATGTTTGATGGAATGAATTTGCATCTGGAAAATGAGGTGATTGTGAATTAAAATAAAATTACAACGAAATTTACAAATTATTGGGTACTGCCACATGCCACATTGGGACAGCGCGAGCGTAAACGCTGTGGGTTCCATCCTCGAGAGAATGATTATCTTTTAATTTTTACGCTCTATTAGATAAAATGCGACACATGGAGAACGGAATGTCTTGACACTGGGATCTCTCTGCCCAAGTCAACAACTTAGGTGTGGTATAAAGCGTGAAGATGAAAAACAAATTAGCTACTATTCATAAACTAATATAAGAGTTGCTGAATATCTTAATGACGATATTTCAGTTCAATAAATACATATACTTTACTTATACATTTTTATTAGTAACTTTAACATATGAAATCAAAACAAAATATTTAATTTACGATAATATAAAGAAAGAGGATATTATCTATCAAATAAAAAAAAACATCTTCACGCTGTATCTCGCACACAGCAGGGTAAGCAGAGGGAACCTAGTGTTGAGACATTCCATTCCCCCCTTTCCGCCGAGTTTTACAAAAGCGGCTATTAAACTACAATACAATACAAAGAAAACATCAACTGGAACACTTTGAAAGTGTACAGTTAAAAGTATATCCATACTATAGGAATTAAGATGTAACGAATGACGAAGCACCTTTGCAAGTAAAAAATTTAAGTACAAATAGGTATAGACTTTAGCACCGTGCTATAAACATAAACCAAGCAAAGCTGAATTAATTCAATCACTGAGCATTCCGTCCCTAAATAGTCAGAGCTTGTGAAGGACGTGAACTTGGAATGTCTTAAGTTATTGATTACTCGAATTATATAAATACATCTGTAGCTACAAATTCCCTGAAGGTTTAAACATTGGTAATTAATATAAATCCAGAATAAAAATATTGAGGTCAGTCGTGGCGCAGCGGCACGAAGTGTGACTGTAAAACCGGCTGGTTGTGGGTTCGATCCCCACTCGAGGAGATGAAATATTTACTTAAATTTATATTTTCCATTTCTTCGCTCAGGTGTCGAGGTTAAGCGCGGCGTTGAGTTCTGCCACTCAACACGCAATGCCTCCAGAATTGGGCAGAAAATGGGAACGGAGTGCCTTAATACTAAGTTAACTCTGCCTACCCTGCTGTGCTGTGCAACAATACAGCGTGAAGCTGATTTAATTCAATAAAAATATAATTTATTTTAAAAGCAAATCGATGAGACTCAAAGGTAATTGAAAATCTTTCTTAATATACCAAAATCACTTTTTACTCTATTTTAAAACTTACTGCCTTTTTTGGGTTTCATACTTTATTCAGCACCCACACATAGCAGGGTAGGCAGAGTGATCTTGTGTTAAGACACTCCGTCCCCCACGCACCGCCTAATTTTCGGGTTATATAAGGACAATACTGTACGCATGTAATATGTTACGTGACCCGTTTTTAATAAAGAAATCGAATTTGCAAATACAATAATATATAGTTACCAAGATATTAAGCCTGTAATCAGAAAAAAGTTCATGTAATATTCATGGTACTTCTTTGAATTCAGTAGTTTTACGAGCAATTAGTAAAGTCTTTTATTGTTTTCCGAGACCGTAGTAAACGCGTTAATACATCGCAGGCTGTTGGGCGATTTTGTCGAATGTTTTTACATTGCATTTTTGCAGCAAATTACAAATAAGTGACCCTTTACGGACTTATTGGGAAGCTGAACCGTTGTCACCTTTTTATTTGCACAAATTTTCTTATGAGTAAGTTGATCGATAAAAGTAAATTAATCAATTAACTTTTTTATTGTTTTTTAACAATTTTTTATAGCACAACAGTTTAATACTATACAATTGATCCGTACCCCTTTTTATCTGATTATTATTTAGTATTAATATGGAAAATATTATTTTGAATTATTTCAGTATATACGTAGGCTTATAAAGAGGGGGGAAAGTGGAGACATAACATTCTACATTTTTCATTTCACACAACTCAAATGAAACAGTAACTATTTGCTGTCGTACATATCATATTCAGGTTCAGAAACAATATATTCATTTAATGTAAGTACAATTTTTTTATTTATCATTACTTATAATATTATATTACATTACAGGCCCGTCGAAGCTTACTTATTACGATCATTATAATCATGGATAATGTCAGTTAATACCTAAGCTGTTTGACCTTAATCTACAAGATATTAATTTATATAAGGAAAAAAAATTGTATTCTTATTAAATTTCCTTCAGCATCCCAATTTCAGCAGACTCACGATATCCTAAATGAATTTAATATAAATCATTCTAAATGAAGGCTCGTCGTAACTTCGTTTATCCCCTCTGCCCGCCCGAGCCGCGGGATTGCGCCTAACCTATATATCTTATTTGGAATAATGGGTCGAAGCACGCAGCCAAATGAAGATTCCATTTTTATGAAACAAAAACGAGAAAAAATTATTACGTATTTTATTATAAGGCCATTCAATACTTATGTTTTGGCAGTTTATTCGACAATCATAGCCTAACTTAAGAATATTACGAGTTAAAAGATATTCGATAACACCAAAGCCTGTCCTATCCTGTGTATAGGATCACTAGCAAATGCCCGTGAGTCCTTTCGTCTGAACTATATATTAAGACTTAATAACCATAAAAAAGTTATATAAATAAACTTCATAACCAACCTAGCGAACTCTATTTTAAAGAGCCTTCCAGCCTTACCTCTTTTAAATAACGTTAAAAAAATATTTCTGTTGCAGCAACATTAAGAACTCTGCTGTAAAATAAACAGGTCTACTTGACACACCTATTGAAGTAAAAAGTAGAGTATGTTTACTCCTCGTATTAACTTGTAAATTATATGTAGCCACTACATTATTAAAATACATTAAAATTTAATGTGATAACAATTATTTACATTTACATCTATAATTATTTACTTTAGTTAAAAAATATCTGGTTTTCATAAAAAAAATCAAAACATAAAAATATATATTTTTAATTAATCACTGGGTCTCATATAAAACGTGAATCTTATATAAGAATGTTTCCGTACGTTTTACGGCCGTAACTTCTTTGAATTAGATTGTACCAATAAAGCCTTAGCCCAGAGTTTAGGGGTGGTTACGACCAAATATTTGAACTGGCGGGACGTCGAAGGCCGCCGCAAACAGACCTAACGTTGTTTGTTAGTAGGCTATATTGAATACCAGACCCTGTTCCTTTCACTAAAAAGATCAAGCTTATATTTGAGATTCACGAGACAGTGAATTCATTTAATTGACCGACATAGCGGCGTAAGAAATGTGAAATATTTTAACATTTCAGAATTGGGTAATGATTTTTTTTATAATTTTATCATTAGTTTTAAGTAATATATTGGAGATAGAAACCCATACACAAATAAATAAATAAGAGGTTAGTTTTGGTTTTATATATTGTACCAAAAAGTAGACTTTTATTTTTCTCGGCATTAATTACAGTATGTATAGAATACATAACACGTAAGGTCAAACGTAACAAGAGCCGCAGTTACAAATAGAGTAACATATAAATTCGAGCTGTAACTTTACTGTTTTAAAACATTAAATACAATATATCGTCATAAAAAACGGGATTCGAACCCGTACATCTTAACAATAATTTATTATAATCAAAAGATTGAGAATAAAATAGTAATACATGCTCCAACCTTCTGTAGACGAGGCCACTGGCATACTTTCAGCGTTTCAGGCATGCAACCGATCCGCTGTACCAGTCTTTGTTGTGAGATATTTTATTCAATACGGACAGACGGATTGCGCAAAAATTGTAGATCTTTCTATCTTACCGACGCTTGTTATTTCGATAAAGTTCTAGATAAGATGACACAGTTACCGCGAGATAAATTTTCTATTAAAAAAAATCATCGATATATAATTTTAATAACTAAGATAAGGACAAATTGAGACCAGTCGTGGCGCATGGACACAAACGTGTGGCTATGAACGCGACAGGTATATTTTCACATCTTCGCTCTGGTGTCGAGAAAATGCGCGGAGGTGCGTTCCGTCGCCTAACAGGCAAAGTCTCGAATTTCGCCCTAATGTGGGCAAAAGAGTGTCTTAACACTATGTTCCCTTTGCCTACCATGCTATGTGCGGGACACAGCGTGAAGTTAAAATAAAAACTTAAACGATGACTTTATCAGTTAATGTTATATTACAAAACACACTATCATTGAGTGCCCATTGTAGACACTCGAAGCTCGCATTTTTTAAAACGCGCTCTAATTAAAATGATATAACATATGTGGACGTAAACAGTAAGTTATTTGCATTTTAAATTAGTCGCGGTATAATTTATCCAGCATAAATCATATTTCTGCCGCGGATCCGTTCGCATGAATAAATAGACATTATTATAAAATGAGCGTATAAAATACGTTGCGATATACTTTTATGAAAAAAAATCTTAGGGAGCGCAGTGGAATTTGTTTTACTTGCACACGATGATGTAAAGTTCTCTCGGAGAGAAAAAAAGCAGAAAACAGAGTAAAAAAATCAATAGTGCGCTAAAATTTTCTACATACTCAAACAAAGTAATATGTACCTATTTAGTACTTTTATATGTAAAATATATCTAACAGTGTCTCTATAAGATCACCCCAAGGCTGAACTTTGATCAGATTTATAAAAAGAAATAGGCTTTCAGAGAGGGAGGATTCAGCCGTAACGACCTGAGGCGGGTATTCAAATGCACGTTTACTTTTTGCTTTAAAAATCCACGAATTTCAGTCGCATTTTAAGCAGCTATACTGCAGCTTGAAAAATAAGGATTTAAACTTGAGATATAGTTATATAATATAAATATAAATAATCAAAATAATGGCTCAGAATCCAAAACAAACAATCTAAAGTTTTCGAATTATTATTTTCTTGTAAATTTATATTCAGTTGGGTTATTGTTTCTGTAATAGAATAAACGAAAAAGTTCAAAAAGAAGGCCACCGAAGGATCATCTCAAAGAATTCTCAGATATAAAGTTGAAGCGACCGTAAAATAGAAAGCACAAAAGTAAATTAGTAAATTTAACGTACGTACGAGTAAGCCAAGCATTATATAATAGTTAGTAGATTACTACAGTTAAAAATTTAACTGTAATAATATTGTGAATCTGGCTATATTTGATAATTCATCTTTAATCGCTAATGTTTCCGTACATTATTGTAATTTTTTATAAGTTTATTGACGTAACATTTATTTTTATAGATAGCTTTGTTTATTTATAATTGAAACATTGTCTCCATCTAAGCTCCATCTAAAATATTCAAAAATTGGAGAAAGACACATATGACACTTAGTTTAACCTGACTTGCAAAATACGAATAAAAAAGTTAAACGTGAACTGTCTACATTAACACAAAAAAGATTACGTTACATAAAACCGTTCGTTTACTTTCAGTAGTGCCGATTTTAAAAGAAGCAATTATTAAAGATTTCGCACGTTAAATTCGGTGTTAAATATCAAAGTCACTCTAAGAAGCGTGAATTCAGACATTCTTTTCTGTTGACTGTTGTTGTACGTTAGGAAATCGTGTGATTCGATTAACTCAGTTGCATGCTACCTGCGCGTTACGTTTGTTGAAATACAGTTGTATGTTTTATTCATTTCATAGTAGAAACATAGTAGTGTACAGAATCAAAGTGGACAAAGTATTTATTCCCTTGTTTTGTGGTCTAGGCTGTTATCATTAGATTTCACTTTTCCATTATGGAAATAATGAATTTAAAAAACCAACGTGTTTATTTATAACTTTACGCTGTATCCGCACATTCCAGGTAGGCAGAGGAAACCTGGGAGCCTAGTGTTTTAAGACACTCTTTTCCTATTAAGACGCGTGTTACGCGCGTTACCAATATTAAATATTTCATTACCTCGAGTAGAAAACGAACCCACAATCTGTCGAGTTTGTTTACAGTCGCACGCTTGTGCCAGGGCCACCACACCACGCCACGAAAAAGGCAAAGTTTAATTAGATCGGGTTCTAATTACCCCTCCACCCTGCCTAATCCACGATGTAATTTACGTCATGACAACGTCAATGTATTTAATAATATAAAACGATTATTGTCAATGCACCACTGGCTGATAATATAGAGATGCTAAACATAAATTTTCAAATAAAACTTTTATTACTGAGCGGGACTGCTATAAAAGTCATAGTGTTATTTAAGGCATATAAAGGCAACGAAAACGGTTTTTCGTGTTTTCGCTTTAGCATTTGTATTAAATATTTTATCTAATATTTATTATAAGCTTGCAATTTGTCCTGACATCGACTGAATGTATTTACTATAAATAAAAAATCTAGATTTTACAAATTCTGATAGAAAAGTGACAATTTAATATTTTTTTATTAATAAGTTAATCAGTTTAAGTACCCACTATAATAACATTCATGAATCTTGGATTTGAATTAACAACCGTTTCGGTCACCACTGTTAGTCATCCTAACTGCATCACGACGGTCGATGACTACTAAGGTATAAAATATTTTTATATTTCTAAATACAATTTGCTGTACTATACACGTTTACGAGTGAGGCGAAATTATTTTGTTGGCACGATAAAAATGTGAAAAAAAAACTGCTGTTTCCACGGTAGACGATATAAAAAATGGATGGAAAATCGATGGATATGCCCATTATCTTCTCTCTATCGCGCGATCTCTATACAAAGCGTACACTACGACAAACCACTCTGCTCTGCATCTTATTTAATTATATAAGCAATTATCTATTACTTTAATTCGAATGCCATTTACAAATTACAGCTACTATTATCCTAACTGTGTCAACATCCTATGAACATGACAAAACCAATTAAAAATGACGTTTAATACTAATTTTGAATGGCGTGAAGCTATTTCAGAGCATTCCTCCGGACGTCCGTAGTTACTAGTTATTCGGGCTATACACACTTGACATTCATAGCTGGAGGCTAAGCGAATGGCGACGTTACACCACCCACCTCACGTAATGTTACACCGAAACCGTGATGCGTGACTCATCTCTGGTGTGGACAGGTGGAACTGGTTTGACAATATTGTCATCATTGTGATATAATATGTGTGTATATATAGATATATAAAAAAATATAATAGCATAAACTAGTTTAAGATTTTAATTAGATTTTTTAAGCTATCAAAGCAAAATAAACAAAATTACGTTATTAAAGATTATTTTTCGTGAAAAGGAAATATAAAGAAACAGCTTCACGTCTTTTCCCGCTTAGCAGGTTCCCATGCCCATGTTCAGAAATATTGTGTGTCTACCAGAGAAGAACATGGCAAAACAGTAAAATATACAAACCATACGGCATATCGATATATAAAGAAAGTATTGTAATATGTAATTATACTCATTTGCTTATTATCAATTAGCTTCTGTAATTGAGATCGTATGTGTTTGCCTCGTAATTGGGTCTAGGGATGAAAGAACAATATGTGAACAGTCATTATTAAAAAAGGTGAAATTTGATCATAGTTATGGTTCAAATTCGGATCCAGTTTCAATGCCATGTATCAAATTACATTTACGAACGGTAAGCTATAACTAAGTAAATTCGTAACATTTTTTTTCCGTGCCTTTCAAATACTTAAGAGTAGTTTTATTTTTGTATAGTAGTTTTATTTGATATAATACATACTTACAATGTTTTATTTAAGAATTTTTTTTTTTTCTTTAAGTGCTAAGTAAGAGGATTTACTCAAGTAACAGATGTATAAAAACAAAAATTAGTAGAATATATAAAATTTGAACCGTGTGGTAAGTTTATAGCAAGCTATCTTTAAAACTACTATAGATAACGGCGCCTTTATTTAACTTGGAATTATGCCTGCATAAAATGCCATCGTAACATTTCCTACAGCACCAATGAACCCTTTGATAGGTTGGAGCGAACAATTAACCCAATAACATATGCTTGTCTACACTCACATTAAGTCGACCCCTCATATGAATTTTTAAATAGATGATTACTAATATAATATTTGTAATGTAATATAGTTTTACGGAATATTTACGTAACAAGAACGTATATTTATGAAAACTGGGTCGGTATGAACTTCATAGATATGTTCATAGATCAAGAAAAATGTATGAACGTTACACTTATTGCTTTTTTATAAAATATCATATATTATACGATATCTATAAAATATATTTACATAAAAAATTAAAGAGTTTGTTTGGATGAACGCGCTAATCTCGGGACTTATTGGTAAGAATTAAGAAATCCTTTCTCTGTTAGATAGTCCATTTATCGTGCAAAGGTATAGGCGATTTACATCACGTCAATCTTGACCACACAGATGAAGCCGCTGGCAAAAGCTGGTTTTATATATTAGAAAAATAAATGCAGAATAGTGATGTTTCTCCGCAACTTTATTTTTGTTTTAAACGTTTTAACTCCCTTATAAATAAAAACAATAATTTTACATGACATTAAAAAACTACCCAAGTGTTAGAAAATAGTTTTAATAACCTAGCACATGTCATGACATTGAAACTGGATCCGAATTCCGATATATCAATACAAGCACTGAGTGCTTAGGTTGCGGTGTCTGCGGTCAAACACTTAACGATATTGTACGTAAAGCGATATTAATAGTTCGACCTTATATTTATATCCTTCGCAAATCGTTATTTATGCAATTTTTCATTTTTATAAACTTTTCATATTTTTTTTCTATTTTATAAAAAATAAATAAATCACGCTGTCTCTGTATCCTGGTCATTTTGGCAAAAGAAAAATCGGGTTAATGGTATGAATAATAAATATTATTGTATTGTCACTGGATCCGAACATAAATGTAAGTTAGCTTTTATCCAAAACGGACAGTAGGAAGAGGGTTAAATAAATAATAAAAGATTATAAGATTTTCTATATAAATAATATTGATGAATGGCTGAAAAAGTGGCTAATATAAAATTAGCGAGTTATTAAAACACTATTTTCGTTCACATAAAAATGTTTGTGAAAAAAGGGCAATAATGAAGAAGGTAAATCATATATGATTTACTTTGTTTATGTGTTTATTTTTATACGATTACCAATTTTACTGACACATTATTTATCGTTATTTTTTTTCTCTTCTCTTTCTTTTTATCAAAGCTTTATATACGTTGCGAAATGTTTACAATTATTTCCGCATAAAATTTATTTCTGTATAATATATGGGTTTATTAAGTTAAAAGAATTCACCAAAAAAAGAATCAAAAAATAACAGCAACACCATGACTATTAAAGATTATTAAAATCCTATTTACGCTATGGTCAGTTATTAAAGCTTTGTTTTAAAATCAAACATAATATGAAAAAAAACTTTGTATCGCCTCTAGAACATAATCTGTGTGCTTCGCCATTCTATAGAGGCTTGATACAGCAATTAGCGAGTCGAGTGTTCAAGCCGCGGTGTTTGCGGTCAAGCACTGGCAGGGCTCGGGAATACAAATTATACGATTAACCATTGAAATTATATAAGGATTTAAATTTGATTTCAGATTTTCGGTATCTTTCATTAAATCTACATTTTGATATTTTAAATGTACATATAAATATTATAATTGCGAATATTGTGATTCATATCGATATTTACGATTTCACGTTTCGGTAGATGAATACGCTTTGTACAATAGAGCGGAAGTAATTTGTAAAAATGTACAACTTTTGTGAAATATATACCTTTCGCCATATTTCTTTTGCTATTCACAAATATAAAGAAATATCTGAAAATTCAAGTTGCATTGCAATGCAATCATAACTAGTGTTAAAAATTTAGAACAGACAGCAAAAACTAAAAATGGATTCATTTGTACTAGTATTGTATAAAAAATCTATTTAAAATGGCTTATTGTATTTGAAAATTCTATAGTAACTGCAAATTCCAATAATGAAAAATGCTGATATTATTAAAATAAATAATGAATATAAAAAGGCAGCTACACTTTTTACCATATAGCATGATAGGTATAGGAACCCAGTGTTAAAACACATTCTCCCTTTTCCATTCAAATTTCAAGACACTGCATATAAAGTGGAGGAATTCAAATCTGTATTTTGTCTACAATAACATGAAAATAAAAATATAACCATTCCTCCGAATGGGGAATGATCTCACAACCATGACTTTACAGTCAGAAGCTGTCCCACTAAGCCATGATGGCCTTAATATTAAAAGAAGAACTCATAAAAATATACTTACTAGTTATATCATAAACAACAACAGCCACAGTGGAGTCTCTGATGTAAGAAGGGATAAGGGAGCGGAAACGCTCCTGTCCTGCTGTATCCCACAACTGCAGTCTCACTGTACGGTCCTCTAAGTACATGGTCTTAGACAGAAAGTCTATACCAATTGTAGCCTGTATTTAATACATATATATAAGATAATGTGACCTATTTATAGAACTTTTAGTTAAAGCTAATATAATCATACAATTTAATTCTACCATATATCACAATAAATGAAAAATATATGAAGTGAATGCATTGTATTAGAAAAGTAGCAGAAAATATTAATATTTAAGAAATTTAATAATAAAAACATTGATTTTGTCTTTCATTAATAAAACTGTTTTTGAAATACATATTTTTTAATACATTACAAAGAAATATTTATCATGTAATCAGTTATAATCTTGATTTGTAAAAGATAAGGCTTTGTAAAAAGGGCCTATTTAATCTGCATTATATGTTTAAAATAAATAGATTAAAATATAAACAGTAAATAAAAACTATAAATTTACATTTATTCAGTTACATTAGATGAATCAATTTTGTACTTTGACAATTAGGAACAAACATAAATGTACCTAATTAAATTTTCATGTTTTAAATAATTACTATGCCTATGTTTATAAGTCTATCTACCATAAAAGAATTAAAACCTTTTAAAGATACAATTGTTATCTCTTAATCAAATAATATATGTATAATTTTTTGCTAATATTATTACTTTTCATATTTTTAAATGATTTAACTCACCTGGTAAGTGTTGTCAAAACTGTCATACATGAATCTAGTGATGAGCGACGTTTTTCCCACTGAAAAACATAAGTAGCAGGTCAATGCACCTTCTAATTATGTCGTGCCTATTCATCTCGAGTATGCATTGGTAACGGGAACATAGAGATCAGAGAATAGCGTGAGAAGTTAAAGAGCGAAAGCCAAAAAATATTACGATTAATCTCTCTACTAACCTACATCCATTATACGGCGTAATGCATAGTACCGATACTTAACCGATCGATCATAGGCAGTAAAAAGACCATGTTAGGTCTTACAAGGTCGATGGAAGTGAGTAATTTACTGAATCTAGACAAATGTATATACGTGTCGGAAATTTATAAATCAAGTATTAAAAATGTAAGAGTGCCTGGCCAATTTGTCTTCCACTTACCACTTTGTTCACCAAGGAACACAAGTTTAAACTTGCGTAGAGGATTACCAAATTCCCCCGACGTAGACATAGTGATTGTTATAATTAATTAATTCGCTAAACTATAATTTCACAGTAATTCTTATCACAGAAAACTACATGAACAATGACAGTTCGGGCCACTCCTGCGGCACACACGAGCGCAGCGCCGCCACGTTACGGCAGACTGACGGCGCTACGCAAAAGCCAACTCAGCAAAATGACATCATGCCAAAGGCGATTTATATTTTTTAGTTATTGTGTAACGTTTTTAATATAAATATTTGTTTGAAAGAAAAACGAGAATGCATTAGTGCTAAAAATAAAATCATTTGATTAAAATATTCTGTTCCTGAACGATCTATATGCTATCTCTTTCTTAATAACGATTATTATCTGGAGCGATACATCGTTAGGAACCGAGAATGTAATCGATGTTCGAAGTTATTCTGTGTTTTTTTTTAAATATCAACATAATAATTATTTTATTTATTTATAGAACAAAAACGATAAGAACAATATACGAATTTAACTTTGATTATCAACTTTTAGTAAATTCTCCATTTTTTTCTTTTTAATTAAAATAGAAATTTAAGATTTTGTATATTCTTAGTTTACAGACCACATAGAGTATGTAAGATGCCTGTAAAGTAGGTATTAGAGTAAGCTACATCATTAAGAATTATGAATTAAAAATTAATAAATACGTAAAGTATGTTTTTTATTTCTTTTATTTATATAATATATTTACAAAATAATTTAAATTATCACAAAAAATATGTTATTCTAGTAGGTATGTACTATTTAGTCCTTACATTGGCTTCATGTAGTATGAACAAAAAATAAATTAATATAAGTAATATTACTTGGAAGGACTTTGCCAACACACAACTTTTATTAAAATAAAAAAAATATATAAATAAACATAGTTTTTTTTTAATAACAAACATCAGCTCAGTATTCGAAATTTGTACATATTTTTTAAAACGTTGTGCTAATATTACAGCACATTAAAATTTTTATAAGCATTTATACCACAACACCAAGGGATTTTAAAATATTATAACATCAAGATCAAAATATTTTCTTTGGTTACACTTAAAAGTTATTAAAATTTTGAAACATTTACTGAATTGCCAATATGTTATTATAAGAATATTTTTTCCATATAATTAATGTATTTCAAGAAACTTTCACAATACAAATCCCACAAAAACTCATGTAGCGTAAGAATTATGCTAACTGTGCTACTTTCATAAGTAACTTTCTTAGGGTTCTTAGGGTTTTTTGTAATAACATTCTTAGGGTCCATCCATAAATTGCAGCACACGTAAAAGGGGAGTTAAGAGGTTGACTAAGTATTACATTGTGTGACAAGATGTTTGTGTTAAAGCTTTTTACCAAATTAGTGACTTTAAAAATGATAACATGCTTCAGTCTGTTTCAAAGATATCATTGCCACAAATAGTTAAACATGGATTTGTATATAATTGATTTATAAAAAAATTTACTAAGTGTCTTGCAAACGAAACGGCTTTCTACTCAGGTCTGAGGCATTAACTTTGAATGAGTGAACTAGTGGTAAATTATTTGCCGTTGAAAAAATGAAGCATGTAACTTCTTATTTTGAATAAAAATAATTTACTCTACCTTGACAAGGTGTGTAGTCCTAAGTTCCGTGACATAATTTTTAAAATTTAGTATTAACACATATTATATTTTGTAACTGCTATTTCAATTTCATAACTTGTAGGTGAAAAATTGTGAAATATAAGATGTCATACTTATGAGGATCTCATATATATGACTAGGAAGTGTCAAATAGTCATGAAATATGTGTGACGTAATTTATGGATGGCCCCTTACGATACACATACATAATTCATATAAATGAGACAAACATACATTTAGTATTATTACATTTTCAAAATACATGTGTGTATTTATTAATTTAATATACAAAGTCTATATTTCAAAATACTAAATAACAGTCAGCATAACAATTAATAAACACAATATTTTTGCAGAATGTGTCACAAGATCATAAATATAATTTTAACAATTTTTTTTAAGGAGCATTCCGTCTTGGAGGAAACATATTTTCTTCAACAACAATAACGCCACATAATAGATCATATCCAGTACGATTGTGACGGAAAACAAATAGCACAACACACAATGGGAATAAAAGAGATATAAGAAAATTTTTCAATACTGATCTGATTAAAGCTATTATGAAGGTTGGTGGTTTTCCAGGATATAGTAGAACTGTTTCTTTAGGCCTGCCCTCTACAGGTATGACAGCAGATGCAGTCACTACTCTTAGGCCTAGTAACGCTTTACCTGGTGTTGCTCCACCGGTCCGTCCAGTATTTGCACTTAAGCAAAATGCCTAAAAACAAAAATTTAATTGAAATTCAAAAATCAAATCAGCTTCATGCTGTATACATCATACACCAGCAGCAAAGGTAATCTAGTGTTAAGACACTCTATTTTCCACTTTTCACTGATTTTTTCATTGAATGTTGAGTGGCACTCAACACAAAGTGTCAAAAATTCTGCAGGAAGTGGAGAACGTCATCTCATCATGTCTAGTATTAGTTCCTTCTGTCTGCTGCGCTAAGTGGGGTACAGCATGAAACTAAAAACAACACACTTGTAAACAATACAACTGGCCAATGAAAGAGTGAAGTGCAGAACGTGCAACAAACCTGTATTCATTATTAAGTATTGACAAGTCCACTTTTGATTTAACAAAATATTCTTAATATTGTCATCACAATACAAATAGGTTAATTGTTTTTCTTATGAAATTATGGTACTGGGCCCAGACTTTATCAAGAAGACCCTATAGTATGAATCAAACCAAAGAGATAAAGTATAGTACATTAAGTTCATCAAAAACATACCTCAAATATACAGACAAGTACTCGATATATTATTTCTAACATAAGAATTTCTGACGTAAGCTCCATTGCAAATTTGTAGTCATCAAGATTCTCAGCAAATTTATAGAAATCAAATTTTTCTAAATCTCTAAAAAAAAATAAAGGTTTATCATACTATTAGGATGCTGAAATATTAATTATTCTAGCTTTAATACTTACATTACTTCAAACATATCCACTGCAAAGAAAGTCACAATAAGTTTAAGAATGAATAAGAGAATGAAATCAATAAACTCAGCAAACAACCTCTTCAATAATGAAGGTATTACATATTCAAATCCTCCATTTCTTGCTATTACTGAAATATAAATATTATATTACAAGTGATATTTAAAAATATATTTCAGACATATAAATGGTTATTCAATTTCATAATTACAAAATACCTTCAGCTGGTGTCTGAGGATCTGCAGCTGGTTGATTTTCGGCCGGAGCTCTTGGTGGAATAGGTACTTGAAAAGGAAATTGTTGTCCTTGAAACTGATAGTTATTATTTAGCAAGGGAACATTAGTGGGATTATTTTGAAACCCTTGCAAGCCCATAATATAATAAGGAAAACACGTAGAAAGATTCTGATACAATTGTGCTTGCTGGATCCATAATCGAAGAGCTTGGAAATAAGCTTCACGTTCAGAGTTAACAGGTCGATCGCCTTCAGCGGCTGGTTCCGCTGTTTCTCTTGATGGCCCAGCACCATCTATTAGTCTTTCAGTATCTGACATTGTTTAACTTTCATAAAACTACATGAAATTCAAAATTTACAATAGTCAATTGCTAGAATAATAGCAGGTACACGTCAGTTTTGTTATTTTATTAAAATTCAGCGTTATAATTGTCAACGTCATTTTGACAACAAAAAACATTGACAAGTTCAGTATTGCGTAATATACGGACGATAACGATAGAAATTCATTTTATATATTTCATTTAAGTAACGTAATCTTATGTTATAAAGGTATATTTTTAATATTAGTATCGATTGGGTTTTTATTTGGTATGTTTTATTTTTATATTGATTCTATTTATATGGCAATAATATTTTAATGTCAAATGGTACTTGTCATAAGTCTATAGAATGCGTGCGCAATATTCCCTTGAATTTGTGGAGTGCGGTGTGGACATTGTCGTAAAAGCCATGGGATTGTTCATTTAAACGCGTATTGTGTGTTTCCTAGTTATTTTTTATTTCTTTTATTCAGTAGTCACTTAATCATACAATAAAAATATTTTCATATCAGTGCTTACTTTTTATAAAGTTCGTCGTATATGAGAAACAGTTGTGGCCGGATCAATCGGTAATTTACTGTATTTTTCGCCCAGTGCAATGCCAGTGATGTACCCGAAAGGTGACTGTTGATAATAAGTAGAAATAAATTTATCTTCATTTCGCAGGTATCTTACTCGTAAGTATATTTACAATATATAACATTTGAAACTTTCGCACTTGGAAAGTTTTCTAATAGAAATATTGTATATTTCGACTAAATAATTCACTGAAGCAATTTCTTTTATTGCTCTATATTCGTTAATACTTACTTTACATGTTGTTTGTAAAAACTTATTAATAATAAAAATCTTGATTGTGATGTATCCTGATAGCCTTGGAATTACTTTTTGCTGGAATAGTTATTTATTTGGGTCACTGTACTCAACCACTGTGAGCTGTATGAGTACTTTATCTTTTACATTTATTTACTTACATAATGAATGTTAATATTATATTGTCATTTCAGATATTTCATTTGATAAAAGTATAATCACATGGGTAGAATTTGCCTTGTTTATTAATATAATATATTGAGCAAATTTATATATGTAGTTATTGCCTGGTTTATTATATTCATGAAATTTTCTTTTGTCTCATGTAATTTTTTAAAGGTATACACTACACAAATTGAACAAATATATTTCCTTATTGTTGTCAAAGCAATAGGCTAAAGTTAAAATCTCATTAAGATGAAATAAAATTTAAAATGTTATTTTTATATTTTTTTTTATATAATTGATAAAAAAGTTAATAAAACATAATTAAACATAAAATAAGCATAATCAATATTAAATATTACAGTAAAGTAATCCTCAAATGACTTGTACAACCTCTGATACGCTTGTAAAAAATACATAAATTGGTAGTGATACATTAATACTACAATCATAGCTTTAGTAGTAATGATGGCGTTTTATGTCTTCGTTAAATTGATTAACTATTAGTCTTATCAACAGTTTTAAATAACTGTTATTTACTAAAAAAAAAATTATCAATTTTTCTGATCCTCAGAATATTACTTCCTAGTTTCCAATCACTAAAATACATCGATATCGAAAACTTTTATTTTACGTCAATATTTGATCTAATGGAGACCTTATAAAGTGTAGTTCAAAGCGCTGGCGCCGATGTCCTAATTAATATTTACTGCGTATGCGGCGGGTCCGGGCCGCATTACGCGCCTCTTACTCATAGTCCGCTCGTGACGCGAATGATGACTTACGATCGGCCCCTGTCTTGTTACAATTCTAGCCCACTGGATTTTATAATATCGATAAATATATATTTTTTGAAGTTTAATCGAATTTTTATTGACTATAAAAAAAGTTATGTTTATCTCATATAGAGTAAGTATGTCGTTTGCTGTGAAAGTTAACGAAAATTTTTGTTTTTCTTAGTATTTTAGCTACATCTTATTTAGAACCGAATCTCAATAAATGAATTATTATCGTCGTAAAACGGCTGTAATATTCGTAGTTCTCGTCAACTTTGTTTATTACGACATACTTGTGCATATACCCACCCGTATGTGCAGACAGACGACGTCTGAGTTTGTAGAATACAAAACTTCATTTAACTTTATGAAAATTTACAATTGGTGTTCTCAGCAACTTTGTCATCAAAAATTGTAGGTACTGAGCAAACTATGTTACAATTTATACAATTTACACATTTATACATTTTAATGTTAGTCACATCGAACACAACGCCATTTCTTTTATACCGACTTGGCGATCAGTGGTCGCCACAAGCTCACATAAGTTAGACCAGTGCCATAGACTGATAAAGAAAACATGGTAACTTTCATAAATTAGGTGAGAAATATCGAACAGAACATTTGATAGACTTTCATAGAATCTATTATTAAAGCGATAGAATTGAATGTAAATTAAGTCCGAATTTACCCATAAACGAACAATTTTCTATGGTGATATTAAAAAATATATATTAAAGTACCTTGACCTTATAAAAGTTAAAACCAAAAATCATCGGGCTTACATGTATTTAGTAAATTGTACTAACTATGTAGCCTTTCATTATCTATAATTCAACTGAAACTGAGAAAGTATATTTTTATTATACTGTTCTAACTTCTAACACATAAATAATCCATCCGATATTACCCAAGCGTAGATACTTTATAATATAGGAATCATTTCTGAATTCCTGCACAGTTTTCCATTTTCATTTAGCTCAATATGCCTTTTCACTGCCGATTATATTACACCGAATGAGCGTGGGGTCGCGGTTGAAACGCAAGCATGGCGGGGGCGGGTCGCTAGTCATGCATAAAATTACTTTACATGGTATAAGTATAACTGACCATTCGCATTTGGTATTCGAAACATTGCTTCGCGGTAGATAGCTATAGAATACCGCTGAGTCACACCCGCACAAGGAGGCTTGTTATCTGATTAGTGACTCAATTCAGATAGAAATGAATAGTAATTTATTATGATTTCATCACTAATGCTGTTATATCCATTATAGCGATGTATAGCAATTTTTAATACATAAACTTAAAATTAAAAAATCAGCTTCACACTGTATTCCCCACACAACATGGTAAGCAGGGAGAACTAAGTGGTAAGACACTTCGTTCCCCAGTTTCCGCCGAATTCTGGAGGTATATCGTGTTGAGTGGCGGAACTCAACGCCGCACTTCTGAATATTTTTTTCCCTCGAATGGGGACCGAACCCACCACCAGTTGCGTTTAAAGTCACATTTTGTGTCCCTGCGCCATGACTAATGTAAATGATTCTGAATATATTATATTCTTTATGTAAACGAATGTTTTATGTAAATTTCCTTGAAAATTTAAAATATGTTTCTATGAGATCTCCGGTAATAAAAAATCTAAAATGAATTCAAACAAAATTTGTCACCTTACGCTATGTAAAGAGGATATTTTTTTGCTTACCCATACTTTTCAATCGATTTCTATGGCGTAGGTAAACAATTTATGTTACTGTCACGTTTCACTATACTCTATACAAGTATTTATTATCTTTTTTTTGTCTGCTCTTGACAATATTTGTAAATTTATCTTGATTTTCAATAAACTTTGAGTACACTATTTTTAAGAAGTCGTACGGACTTCTTAAAAATTCTTCTATTGTGAAATTCAAAACTATTAATAATAGTAGAATTTTATTGACAATGTACGTAGAACTGTAATTTATTATTGTAACCATAAATTAAAAAAAATAAAAGACCGTGACAGCATGGAGAATTTTAAAAAGTAAACATCACCATTCACCATTAATCTACGTTCCATTCATTGAGACCATTACAAGGAGCCCATGCATGATATCTCTGCTGTAAGTTGTTAAGGAGTTGGTTATCCTACATATTTCAAATGATACTGCAATCGTTATACAAAAAATTATTATAGGTTATAATTTGTAGGCAATATTGTTTAATTGACAGGTTGCGAAATATGGAATCGATCAGACCAAAGGAGTTTGCTCACATCCTTTCATCAACTAGAAAAGAGCTAGTTTTTCAAACCGAACTTAACATATCATGGCTAAAAACACTCGATTAATTTAGTTTTTAGACAAACTAGACCAAAATTGCTTCATCTGTTAGGAAGCTACGATACCACAGACAGTCATACAGCTACATCAAGTTCTACTTAACAAAATAATAATAAAATAATTGTTAAACCCCTTCGTTTACACCGGGGGTTAATAAATATTTTTATAATATGAACGAATTTAGAATTAAATCTCGTACAATACGTAATTTTATTTGAAGCTTATCTAAGATCAAAGAGTCCATCTTGACCTTTGAATATTTAATATGGGCGGTTTAAAATGGTTTCCGCTTTAAAAGGCTTTTGAGTACTTTCAAACTTGTTTTAGGTAAGGCCGACGCTAAAACCTACTTCTGAGTTAAATCAACTTTTGCGCACTTTTAAAAGAATCTTATAATTAAGTTTGATATTAGATACCCAAGTTCTATAAAAGAGATTTGAAATGCGTCAATTAAACACCTCTACTGTGGGACGTTGTAGGTGACAATATTCTTAATGAAGTATACTAACTCTATGTCGAGGCCAGTCGTGGCGCAGCGGCACAAAGTGTGACTGTAAAACCGACTGGTTATGGGTTCGATCCCCACTCGAGGAGATGAAATATTTACTTAAATTTATATTTCCATTTCTTCGCTCTGGTGTCGAGGCAAAGCGCGGCGTTGAGTTCTGCCACTTAACACGCAATGCCTCCATAATTTGGTAGAAAGTGGGGAACGGAGTGCCTCTGCCTACCCTGCTGTGTGCGGAATACAGCGTGAAGCTGATTTATTTTTTATTTTTAACTCTTATGTTATATACAAAGATTCAATATAAGAGTAATTAAGTGTACTAACTAAATATACAAATATTCAGTGTAAAAGTATCTATCAGTACAACGAAATAGTTACATTTAATTTTTATTTAAGGCTTTAGAAGGATTTAAACAACAATAAACGGACACACCCACATACAGACACCAAAGTTCATTTCATAAGAGTTTCATTTTCTTCTTCTTTTGAGGCACGGTACTCTAAAAAATAGATATCAATGTTATAAGTTGTTTATTCTTAGTTATTTATTTTTTACTCCAGCTTATTTTTTATTTGGAACAACCTTTGCATGTACAATGTAAATCATTTATTATTTATTATATAGGTACCGACTTGAACCCTTTTCCACGTCACATCACACGATACTACTAGTTGACAAGCATATATAGACTTTATTTTAAATGAAATAAATATTATATTTGAACAAAACGCGCTCCCCGGTACCCCAATTGAAACATTTGCGACAAGTATAATCGGTTCCGCTTTATTTGTCAGCTGATAACCAGGTTACGTCGTGATCCGGCCATTGTACGTTCAATCGTACGCGTCTTTGGTAATTTTGACATTTTGCATGTATTTTAGCTATTTTAAAATTATTTTAAATGAAACTATTTTAACCGGATTAATTGCGTATATTTAAGATTTTAAATTTTCGAAACCCGACGTTTCGAACACTTTGCAGTAGTCTACCCGTGGCCACGGACTACTGCAAGGTGTTCGAAACGTCGGGTTTCCAAAATGTAAAATCTTAAATATACGCTATTAATCCGATTAAAATAGTTTCATTTAAAATGTGTAATAATCGTGAAAATCAAAGAACTTAATATATTATTTAAAATTATTGTTTAATTTTTACCAGTTTTTAAACTGTTTCCTCTTACCCATCCCGTAAGAGGAAACAGTGCTATGTACACTGTCACACTTTCTACCTATTACTGTGACTTACGTGCTGTAAACAACGTAATATGTTGTGTATGAAACCAAACATCACGTACACACTGCATTGATAAGTAAATAGTTAATATAAAACAATAATTTGTCGTCGCCTGCAATTTAATTTGCGTGGACTTTAGAATATTATTTAGAAGATGTAAAATGGAAAATCTCATTTTATCACGTTCTCATAAGAATTTCGAGATATTCTCTATTAGTGCTTTCCTGCTAGTCTTTGCGTTGTCAAAATAATAAAAAAATATTTTTTATATAGATTTGTTTATATTATCTCCACAACGGTAAATTCTTATTGAGATTCTTAATAAATTAATATCAACTGAATTTTAAGTTGATATTACATATACAAAAAGCAAAATTATTAACGTATATAACCTGTCTAAGAGAAGTAAAAAAGGTTTAATCAGGTAAAAAGGTTTTTGTTTAAATATTGTATACAAAAGAGCTTAATCGCGTCACAAAGTTAAAATTCGCGATGCTTTTATCATCATTACAAATGCAGCGTTATACATTTGCAGCGTTATTAATAACAGTTATTATAGAAATCAGAGTTCTATTTTGTAAAAAGAACTTATTATTTAGACATAACGTAACTGATTCTTTAAGTTTCACAGTAGTTTGAGGTTATTCAGAGCCTGCGCGATTCAAAGAATGTTTATGAGTATGTGTGTTCTATGTAGCGTTGTCCAGTCCAAACACCTTGGCCATGTTTTCATTATCAATCTGTTTGTTATTTAATTACAATCATTTACGTAAAAAAATAATACACTCCTCTTTAAACGCCGTCATCCAGCACAACGGAAGAAAGGAAGAAGGACATGACACATTTAGAAAATATGCAGTAAAAGTTTAAATTGCAAATTTAATGCCCATTCATGGGATTAGGTATGGTATTTTCATGACGTGCGTAGTTTCCTTGCCCATCTGCCCATCATCATCAGCATGTATTCGTCTACTGCTGAAAGTGAATATGATAATGTATTTCGAAATTGCAGAGTACCTATATAGTAAATTATAGTTATTTTATGCTTAAAATTTGATGCTTCGTTCGAGTAGTTATCCATATTTTAGTAATAAAAAACTTGTTATTGTAACGAGAAATACTAACTAACAGCCGTGACCTTATTGCTGTTTTACCCATGGATGATTATGTGCCTATTAAATATTCGATACAGTTATATCGACTCGCATCAAACATTAGTTTACGTAATTTTATACAAGGTGTAGCCTGTGGTTAGCGTCCTCGCTCTTGCATATAGAGTTTCATTAAACCGTAATAATATATTATGGCATATATATATATAGGGGAGAGGGGGGCACATTCAAACGATTTTTAAACTTTGTGTCATATCTAAAAATTCTACAGTTTTTAACTTCTTTACTATTTCACAATGCTTAGTCCAACTATTGTGCCACACAATCGTAGCATCATATGTACAAAAATATATAAGTTAAAGGTGCAATATCAACTTTAGTAGCAGTAGTCAAATGTTCAAAGCTGCCCCCCTTGCGGGGTAGCTTTGAACATATATGGGGCAGTTTTGAACTATCATCGAATTCAATGAAATTAAAAGGCTTATCAAACTTTTAAGTAACTTTATTAATAAACTTAACATTAGAAACGATGGAGATCAAATATCAGTACCATGTTAACTTAAAAAATAATATACCTAGTTTAATATTGCGATTGTACTAGTACTAGTGTTAAATAACTTTAATATTATTAATAAACTTTAAAAAACGAACAAACAAAAAGGTAGCTTTGGCTTCCTAGAAGTTATTAACATTATGGGATCAATCATAGAATAAATCTAATATTAAAATAAAACAAAAAATAAAACAAAATATTTTTTAAATAAACAGCTTACTACCCTAATTTGAACTTAGAAAAATTAAATTTAAAGGAAAACATGGATGTAGTATGTGACGTAACCAACAACTGAAATTGGGGGAAGTAGTCTTTTTTACTATTCACAGATTATGAGACATTCGCTAAAACGAAGTCTCCAATATTTATTAAGTTGTAGTCTAATTCCATTTCGTAGTCTTCATATGCACAGATTTCAGTATCTTCATTCTCTTCACAGTAAATTATCACTTTCTCTTCTGATTCCAAATGCATTTTTGAGTCAGTTTCTTGGGAAGAAAAGTTCATTATAGTTTTGTTTTTCTTTCGCGGTATTTTTTTACATATAATAATATTCAAAACTGTCCCCTTTATTTTGTTCAAAGCTGCCTCAGTGGTAATAAAAAAATTACAAACGTTTTTTTTTTCAAGTAAAAGTTTAAAAATTGTAGTAATTTCTAGTTTATTGCATGATATATGAAACATTCTAACTAAAAGAGGAAAAAATAAAACCATATACCTTGAATTGGATCCCTGCGATCCTTACGCGTTTATTTAAAAATGTATAAAATTTTACTCAAAATCAAACACTCCTCGTAACTCAACAACTGGCTCTCATATATCAGCGGTGACAAGTGACACGTGTGCAGATTAGTGCTGCCTCTACTCAAAAAAAAATTATCAAAATTTCTTTTTAAAATAGCTCTGTTAACACATATTTTCAAAGGTGCCCCTGTTCTAAGCTGCCCACCTCTCCCCTACTATATATATATATTTTTTTCATTGCAGTAGACAAGTGCAATTTATCAATAAAAAATCAATTCACGTGGAAAGAAACTATGCTTTTTTTATAACTATTTACGACTCGCGCCTTCGCCCGCTTGAACTATATAATTATTGACTAATCTCCATTACCTTCGTTGATAATGAACTAAATCATTGTAAACACAATATCTATTATAACGACATATATTAAAAAGTACCTAACAGTTTTCATAGCAATTTTGTAAAATAACACATTTTTCAAAATAGTATAACTTTTTATTTACGAAGCGATTGAAATAAAACAAAAACTAAATATTAAGGGAAGCTTGCCAAAATACTGTAATAAAACCGTACCGTAGTGAAATTTGCAAAAAAACATTGTTTTGGATTCTCTTACATTATCTTACAAAAATCTAAAGATTATTTCTTTCCGCTTTGCTACCGAACATCGCCGTGGCATACTTTTTAACTGACTTCTGTAAAAGGGGGTAGTCATCAATTCGACTGCATTTTTTAATGTCTGGTAACAAACAGAAATTTTGACTGCATGAACTGATTTTGATGATTCTTTTTTATTTCAAAGCTGGTGCTTCCGGTGCAGTCTCATTTAATTTGGTCCATTTGCGACAATGTTATCCATGAGAAAATAACAAGTCTTAAATTTGCATTAAGTGGCGACAAATAGGAGAATAACTCAATATCACACCGATTAATTATTTTTTTTTATTGGAAAGGATAAACTTCAAGGGTAGTTTGATGAGGTTGATGAGAATTATGATTTTGGTTTTATTCTGTGTCCCGTATATTTGGAGCAGGGTAGGCACTACCAAACTAACGTTATGACACTCCGTTTTTCACTCTCCGTCTAATTTTCGAGACATTGCCTGTTGAGTGGTGGGATTCAACGCCGCGATGTGTTTTGCCAGAGCGATGTACTGTAAATAAAACGTCATTCCCCCGTTAAAAAAAATCATTAATAATGTATAAAAAATCCACATTTAATTTCCACGATGTACCTTAACTAGGCGCTAACGCCTGCGTCATCTGTGTAGTGTCTGTGTTTGTGTGCGTCGTTAATCGTGCACCAAATATTTGTCGAAGCTCCGATTATCTCCTATTTATTTTAGTTTATTTACATCGCACATATTTAAGTAGCCACATATTGGGTACCTGCGCAAGGTAAATTATCTCTGCGATAGATATGAGATGTTTAAAGATTGTTATTATTATTATTAAACATTATTATTATTAACCTAATGTTAAGAGACTGGGTTCCTCACGCACTGCTCGATTTTTGAGACATTGCGTGTAAGTGACGGAACTCTGAATCATTACCTGAGTGGGAACCGACCCCCAACCATAGCGTTTACAGTGAGACGCAGCCATTTCTCTTTGGCCTCGACTGCCCTCTTATGAGGACATCATTTTGTTTTTGCGTAAAAAACAAAACTAAATATTAAATTACCACTCATAACTAATTAATTATACTTATATACCTATACTAGTTAATAACAAACGCTGTCAATTTCCATTTCATAATATGATCTTCTAACCTTTTTAATTTTTCTATTTAGGTAATTCCACGAGTATTGTCTTTACATAGTGCCAGAGGCCGCTGTAAAATTTGAACGATTAATCAAGTAACGTAAACTGTGGAAAAGTTGTCTTATGTTTTCTTTTAGCCGAATGATAAAATTCAGGATTGAGTTCAACCAGTCCACTAATAATGATCAGGTACTATTTCTAAAAAGCCTTTGATCTTTTTTATCCACCGTATTGTTTGTTTGTGTGTTTTGTTTTTTCTGTTTTCATTACGAGGTTTTTATGTGTTTAAGCAACACACGCGTTTGGATATTGTTTTCGTACATCTAAATGTACCGAAAAAGTCTTTTTGTACACTGGACGAGACGTTGTTTAGTCTTATTTGAACGAATGTGATTATTAGGAATTCAATATAGTTTTATTTTCTTCAGCTTCACGCTGTATCCCGCATATAGAAGGGAAGGTAGACGGAGCCTATATTTATGACACTCCGCTTCCCACCGTCGAATTTCGCTGAATTTTGAAGGCATTGAGCGGCGTAACTCAACGTCCCCGCGTTGCCTTGACACCAAAGCAAAGAAATTAAAATATTAAATATTTCATTTCCTCGAATGAGAACCGAACACCTGCTGTGTTTTCAGTCACACGCCTGTGCCCCGCGCCACGACTGGCCTCAATATAGTTTAGGAGATAAATTATGATAAAGAAATGTAATATTAAAATACATATTTTTCCGCTAAGCAAAGAGGTCGCCCCAATGCGGACTGTAAAGCCGGTGGTTATTGATCCGACGAACAATTGGGGGAATCATTTTATATTTAATTTCATTTCTCCGCTCTGGTAGAAATAGTGTGACGTAGAGTTCCGTCGCTGAACACGGAATATCTCCACATTAGGCAGAAAGGTGGAGATGGATTATCTCAATACTAGGTTTCCTTCACCTATCTTGCTATATGGGAAAAAACAAGACTTTACTGTCTTAATGTATATAAAACAATAACAAGATTCTCAAATAACAGTAGCATTAAGATGAAATTTAACAAGAATTGTTTATTTATGTTATCTTAAATCTATTCTAAATTGATGTAGGCGTTTTGATACAATTCATCCTAGCGAGATTGATGAGAACAACGATCCCGTCTCGGAAATAAGGTACGGCGGGGATCATCATGTTGTCAGTCATGGGTCATCAAGAATGCGTAAGCGATTACTTCCTTTGGTCCCTATCTAGCGTTTCTCACGTAAAATATTATTTACCTGATTGATAATAAGACAAATACTAGACCATAATATACTATTTATTTTCGCCTACCTTTTCGAAAATTAACTTGTAATATGTTATATACATTCTTCATTATTGTATGACGCAATTTTGAAAAAAAAGTAACATTTTATATTAGGGAATTACGCCTGTGTGAATTGGCGTCGGTCCTGCCACGCCTTCCCATATCATCTTCAGTTATTTAAAACTTCTTCCTCGTTATGACGTTTTCGTTTTGAAATCCCCCGCGCGTGGTTATGATATTATAATTATTGCTTAGTAACTCTTATATATTTAGTTTATTTTTTGTAAAAATATTGTAATTATAATAAAATAACAGTACACATAAGTATTAATAAGTTTAGTTTACTAATATTTTTCGATTTCTTTTTAAGATGCAGTTAGAGATCATAAAAATTATATATTTAATTAATAGAAATATTTACTAAAAAAATAGTTTCTTACACATGTCATATTGTACCTTTGTATTACTTTGAAAAGTCTTTTTACAGTAAAGTATACTCTAAGAGACAGTAAAAGCATAATTGAAAGATTTAAAATTCAAGTATCAAACGGGCGTCTCTTCGTGTGGAACGGTCTGTAACGGCGTATAGTTCCAACCAACGTATAGCACCGGACTATAAATATAGAATAGGGAGAAGTACTCAGTGGAATGCGCTTCCAACCGAAAACAGATAAGCGGTACACGTGATCACATTCGTGGTGACGTCACTTGCGTTACGACACCCGATAATGCTACCACAGTTTTGATGTTTAACCGACATCGAATATTTTATATTATGTTATGAAGTCATTTTTTTATCTGTAAAATAGAAAGAAATAGTGATGGTTCTTAATTATTTAGTTATTGTTTGTGTTTTCACTTTGGCTATGTGAATTAAATGTGTTAGTAAAATTATTGAAATATGTAGGTGTGTCCATTCATTTATATCTTTATGGGGGTTCTAAATTTGAAGAGTGTGAGTGAGACTCCTAGATTTTTAGAGTGAGAAATAATGTTCCTCAAAGAACTTCGGCTTTATTTAATCAGTCAAGTAACAATTTAAACTAACTATCTAGCCAAGTTGTTGTTTAATTTTGTTTGGAAATTTCGTGTATTCCTGAGAGTTAGTGACAAATTTGGATCGAAAAATGAATTATGATCCCAACAATTCTTAAAGACATTTTGTATATATATAGATACAGTACATTAAAGGGGATTTTATGAAAAACATCTTACGATTCAGAGAGCGGATGCTGATTTGATATTTTTATATCGGAATTCCCTAGAAGTTTGAGTCTCTCACCTCATTAACCGACGAAATTTTTATTCCTTATAGTAACCGACGAATATTTCCACGAATATTAGTAGGTACTACAATGTGTCAATGGGGACCCACTTTCTTGGAAACCTTTTTTTATATACCATTGACTACTTCTTTGAATGTATGTAATTCTACTGTACTATAGCAATCCTACTTCCTTTATGTCATTTATGAAAGAATGCTAGATGCAAAACAGCTATTTTTATTCTACTTTCTTAAAAGACATTTTTTTTAGTCAAATTGGATATTTGTACATAAATAACAGTACATAAATAACAGTACACAAATAACATATAAATGGATATACATCAAACTCAGAATGATATTTATATACATGTCAAATATCATACAATTTATACTTGTATTTTCTACGCATTAAAGAACGGTAGTGACTTATCGCATAGGTATGGCAAAGTGTAAAAGGAGATAGTAAACACTAAAAAAATTAGGCGACTTTACTGCAAAAAATATGTACTTATGATATTATATTAATTATTACCAGCTAATAGCTATGTATAACTAATGTGAATTTCATTTAGTATTTGCGTTTTAAATTTAAGTGAATGGAAACATGAGTTTGTTTATTATAATTTGATTGATGAAGCATTTAATCGAATTATATATACAAACATATTTTGATATATATCGACAAAATTTAGCACGCATGACACAGTTGTTAATTCTGTTCAATCACGTAGGTATGGAGCGGAGCCTATATTAAAAAAACTCAATAAAATGCAAGAATTTATATGACTTGGGACTAAAATGTTAAATTAATTCTAGTAAAATATATCGTAGAGGCGATAAGATCTCGACATGCTACATGTTGTAGGTTGTAGGTTCAAATCACTTATCGTGATAAGTGATTTGAATCTACAACCTAAAAGTTACGTTATGTTCAGAACAACATAGCAAATTTTATTCTTGTCTGATAAAGGCCAAAGCCGATTTAGATTTGGTAAGCTTAATACTACTCAACTCGCGATCTTCACTTAGCTTAGATGAGCGATGGACGAAGTAGAAGGCAAAAACTATTTATATAAATTTTCATTTTGAATTTAAACATTAATATTAAAAATATTTTGATCTCAATAATCATAATACCAAATAATATTATTAATAAACTAATTAATATATAATAATTGGAATTAAAAATGCATTAATAAATTTTAATTGTGGCAACATATTGTATAATTGTTTTTCTCAATATTAATTAGAGTTTTTAATGGCGTCTGCGTCAATGGCGGTTAACCTTTTTCCCTAACTGACAAGTGACCACATTATAAACAGATAATTGTTGCTGCTTATAATTAAAAATGAACTCATCACATATTTTTGTTATATATTGTTCCTATTATTCCTTACCTGTTACCTAATTACTTATATTTAGTAGTTAGCGGCTTCGCCCGTTTGTACTATGCAATTATTTATTTTATAATCTGAATTTCGTGATCTAATCACATCATTCTAAATACAATATCCATTTATTGTTTGCCAAAGTTCCAGCCAATTCAATTAAACACCTATTTTGTAGCAATATTGTCGCATGCAATTCTTTATATTATTAACACTAGCGGGTTCACGCGGCTTCGCCCGCTTGAACTATACGAATATTTATTAAATATATTAATGAAATTATTTTCAGTTTACAATAAGATTAGTAAGAAAATATAAGTCTAAATAATAGAAAATAATATAAAAAGAATAATAACTAGACAATAAGTAAAGGAAATAAAATTCTTAATATTAGAAAAAATACTGAGTAATTGAAATGTAGAAACAAAAGAAGTAAATGTAACCAAAAGAAACGTCTAAATATTAAAAATACCACTCCTCAAAATATTCCCCTTCAATAACTATGGAAATTTTTAATATTAGAAAAAAAACCTAACTAATTATTGTCCATTTTAATGAACAAAAAATAATAAGTAAACTTAACCAAAGGAAAATATTAATAATAAAAAAACTAAACAAAACCAGCTATATTGAAAGTATTAAAATCAAAAGTAACACGAAATATAGTACCAGAAACCTAACCAAGAAATTGAAAACAATTAACTTATCTACTACTCGCACCAAACCTCAAACCTAAGAAAAATATGAATTAATAATAAAAAGCAAATAACCACATAAATGAATGAAATCTATATGAAATGCTAAAGGTGACTATTATATTTATTTTGATAAGGATTAATACCAAATTATAGAAAATACATTAACAATAACCCGATATGTTAAAATGTAAATTAAATATATTAAAATGGTGACTGTGGCCCATCATTCAGAGAAAAAAATGTACCATCCAAGACTTTTATAAATTTCTTAAAATACAATATTTTTGTAGAACATTGTTTTTATGTGTCTCATAAGGTTGTGCCAACGCACGCCATGTAAGCGTCCAGTACGCCCTTTTTGGGCGACCATTTCTTAAAATAACGACTTTCCTCGTTGCTTAGCGGTGGTAATATAATGTTATTAACATGTCAGACAATAAATTGCAAATCTAATAGAAAAATATTTTAATATATTAGTATAGATCGATAATATTACAAATATGACAGAAAAGTAACCTATGTCAATCCCAAGACCCTCAAGAATATTTATATGATATTTTATCACAATCGAATCTGCGGCGCGGCCGTGATTGCGTCGCAGACAGACAGAGTTACTTTCGAATTTATAATATATAATAAGTATGGATAACTTTTTATTTATGGCCAGACTAAAAGAAGACAAACAGTAAATGTTAAAGAAAATTTACCAAATGCAATAGTTAAAAATGCATTTAAATCGGTTAAAGTTTAACCAACTAATATTAGAAACGGTTTAACAGTTAAATCGTTTCTGAGATTAGTAAACAAACATACAGGCAAACAGACAAACCAACAAATAGATAAAACTTAAAAAAAAATGTTTTGAGTTCTATTTACTTTAAAAAATTCCCCCAATAATCTTTTATATCTTCCATGTACAATTGTACAGACTGCAATGAATTATATATAATTATATTATAACTAAAAATGGTTTTTGCGAACTTGTTTTTCTTTTCACGATTCAGTTTAATTCAGCCTAAATATTATTTCTCATCTATTTGTCAAAGGAGGCAGCCACCTCTTTAGTTACTGCCTAATATCATGAAAATATTTCTTATTTCTTATGCGGAAAATTTCTGGCAATTCTTAATTAAATATTTGTGCGAAGCCCGCGATGACGATAATTAATTTTATTTCAAAACAAAGCAAAAGAAGCAAGATGGTAGGAATATTTAGAGGCAATAAATCATGCCCACGTAGTTGCTACTGGTGATGGAAAAGATGGAAGCGCGGAGATGGATTGAGTTTGTGTAACCAACCCCGTTTATTTTTGTTTCGCTCGTGACTCGTGACCTACAGTGGTTAAAGTGGCGTTTGAGATTTTAATTACTTTCCCTCAACTTGGAAATTAGTGGAAAACCACCAAGTTTCTTTAGTGTTATTGTTATTTTTATGTGTATTGTATTGCAATAATTCGATTGCTTCTTATCTAACAGAAAGCTTTCTATAGTTACACGGAAATGGAACTACTTGTTCAATGAAATGAAGTTTTTATATAGAAGAACTTTTGATGCAAAACTTCCCCATTCAGTTTTTACGTTTATTACTTCGTAACCAATAGTTACTGGAGCGTAGCATTTGGAATTTTTATATGAACGGCAATTATATTTTTTTGATATTTTTTACGTATTTGAGGCTCGAGAGAAATTCGTATAAGTATGAGTACGGTTACGAATGTAATATGTCGTGCTCAGTCATTTCGTTGTTTTATTATTATTTATTTTGATACAATTTATTATATAGATGTTTGACCTATATTTTTGTATTTTTCAACTTAAATAATAAAATAAAAAACACAAAACGAAACTTTTTTTGCAACAATAAACATGAGCACTTAACAAAGATTTGAATTTATTTTTTTATTGACATTTAGATTGATACAGGTGGTCAGCGTCTGTTTGTTAACGACGGTAGGGGGTACGATCCCGTCATAGCAGATTTTTATTCATTTGAGAAACGAGTACCTATATTAACACTAGATCTTGCCTGCCTACCTTGCTATATATGCTCAATAAAAGAATGAATATAAAAAAGTTACGATAATTCTATATTGTGTTGTGCTAAAAAAAATGTGTTTAGTTTTTATACCGATATTGTAATTTAATATTTAGTCTCGCTATTTGCTCGTAGTTAGCATGACCGACAAACTGTATGTATGATAGGATACTTCTACCAACCTACTCAAGTTCTACACTCACGTGTTGCCGTGTTACCTTCCAACTAACGAGGTTACGAGACGATGTCAAACTTTAAACACTACACGCTATAACTTATTGTTTATGCTGTTAAAGTTTATATATTTTGTTGAAGATACGTGTAAGGTATATGAAGCAGTCGTGGCGCAAGGGCACAAGGTTGCGACTTGCGACTGTAAATGCGACGGTTGTGGGCTCGATTCCCACTCGAGGGAATGAAATATTTAATATTTTTATTTTTCACGCTCTGGTAAGTTGTTGTTGTAGTAAGTGCGACGCTGAGTTCTACCAATCAACACGCATTGCCTTAAGAATTTGGCGCAAAGTGGCGAACGAATGTATTTTAATGGAGGACGAAGTGCTCCTTAACACTAGGTTCCCAGGTGCTCTCATGGATGGATGAAAAATATTGTGAGGCTATATGACGTAGGACCGGTTCCCAGTCACTCTTACCAAACTTTCAATAAAAAAATATGATGATGATGCTGACACATGCAAGTTTACTACAACATTAAATTATTTATTCAAACGTCAGCGTCAACGCAGCGGAATACAACATAAGGCATCCAAACAACTCGTGCGCAGGCAGCGGTCATCAAACACGAGTTTGTATCACGATTAACGATGGACGCGAACGTTTATTACTTGGCGCCGTTTCGCTGTTTACGGCGCAATATAATCAGCGCGTTCTATAGACTTCCATCCGCATCTGGTTCACGCCCGCGTACCTCTATCGCGGACTGTTTGTTTGTCCTCTTTGAGCTACGATTCAGTCGAGCTTGACATATAGACTAGTATTCAAGTAAGATTAGAAATTAATACAGTGTAGGTAGGTCATGAATGTAAAGGGGATGGTGGTGAGTTCTGAGTTTGATTCCAAGTCGGAGGAATTGTTTATTTAAATTATTTCAAGTTTTCACTCTTGAAGACAAAACAGGACGTTCAATTCTTCCACTCAAAAGACGAAATACGGCATTGGATCTGCCTTTAGAAAAACGCCCTGTCCAGAAAATTGGGCGGAAACTGACGAACGGCGGGTCCTAATACTAGGCACAAATTCGGCATACGCAAGATGAAAAATGAATTTTAACCACACCTTTCCAATACCTTAACCTAAATTTCATGAGATCTATTTTAAATAGTTTAGATTGTATGTCAAAGCCATGCTTAAGTTTATGGTAGATAGTAACAAACTATCTTGGTTAATTTGGTCCTTCTAAAAAGATATGTTCTCAAAGTGGATGTTTAGAGATTTTCGTTGGGTACCTAGAATTCTTGAAACAGAAGTTGTGTGCGTCGCATCTGTTCAAGTTTAACTAAAATATGAAAAAAAAACAAAGTAAAGAAAAGAGTGACTCCACAAAATACTTTTGTAACTGAGATCTTTCAAGATTTAACAAATAAAGATATCTAAATTCACAAATTAAACGCACATATATTACGTATGTATTTGCGAACTATATTAATATATTCCAAAGACAATGTTTACGTTTTTTGCGCCAAAGAATTCCCGCAAATCGACGAAGGAATCCTTTACAGCGCTTCGAGTAAGCCATCAAGGCAGAAAACTATCCTAACAAAAAACTGAATATAGTAAACGGGAAACCCGATTCAATTGTCGTTTTTATATCTTATCTGAATGAATTACGAGTTATCTCCTTTCGTGATCTATTGGTACTTATCACTTTGTCGTCAGTGACGTTGGTGAGCAAAAAGGCAACGTTTTACTTGATTTATTACCGATAACAAATTAAATCGGAACTCCTCATAAGGCAATCACTTTTTTATCTTGGCAAGATAGTTTTATTGTGATTAAAAATGACACTGGTTGTGATCAGATGTTGAAAGTGATATGTATATGCGTTTCTTTGTGGCTTCAATTCCCGTTGCTCAGCCGAATGCTGGAAAATTGGAAATAATAATGCAGGTCTATAACAAGGTAAGTAAAGAAAAAATAGAAATAAAGAAAAAAACTGTCGAAATGTGTTTAACAACCATATAGATTTACTATGTCTATAAATAATTATAAAACTTGCACAATTTTAAATTATAATACTTTATCTATAGCCAATAATATGATCTTCATCTATGACATATTTACTACCAAATGTTAATTTATTTGAGCCTTAAACGTTTAGCTACATTTGTTCTGAAATAAAATACTCAGTCAAAATATATAAAAAAATATGAGAAATTAATTTTCTTTTAAAGATTTTCTAAAATAGTGGATAGGTAGTAGGTACGCATTATATGGTAGAAGTATGTGGGCACATAGTAATATATTAGTCAATTTCGAAAAGAACTACCTCACGCCGGCTCTCATAACCATTTCGAGGTATTTTCCCCCTCTCCATAACCCTTAAGTCAACTTAGAATGTTGTAGCTTTAATAAGATGCCAATCTTATGATTGTGAACTCCAACTCAGAGTTAAATTTATAGTATAGAATATTTTCTATATATTAACTAATCAGGTAATCCTGTGTTTGTATTAATAAAACAATATGTAAATTTTGTAAATAAGCAAAATCAGAATTGCTTGCTATCGAAACATTTGTATTAGCATAGTATCTAAAGTAGGTGATATACATTAACGGTCTTATTCATAAAAAGTTATGGAACAGATAAAGTGTTCTTTAAACCTACTATAAGGAAAACGTCAAAAAGTCGTATTCATAACAGCATTTTAGCGCTAAACAGTTCTATAAGCCTATTGTAAAGTTACAGAGGCCAAGACCCTACTATAGCCGTTCTGTAAAATAAAAAATGGCCGATTCTCGACAGCTGATCGTTGAAAATGACATTTGATGTACACAAAATATAAATAATCTATCAATATAGTTAATACCATTCGCATCAATCCAATCCATAAAAAAATACTCAAGTTGTGTTAATTTGCCACTTTTATGATTAAAATGGAAGCTTTACAAAGCATAGATGTATTAGAAACGATGGTAGGAATTAAAAACACAACAATTCGCATCGTAGAAGGATGTATAGAAGCAGGGATAGTCCACTTTCCTTGAACGACGAAATCTACTGCGAATTTTATAATAAACTTGGTGGGTGATGATCTGGAATTAGATTTTAGGGGTTCTGGTACCTCACATGAAATCAAAGTAATAGCTGCTTGAAGATGATGGGGTAGTCGAGAGGTAAGTATTTTTATTTTACATGACTTAATTATACTATTCGTACAACACGTACTCATAAAGTGATACGTATTCGTGTACAAGTACTTACTAAATTATCTTTTCTCCTTACAGTATCAAGAGGATGCTGAAGAACACTATGGATTGTCTCAAGCAACCACTAGCCGGATCTGGGCCTGAGCTGCATGTGTACTTGCTCGATACTCAGCTTCTTTTATTAAAATGCTCAGTAGTTTTTCTAAAGAAGAGCACGTTATGACAGAATTTAGTTAGTAATATTCTGAACCCTCAAAACCGAAGTGAGAAAAAATATAATGAAGCACATATGGCAAACAGAAATAATGTGGAAAAATGCATTGGAGTGACATATGTAAATAATGGAAATGAGCAGTCTTAGGGGTAGTATAAATGCATATATACTGTTTTACAATTTTTTTTAGGAAACATTTTTGTGAGTTAATAAAAAGAAAATATACATTTCTATGAATTTTATTTGGTCTTATAATATAATTTTATTTTTAAAGATTTCTTCTTCTAAAAGTATTTTGTTTTTACTTCTTGTTTTTCATTGTCCATCTGGGCCTCATATAGCTCTTTTCTGTAGGCAATTTCATTGTCTGCAATTTGCTGAGCGGCACTGTTTTTATTGTCATGCTGTAACCAAATATGTTATATATCTATTATTCTTTTATTTAATATAAGTTTTCCAAACAAGTATGTATTAATTATGTTGAAACACATCTTATTTAAAAGTTTGTTATACTAATTAGCTTGTAGATTGTACTGATTGATTTTTGAGAATTTGTTTCAAATTTATTAATATGTTATATTGCTTTAGCAATACATGATTATAATTAGTTATTGTAGTTACAGTTATAATAATAAAAATTAATTCATTCAACATACATGTTTATTTTTTAATCTACAGTTTCTTGTTTGCTGGTGTGGTGTACAAATGCTAGTATAATAAAAACTATAATCAGAATTACTTTCTGTTCATTGTTTAGGTAGTGTTACTTCCTTAATGTATTATGATGCAAAACAAATTTAGTCTAATAAGGCTTTTGTAGAAGAATAACTTGTGGATAAATATAACAACAAATTATTTGTTTTTGACTTTTTTAAAGTGTTATTCCACACTTAGGTACTAACAAAATTGTTGATGTGTTACTTTGTATAGATTGTACAGAAGGGCTTGGCTGTGAAATCTTAAATAATTAAATTGAAATTTATTTCTGGGTATTTAAAGTTATTTTATACTTGCAGCACAATTAATTATGTTTTACATGTCTTATTTACCTTATGAATAAAACACATAAAATAAGATAGGATGGGACAGCATTTGTGTGCATCATTTCAATACATCTTTAATATAAAACACAAAATTTCTTTTTCTGCTCCGGAGTTGTCACAGGGAAGCGGTGAATTTTATGGTATATCACATTTTATTTGTGGTTTTTTTTCTCTCCTGTAATATTCCTATATCATATTTTGTTATATACTGAAACAAAAATTAATATAATTACATAAATATTTCTTTACTCAAAATAAAATACTAATTGACCAAATATTCATATTTTTATATGTACCTGATTATCTGAACCAAATGAATTTGAGTCTACCATGAACTCATAAGGGAGCCACACCACAAGGTCACCGTCATTATTTGCTGGTACTGCAGTAGGTGGTGGGCCACCTGATTTAAACATTTACTTCCTTTCAATGTACTTGTACTTCTTTAGATATTTTTCATTTTTATAATATACCCTTTGGGCTTTAATTTATAGCACTTCTGAGTGTGAACTAAAAAATAAATTGCTTTGTTAAAATAAATAACCATATACACGAAATACTTAAATGTATTATTCAAATTTATTTCATTAAGTAGCTATAGTGTAAATCCTGCCAAGCGGCCACCTTTTCGAGTTTTATTTTCAATAATTGAAAATCGTCTCTCTCACCAATTCTTTCAGGATCATCTATGGGTTAAAAGCATAAGCATTGAAGTATAATAGGCGTATGAATGTCTCCAAAACAAAACTTACGTGGTCCCAATCAGCTGTATCAGTAAAACCAACTTTATCATCCTCCAACCAATTCTCACTGCTTTGCATTTTTTACTCTTTACAATTTTCGATTCTGATGCTATTTTACAATAATAATTATGTAATATTTAAAATAAACGAGGGGCACAGAATACTATGTAAACAAATATTAGTATATGCTTGCTTGTATCATCGTAGATATCACTGAGTGGTAACTTACAATACCACAAACAACAAAATACGATTTTAATCCGTAATAATGTCTATGATTAGACGTATTTGGTAAATTGTTACACATTATCTGTAGTCAATTCGGTATACTTGACAAGCTTACTTGCCAATTTCAGTGTAGTGGCAACATTTTAGCTTACAAACCGTATATTAGTTATAGAAGGGTTACAGAACTGTTATGAATACGCATTTTTATCAAACGTCTCATAAGCTTAAAGAGCATTTTAACTAATGAACGTTTTAAACGTTCTGTAAGCGTTTTTTATGAATAAGGCGGTAAGTATCTGAAGCGTAAAATAGGTATAATAGATATCGTGTTCTACGTCGTGTATCGTATTTATGGGATCGACCACAAAATACGTTACCGGTGGCTCTCAGCTAATTAGATTATAGCAAGTAGCTACGCATTGCCTGTGATCAGGCAGATATTATACATATGTATGTCTACATACATATACGAGTATGTAAGCATGTCCCTAATTGATGATAGCTGATAAAGCATTGAAATTAATAACAAATATTTATCTGATATATTATCAATTTAAATTCATCCACGATTTGTCATCTACTATACTTTTTTAATAGCATTACTCATCACTGTCTGTGAATATCTTCAATATGATATAAATACTACTTATATTCTTATTTATATTTATTATGATATTAATTTCTATTTTATATTTTAGTAAAAAAATAATAGTTACAAACAGTTATTTATTATTAATACAGTTGCTTAATTGATCTGATTAGCTCCTCATAATTCTCCCGACCACGAAGCCTGCTTTGTGCCAGCATCATTTGAATAAATAAATTGATTATTATATCAACTGTATTACTTTTAATAAAATAAATAAATAAATCAGCTTCACGCTGTATCCCGCACAGAGCAGGGTAGAGGGAACCAAGTGTTAAGACACTCCGTTCCCGCTCCGCTCTGGAGGCATTGCGTGTTGAATGGCAGAACTCAATGCCGCGCTTTGCCTAGACACCAAAGCGAAGAAATTGAAATATAAATTTAAGTAAATATTTCATCTCTTCGAGTGGGGATCGAACCCACAACCAGTCGGTTTTACTGTCATACTATGTGCCCCTGCGCCACAACTGGCCTCATTACTTTTAATGTATGACTATTTATACAATATTTAAATGTTCTAAATCAATAAACAGATATATCAAAAGTATTATTAGCATTTTGTGTGTTACATACAAATGGAATATATTTAAATGAATCTCAAAAGATTATGTTAATCGTTATTCACAACAGACTCGTCCGGCACATTTGCGTATACAGAATTGTTTTAAAGTTAGGTTTCTTGCTTTCATAAATATTCATGACATTTTATGTCTGAACATTATTTGTGCAAAAACATACTTAAAATATGACAACACTACCATTGTTTCATGGTCCATCCATGTCATTTAAGTTATAAAAATACAATTTTAAAGGTAAGCATGAAAAAATAAAGAAATACTAAATATATTTTAAAGTTATGAGAAAAAAATAGATATAGATAATATATAATTTTTTCTTTGTTTTAATCATCCAAAATATGCCTGAATATTTTTATAAACTTACTATTTTTTATGTTAATATTATAACACTGTACTATATATAACGTGTGACTGTAAAATCGACTGGTTCGAACTCTACTCGAGGAGATAAAATATTTATTTATATTTATATTTTCATTTCTTTGCTTTGGTGTCTAGGCAAAGCGCAGCGTTGGGTTCCGCCACTTAACACGCAATGACTGCAGAACTCGGCGGAAAGTGGGCAATGATCTGTCTTAACACTATGGTATGCACACGTGGATGTATTTGATTTTAGCTTCCATACTAACACTATGGAAGCTAAAATCAAATACATCCACGATAAATAAGTTATTTTACTATAACATTGCATTAAATATTAGTGACAATATTAATGAAACTGCCGTGTAGAGTCGACGTGTATTAGTCTAACTCGCGCCGTTTATGAATTATGAATTAGATCAACACTCGCCATCGCAACACTTGTGTAGTGGACACCGTGGAATTACTAGAATATTTTATTTTAACCTTTAAGCCGCCACATACGACTTACATATTTTATCCGTCTCGAGTCTCGATATTATCATTTCAATTGAACTCACAACGGCTTAGAATATATCTTCTTTGCTACTTAAGTTTCAGAAAATAAAAATTCAATTCTAAATGTTGTTAACCTAATAGAAACTGTGTAGGTAGGTATGTATCTTCGTAAGTGCGACACCCACTTGTAGCGGCAAGAGTACCTTTTTTTTAAAGATACGACGACGTGGCAGCTAAAAGGTTAAAATTGTACTGCTCTAGATAATTTTTTTAACTATTATGGTGACGTGATTGCGGTATGTTTGTGTTAGATCTAAACGGTGGTAATGGGTTCTGGAAGTATCAAATAGGACACTTTTACATTTATAATATTGTAAACGGCTAAACTGCGCAACTCTGTCGTTCCATAAAATCTTCGTCACATCACGTCATTATAATTGTAACTAACATGGTGTCCTACTTATGGTCACGATTACATTAAAAAATGTTTGTGTTGCTTAGACAAAGGGCGGTGTTTCTATCTGTCGCAGCACGCAGAAAATAATATGTATTTTCAGTATCCATCTTGCTGATAGAGGCCATAGTAGCGCAGCGGCACAGCACGTGACTGTAGACGCGACGGTTATACGTTCGATTTCCAGTCGTGGGAATTGATGAAATAAAAACCGCGGCTTTGTGGTCTGCCACTCAACACGCATAGTGTTTTAACATTAGGTTCCCTTTTGCCTACCTTACTATATGTGTGATACAGCAATAAAACAAAAAAAATATTTTAAAGTTCAGGCGATGCGCTGCAACGAGCATGGTGCTCGTTAGCACTTTGTGTGCTATTAAAGTATAATAAAAAATATTATAAAATACATTGGCATCGACATATTCAACCATACGCCGTAGTCCCCAAGCAAAAACCGTTATAATGAAAAAAAAATGTATTTAACATTAATAGCAGACGAGCCATATTTCCTCCAGAGTGATATTGACATTGAGAACGAGCAGCGAGTTATAATTCTAACTGAATAATGTATTAGGTACGAAGGACGCCGTCCACTGCTCAGTGGCTCATATAATTGACCAACTACACCGCAACTACATTTATAACATAACTAGGTAAAGGTAGGGTGACTTATGACGATTTATTTTTTTATTTTTTTTATCAGCTTCACGCTGTATCCCGCACACAGCAGGGTAGGCAGAGGGAACCTAGTGTTAAGACACTCCGTTCCCCACTTTCTGCCGAATTCTGGAGGCATTGCGTGTTGAGTGGCAGAACTAAAGAAATGGAAATATAAATTTAAGTAAATATCTCATCTCCTCGAGTGGGAACCCACTACCAGTCGGTTTTGCAGTCACACCTCGTGCCGCTGCGCCACGACTGGACTATTTATTTGACTACTTATTTATTTATTTTTTAATTCGAATAATTACAGTGGCATACAGAATATAAATATACTAATTAAGTGCCGTATTAAGAGTGGCATTTATATGCAACTTGTTCTATATGGCTTTCGTGCAAAAAATGTACTGTTTTTATAAAGTTTTTAATTTTTTGTGCTTACATTACTGTCTCTTTTCTTGATTTCCACAATGTCTTATTTTGTCAGTGCCGGGTAACGAGCTTAAAGTATAATGCCTTATCGTAATTTCGATAAAACTTTAAAGGAAATACCTCACTAATGACAATAATATCCTCGATTAATTAAAACGTCGCGCTTATATAATAATAATTTAAATGACATTGGGAAATGTTTTTAACAATTGTGCATATTATGTACTTAATTAATAACTCATTTGTTATAATACTAATAAACCGGATAAGCGCGAGTCGGGCTCGCCCACCGATGGTTCCGTACAGAAATTTTAGGCCTCGGAATTTTTCTAAGACGAGCTTACAAGTAAATATAATTAAAAAAATACCAGCTATTTACTAAGGATATACAAGCTCTTCTAATAAGAAATATAGTAATTATACTTATCTAGAAAACGTATAAAATTTTTTGGTCGGTATCCAGGAGGCGCGGGTTCCAGCCCCGCTACGTTCAAAATTTTTATACGTTTTCTAAATAAGTATTTTTTTTTCCTAAGTGTGGATTAACACTTTTAATTATAGAAATATGGCTCTTAGTATACGCAAGGAGAATACAATATAATATAACGCTCTACATATTCTATCCAACCATGATTGGCAACATGCCATCATCACTGTTGGAAAGCTTTCTTTAATTAATTCTATTGATTGGTATAATTACCCTATAATAATAGTAATTTTAGATACTAATTAAAACTGTAAACACTGACGGTCGTAAGTTCGATTCCCACTCGTGGGAATGAAATATTTAATATTTTAAATACCTCGTTCTGGTAACTGCTTCAAGAAAATGGCGGAAACTAGGGAAAAATCGTCTTAACACTAGGTTCCCAGGTTCCTTCCTGCCTGTCCTGCTATGTGGGGCATACAGTGTGATGCTAGCAACTCTATGTGCCTATTAAATATATCCTATCTAGACACATTTGGGCCACAACGTGTTTTTCCTTAAAACATAAATTTTACCAAAAGTCTAATTATTCACCAGTATAATTTAAATATTTGAATAAACTTGCTAATTTAAATGACATTAAATTTACGAAGGGAAGCCTAACAACCATTCCAAAACAATTAAACGTAAGCAACTTTTGTATTCGTTATTTATTATTTAGAGGGAATAATTTTTTCTATATACGAGTACACTTTGGGATGTTTCTAATTTATATGTTATATAAAAGAAAATTGTACCCATTCGTACTAATTACGTAAATTCGTGAAGCTTTTTTAATTTTATTACTTAATTTTTATTACTTTAAAAGAACACGACGAAAGTTTACAAAACTGTCGTGACGTGTCATGTAATTCAGATATAGCAGGGTACACAAAGACACTCCATTTCCCACTTCGCGCCCAATTTTCGCAACATTCACATGAAGAGTAGCAAATGAAATAGAAATGAAACGCCGCACTACGAATATGTCTTGCTACCAGATTTGAAAATAATTCATTCCTGCGAGTTGGAATCGCACCCACAACTGTCGTGTTTGTAGTCACAATCTGTGCCGCTGCACCACAACCGCCACAATATAATGACATAATGTATTAACAATATCTCATAACTCCTAATATAATAAGCTTTCTTCGTTTATTCATATTTAATAGAACATTATATACGAATGACGAGGAAAAAGAATATAGGTTAAACAATTTATTTCTTGGCTACTATTATAATTAACGCGCTTTATTCTTTGTTCTTGAGAGTCCTGAACTTAATTACAACTTGGCGCTTAAGAATATGGCTTTAATTTTGCTTGTTATTCAACTTTCCATCTGATACTAAGAATGCAACGTAATATCACGTTTTTTCAATTAATAAATGTTAATTTTTACTCAACTTCTGTATAAGTAATAGAATTTAAAAGTTTTTATTAGTTAAAATATGACATTTTAAATAAACTGATATATTTTTAACATTAATCTTTGAACTTAGTTGTGTTGACGTACATCCTTTGTCATGTCCAAAATCGTCGTAGGAAGCACACATAGCATGAAAATCTATAACGGAAGAGACTCGACAAAAACTGGCAACCATTTTTGTCTTAAAATTTAAAGACAATAGAATGTTTATTTTTTCATAGGTCACACTTTGGTGTGACGTAATAGCGTTCTAAACTTCATGTAAATTTGTTAAATTGATTAATTATCTTCAGGCATTTCTTGCGTCTTTCTGTCTTTATATTTAGAAGATTGCTACTACGGTACGGTTCTAGCTTCTTTCTAGTACCCTTATGTATTTAGATGATAGAAAGACAACTGGTGGAATATAACACCGCACTTTAACCAGACTTGACAAGTAAAATTTTCTAAACATTTTATTTTTCAGCTTTACTTTGTATCCTGCACAAGCATGTTAGGCATAGGGGATCCTAGTGTTAACACTTCGTTCCCATCAATACACATACGTTCCCCATTTTCTCGTTTCCATAGCGAGAAAATGAAAAGATCAAATATCTCATTTCTTCGAGTGGGAATCGAACCCACAGCCAGTCCCCCGCTTGTGGTCCTTCGGTATCTCTGGCCTCTAGACTATTTTTTTCCTTGCTCTAATCTTTTTTTCCCGATTTGAACTTACAACCATCATCAAGCGTAGTAATTGCACCACACACCCATTTAATTTTATATTGTATAGTTGTTAATAGAACAAACATAAAACGTATATTCATTAAAAGTAGGTAAAAAATCACAGACATACTGACGCTATTATAAAGCTAATTAATAACTACCTTGTATTTAATATGACTTTTTCCCTTTATTAAAAACATTAAAATGATATCATATTACTTAGGCATAACTCGTTGCTCCTCCCTCTACGAGAGTCAAAGGACTCCTTTATGTATTCCAACGTCACCTGCGATGACGTCAGGGTGCACGAGGTCGAATGCATTCGCACTTGCATTAGGTGTAGGAGCAAGTTGCGGTGTGAAATATTTATAAATACACTTTTCTATGAGGTATCTATCTATCATATCTATTTCTATGACCGACAACCGTGTATGATGTTGATATATTGATTTTTATACTAAATAACTGCAGATATTTGAAACTGAAGCCAGTTGTGGCATTCGATCCCCGTTGGAGGAAATGAGATATGTAATATTTTCATTTATTCCCTCTGGTGGGGGTCTGGGGACACAGCGTGAAGCTGATTATTGATTACTTGTAACTGAAATGTTTTGTATAATAAAAGCATTTCCATATTTTAATATATCTTAACTAAAACTGTTAAGTTAATTACTTTCGAACTATTTCGATTTATGGCAATAAAAATACATTACTTTAATTACATATACCTACTGCAAAATTAATACAAATTGACGATGTCGTATTCTTTGCAGGCATAGGTACATATATGTATGTGTCTAATATATAACTACTTATCGCTTTATGACAATTACACCCAGAACTACGCAGTGGGTAGAGCACTTCAGACAAATCTGAACTGACTTTTACGGTCGTCATCGCCAATAATCAATTAAGTGCTTCAGAAATCCAATTAAATTTCGTAAGGAAAAGTATTGTATTGTTTGAACCATTTAAAATTATACCACTCAAGTAAAATTGTTCAAAGGTCAATAAAATTAGAGCTTTGTTTTAATGTCGACTGCTAATAGCGCCAGTTCCACTTTCAAATATAATGGAAATCAATTCCCGGGCGTCGGGTATCGTACAATATTAATGAAATGTAAATAAAATAAACTTAGTCTTTTGATAAATAATGTATTATTGACTCATTAACAGCGACTCGTGCTTGAGAAAGTGCGATGCTTGTGGGTGACGTGCTTAATAGTACTTATAATTTCTATAGATATATTCTATCTACTTATGTATATAAGTAATGAGTACTAGTATTATGTACTTCGTGCTGTATGATTAAATTTAGTTCTAAGTTAGCTTTAATGAAAGAAATTAATGTTTTCATTCATTACAACAGCATGAAACAACATTCCGTTCCGTGTGTGTTCAGTGCCGGAACTCAACGCCACATTTTGTTTTGCCACCATAGTTCACGAAAATAAACAATTTTTTCCCGAAAAGAAATCAAACCATCATGTATTAATAATATTTAGAATAATCGTAGAAGAGATGTGGGGGAATAGAACGTCATTTATAAAATAAAATAAAAACTTCATTTATAAAGTACCATAATGCTATGAGGCCAGTCTTGGCGCAGCGGCACAAAGTGTGACTGTAAAACGAACTGGTTGTGGGTTCGATCCCCACTCGAGGAGATGAAATATATACTTAAATTTATATTTCCATTTCTTCGCTCTGGTGTCGAGGCAAAGCGCGGTGTTGAGTTCTGCCGCTCAATACGCAATGCCTCCAGAACTCGGCAGAAAGTGGGGAACGGAAAAGTATGTTTTAACACTAGGTTCCCTCTGCCTACCTTGCTGTGTGCGGGATACAGCGTGACGTTGATTTAGTAAAGTATTTTTTTAAAATGTTCGCGTAAGAGCCGTTTGATGCTGGATAAAGTAATAAAATACTAATAAATAAATTGTTTAGCGTCTGCCTTTGTGTATTTAAGTCTTTAGGACTAATAAATGAAATATCTTCTTCTGAGATAACAAGTTCTGTGTGAGTAATGTTCAACAACAACTAGCAAAAAGATGTTTTAATTGTATCTATTTTATACTCTGACTAGCGTCCCACTCGCGGCTTCGCCCGTATACATCTGTAATACTTTTATTATGCTGCATTTAGAACAAATAAAATAGAATATATTTTACTAGAAGGCTATGGGTACTGTATACCTAGTTGAAATTTGAAAAAATAAAATTATTGAGCTTAACAATTCATACATATAATCGAGGGATGAAAAAAAATTGAAGACAATATGCTGTGGGGTATGAATGGTATGGAGGTTTCCAAGAACGTTTTTTGAGCAGGTATGCCAATACTTTATGAGATATTAGCAGTAGTAAAGTGGTAATAAAATTGTTCGGTTTCGATTCGAGACATTGCGCGTGTTGAGTAAAACGTGTTGAAAATATTAATTTGTTAGACATTTCCCAATTCCACCTCTATGGCGTTAAAATATCTGAAATTCCTTATACGTAAAGATGATAACGCCGCGAAAATTGACACCTTACGATATTAACCGTTTCACGTAGAGCGTGACATATTTGTGATATTGCTTATTGGTTTTTCTTAAAAGCCTCCCGTATTGATGCAAAGGAAACCTAATTACGGGGAGACAGGGAGGCGCTCTTGCTATCGTCTAGCATCAACGTCGACTCTAATAAAATTGACTACATTTGCGTACATAACTAAATTATGTGGGTAGGAGAGGTAATGAAGTTCACGTTGAAGGAAAGAGTTCAGCTTTTAGTTATTTTTGTAAGTACCTATACATGCAACAAAATACCGAAACACTGTTGATAATAAATAAAAGAGCGTTTTTTTTTATTATACGTCGGCCGTCGGTGTCAGATGAAGATGACGAAGACGATGTGAATACTTGAAAAACTAGATTGTACCGTTTAATTTAACCAGCGTGCTTACAATCTGAATTTTCATTCTACCACTAAAAAGAAAAAAATAGGTTAAGTAAATTGCAGTTGAATTCGACGATATTAGAATATTCTGCCAACAGAGATTATATATAGACTTATGAAGATGTCACAGATTTACTTTCTATATTAATATTTATAGTGATACAAATTGAAAGAGATACTCCACTCTTAGGAATAAGTCATGTCTTAAGTCATTACAGACGCATGCACTATATGTATACCATTTATATTTTTTTAGCTTCACGCTGTATCATGCACACACCATTATCGCTGCGTTTTCAGAATGACAAAATGAAAATATTTGTTGCTGCCGAGTGGAAAAATTTACCATCGCGTTCACAGTGATACACTTGTGCCCCTGTGCCACGACGGCCTCATCCTCAAAAGAAACATATTCTTTTATTATTTAATATATTTTCTATATTTCAATTTGCTTATGTAAAACAAGCACTTATTGCTTAAGTTACCCCAATACATCTTCTTCAACGGAAGGGGTCGTCAGAGGTTATTGAATTCAGTTTGTATTTACACACTAAATGTGAGTGGGTAGGACACATATGACGGGTTCATATCGTTGCTTATACATATATACTTATTTTATAATCACAATCGAAGTGCCTTTTAAATGGTTTTTTTATGATGTATTTTTAACAGTTCTCCAGTAATAGAAAGAGTTACGACTCATTCATCCCGGCTATGAAATGTTTATTTTATTTTGAAAATATTTAATCAATGGCATATAGCCAAGTCCCATCTTAGATTGATAGTTCAAAAAAAGATATATTCATTAGTTAATTTTTATAGCAAAACTAAAATATTGTAAAAAAAAATATTAAACGTGCTTGTGATGTGCTAGTAAGGGTTAAGGATCTTAATGTAAATAGGAAACAAGGATCAAATAATATTCAGCCAGGTGAAATCATACATCGACATTTGAATTATGTGTGTTTTCTTATGATATTTAAATTACGAATATTTAAAGCTCGAAATACTTTACTGACCTAGACTCTAGACCTTTAAACGTGAAATGTGAATAATGAAAATGAGAACAGGCACTCAGTGTAGGAAACGAGCAATCTTCTGTTACATTGAGAGTTTAAATATTTATATGATACCACAATACTGTTTGACATTATTTTAAAGTAATTAATATATGCGATATATGTATGTAAGTACTTATGTACTTAATCAAAAGAAAATAAATGTAAAATATATTCGATTTTACATTTATTCCATTCCCTCATGTTGATTTGTAACATAATCATTGTGGTTGTTCAAACGAGATAGATAATGAAGCAATTAACAAATAATTACAAACAGTGGAGTGTACCGTGTTTAAAGTGTTAAATTGTAAATTAGGCAACAAACGTTACAACTGACAATGTTGTATTAATAATAATAGTAACAAAGTTTCCTAATTACGTAAATTGAATTTATAGGCAAATATTGACGTAACTTAATGAATAGACTAAATTAATATAAGATTTTCCCAAACATTTCAAACACATCTCTTGTACGTGTATAGTCTATTTGTTAATGTATGTGACATATACCTATATAAGCTCTGATTATCCGCTAGAATTTCCAGTCAAATTAATGTTATATTCGGGTCATGCTATAGTTTATCCATTTTACAAACTTGGAATTCATAATCTCATATGCTTCAGTGGACTTTAATGGTTTTATGTGCAGACATGATCCCTCTACAGGTTTATTGAATTGATAGGGTTAGGCGTATTCGATAATCCATTAATAGCTGAAACGTCGTTTGACATCGAAGCAAATGGTAATTGTTTTATCTCTGCTATTGTACCTTATGCCTTCTTTTAGAACAGTACTTCGTGAACTTTATGTGCAAATTGCCTGTTAAAGTTAATGTAGAGAGAAAGAATAAAAAAGAATAGGTATATTAAACACAAACCATTAAAGAAATATCTAAAAAAGCATTTATTTTACTTATATTCTAAATGTTTTTACTCAGTTCCGTCCATTCTACGATTTTTGGTGTCAACATATGTTGTACTGCAGTATCAATTTTCCGCTCTTTTAGACACCTTAAATGCGTTCTAAACATTGAAACAATTTGTCCAACAATCCTGGATAAGGTCCATTTAGTACCGTAATGTAGAGCTTATTAAAAACTTAATAAACATAGTTTCAAATAAAGGTGTAAAAGTTATTAAAAACTTTATCTATACAGTTTTTAAACATTTTTAAAGTGTCATTCCACACTTAGGAAAGAAGAATAACGTATATAAACGTTCTCGTCAGAACGTATGGGGTCAGAGCTCCTGGTCGGTTTCCAGGAGGCGCGGGTTCGAGTCCCGCTACGTTCAAATTTTTATACGGTTTCTAAATAAGTATTTATCTATACAGGTTCAAAATAAAGTAAATTAATCATTATTTGACTGCAACTGGCTTATATAAAATACTAAACTTTACCTGTGGCTTTACCCTGATAATCAAATGGAAATAACTATGAGTTGTGTATCATATATTTCATGGAATCGATTACTGTGATGTGGCTGTTATCGATAAATGGACTATGCGCCACTAAAATATATATATTTTTTATTTCAACCAGTAGTTTTGGAGCTTAGCGTGTTAGTATAGAGTATATATAAATGTAATAGTCATCCAAAGTCTTACTATATTAATTGAAAACAACGATGCCTATATTGTAAATACCTACCGTGGCGTCCCCATTCAATAATTAATCTTCTATGGAAAGCAATTAAGTTCGGTGACATTTAATCAACTTAAAACATCAATAAATGTTACGTATGACTCTTTATTTTCACGTTTTGTGAAATGAGGAAATCAAAATATGTTTGTATATTGAAACAGGCGCCGCGTGGCGTGGCGCTACGTCTTCCGTAGACGGCGAACCTGCGACAAGGTCGTGAGATCCTCACTTGCGTCGTTCTGTGAACCGGCGTATGCGGTATTACAAAAAAACAGGCGGTTTGTTTATGACGAACTATTCTCGCAAGAAACTTTATATAAACCACCGAGCAGCGAATTGTAAACAGACTTAGACCGATATTTCAAGGAATTTTATGCCGTCAAGTAAATGCGCGGTCGTTGAGATTTATTTTTATAAAATAATTGCGTTAAAGCGGTAAATAATATATTTACTATGATTTTTGTCATCTTGTCTTAAACATATTATACGTTTTTGAATTAAAATTAATTAGTAAACTTATTGTGTATGTGACGTTTTAGTAAAATGGTAACATATGCCCAAAGAAATAAGAAACTTTTTGTTTTAAGAGCCAAATCAATTAAATTCGTTTCGCTCATCCCACTAACATAAATGTGAAAGTTTGTCGGATTTAAATAAAACTTTACCATATTAAACTTATAGTATCAGAAAAACAAATGGGTTACAATGTAAAGATTTCTTTAAATTTGGCTATATAAGACAACAACATTAAGCGGACAACGCCGCGTGTGGGTCGCTAGTGTCATATACATAAACACCATTTATGTGGATTTTCAAATGGACATTCTATATTGCCACGTTGTTTGACAGTAAAAAAAAATATTATTTGAGAAAATATATGAAATATTTTCTTTAATAATGTAATTATTGTTATTCAGTAAGCTCATTGTGAAATGACAACACTAATACTGAATCATATAGAACCGCAATCCTGAATTAAGTAGCTTTATTCACAAGTATAATTTATTATTGCCTTATTGGTTTCTCATTTATTTGTAAGTTTTAATGATAATAAAAAAACAGCTTTACGCTTATATCCGCATATAGCAGAGTAGCAAGCGAAACCTAGAGATGAGACACTCCGTTTCCTACTTACTCCCTAATTTACCCCTTAATATTATCTTGATAATATTATTTCATCTAATTTTCAAGATATTTGTGTGTTTGTCTCGCAAAACTCAAGCTGTGCTTTGCCTGCCACAAAAGTAATGTATGTACATATTGGAGTGCGATCGAGTGGAGATCAAACCTACAATCATCGCGTTCACAGTAATAATCTGTTTCACGGTGCAAGATGACCTCACACAAATATATTTTAAAAATTTCATAAAATTTTAACATTGGTTTGAAAATTTAAACCTTTATATCATATACATACATAGTATATTATTGACAACGTTGCCTAAAATTACTCAATATGATTAATGATTAATGACAAATGTGTGGAATATCTGTCCATATAATACAATCAAATTTTATCCCCATCCCCATGTACTTTGATCCACTTTCCACCTCTATTTAAATTAAATGTCCTTTGTAACTTCAATTGGCTTTAAGTTGACAACCATACCAAATATTTATGTGTTAATAAAATACGATGTCTTATATTTCAGATTGAAATTATGAAATAAACGAAAATAAAATATATTGATACTTTAGTATTATATAAAATAAAATTTTTGCTCTTGTTTTTTTATTTCAACTTAAAATAATTCAGTTATGATAATAAATATTCTCAGTAACATAACAAAATGTTAATTTAGTTACAAATGTGTAATTTCTCTTGAGATTGTTTTTCTCAGAAAGTTATTTTGTTAGTAAAATATTTCATAAATTCTTCGAAGCTCTTCATAAGTTTAATCTCACAGAATTACATAAAATAAAATCGGCCAAGAGCGTAAAACAAAATAATAATAAAATAATGTTGATCCAATCCGAAATCTAAAATTTAGTAATAAAAGTAAAAAAATACAATCTTGCAGATTAACATATAATTAAAACATTTTCTAACTTTTACCTTCAAAATATAATTGTTAATAAAAAAAGAAGATAAACTATAATGTATATTTTAATATAATTTTATGAAATAGAGTATAAAAATATTATTATTTGTATATAATATATTATATCCAGAATTCGGCAGGAACTGGAGAACGGAGTGTCTTAATACTTGGCTCTCTCTGCCTACCTTTCTAAATACGGTATATAGCTTGAAGCTGAAAAAAAAATCTATGTCCAATACAAAAACATCGTATGAAATGCAATTTAATCAATATTATACGTATATATATATATATTTCATAATATCCAATCCTGTTTCATATTTTTACGCTCAGTCACGCGGGGAATATCGTGGTTATGTTGATAGATATATGAATATGTACGCGAAATAATGGGGTACGGGAGGTGAGCCGTGGTTTCGACGAGAGTGGTGCCTTATTTACAATCTCCCTAATTACCTTCTCATTAGAGACTAACGGTTAACATTATATATAAATTTATAATTTGAACGTATAAGTCTGAGTATGTATAACAGTAAAGGTTTATTAATATACGTAAATCTAGATTGTTTTAAGCTTTAGTGGCAACAAAGTGTCTTGATACTAGGCACTCTGCGCTTTTAGGGTAGGTTGGGGTAGATGAAGAAGAATTTGAGATATTGCGTGTTGAGTGTCAGAACTAAACGCCGTAATTTGTCTCGTTAGAGTGAAGAAATGAAAGAAATACTCCCTCGATTCATGAATGCCATAGCCATTGCTTTTACATCCTATCCTTGACCTACTGTGCCACCAAGGCCTCGAAGGAAATGCAGAGATACATTATTTGTTTAATATTTTAAATTACTAAATAATCTAAATCCTTGTGATCCACATTGATTAAACCAAATTATCGGTTTCGTGCCGTTCCATGCAGTAGGTACCTACTGTTTTAAGTAAATATTAATCAATCAGTTTCATGCTGTATTGCGCATACAGCAAAGTAGGCAGAGGGAACATAGTGATAAAACACTCCGTTCCCCACTTCCCGCCAATTTTTTTGAGGCATTGCGTCTTGAGTGGAACTCAACACCGGGCTTTTGCCTTGGTGCCAGAGCGAACAATTGAAAATAATAATTAATTCCCTCGGGTGGGGATCGAGCCCACAACCGTCGTGTTAAAGTCACAACCTTGAGCCCATGCGCCACGTCGGCCTCAGTAAATATTATCGTTATATAATTTATCATAATTCTATTTATTTTATTATCTTTCACAAATACGGTAATTTATTTCACATTTAACTTATTTGCAGAGGTGACCTTATGATAATACACTCCGCCGCGCTTTGTCTATCAGGGAGTGGAAATGAAAATATATTAAATATAATGATTTAATACATCATTAATCATTACCCTTAAAAAACGATGACTGTGGATTAGATCCGCACGATCGAACCCACAATCAACGCGTTAACAGTCAGACACTGCGCCACGACTCCATCTAAAGTCTAAATCCATTTAAATATAACACATGGTTTTTGTTACAGGTATGCAAGCGCCCCGCGTACGTGCCTCAATAAACCGCGCCGCCTAGCCGCCTGATATATTGTAAGCTTTTTATTCTGTCCACTTCAAAGTGCATAACTTAGTTAAATGTCCATTTATCTTCCCATTATATAGAATACACGTGACTCATAATTACAGTAAATGATGGATGGTTGCTTTTATACTTTGTTTTAAGTGTGTTTGGCAACCGCTTTACCACGAATATATCTATCTATATTATAAAAAACGTGAACAATGATATGCTGAAAATCCAATTCCATGATTTACAAATGTCACTGTGTATGTTAGATAATATGTAGACGATGTGGTCGACTTAACACGACGACGAAATTTGTCTTAAAAATATATAACTCAAGTACCATCTAGGATGCAAAATATATTAGATAAGGAGGAAACGTAACAGAGTGACCTATCAGAACCTTTTACCCTCGCAGCAGAAATCGGAAAATGAATAAAGATATCTCCAAAGTATATATTATATTTACGTAAATATTTATTCCTACGAACTCCAAGGAATAAATTTGCTTTTGTCGCGTTTGCTCAACCTCGTGTCGTAGCGGTGTGAATCTGCCGGGTACCTCATCCATCACGTGTCCTTACTTATTCTGGAGTATTCACTGTGGCCGTATGTACACACCCTCTAAGTATAGAAATATCGATGACTTGCACCACTCCATATGTAAATGCACCATGACGATGTGTATGCCGACTTCCTGGTATTAAGAATTAGTTTTCGTATACATAATTATATATATTGTTTTTAGATATTATTATTAGAAAACAATTTGAAACTTCTAACTTAAGAGAGCTTGATTTGTAATAAATAACTTTTATCAGCAATTAAAGTCTGATATTCTTAAACTTTAAATGGGATACCTATACAAACAAGTATTCCATTTTGTAGTTAATACTTTAGGAATACAATACAGAAGTTAACAAGTAAGAGCATATATGTATGACATCTTATTACGAAGTTTCTATACTTATGTACGCGTCCTTGGAATCGAATACGAAGGCTGTTTCCCCATTTCCACCGGGACCAACTTTTGTCGATAATCTCAGAACTTTACTCTTCTCCGAGTTTGTTTAACCGCTACAGCCCTCAATTTGCGGTAGCTTTACATTACGTATCAATCGAGGGTCGGTCAGATAATTATCTCAGCGATCCCAGCATCTTCCTATCCTTTAATGTTTTATTTAAATGCTTTTGCCAATCGGTAAACATTATTAATACATGTAATTAAAATTACACAATTAAGTTTCAATTTCAATTAATGATTATATTAATTAATTATTAATGATAACTTTAATTAATGATAAATTAATTGTATTATAATGTAAATAAACGCTGCTTTTCTTAAATATTTTCGAACTTATTTTCCACATCATTTTACCGACAGCTAATTGATATGATATTTTCCAAATCTAATATATTCGTAAACCGCCATCCATCACGTCACGCCACCCGGTGAAGTTTTCAATCGGGTAATTTATATCGCAGTCTCTCCGCCTGGGTGCCCGTTTTCATTCCGTCGTGTTGCGGGCGTATATTTGTGTGCTCAAAAACAAACGCCTGAAAAAGCTTTATCTTAGCAGTGAGCACTTCACCGGCTCATGGAAACAATCCAATGTATGGTTCAATGTATGCTGTAATGACTAATTTTGTGAATGAGAAACATTTTTAATAACACTTTAATTATAATTGCTTATACATTACTTTTAATGTTCCGCTTTAAATTGGAACAGTTTTTAGGACTATAATGTACCTACGCGGCGTCGCCCGCTTGAACTTTACGACTATTTTTAACATTTTTAAAGTGTTAATCCATATTTAGAAAAGAAAAAATACTTATTTAGAAAACGTATAAAAATTTGAACGTAGCGGGACTTGAACCCGTGCCATCCAGGAGACGCGGATTGGAGTCCCGCTACGTTCAAATTTTTATACGTTGTTTAAATAAGTATTTTTACGAATATTTATTAAATATATTTATGAAATTATTTTCAATAAGATAGTAAGAAAATATAACCCTAATTAATCAAAATAAGCCAGAAAAGAGTGATAATTAGAAATAAGGAATTCAACGTCGCGCTTTGCCTTGTTACCAGAGCGAAGAATTATTAAATTCTTAGTATTAGAAAAAATATCTGAGTAATTAAAATTAACAAACAAAATAAGTAAAAATAACTTAAGGAAATTCTTAACATTAAAAGTAATATTATAGTTTATTATATTGAATATTATTTTAAATCACAGACAGACATTTCAATTATATATATTTTTATAGCATCACGCTGTATCCCGCTGATCCACACAGCAGGGTAGGCAGTGTGAACCCAATGTTTAAATTCTCCGTTCTCCATTTTCTGCTGAATTCTGGACGCATTGCTTGTTGAGTAGCGGAACTGAGTGCCGCGCTTTGCCTCGACGCCAGAGTGAAGAATGAAAATTTAAATTTTAATAAATATTTAATTTCCTCGAGTGCAAATCGAACCCACAACAGTCGCGTTTACAGTCATACTTTGTGTCCTTGCGCTGCGACTGGCCAATCAATCAAAAATCAAATCAAGTTAGTTATATCAGCTGTATCCCGTATACATACTCCGTTTTTTCTTCGTCGAATCGAATTTTCGAGGCATTGAGTGAAGAGTGGCGGAATTCAACGCTGTGTTTGTCTTGTTATCAGAGCGAAGATAAAAATATTAATAAATTTTCCCGAAAGAGATTGATTTCACAAGCGTCGCGTTTACAGTCATACGCTGGTTCCATTGCTCCACGACGGCTTCTTATTACTTACCTAAACTATTACCAATATTATATTCTCGATCACATTTTCTACATCTTTAATTTAGCTGGTTCTGTTCTTATAGTAGTTTATTATTATAGTTTAACTGGACTGCTATGATTATTCATCAAGTGTTCCAGATCTTCTACTTTTTATGTAAATAGAAAATGTCTATGATGTCGCATTGCATCATTTCTTCTAGCTTAGCTGGACTGTTATGATTATTCATCAGATGTGCCAGATCTTCAATTTGCATATGTCAGTGAAAAATGTAATTACGCTCAATAACTTTTGTTAAAGCGGCATTTCATTATTTCTTATTGTTTAGCTGGACCACCAAGGATGCAGAAGCATCACGTGTGGAAGTCTTCAAAATTAAATATAGCCTAGCCTAGAACCTGCCCAGACCAAATAGCTACACAACAAAAAATGCTTCATTCAATTTGATTCCGTAGTTATAAGTTGTGCGTGTACAAATAGGCAAACAGACAGACAGATAAAAAAATTTAAATCATAGATTCATGTTTTACTTATTATTTTAAGCACTTTTTTTTTACAATGTAGGGGACATTGTTTTTCCCCGAAAATATTAAATATAAAATAATATAAATTCAATATAAAGACACAATTTTTTTACACGTTTTTAAGAGGAAAATATTTATTAATTTAGTACAAAAAAGAAAAATTCTTTTAGAACTTAAATTAAATTTAAAAGTAATTAATCGCTTTGGGGCAAATTACCATTTGCTAAAAATGTTGCTTTTATTGCATCACCTCTCCGCCTTTACTGAAATGTATGTGTATATTACGACAAAAATTGCATAAAATCAATACAAATTGTAACTTATATGTTATTCTGATGCATAACCTATATTACTGTAAAGTTTCATCCAAATCCGTCCAGTAGTTTTTTCGTGAAAGAGTAACAAACATATGTACATCCATACATACATATATCCTTCCTCACAAACTTTCGCATTTATAGTATTAGTAAGTTTAAATAATTTTTTGTCTGTAGTTTTGTATTCAGAATCAAATTGTAAATAAACTATAATTGTTTTATCAGAGGGAAATCGATTCCACGACCTCGCATCGTACAATCAGAAATATAAACGAGGATTCAGGATCGATCACTTTGCATAATATATAAAATATTCCCGTCGAAAGATTTATTTATGTAGACTGGGACTAAAATAAAAGCGTTGAGCTTTTCAATTAGGATAATACAAATTCTTCCCACCATTTATATTATTTTTTCTCTGTAATTTAAATCAGATGTTTCTTTTTGGATCCTTGATTATATTTATATTAATATAATTTAATAATATTTCTATTTTATTGAAATATTACTCTGACAGCTTTGTGGATTTAATAAGTATATCTTTGATATTTTTAACATATTGTTATTTGAAGTCGGTTTGTTTTTGTTATAAATTATTTATTCTTCTATTACCTACTTTAGATCGCGAAAATAATGGTAGAAAAGGTGTAAACTTTCTATTGTATTTTTTTTATTTTTAATTCTAATTCGATTAGGCAGAGCGTGGAGAACAGTGCGTTAATACTACGTTTCTTCTACCTACATTGCTACGCGAAAACTTATATTGAGCACCCCGCATTCATGAAAGCACGTATTACCGTGGTACCACGTCAAGAAAATCACAATCTTGCGTCAGTAGATAATAATAAGAATCCTTCCAAACTTATAAAAAGAAAATAACGAGTTGCTTCATTTACGTCTTTTGTCAAGTACATCGTTATTTTGTAGAAAATAGGACGCATTTTATGGTTCGTTTTAGCCCTGTTATTGAGTCATAAGAAATTTCTTAAGTAAAAAATAATTTTATTGCTTACTAGAGACCCGCTAGCGGCTTCGCCCACTTAAAAAACATAATTATTAATTCTCTTATTTGTATTACATTCGATTTCTAATGATAATATCATTTAAAAAATAATATACCTATATTGTATAGTAAGTCTTAACATCAATTTGGCCGCACAACATGCTTTAAAATGATATAAGTTATTTTTATTAATAAACCAATTGAAATAAAACAAACACTATTTTTTTTTAATTTCTGAGTTTACCGTAAACAAACAGGCAACAATAAAAAAATTTTTTTTTGATTCCATTAAGTTATTAAATACCACAAATAACATTTGTCGGTTATATTTATCTTCCATATGCAGTTATCAATGCGTTACGATTTTATTATAAGTAATTATAGATAAATGTACTTAGTTGGCTGAAACGACATACATTCATATATTATGTACTTCTGAAGGTTTAAGAAGTATCGTTTAACATAAAATTGTAAGAATAAAGGGAACTCAATGTAAATCCTTAGAGTGTTGCCTCGCAGGAAGTATTTAAATAAAATCTTAATTACTTCTCATTTTCTGCTTGCGTTAAAATCCAGTTACCAACTTTGTTATATATCTTTTTCTTGTTTATAATATTATTATTTATCCATTGACAATACATATGAATTGAATACATTTACATTTTTTTGAGGAACCGAATTTTAAGACTCCGTTCTTCGCTTTCCGCTGAACTACAAAGACAATGCTTGTGGAGTGGCGGAACTCAACTCCGCTTTTTTCGTCTTACCAAAGGAAAGTGAAAAAAAAAAACCCAGTAGTTATCTGATCCACAACCGTCGCTGTGCCGCTGAGTCACACTCTCCTCGGCTTCGTAGTTTGAATACAATCATGGTTAAATTATTTCGTACTGTAAGTTAGTCCGTCTCTGTAAGTTAGTATTTCAATACGTTATTTAAAATTTTATAAGCTTGTTTTATACTTTGATATAATTGAATACAAGTTTTCGTGTAATATATATTTTATTATTCGGTATTAGGCACCAAACGGAAGTAATAAACCTTAATGGCGTTTAATCTTTTATTTAAATATATTTTATTAGTAATTATTTTTATTATTGCGTGTTACCGCGCGCGCGTTACTAGCGCTGTTAAAACTTGACGACAAGTTTCTATACATATAATATTATATCTATATTTAAAACATAGGCTTTTTGTTAATCAATATCTCAATTCAATCAATTTTTGTTAGCAATATTTTAATGTCACAATTTTTATTTTCTTAATAATTACTTTTTCAAATACAAAAGTTCCTATATAATATAATTTACACGAAAATCATTCTCTATATACTCTGTTTAAGTAATTAGAAGTTTAAAGCAAAGAGTAGATAATAATTAAAGTTTAATGAACATCAAACTGTCTAAACATTTGAAGTAAATAATCAAAGTCGAGGAGGATATTAAACGAGTCGTGCGATTACAAAATCTCATTACGGCGCGTTGTAATCCGGGCACCGTGATTTACGAGCGTGTAAACAGAAGCAGCTGTTGAGAATTTAAATATGCTACTGATGCGTAGATCATCGATTTCTTATAATGTTCTAGGATTTTTAATATCATTTGAGAGTGTCGCGAGACCGATCGGAGGTTCGATTGCGATCCAAGGAAATGAATTGTTTTTCATTTTCCGAAAAAAGTAAGTAAATAAAATAATACATTTATTTTTCTTTTAATTTACAATAGTAATCATATTAGATAGTTGTTAAAACAATCTATATATTGTGATTTATTTTAATATCTTTTGTAGTATAATTATGTCATTAAAGATACATACGTATGTATGTATGTATCTATATTCTAGAAACTTGCATTTCTTTATAAACAAAGATGATAAATGATAAAACAGTTCCAAAGAATGCTTTATTTATATCAAATGATAGTGAACTAATTACGGCATGTTAAATAATAGCAAATCAACAATAAACCGACTACAATATGCTCATTATCATCTCCATGTCATTGCTATCTGATAATATTGTACATCATTTGTATAGAGCATAGAAAATTGTAACAATTGAATTTCCTGTAAGGAGGCGTGGGCGGCGCGGCCTTACGGCGGGCAAATCGCTTTGCTGAATCGAATAATTAGCTACGGCGGGGGGCGGGCGGGGCGGCGTGTGGCAGGCTTTGTTACTTTATTTATATTATACATTTGTATATTATTTACATATTATTTTATATTTATTTATTTTATTTTAGCTTCACGCTGTATCCCACACACAGCAGGGTAGGCAGAGGGAACCTAGTGTTAAGACACTCCGTTCCCCACTTTCTGCCGAATTCTGGAGGCATTGCTTGTTGAGTGGCAGAACTCAACGCCGCGCTTTGTCGCGACACCAGAGCGAAGAAGTGGAAATATAAATTTACGTAAATATTTCATCTCCTCGAGTGGGAATCGAACCCACAACCAGTCGATTTACAGTCACACTTTGTGACATTTGTGACATTTACATATTATATTTCAATATTTTTATTATATTTATGACTTATTAGTTGTAGACTCTTTCGTATCATCTTATGATAAAAATATTGATATTTGCAATGTTAATATTTTCAACCGGGTTTCATTTAATTTTGTCTATATAATGTAGGTATATATTCTATTATTTATTAAGAAAAAGTGTGGAATAACACTTTAAAAAATCTTAAAAAATATATATTCTATTTTTTTAACTTTTACTTTCAATCCTATGATTTAATATTTTTTCTAGATTTTATACACGGCTTTGCCCCCCTGCCCATATGGAAATAACTTTGAATTGTGCACAATGTGTTATGACAAATTCTGAGTGTCTCAGGTAAGAAGGCGTTGCTTCCATTGAATTGAATATTAACGTGCTACAATATAGCTTATAGCATTCCTCGATAAGTGGATTGCCCAATACACAAATTTTAATTAGTACCAATAGTTTCTGAGGTTAGCGCGTCCAACCGAACAAACTGATATGCTTTATAATATTACTATAGATTGAAAAGGACTGATAACTTAAATATAATGAATTCTGTATCTTTTGTGGTTTCTATACGAAACCTTAATAGTTATACCTGCCTTACGAAATAGTCTTAAACATTTATAAGGCACGTGTAGCTTTAGTCGAAGTTCATAATTGTTGGGTACTAATTATAGACTAAGTTATTTACTGTACTATAATGTTGCGTTAAATAAGAACTTAGAAATAATAGATTGTATATCAAAGATATACTATATGATCGTTTGTCTATTTAGAATTGCGAACAATAAGATATCAATTTATATCTACATGTAAGATATCTTTCTTATCTAGTCTTCATCTTTTTAATATAATAATATAACATCGCTGTACTGAATGAAATTTTCATTTCAAATTGTTCCATTTCATATTTATATGGGTATGTCAATATATACATATGTAGGTATGTATGTGGAGATGGCTGCGTGTAAGTGTAAATGTCAATATAAAAATACGGTTGCTATCGCTATTTATGTTTTTTTCCTCTTTTATCTCACACTTGTGCGGTGAAGCTTATTTCAATCGTTGTCTGTTGTGCAGCTAACAGTAGATATGTACCTATATTCAAATATGGAAGGATATTTGATTAGTTCTGAAGTCTTTTAGGGTTCCTTACCTTTTAACGAACGAACTCTTATGAGATCACTTTATTGTTCATCTGTCTGTCTGTCTTTATCTCAGGAAAACTTGGAGATATCCAAACTTCTTGGAGCTTGGAGATATCCATTTGAAGGTACCATAGTTGTTGTCAGTACAGCTGTCACACTATGCTACGATAGCTTAAAGCTATCTTGTGATTTTTTTTCTCTAGGCAAGACTAGTAAGTAACATATTGTACATATAAAATAACATCTCGTGGTAAATACATAAGTAACCGCAATCATACATTGTTATAATACCTTAAGCTTTTATCGAATATTAATATTATACAGACAAAAAAAAGTAGTTAGAGATTTATTACGAAACCCTGCTCAGTCATGGAAACTTTTAATGAGATGAAGGTATATAAAGTTCTGACAATATTAGCGAACATGAATACAGAGTGGAGTATATAAACTTTTTACATTATTATATTCAGTGCAAAGAAAATATTAGAATTGATTGACTGTTATCAAAATCGAGTATGTTATGATAATAAATGTTTTCTCGATATAATAACAATATATACAATTTATAAATCTGAGATCGTTCTCGAGCTGCTGTTTTCGTTCATAGATATACAATTTATGAATGAAAACAGTGTCTCAAGATCGATTTCAGTCTTGAGGGCGATTTATAGATACGGGCCATAGAGATTGACTATTTAAAGACTCATATTCGACTATGACTCATTATTCTGTCTGCTTACTCTTTGTTACTCGTGAAGGTATATATAGTTTTCTTCAGCTTTACGCTGTATTTCGCATATAGCTTAGTAGGCAGAGGAAACTTAGTTTTAAGACACTTCGTTCCCCACGAACCGCCCACTTTTCGAGACATTGCATTTTGAATCGTCTCGTTACCGAGCGGACCTTTGCCGGAAAACGAAATAATTAATTCCTGTAAATGGAGATCAAATCTGCGATCGTCGTTTTTATTGTCAGAAACTGTGCCGCTACTCCACATTTTTGTCGTGTATGAAACAAAAAAAATAAACAAAAAATATAAAAATAACTTGTTAATTTATTTTCATTATCTGATCCAACGGCTCATCGGAGTCATTTTTCTCAATTAGGCTAACTCTGAGATTAAATAAAACTATGTTGTAATATAAACTGTATATTTTGTATACTTTGTATAAATATCAATGAACTCTTTGACGCAACTTTTCATTTCAGTTACTTATAATTTTACAAAAAAAATACTTTGTAGGAGCTTTTCTTTTTGTAATAATCTTGAAATATAATAATAATATGTTTCTAGATTCGAGCGAAATCCCAGGAGTAATTTTAGATGTCAAATCGTATTGTCGGCCCGTTAACGTCGACGTGAAATTTAATAACAAATGTAATTCTACGACGACGCCGCCAATTGGCCTTTCTTTTAATGTTTGAGCTTTGTGCCGAACCAATTCAATTATAAAAAAATCTCATTAGGTGCGTACGTACGTGATGTTGTCCTAAAATATATTTTTAATAATATAAAGTAGTTGTTTTTATTACATGACATTTCTTATGAAACTTTTTTGTCAATTTCCAGTTGCGAATTTCGACACTATAAAGTTAATCAAAATTAATAGGGTACATTCCGGTTAATTGCAGCTAGCATTTACAGGTATATTACTAGTTCAGAAAAAAATCTGAAAAGTATACATTTGTGGTTACATCCTAAAAAATAATGGTCTTAAAAGGTGGGGGGGGGGGGGGGGGGGCGGGTTGAATTAAATCTGCTAGTTCAAGTGAGGTATCCGACGAAAGGATTCTGTGTTAGCTATGCCTGAATTTCAGAAAAAGCTCGAGACCTCCAATTTTTGTACGGAACCCTCGGTGGGCGAGCCCGAATAATTACTATGTGGTAGGAATTAGAGAAAAAAGTAGATTTAACGTCTATATATATTTAGATATATATGTATGTATATATATATGTATGTATATATATATGTATGTATATATATATATATATATATATATATATATATATATATATATATATATATATATATATATATATATATATACTTAGATTTTTTGTTAAGCGAGTTGATATATTTAAGTTAAATTACTTAAAAAATAAATAAAAAAAACAATAAATCAATAATATATATGAATCAACCTGTAGATGCTAATACACTCGAAGTCTTTAGTTTATTGAATAGAAATAATTGTTAATTTAAATGTACCCTCGGTTTTTTACTTTTTTGTGATTTAACTTTAAACATGTTTTTCTTAGTGCAAGTTATTATGATACATATTTATTATATATTTATTTAATACGTTACTCATAGAAATGTTTGATGACGCTGGTGCACGGTAAAACTCGAATCAGTTTATGATTACACCTTGAAATTGTAATTATTAATACTCTGTAATAGTCTACTTAAATAAATAAAAATAAGATATCTATCTATCTTCGCAAAAAAATATTTATTTACATTTATATTTTCATTTCTTCGCTCTGGTGTTCCGCCACTCAACACAAAGTGGGGAACGGAGTGTCTTAACACTAGGTTCCCTCTGCCTACCCTGCTGTGTGCGGGATACAGCGTGAAGCTGCAAAAAAAATCTGTCAGAAGTTAACGCTGAGCAACAATGTTTTATACAAATTGGTGTTAGTTTCATATTTGAAATAGTCTACGTTTAGTAACCAACCATTTTACTCGTTACCAATATATATAAAGAATATTTCATTTTAATCTAAAAATTGCATGCCTTCTAAACATTAAGAAATGTTATTCTTACATCACAACCGCTGAATCTTTCTTATACAACCGAATTTCGAACAGTTTCCATGGATTCTTTATCTAATATTTTTACAAAAGAAAAAAAACCTTACGACGAAGATTTAGTAGCCACATAAAGTAAGAAATTTAAAAAAGTTTTGAAAATTAAAATTAAATCAAGCTACAGTGGAGCACATTTGAAATTTTAATTTCTTTTTTTTGATAACTAGCCTCTACCTGCAACTTTGCCACCGTAGTCAAAAGGAAATAGGTAAGTTAAATCCAAATCTGTTAACGTGATGTAATATAGCCCTTCTATATAAATCAATTTAACAATATCAAAAAAAATCAATACGAACCGGTAGTTCTCGAGACTAGCGCGTTCAATCAAATAAACCCTTCACCTTTATAATATTCAGTACAGATTAGATACTAAGGTTCTTAGACTACACTTAGACAAAAAAGGTATAGTAGTGACTATAATATTATATGTATGTATATTATACGTACTGCTATTTATTATATATTTACATTTTAAAAAACAAATTAATTGAGTTCTACCAAAACCGTTTTGCTCGAGCTTTTTGTAATTCGACGCGTCAAATTGGTTACAATAAGTTTCTAATTAAACCAATTAATATTAAATTGAGATTTTGGATAAACTTTAATAATATTAATTATACAGTAAGTTGTTCAGCCGCGTCAACAACAAAATTTGGCCAATTCTTCTCAGAATTGACGCTCTCTTCGAAATATTAACTTTGCGAATAATAGAATTTGCATGATATTGTTATAATATTTTTATATTGAAGGAAATTATGGATCACTAATAAGTGAATGTTTATATTATTAGATTATATAAAATACATTTTTTTATGATATGCTTATGTTTTATAAAATATTATTTTATCAAATATAAACGTATTGTCAAATCTACTAAAATAATTCAATATAATTAATGTCATATAATATTACTACCTGGATCACCGAGATTTGCACAGTAATTGTTTTTGATAAATTGTGGGTTTTCGAAATTATATTTAGATAGAAATTACATAGTGATTAAATATGAATAATATTTTTCAATCTTACCGACACAATAATAAACAAAATAAAAAAATCCAGACTAGGCTGGATATCTGGACTTCCCCACCTGAGCTATTATAACCTATTAAATGTGACGAAATTTACCTTTATATTTTAATGCCCTAAAATTCGGAAACAACGACGTTTTTTAGAAATGAAACCTAACTAGATCTATTTTACGCCCCACAAACATAGAAAAATTGCTATTTCTTTTTCGACTTAAACGTAGAATTTTCTTACAAAAATCCTGGAATTGAATTTCAGTTTCATAATTTAAAAGATCTGTATAGTCTCTAGTGTTGAAATACAAATACTTACAAATGGGAGACACGTAGTCGAAGCCCACTTCGGGGCGTTGAAAGCCTCGGTCCTTTGATATGTCATTAAGTTCACTCTATCAAGTGTATACCTTTCACAAAGTTGCTAGACTTGGGTAATCTATTAAAGTGTCTGCTCCTAGTAACCTTTGGGCCCAACTGAGGATCTACTGTTTGTTTGAAAAACATACTTAATTGCAAAATAATATTTTTATTAAAAGATATTATAATATCAAGTAATAACGGCGTTGGTCTATAATTGGGACCGTTGTGGCGCAATGGCACAAGCTTGTGACTGTAAACGATACTATTATGGGTTCGATTTCTATTTGGGAGAATGAATTATTAAGTATTTCCATTTCCTCGCTCTGGTAACAATTTTTATATTTAAGTCCCATATTTAGATAAAGTCTCATTCATTCATCAAATGAAAAACTTATTTCTTTATATCTTACGAATACACTTATGGATTTATTTATATTAATAAAAATTAAATTGTCTCTAGCAAATCGTGGTGTTGAATTCCGCCACTCAGCAGCCTCCAGAATTAGGCGGAGTGGGGAACGGAGTGTCATTATAATGAGGTTCCCTCTGACTACCCTGCTGTGGGCGAGATACAGCTTGAAGCTGATTTTTTTTCTTCAAATTGTCTCTTAAATACACTGAACTAATTGCCCCACGAGCACAACGGCGCCGTCCCTCCACAGGAACTCTTATAATATTATTATCACAAGGCGCTACAGTATATCTATGTGATCGTCCATTCGATATCAGCAACAGAAGGTATTGCATAAATAATAAGACATTGTTATAAGCTACTTACGTATTCTTGAATAAGCAATGTATATTCTGCTTATTGCTATATATATTGCTTATAATATTGAAGAATTCTTATTTAATTATGCAGATCTATGTATATATATACATACATACAGATGAATAAATATCAATATATTAAAAATATTTTTGGGAATATATCTAATTTGTATTTTGCACTAAAAGTATTCTTATACAATCGCCGTTGTAGTAATAGTACCTACTTAAGTATGTCATAATGATTTAGTCGATCTGTCTCGTAATGTAAATCTTATATTTTTAGTAGATTTTCTCTTCGAAGTGGATTGAACCGACAACCATCACAGTCGCCAGACAATGTCTCACTGCTCCACTACGTGTAAAAATGTTCTTCAATTATTTAGGCTAATATTTCAATACCCCGATAACAAAATGGCGGTAAGTTTAGTTTATAAATTTATTTAAGTAAGCATTGCGTAATTTTCATCCATCCAAGTTTGAATATAAATCACTTGCTGCTTTAATTTTCTTACTTAAAATTCTATGAATAAAATAAAAAAAAGACCTTAAAGTAATTGGATTTTTATCCGATATCAGAGAATAGAGAAGAGAATATAATACAAATAGAGTTTTATGATACAAATATTATTTAAAAAGTATATATTTTTTTAGCATCACGCTGTATCCTGCACATAGAAGGGTAAGCAGAGCGAGACTAGTATTAAGATACTCCGTTCCCTAATTTTCGCCGATTTCTGGAGACATTGACTCTTGAGTGGCGGAACTCAATGCCGCCCTTTGCCTCGACAAAGGAGCGAAGAAATGAAAATATTAAATATATCATTTCCTCGAGGGGGAATCGAATCTACAACCTGCCCATATCCTGCGCCATGATTGGCTTTAAGAAAAATATACTTGGGAATATAAGAAAATTCTTCTGTTATGAATGTTTACCATAAAAATTGGTTAAAAAAAGAATAAATATTTCAGTGAAATTTTACAATTCGTTCTCAATAGCACTCACGTTTTACATTCTCTTGTTGCGCAGCAGAACCGATTGAAATATTCAGTTATTGAACTCTTTTTTTTTTCTACTTGCAATTTAACCTGAATCAGAACGGCGAACCCTTTTGTAACAGTGAAATATGAAATGTACCTGAAATATACCTAGTTGAGGCCAGTCGTGGCGCAGCGGCACGAAATGTGACTGTAAAACCGACTGGTTGTGAGTTCGATCCCCGCTCGAGGAGATAAAATATTTACTTAAATTTATATTTCCATTTCTTCGCTCTGGTGTCAAGGCTCAGCGCGGCGTTGAGTTTTGCCACTCAACACGCAATGCCTCCAGAATTCGGCAGAAAGTGGGGAACGGAGTGTCTTAACACTAGGTTCTTTCTGCCTACCCTGCTGTGTGCGGGATACAGCGTGAAGCTGATTAATGTACCTAGTTGTTGACATTGACTACCTTCGTTTACTTGAGTTTTCAATTATTTATATAGCTTTTATTTTCACAAACATATATATCTCTTTAATGAAATTTATTATGACAAATCATATAGTTCTGTGTTTTTTGGACATCAGTGATCTTCATGATGTATTTAACGGCAGTTCTCTACCAGATAGTGCTTATGAAATAAAAAAAAATTAAAGCCGGTTAGAAATATTATAATTATATTATGTACATAAAAAAACATTATATCTCTTATATAATGAATGTTTTTTAAGTAATATGATCAAGCGTTAAGCGATAGAAAAAGCTACATTAGTTAATCTGTCCAACGCAAAAAAAAACAACTAACAATTCCCCAAAACATATTTCTCCTAGATATACGACTATGACTTTATTATATTTTGACACGATTTTATGGGCGCCATAACAATATTATATGATGTCATAGGAGAATAGGGGGTCCCCTAAAGCTATCTCCGCCGGTTTGGGTTAAGCTCGTGACAAAAAAGCAAGCAATAAGCCATTTGACTGGCCGGTTAAGCTGAGCCCAGATGAAGCCCGTAAAGCACAGTGTAATTGGGTTGTATCGATAAGGGCTTTTCAATCTGTTCAACGTCGATTTCCTTTAATAGACAAAATACTTAATTGTTTTCTAGTTATTGTTATGTGTCTAACAATTTTGTCTGGTGAATCTATTTAAATAATTAAAAATTAGATTTGTTTTTATTAATAGTTAACTCATTTTAAAAGTTTTCTCAACTAAAGGTTCACATTTGGGTGAACATCTGGTATGCATTCCACTGCTATAGCAGTACAGTAATATATAGCCATCGTCTTAATAAGTTCAAAGATTGAATGTAACCCTGGCGTTGAAAGTACACAGAGAGCGTTTAATGCCAGCAATAAATAGCGGGGCGTTCTCAATCTTCTATGAACCTTGACCGCACTATAACCGCCGTATATAGACTTAATCCATTGTGCATAGCTTTAATACGCGACGTAAAATGTGGACGGCACGCCTCGCCCCGGGATCCGTGATGGATATACTTTATAACCGTTTTTACTATTATGATACTTATAAAAATATAGTTATTAGCTATTACTTTTACGTCAGATATTTTGTTATTGTTGTCGTTTTTTTTTTGTGTGTACAAAATTTGTTTTTATATGATTTATGTTTTAAAATAAGCTTTACTTATCATTATGGATAAATATGTGTATTGAATAAATAATAAATGTTTCTTTATCATAGACTTCATTACATTATCACAACAATATTTGATCAGGTGACTCGTACGCTCGTTTGACTTGTCTTTTCAATAAAAAAAATGTCCATTACATTTACCAACTCTCACGTATCTCTGACAAAGGTAAATTCTGACAACGCAAAATTAGAAACGACACATATTTGGATGGAAGCTTTTCGTGGCTAAAAGCTTTGCTCTATTATTATGTAGTGGAGAAAAATATTAAATATATTTTATTTAATAGCAATGCCTAAGAGAATACCTTGGTGGTAAAAAGTTCTTCTATGACCTGCTCGGCTCTATGTATATACGATCGGAAATGTATGAAATATTCTAATTTTTAAACGCGTTTTTAACTGTTAAATGAAACACGATAGTTGTAGGTTTGATCGCTCGAAGACAAATTATATTTGTTTTCTCGGTTCGTAAGAAGGGTCGTTGAGACCGTCGTGACGCAGGGGTACAAGCGTGCAACTGTGGGTTGCACGCTTGTACCCCGGGCGTTGCATGACGGGGGAATGAAATATTCAATATTTCCTCGCTCTGGTAACGAGAGAAAACGCGGCGTTGAATTCTGCCAACACAAACACAAAATGCTTTAGAAATTCGGACTAAAGTGGGAAACAGAAGGGTTGATGAGGGTGTCTTAACACTGGATTCCCAGGTTTGCATTGCATTGAGTGCTGCATTTGCAGGATACAGTGTGAAGCTAAGAATAAAATAAGACGGGAACTCGAGTAAGGAATTATTTTTGCGCTTTGGCACGGCCTAGAGTTTTATTGTTTGACACAGATTTTTCTCGATTCAGGTTGAACAGTTTTCTCTGCCTACCCCGTAAGAAAACGTGAAGCTTATCTTACTTCTAAAGTTATAATTTCAGATATCCACTCGTTCATGGTTCATTTCATTGAAAACTAATGTTATTACTCAGCAAAATAAAAAAATATTTTTGTAACGTTTTATATTTATTACAAATTTTAATATAAATGTCATAACGTATGCGAAGTATGCATAAGCAAATAAGGCAAAGTTATTTCAGAGTCCATTACGAGATGCAACTACATTCCCCCGGCCGGTCTCTGCTGTCTGACGTGACTAATGCATACGGGACGATGCTGGGCCATGCATTTTTACCGCATTTCAGTTTACGAGTGACACTTACAGGCTTGCGTTTGTTATTTTTTCCCCTGTAGCAAACGAGGGGTGTGATAAGTTTATCGTACGTACATATATATCTACTTGTTGCAATGTATAAAGAAAGAAAAAAATACTACGGCTTTTTCAATCACAAATATTGGTATTTTTACTTTGAATCTATTTTTCATTTAAAGTTATTATAAATATCAATTTATAGTGTAAATTAAAAAAAGTGCAATTGTTTCGTATTGTAATTTACTAACGAATTTTTTGATTTAAGTGAAATTATTATGTTGGTTAGTATTTTATAACCACTTTTAACCCTTTTAATGTTCATTTCCATTAATCTCCAACCAAACCTTTTATCTCGGTGTGTTGCTTGGAATTAAATTTTATTAAAACAAGAGAAAAGAGTTTTTGTTTTTTGCATTTTTGGGACAAAAGTAATTGTCCATATTTCGTAAAATTTTATGAATTTCTGTTTTAGTCTATTAGCGAACATAATATTTTTTTTAACTCGAAGCCGTCGTAAGATATAAGATCACTATAAATTCTAATGTTATAGTGTTATGGGTTACATTTTTTGACAAGTGAATATTGAATCGACCAACATCCGCATTTACCTAATTGTGGTATTGGGGGACCCAATAAACTAACACCAAAAATATATACACATTACTTACGATTGTGTACATTTATACCTTTATTATATCTTGTTATTATTATTTATTCTTGCACAACTCGCAGGTATCACATAGTAAACAGAGTATAAAACACTTGTATTGTAAACATAGAACAAGAGGAATAATGCCAGGCCTCTCCCCAACGTCCGCCAATATGTCGCCGCGCCATTGTAGCACCGCCGGCTCATCGGAGCACTGCATTGTTAGAGCCCTCGATATCAGGAATATACTCATAGTTTACGCACAGTACTATACACTGCTTATTAAGTGATTGATTTATGATAAAAACATACATTTGTCTGTTGTTATTAAAGGGAAATAATATATTTAAGGAAACAAAACTGAACTAGTAATGGAGGAAGGAATCACTAATTGCAGATTTAATGTTTACATTTCATGTAAATTGCATTATTTTGTGTAGACCTTTCCCACAGCAACCCAAAATGCAACCTTCTTTTTGTAACAATGTAGGTATTTTTTTTATTAATCTTACAAAGAACCTGTTTTCCGTATACCAAAAAGGCTTCAACTAGTAAACATGTCTAGAACATAAACCGGCAATAGTGCGCCCTCGTGCACCTTTCTCAATCACTAGAGTGTCCATTATCCCTCAACGTACTCGTTACCGCCCCTCCAATCCTCCTCTGTCCTTAGTCCTCTCTGGATCTAACAACACTAGCTTTGTAGAACTTTGTGCAGTGCACTCTACATAACATTAAAACTTAAAATATTTGCATTACGTCTTTGCGTTATGCCAAAACGCATTTGTTTTATTATTTTGAGCTAATTGTGAGTATAGAAATATTTTTTTGAAGCGTTTACTTTCAGAGAAGCTTACATCTCTCAATGTAGAAAGGTTTCAATTTAATGTATTCATAAATAATAAACACATGAAATGTAGAATTGAACCATTGAACCATGGAGGATGCTATTTAAATTATTTTCATTTCTCCGTAGACAAAGCGCGGCATACTGGAGGCGTTGCATGTTGAGTGGCGGAACTCAACGGCGCGCTTTGCCTCGATACCAATTTTAGAAGAAATAAAAACGTTAAATACACGTGGGGGAGGGGGGTGGCCGTCGTTTTGTCTAACAGGACGAAAGAATAAGTGGGAAAAAGAGTGACGAACGTACAAACATCGCATTAACAATAAGACGCTGTCTTTCTGCGCCATGGTGATCTCAATAAATTAAGACGGCATTGGTCTTGAGCGTTTTACCCTAACTGTGTTATTGTATTTTTTGGAATACATATACTAATAAATTCCTAAATAATCTCTATATATAATAAGACAGTAAAAATATTTTGTCTGTACATTTAGTAATTTTGACTGAAATGGAATAGAGGGATACTTAAAAAGACTAATAGAAAGCAAAAAGATTTTTTTTGAATTTCTTGTCTGTCTGTCTGTCTGTCTGTCTGTCTGTCTGTCTGTCTGTCTGTCTGTCTGTCTGTCTGTCTGTCGACATATTGTTGTCCGCATTTTTCTCTGAAACTACTGAACCGATTTACTTGAAAATTTCACCAATTGCTTTGTTTTAACTCAATTTAGGTTCTAAAGTTTGGTTCATCAAAATCGGTTCATTACAAAAAAAGTTATCGTCATTTGAATGTACTCAAGGCATTAGCTTGCCAGCGAATGTTATATAGAAATCGCGCTGGTATGACCCTGGCTAAAGAATGACATTCGAAACGTCTTGATTATATGACTGTTGATAAAAATATATATTTTATACAATAAAGTAAACAAGGCCAGTCGTGGCGCAGCGGCAAGAAGTGTGACTGTAAAACCAGCTGGTTGTGGGTTCGATCCCCACTCGAGGAGATGAAATATTAACTTAAATTTATATTTCCATTTCTTCGTTCTGGTGGCGAGGTTAAGCGCGGCGTTGAGTTCTGCCACTCAACAAGCAATGCCTCCAGAATTCGGCAGAAAGTGGGGAACGGAGTGTCTTAACACTAGGTTCCCTCTGCCTACCCTGCTATGTGCGGGATACAGCGTGAAGCTGATTTATTTATTTTAAGTAAACAAAATTGAATTGTTAGTAGAGATTACCTTCATAAATCGTAACAATAAAGTTTAAATCGTAATTAATTCAACACAGAGATAAAGAACGATTTGATCTTCAAAGAAATATCAAGTAAATACATAGATTTTTTGGTTCGTTCGTTCGTTTGAAATAAATCTATATAAAAATGCCTAAAAACATCCTTTCTACGTGTACTCTGTAATAACTACATATTTACCAATTATTCATTTATCTAATAATATGCAAACAGGAGTTAATATGCAAACATTACAGTTATTTTACAAAGAATATTATGAATCCTTAACCAAATTAATAATTTTACATTTAAGATGTTTCTGAAGCAGTGAAGAATTATTAAGTGACATCAGCACATTTAACAGAGCTTTAAAAAACATAACATAGTTAAAAAGAACGTAATGTTACAATATATATATATATATATATATATATATATATATATATATATATATATGTATATATATAATAAATAATTAGCTTTATGTATATTTTATGAATATCAAATATCGACATTGGTCATATTTTTTAGTTCGAAACAATCAAAAATTCTTACAGAAGTTACGATAATGTCGTAAAAAAATCATAATAGAATATTACAGATTAAAGTAACAAAAAATCATATTAGAAGTCATTATAGTTGTCTTTATATTATATATGTTGTTTTATGTTGTCTTCATATTCGTTTGTCATTCTATTATAGGGTGTGAGGCCAGTCGTGGCGCAGCGGCACGAGGTGTGACTGCAAAACCGACTGGTTGTGGGTTCGATCCCCACTCGAGGAGATGAAATATTTACTTAAATTTATATTTCCATTTCTTCGCTCTGATGTCGAGGTTAAGCGCGGCGTTGAGTTCTGCCACTCAACATGCAATGCCTCCAGAATTCGGCAGAAAGTGGGGAACGGAGTGTCTTAACACTAGGTTCCCTCTGCCTACCCTGCTGTGTGCGGGATACAGCGTGAAGCTGATTTATTTTATTTTATTATAGTTGTCAATCAATTCTGCTTAAATCAATAATCATGTATTTTAAGCGGGCGAAGCCGTGGGCGGGCCGCTAGTAATATATAATAATATAATTCTATATTTACTCGTTTGCAATGAAATAAAATATTATGCGATACTTATGGGTACTTTTATAAGGATTATATCAGAGCTTTTCCCGCGCGAAAGCCACCCTCTTTTTAATACACAGTGTGTTAGCTTCGGTTGATTAAAAACAGATCTCACCCTCGTATACTAGGCAATACATTTAAATTCTTCTTTTCTAAGTATTTTGTTGGATAAAATTTTGACAGTCAGCCATTTTATTTCACGTTATACTATAGCATTTTATGTATATAACTTTACGCCTTTTATCTTTTTTGTTAATTTTACACTATATCCCGCACATTACAGGCTAGGCAGAGATACCCTGGGAACCTAGTCCTACTCCGCGCTTATTTTGTGGCACTTCCGTTCGAAGCGTTTTATGTGGTGGAACCCAATACCGCGCTTTACCTGGTTATCACAGTGAGAAAATCAAAATATTAAATAGTACATTTTTTCGAGTCGCAATCAAACCCAGAACCATGGCGTTTCAGTCGCACTCTTCTGCGCCACAACAGCCTCAATTTAGTTATTTTATTATATACTTACTACTCACTTGTTAATTTATTATGACGATATTACATTTTTTAGTATACAACGTGAATAAATGTATTCTACGATTATCGCTAAGCTTTTAAGTAATTTTCCACTTGTATAAATTATCGGAACCTGTTCAACAATATAAATAATAATTATCGTCTAATTAATTTATAACGCACTTAATTAACAATTCTATGTTAGTACTACAAAATATTTGCTACAAACGATTTAATTAATTTAATGACAATCTTTCGATGTAGATAATGATAAAAATAACTGTTGTTCCAAGTTTATCTGTTTTTAACTTTTTAGGTCTCATCCCTTAGTCTCGGTTAAGAAAAAAATTAAAAAAATACCCACATTACTACTTCTATGATCTTTTTGAATAAAAATCATTTCAGTGCTTTCATATCGAGCACTCATTTTGGACAGTAATTTAGAATTTTCTAAATAATCAAAACATTCCGAAGAATCAACGCTTTTAATTATTTTAATTGATGACTTTTTTCACATTAATGTATTAATTCCTTTAGAGCTTATACCTCTAGAGCTAAATTATTGTCAAAGTTGAAGTATTAAATATAGGTAGAAAAGTAGATTATATATAAATGTTCTTAATTTGGAATAAACTTTTAACACAAAAATAACATATCCAAGGCTTTGTATTAATTTACAATGAAACGACAAAAAATAACGAATATTATAAATAATGCTTATCATATGTTTTTTTGGCATAACATCCTGCCTAAGCGCGTAGATACATAATATATGAAATATTACACAATTGATTGATCGAGCACAATCACTTGAATACTGTGGTCTGTAGAGGATAATAGGTTAAAACGTAAACAATTCTACTTTAAACAATATAGGAAGTAGGTATACGGGAAAGGTTCAGAACTAGGAATATTGAATTATTCCGTTGTTATGCGTAAGTATTGATTGGCATATTAGTAAGCACTGATACGTAATAGTTTTGCTCTGCGAGACGCGTTATCAACATATACGCGGGTATATTTACGTAATGGGTATAAGTACTTGTGCGACTGTAAACGCGACGGTTGTGGGTTTGTATCCCACATTTCTGGTAGATAGGCAAAGCGCAACGTTAAGTTCCGCCATTCGACACACAATGTCTTGAAAATTACTAAAGTGGAGAATCGAAGTGTCTTAATGGGGACGGAGTGCTTTAGCACCAGGTTCTCTCTGCTTACCCTACTTTGAAGCTAAAAAAATTGTATGTTATATATATTTAAAATTGAAAATTAAATCAGCTTCACGCTATAATCCCGTATACAGCAGGGTAGGCAGAGGGAACCTAGTATTAAGGCACTTCGTTCCCCACTTTCCGCCGAGTTCTGGAGGGATTGCGCGTTGAGTGGCGGAACTCAACGCCGCGCTTCGCCTTGACACCGGAGTAAAGAAATGAAAATATAAATGTAAATAAGTATTTCATCTCTTCGAGTGGGGATCGAACCGACAACCGATTCGATTCGCTTTTACAGTCACACTTTGTGCCCCTGCGCCACGACTAGCTTCATATATATTTATTAGTAGTTTTAGATATTCCACACCACCACTTTGTTTTTCACTTTCTGACGCCTTTTAAAGACATTAATGACCTGAAGAATCCGATCAATTAAACCACAACCATTGCACACGTTTGTATACTTCGCAACTGTGGCTCGCAGACATCGTGTGTATGAAATATGAATACATATTTAATAAAAATATACGTATCGCCCTTATAAATTTATGATACCAACATGTTTTTTATGTCGTCAGTTATATTGTCAATTAATATAAAAGTAATATCGTGTTAAAATGTTATAGAGGCTAATGAAAAACGAGGAGAAAAATACATTCATCCTTTACATTACTTGCGATAGTAACACGAGATGCAAAATTAATAATTACAAATATTTTCTGTAACTATGTAATATAAAAAATAAATGTTTTTTTTGTTAACTTACGGAACCCTAAAAAGTCTTTGATCCCATTATCTTCTCACCTTTCGGCGGCATATAACATAAACTCCAATCTAGGAAGGGCCAATGACAACGGATGTTCAGTAAGCAGGAATGGGATATAAATGGAAAAGTAAACAAGATGCGATCTACCTCGCTCATGTTGGCACGGCGGCGGTGCGGTGGCCAGGCTTCTATCTTATCTGCGGATTAACCGAGCTTTTGTGGGCTGATTTGCGAGAATTTTATTTTAACCTGTTCCAACTTTGTTGTTTTGTTCTTTTGTGAATGTATATTAATTTATTTGCTATATCGAGATCATGTTATTTATAAATAAATAAATAAATAAATCAACTTCACGCTGTATCCCGCACACAGCAGGGTAGGCAGAGGGAACCTAGTGTTAAGACACTCCCTTTTTCCCTACTTTGCCCCCTCTCCCACTTCCCTTGTTCCCTACACACGACACTCCCTTGTTCCCTACTTTCTGCCGAATTCTGACACCAGCTCGAAGAAATGGAAATATAAATTTAAGTAAATATTTCATCTCCTCGAGTGGGGATCGAACCCACAACCAGTCGGTTTTACAGTCACCTCGTGCCGCTGCGCCACGACCGGCCACAAATAACAGTTACTGAGTCGTTAAAATTTAATAAGTGAACTATTTAGAAATATTTTTTGTTTTTTTTTCTTCTAAAGATAGCCGTACTTTATAACATACATTTCTTACTAATTAAAACAGTCGTGTGAAATGAATATTTAATCACTGAAATAAAAAAAAAATGTCAAACACAATATGCGATTATTTTTGGTCACGCATCATTATGCTTACCCTACCCATCTGTGACGGCCGGTGAACTGATTATCTCGTCCTCTGTCGCCCACTACGGATGAAGTGGATGTTGGTAATGATTGGGTGTCGAAATGTATCAACTTGATACGTTCCATACTTCGTCGCTTCTCACGTCGCTAACTTTTTACTATAGTTTGTTTTTGCTAATATTAACATTTTCTTTTCTGTGTCTTATACATATACAATATTAAATTATGAAGTACGAATTTATCACTATGAACGTCAAATAAGTTGTTTTTTTCAGAACTCTACTATATTTACTTTTTTATTGTTTCAGGGCGGCGCGGCGTAGCGTGAGGTGTTAAAGCGCACCCTGGAGCCGCATCGAGGAATTTGTAAGTAAATAAACTATTTCGTTTAGATATATTATATTTTCCTACTAAAACGGTGACCTTTATTTAAACTATGTATGTAATTTTTTTTAACAGGAATAAGTTTTTAACTTAAGTTCATTTAATTTACAGGCTTTCTATTATAAGTAGAAAAGGCAGTTCTAGCGTTGTTCTCTACATATTTGCTATTTAAACCATACATATGTCGCTAAAATAATACGCGCTGCCATTACGGGTAGCAGATGTTTACTTTGAAATTTCGAAAGTCATAAAATTAAAAGCTTTTAGAAATATTCCACAATAATATCAACTATACACTCGTTGGTAGGTACTAACGGCAAAAGTTTCAAGTAAGAACTTCCAAGAAAAACTATTCTAGAAATATTTTATTGCAAGATGGAAAACTACCGAAGGGTATTATGCATTCTAAGTTTACTTAACGTGATATAGAGCTGGCTTTTTCACGGCTTACGTACTCTTGTCGCTGCAAGTTGTTTATAAAGAAATTAATATTGTAGTTCTTGAATTGTAGGAATATTTGTTTCATAAAATAAATTGTATTATAATGTTAATATTTTTTTTCGTTTGGGTGAAATTATCTATAAATTGTTAAACTCCTTTTATGTGAATTTCTGCCGAAGTACGTCAATATGTCTTTAATTGACTGGGTTTTTATTATTAACCAATTATTATAGCATGAATTTCACAAAATATTTATATTTATATTTTCCTCAAAAGAAACAATAAATGAAGAGGCGCAGCGGCTCAATATCTGACTGTAAGCACAGAAGTTGTCGGTTTGATTTCCATCAGGAGAAATGAATTATAAAAATTTTTACTCTTGAAATAAGACAAAGCGCGTACCGAAAATTGGGCGGAAAGTGGGATTCTGCCTACCCTGCTATATGCGGGATACAGCATTAACAAAAAGAAACATTGGAAAAGAACAATTTAATTTTTGAATTATTAACGACTAATAGTAAGTAGCTACTTAAATTACCATGCAAATTATTCATACCTTCCATTAACTACATGTGTTTACGTTATAAAGAAGGCGTCGTTCCGTCTTCATTGCTTTGGTTAGTTTTCGTCATTACATTCCAGTGGAGGCGAAAATATTAATAATTATTTTTCATACTTATATTATCAAATATGTTTTTATTAACTAGTAGGTATGTTTTTTTAGCTTCTAATGTATTTTGTAATATCCATCCTTGAGTTTTTAGTGTACCTAAAACAGGCTCTAATTTATATAAATTAAATTCTATTTAATCCACTTTCGTAGAAGGTTCTCCTTCGATTTTATCAATTCGAGGTTATCAATTCGATTGTATTTTTTTTATGTTTTTACCTCAGAAGTTTTGAGTGAGTGAATCGATTTGTATGATTCTTTTTGTTTGAAAGCCGGTGCTTCCCGTGTGGTCCCATTTTCATTTGGTCCATTTCTGACAATGTTATCCATGAGAAAATTGCATAAGTCTTAAAGTTGTATTAAGTATGTGCGCGAGTAATGTACGAATAACTAAATATCACACGAACTGATTTCGATTATTCTTTTTTTATTGGAAAGGATACACTTTGAGGGTAGTTTGATGAGAGTTTGATCAGATCCTGATTACGGAATCCAAATTCAGTAGTTTTTTTTTTGTTTAAAATTATTCTCCATAATATAAATGGTTTCAAATATCACGATCGCTCTATTTAGCTCCAGTGGTTGTTTACCTTATACACTGTGCATAACAACAAACTGGCTGTGTATCTCTTAATTTCCTGGTGCTCCACCAGTACGGAGAATATTATTCACCGCGACGTCATGTGGGCCGGCACGTCGTACTTTGTTACAACCATCATATACTAAACGACTAGTATTTATTACTCAATTATTCCCATTTACCTTTAGTTGTGTATCAACGACGGTTCGAATAACTCTATTTCATTATATTAATAATTAATTAATACAGTTAATGTGTGTGATCGTTTGTTATACTCGTTTTTAGGTATATAGTTTTGGTTGTGAAAACATAATTTTGTACATGGATTAAGTTTTATGTGTTGTTTTTGAGCAATATGGTTGTTATTAAAAAGCAGGTGTGTGTTTTTTATATATTTGTGTATTAAATAATAAAATAAAAACTGGGAGTGCGAGTCGCCCAGCGAGGCTTCCGTATCATTTTCAGGATTGTAGGTCAACGGGTCATTCTTGACCCATTGACCATTCTTTCCCTTTATTTTTGTTATAAGTTTTCACTTCGTGCCAAATTTCATAAATATTGTGTGGTTTTGATTACGCGGCAAATTTCATACAATTGCAGCAAACGCAGCAAAATTCATCTTTTGATTGCGGTAACTTAGAAGCTTTTTTATTTTGTGCTTTAAGGGACCGTAGACCTAAATATTTGATATTAATTTCAGCTTGACATCTCCACGCGATCTCGAAATAAATAGTCTTGACAAAAGGTAATTTTTACCTTGTGGGGTACAGAACCCAAAAAAAACTTTCAGAGGATTCAATTATAAAACAGAATTTTATGAACAGGGTTTAGTTTAACTGATCGATGGTACTACGTCATGGATAGCAGCATTTAATCAGGTGCTAACATAACAAACGAGTAATCTTGTGATAAAATTTGTTATTATTAGGATATTGAGGATATATTATATAAATAATTACACATATTATTGTAAATAATATTTGCTTATTAAAATTGTTATTACAAATTGAATACATTTTATACTATTTTTTCGCTCTGGTGTCGAGACTAAGCGCGGTGTTGAGTTCCGCTACTCAACTCGGAATGCCTTCAGAAGTCGGCGGTAAATATTGAACGGAGTCTCTTAAAATTGGATTTTCTCTGCCTACCCAGCTGTGTACGGGGTACAGCGTGAAGCTGATTGATTTTCTTTAAATAAATTTAATTTTTATGGCTGTATTGAACATCGCTATAAGACAGTCTAAAAATATTTTTTTACTAACCAGTGGCTAAAAGACGAGATCGATTAAATAGCTACATCTCTCGTTAGGCACGCCTTTGTCCTTCAATAGGACTTTTATACGCCGTCATTGTCGCTGTCGACTTAAACACAAGTTATATTTCGTAATTCTGCGAACTTTTGGAGTCCCTCAAAGTTCGCAGGCATATTTTGCTCAGGCATTTTGAGCGTCGGTATTGATTTGGATCTCCTTTCCACTGTAACAACGTAAAAATATACCAAAATTTACATAAAGTCTTTAATTTTCATCTCTTTGTATTTTCAAGTGATTTACTATGTTTTATTTAACAAAACAAATTTATGCTTCACCGATGTTAGTATATCTAATGAATTATTATTATTATTATCATGTTTCTCTTTTTTTTATAATTCACGGGTTCAAAAGAACCCGGTCCTTTGCAAGGCTTGCGTGGGGACACAGGTCCAACACGTAGAGGCCCCTTAGAGAATATAAAAATGTTTTACTGTGACGCAATAGCCGGGATCCATCTTTGGGTAACCACAGGTAATTGCCCAGAGATGGTCGCCGGTTAATGCGTAGGAACTATGGAAAATGTGTAAATCTAAACTAGGACTATGGAATGGAATTTGGATGGACTGGCTACTGGGCTATTGAGTGAGACTAACGGACGTCCGCCTTTGCAATAGTCTCAAATTGAATGGTTGGCGGACGGTGACTCGCCTCCCACTAGATGGGCCCCCACAAAGCGGCGTAGTGCCTTGGGCGCAACATAGGCGTGGTCGGCTAAGGGTGTAGAGAGGTGTGCACCGGTTTCACCATCACGAGGAGCTCGTGAGCGGGTTTCCCCGTTTATTATTATTATTATTAGCTCACGCTGTATCCCGCACACATCAGTGTAAGCAGGGGGAACCTAGCGTTAAGAAACTCCGTTCCCCACTTTCTGCCGAATTCTGGAGGCATTGCGTGTTGAGAGGCAGAACTCAACGCCGCGCTTAACCTCGACACCAGAGCGAAAAAATGGAAATATAAATTTAAGTAAATATTTCATCTCGAGCGGGGATCGAACCCACAACCAGTCGGTTTTACAGTCACACCTCGTGCCGCTGCACCACGACTGGGGTCAATTAATTTTCATCTCTTTGTATTTTCAAGTAAACTACTATATTTTATTTAACAATACAAATTTATGCTTCACCTATGTTAGTATACCTACTGAATGTTAACATAATATCATTTAAATTCGAAATTTCAATTTTAATTACTCGCTATAAAGTTTATAAAAGTAATTAATTTATAATATATTTTGTACAATATTCATTGATAATATAGTGATGAATATTGATTGCTATAAGACGTGTATGTACATTGTTCATTTTTTTTAACTTCACGCTGTATCCCGCATATAGCAGGATAGGAAGAGGGAACCTGGGGAAATTTGGGGAAATTGAGCGTTGAGTGGCGGAACTCAACGCTGTGTTTTGCGTCGTTACCAAAGCGAGGAAATAAATATATTAAATATTTGATTTGATATAGGGGGAATCGCCGACAACCTGTAGCGTTTACAGTCACACGCTTGTGTCCCTGCGCCACGACTGGCCTCTTGTTCATTCATTAATTAGTTCTTTTTATTTTATGCTTTATGTTATTTTACGTTGTTTATCGCAGTGGTGCGGTGGGCGCGGCGCCACAATGGACGACGGAGGCAGCAACAAGCAACGCCAAGCAACGCGAGTCTTCAAGAAGAGCTCGCCAAATGGCAAGGTAAGAAGAAAATTATCGTAATAAAAAAAGAAAGTTCCGTTCTTCATACATATATAAAATTATTAAATATTTATCGCACTTTATATAGTAACTGGCTTTTTTTTACTTGCGGCTTAGCCCTTGTGGTACAATGAAAATAATGAAGAGTTGTGTAGGTGTGAGGTTGTGTAGTTCTTAAGATTAACGCGCTCAACCAAACTCTTTATCTATATATATAGTATAGACTGATATATTATGTTATATACTGATATACATGTATGCGTATTATGCATAAAACATGAGAGCAGTTTAATAACATAGATAAATTCACAAAGTCCTCCGCTCGCTGTTCATTTAGAAAACTTTAATATTATATAGTGAAAGCAAATATCGCACTTTGTTTAACTAGACTAGATGGAAATCTGTATTTAAACATAAATCTCAAGAGAGTCTACGCGTACTGTGAGCTTTAAAATTGTTTTCACTCGAAGGCTTTACTTTTAAACTGATAAATTAGATATACGTAGATGCGGTAGCGGCGCAGGCGGGCGACTTTACACGTGAAGGTTGTGAGTTTGATTTCCACTTGTGGCATTGAATTTCAACATTTATCACGCAATGCCTGTAGAATTCAATGGAACTTAGGGAACATGAGTCTCTTAATGAATTGACTTTCTTAGCACTAGGTTCCAAGGTTCCATCCGCTTACTTTACTATATGTGATACAGCGTGACGCTAAAAAAATATTTTAACAGATAGTCTAGTACCTATCTTATTTCAATAAAAAGATTATTGAAACTTACTTACCTATTCTTATTCACAAACGATTAGCAAGTATTGTTCTATGTGTGTTTGTGAAAATCTTTGAGCCTTCGTAAACAGCACTATATCCATAGTAATTAAAAATTGCTTGTATCGTGATTCGTGAATCCAACAACTAAAATCCCGTTTACCTCTTCTAAGTTTTCAAAGATTTACCTTAAAAGCTTCATGTAGCTGTTGATACTATCAGATCGTTGTTACCGACAGGAGATTAGTCACTTCGACTTAAAGCGCTTCAATTTTCTTAAAAAAATGCTTTTATTCTTATGTCATTAATATTTTTTAATTTACTTGCTTCAAAATAAATATTAGAATTTTTTTTTTTAAAGTAGTAATTGAATGAATTTATAACATTTTTAAAGTGTCATTCAGTCTTAAGAATGAATGATTAGTTTTCCAAAAAAGTAATAATATGAAATGTTTTGTTACAGATAACAGTGTATTTAGGGAAAAGAGACTTTGTAGACCATATCACACATGTAGACCCGATTGGTAAGTGTGCTTTGTATTATAAGGAAATTAATTATAAGGAGCACAGCAGCCCGCTAACGCAATGATTCTAGGTTTGATTCTTATTCATTTCTTCGCTTTAGTAACAAGACATAGTGTGGCCTTGATTTCCGCTTCGTAACACGCGATTCCTCGAAAATGGGGTAAAAATCGGGGAGGGAAATGTTTGAACGCTAGATCACCCCCACCTAGAGCTGGGCAGGGGCTTTCGGCACTATCTTTCATTAATAAAGAATAAAGTGTAAATACAAACATTTGGACGTTTTAAAATTCATAATTAAATCGTAAAATAGTTAGTGAAATAAATACATAAAATATATTAACCTTTTTGACATAAAATAAATCATATTACCGTTTAAAAGAACATAATTTATTCATACAAGCCAAGGACCTCCATTACTTAGAAATTCTTAAGGTATAGTAAAAGTTAAAGAAACAAGTAACTAAAGTATCTTCTTTACAGACGGGGTCGTGCTAATCGACCCGGAGTACGTGAAGGACAGGAAGGTGTTTGGGCACGTGCTCGCCGCCTTCCGATATGGGCGCGAGGATTTGGACGTCCTCGGCCTGACGTTCAGAAAGGACCTTTATTTGGCTGCTGAACAGGTAATTTTTCAGCTTATTTTTACCTTATAAAAATAACTTGATTATGCATTATGAACTTTGAGATAAATACTGTATGGAAAGGCGTAAGTAATGTAAGTAAATGCAAGAAAATAACAACTTATATATATATATATATATATATATATATATATATATATATATATATATATATATATATATATGTAAAAAGTTGTTAATATATCAGATATGTATTTTAAAATGTAATAAAGAAATGTTGTATAGTTTTAATATTGTCAGTTTAATGGATTTACCATTAAATCTTCATATATTAAATTTCAACAGTATAAATCATCAAGTTTGTCGATTTAGCTTTCCACCAGTTAATATGAAACTTGCTATGCGGATAGTACCTATCTACTAAAATATTCAATCAATCACAATTGTAAAACACGACTGGTGCAGATGTGGATCGAAAGTAGGTACTTGTATATTGAATTTTCTCCACCCTAATGCATCTTCAATATTTTTCGTTTTGAAAGGAGATTACATAGTGATAAATCAAATTATTTGATTTTTACCCAAAAAAGGCGGGTTTGGTGGTCAATTCTACTTTTTTAAAATATTTAAAAATGTTCACATGCAATTAAAAGCCACGGTCATTTTAAGTGAATAATTAAAACGGTTCGGTATATTCGCACAGCAAACTCTTAATAATCTACCATAGTTCGTAACTGGACAAAACATAGCGAAATTCAACACCAGCTCGTATGTAGGAATGCGTTATGTGGGCGATGATGTTAATAAACAGTTTTTTTTTATTTACTCGCAAGCATCGTTATGGACTAGTTTAAATTAAAATATATTATAAAGTATGACGGAGCTCACTCGCTGCAAGGTTATCACGTTTGTTGTGGACATCAAGTAATGTCATATCTTTTTATTATATTTGTCAATTTTATAAGGATTAGTGCCGTAATTTACTTATACATATATTAATAGGTTGTGTAGAAACTGTCGTGGTGCTGTGACACAGCATTGTGTCTGTGGACTCAAAACCCGACGGTTGTGAGTTCGATTCGCACTCGAAGATATGACTTCTTTAGTGTTTTCATCTTTTCGTTCTTGTAACAAGACAGAGCTTCTTCTCTTACAATGTTGTCTCAAAATTTCGGGGGAAAATGGGGCATAGAGTGTGGTACGCTAGGCCCCCTCTGCTTACATTGCCATATACGGGATACTGCGTTAAGCTAAACAATTTAGAAAAAACAAATAAACATTTAAATTGTCATTCTAGTTTTTTTTATTTACAAAAAAATCTTCGTCATTATATGTTAAGTGCCAGCAGTTACTAAGCTCTTTACTGTCCAATAGCTATAAAATGTCATTCCGCTACAACTGATAGCGAAATGTACCACGCAAGCTTCATTCCTGTAAGTACTTAAAATGTACTTTACTATGTACTTTAGTATAAAGTATTATACTGAGGCTCTCGTAGATATCTCTGACTCATAAGAGACCTTATTGTATTTATTAATTTAGACAAAGCACCAATGCTTGCATCCAAATATGTAACTTTTGTGAATAAAGCGGAAAGTTAATTAGATCTGTTGCATATCTATCTCCATGCATATCTCCTAGTTCTTGCTGCCTTATCCAAAAAAAAAACACAAAAAACTACATTATTATACTGTAAATATGTGGCCTGAAACTTTTCGTTGTAGCTTTTAAAGATAATTACAGCTGGATATCGATTAAAATCAAAGTAATCAGTTTCATTAAATATGCTCTGATTACCGCCCTTGTCACGGAATTACGCTATTATATTCGATTTTTTATAAATCTACTATCAAAGGATTTTTTTAATGGTTTTTTTTTCTATTATAAATCCAAAAGCCTTTCCTTTTTATGAGCCAGTCAACGCTATTTATCTAGACCAATTACTTATGTTCTGTTCGTATTTTAAATAATAATATGTAACTAGCATTTATTTACATATTTGTTCGGCTTTTGTAATTTACTTTCTACCCAATATTCCAGATATACCCAGCAACGGGTACCCCAAAGCGGCCGCTGACGCGACTCCAAGAGCGTCTCGTCCGCAAGCTCGGGCCCGCCGCCCATCCGTTTTACTTCGAACTGCCACCGCATTGTCCCGCCTCAGTGACTCTACAACCGGCCCCCGGTGACACAGGAAAACCTTGTGGCGTTGATTACGAATTGAAGGCTTTTGTTGCTGATTCTCAAGATGATAAGCCACATAAGAGGTGAGGATTTTTTTTGTATGTAACGGTAATTTTTTTAGCCTCACTCTTCTTGAAGCATAGAGAATCTAGTGTCAAGTACTCTTCACAGCAGAACTGGAAGTTGTAGCCGTATGTTCATTAAAAAATTTAAAAGTATTTTGAATAAAGAATAAAATGTAATTTTGAGCCTTCATTAGTCAGTATTTGCTTAATTATAACATGAAATTGTAACGATTTTATTGTAACCTGCAATAATTATGATAACATTTAATTGTTATATTTGAATAAGTGTTGAGTTTAGAAAAAAATGCTTTGTTTAATTCCTTCAAAAATAACGACAAATAATCAATTGTTGTATTTATTTATGATGATGCATCACCATAATTTGACCAAAAAAATCGAGTCTTAGTTCGCTAAGTGTGTTTTATTTCTGTTAATAAATAAAATAGCTCTGTTCTTGGGTGTTTGAGGTTATTTTCTCTATAAATTAAAAATAACTAATTTTTATACATTTTGTAGAAATTCAGTTCGGCTTGCAATCAGAAAGATTATGTACGCGCCAAGCAAGCAAGGAGAGCAGCCATCCGTCGAAGTGTCCAAAGAGTTTATGATGAGCCCTAACAAACTGTATCTGGAAGCCTCTTTAGACAAGGTATCTTGAATTTAACAATATTTTATGCAAACCCCAAGTTTTTATTTAAAGCTGTTTAAAAATGAAATGAAACTTTATTTGCTTTGCGTCGTTACTTTAACATTAACTTTTAATCTGCCTTGTAAAAAATTAAAAATATATTTTTAGTTAACAAAAGATACTAAAGATTTATTTTATATAGTTTTTTTTTTTATTTTATTTTTTTTTTTATTTCAAGATAAAATCTAAACTTTTAATTTTTTTTTACATTTCTATTATTACTTTATCTTATCTTTTAACATTTCTATTATTTTTTCGTTTGTTTATATTTTTTTTACGTAATTATTTATTTTCTAGGAACTATACCACCACGGCGAGAACATAGCAGTGAACGTGCACATAGCAAATAATTCCAACAGATCGGTTAAACGCATCAAAGTGTCAGTGCGCCAGTTCGCAGATATATGCCTCTTCTCCACCGCACAGTACAAATGCACTGTAGCCGAGGCGGAGAGCGAGTGAGTGTTTTGGTATTAATTATTGTTTTAGTTATCGATTTTAGATTGTTTGTATCGATTGTTATTCGGTACAATTTGGAATATCGGTTTTGTTACTGCCTTATAATATATTAGCGTTAATGTTGAAATGTTCTAAAATTAAAAGATTTGACAATAGTGCAATATTAGGTATATTCGTTAATTAGGTAATTTAATATAAACAATATGAAATATCGAGTACTCAATAAATTTTCAATATAAAAATAATTAGTAATAAATTCACACTCACGACACTGCCATATACGATATATGGCAGTGTCGTTAGCGTCGTTCTCAAATATTTTGTATAAAATATAAATACTACATGAAATAAAGTGGAGTACCGGTATAATATACTATGTAAGACACACTGAACAAAAATTCCTTTGTCAAAATTTTGTAGTAAATATTTGTAACGTATGCCCGCGCTCTCTAAAATATTTCCCTCGGATTTATTGAACATCTATTATTTTGCTTTATCTAAAATTTCTTTTTTAGTATTTTTCCAAAAAAAAAAAACTTATAACCAACCAGTGACAGCTCTTCCGTTCTTCGTCCGTGGTAACTACGGACTACTGTAAATTGTTCAAAAGGTCGGTTTTCTGACATTTATTTCTGAAAACTGAAATATATACGACTGAATCGGCTTAAAAAAAATGTTAAAAATAAAAGTCCCGAGTTATAATGAGAAAGAGATATTATTTCAATTGGTATAAATATGTATATATGGTTATTTTTTCTGGACAAACTGCTTACTGCCGAAAGAAGAAGCCGTTTTGACTGCTATCTTCTTGTTTTTGTTAAAGTCAAAATACAATAGACGTTAAACACAAAAATATCTATTTTCACTGAATATATTTTCGAATTCTTTACCAATACATATTTTAAGTACAAAAATTATTCCTATTTCCTTCGTAAAACCTTTGTAAATTCCACCAAGTTACTATCGTCCCGCAGGACAAATCACAATATGACCGGACGTTACAATGCCTTATTCATCTGTCACTCATTCATGCACATTTGAAAGTTGCCTGATCTCGGTAAAGTGAAGCTGACATATAAAATGGTGGCTTCTATTTTCTTTATGGTTTTCGAAGAATTTTGTCACTTTTGGGAATTTTAAGTAAAAAAAAATATTATTTAATATAATTTAGTGAACTAACTATTATTAGTAGAATAATATAGTATCTGTTACGTTATAATTACTAACTATTATTAGTAACTATTTTTGTTGAGACATTCCACAATGACTGAAACAAAGCAACATTTATAATAATAGATTTATTGAAATGCGAATTTAGATATTTTTTCGAAAATTACAAACTTTTTTAATTGACGTATCGTTACGTCAATTATTTTGGTACTATAATTATTAAGAACCTGGTCATTGTATATATGTAACTTAAACAGTAGTTCGACTATAGAAATAGCAAAATACCAAATCAAATTATGACTTTAGACTTTTTTATTCAGGGAGGAGACTGTATGGAGCATTAATAAAGTTCCCCTGATCGGATTATTCAGTAAGAAATTTAAAAAATCCGTGTAAGTGCCCAACGCGTGATTTCATTACGCATGTATGATATATGCCAAAGTTTTATATTTATTCCAAATTTTGTTTACTAATCGTATGGGGTTGGCTGTAGCTTATTGAAAAAATATATTTTTTGGCTTATTTTTAAAGGGTGAATTTTTGGTTTGTTTTATAATAAAAATATTTAGAATTTCTTGTACATTAACATCAATTATAATTATGTTCACGAAATGGTCAATTGCAATTATTTATTAATCTTAATTAATAAACTTTTTAATTTCTTCGCTCTAGTGTCAGGGCAAAGCGTGGCTTTGATTTCCACCACTCAACACGCAATGCCTGTAGAATTCGATGGAAAATGGGGAACGAAGTGTCTTAACACTAGGTTCCCTCTGCCTACCCTACAGTGTGCGAGATACAGCGTGAAGCTGATATTTTTTTAATAAATTTATCTGAACCATTTATTTTTGTGGTACATTAAATTACATACAATTTTCAAAGTACCGGATTTAATATGAATGAATCATTGCACTCACTTAACCTTAAAGTCTTAGAACGAATTTGAATACTTTGTATAATATGTGAATATATGAAAAGAGATGACTTTCATCTTTACGTTTTAAAGTAATATCCACAATTAATGCCCAGCACCCACTGATTCTTTACTTGGAAAAAATGAAAGGTTACACACAAAGGTACACTTTGAAACAAAATAAAAAACTATATTAAACTATATTAAATCACATCTAAGGGACACATGCTTAATTTTAAAATTGCACGCTCCATACAAATGACAAATACGATAATGTTAATTGAACTGTTTTTAATAAATCCTAGACTACTTGATAAATACTAAGATTATTTTTTTTGTATGTTTACATGCTTATTCTAGAACATTGTTTACAGGGAAGGTTGTCCGGTTGGTCCCGGCTTTACTTTGAGCAAAGTGTTCACTTTGACACCTCTACTGGCGAATAATAAGGACAAATGGGGGCTGGCGCTGGACGGGCAGCTTAAACATGAGGATACTAACCTCGCGTCTAGTACTCTGTGAGTTAAATTACAATTGTTTTTAATTTGTAAAATCTTTGATTTTTACGATTATTACACATTTAAAATGAAACTATTTAACCGGATTAAACGCATATATTATACATTATTGGAAATTCGAACACTTTATATTAAACTATCGCGAACGATTTCTTAATTTCCTCGCGTCCCTGTGGATTATTGCAGAATGAGCTGACTGTATCTCCCTTCACATACACTTTACTATATACTATATTTAATTATAAATTTTCAACTTATTTGAAAGTGGAAGTTCCGCTAAGATTATTATTATATAACTTAGTTGACCAATATTGGGTCTTGATGTCTAATTCGCATATTTTGTGTTTTCAGTATTGCAGATCCATCGCAACGTGAAAATTTAGGAATCATAGTACAATATAAAGTGAAGGTCAAGTTGTGCCTCGGACCTCTTGGCGGGTAAGTTTATACAATATATATAATATATATTTGTATTTATAATATAATACATGTAGATGGATTTATGTTCATTATTAATATTTAAAGTATCTATGTGACCAGAGTTTATCAAATAGAACAAGGAGGTCTCGTAAAATAATAATTTACATTTCTCTAAATTTGTCTTTTTACCTAATCTAGTCTCGCAAATGGTATATTATATCTTTAATAAGTTTGAATTTTTTACGTTATTATGAGATTTTTTTTTCTGATTATAATTTTTGATATGTATACTATTACTATATATTGTTCATTCAATAAATATATATTTAGTAAATTACGTTACTCTTTAAGGTGATAGAGGCTGTTTACGAAATGTGACATTGTTTGACAAGGGGTCATATATTTCGTGTCAACACATTTTAAAATATTATCTACAAATTCAAACATTAATTTATGAACTGCTGTTTTAATATAATATTTTTTAAGTATAAAATTGCAAAACATATGACCATACGCTAGTGGTACAAATGTTACCAGATGGATAAGGACGAGAGAGGGGTCAAAAGTTAAGTTCGTGTGACGCAATTTAGACATGCCCCAAATGAGAATGAGACATGAGAATAAGAACAGAGAATAAAGTGGAAAATAATTTTATTTCTGTGTTTCTTCCATTCTGTAGTGAATTGAGCGCGGAGCTGCCCTTTATCCTGATGCATCCCAAGCCGGAGGAGGAGGCCCCCCGGCCGGTACCAGAGCCCGCGCCGCAGGATCACGACCTCATACAGCTGGACCCGCATCCGTACGTGTTATCTATACATATAATAAAAATCTTATCTTATCACTGTCTGTACATGAAACTTTTATATGAAAATACATTAGTATGGTAATTTATAAAAAAAATTAAATCCCAAAATGTGATAGATATAATAAAGATTGCTTTTATCTAGACAGACATTATTCTCCTTAGTTATCCCCATACCTTATTTAAAAAAAATGTTTTATACTCTTTTTTATTTTATTTTTCTGTATAACTCAAACATTTTTCGTTTTTACAGAGACGAGAATGGCCAAGAACAAGACGACGATATCATATTCGAGGACTTCGCCCGACTGCGGCTGAAGGGCGCCGACGCTGACGCTTGAACACACGCACAAACCGCACACAAACACATACACACACACACACACACACATGTACAAACACATACATATATGTAATAAATGTTCGTATATAATATACAGTGTAAACTCTATATAACGTTACTGAAAGGACTACTCTAATGTTGTTATTGTCGTGAAATGGAGAAAAAAATAAACAATTTTTTTGTTCTGTTCACGGACTAAATAATAAAGCTATAATAACAACCAAAAGAACGTACGAATTTTCTTATTCATTTTACAGCTTCGAAAGTCTTATTTTTATACTGAATACGGACGTAGTGCTGTCGTTATTGAAAATGAATGTAATGCTACATAAAGTGTATCATTATATGGAAAACAAACTTAACCAAACGGAGTCGAGTGATTTCGGCTTGAGTTCGTTGTTAAATCAACTGACGTTATATAAAGTTTACACTATATATATATGTATGATACTACAGTAGCGAGGACACTAAGCACTGCTTAGTAAGTTAAAGTAAAGACAGTGCCCAGTCACTCTGTACAGTGTATATGACGATTTACAACTTAAATATAATATCGATTATTTAATACTTTGAATAAATTGACTCTTCGATACAACTCGTGGAGATTTTTCTATTTAATAATTAATTGAAAGTAAATTAGTCCTAAGTGGACGTGGCGTTCAAAAACAAAATGGTCGCCACATTTAAATGTACCTATCGAGAGCGTGGAGCGTCTTAATGTAATGAAAATTTTATATAATTATTATTGGTGTATATTATTAATTAAATATATGTGGAAAAATTATTTTTAATAGGATTATTGATCAAATATGCAGTACAAGTTTAGGTTTTACTTCTTTATGTTAATATATAAATAAAAAAAATAATCATTGTCCATCGAGTTGGTTTACTAGCGAATTATAGTACAATATGTTTGTTAACATGCATTTATAGAATACGTGTTTTGTACCTTAATGTTACTTTCTTTGGGTAGCGATGTCAGATAATGGAATAAGAGAGCTATGGTTCAATGTTACATATAAAAAAAGTTAAACAACGTAAAAAAATATTAATGTATATCCCTGATATTAATTTTCATTTTTGATGTCTAATGATTTTCTTTCAATTATTTATTTCCATTTTCACCAATTCCAAATACAATGCTAAAAAATGTAATTAAATCAATATATGAAATGTTTATTTATTAAATGTTAATTGTGAACTATGAAATAATTGAAACGGCTCAATACCGCCAAAGTACGGAACACATCGTCTTATGAAGACTATTTAATCATTGACTATGTACATTTGTTTTCTGTACAGTATATAGATGTAAATTATGTGGCATGTTTACTTGTAGATTAAGCTTTGTAATGCACAAAATATTTTACTATTAATGTTTTATCTGTGTAAGGAACAAGTATTTTAATATTATCTATTACATTATGTCTATGTCTTCATTCTGCCGCCTATAAACAATAATCGGATTTCATTATTTTGCTCAATGTAAGAAGTTGTAAACAAACAAATCCTATATTTTGTTATACAACATGGATATGCTGTTGTTAAAATGCTTTTTTCCTTTTTATATCCAAACAAATATCTTAAAATTGTCATGTCCATGTAATATATCAACGAATAATTCATTAGATAATTTTATTATTTGTCATACATAATGCAGCTATTTTAATTTTAAAGAAAAATGAACAATTGCATTTTTAAAGTACTTTGTATATATTATTATTTGTTAATACATTTTAAATCTGTTGGCATTCCGATAATTCGTGTTTGAATTTTATGAAATTACATAACAATGGGAAATGTTACTATTATTATTATTATATTATGTTGAGTTGTATCTGTATTATTATTTAATCTTTTTTAGATTTTAGAACATGTAGTGATGATGTAAATGGAAATAGAACAAAGTAAAGGACTCTCACTTAAATAGCCTAAATATAACACGCTTGAGTACAGTGAAAGATGCAAAATTAATGAAAATTTTATATTATTTTAGGGTTTACCTGATGCAGAAACATATTTTGCCTTAGTTCATTTATTTATGTAATAGAATGTCGTAAATTTATAACAAGTACACAATGATTGGTGTCCATAGAGTAAGCAGAGAATGAAAATGTTGTAAACATGAAATGCGCAAAGCTACACACATTTTTTTAATTTTACATCGAAAACTTTTTTGATGTATACTTTTTCAATAAATATGTAACCAATAATTGTGGGGTTTTATTATATACTAGCGGCCCCCGTGCGGCTAGGCCCGCTTGAAATCTACGAATGTTTATTTAAGTGTATTTAAGACAAAACCGACCACGCGCGAGTCGGACTCACCCACAGAAGGTTCTGTACCAATTTCATAATTGTGATTGGGAAATACCTTATAGGTTTGATGATACGGCAAACAAAGTTAACAAACTTAAGTTTGCGAGCGTATACACCTATTTTGTATGAAATGAACAAATAAATAACTAATAAATTTTTATTCTTCGATTTTTTTTCTTTATGGAGCTGAGCGAAGCGAAACTCTTACTGGTCAAAAGCGTGTGTCGTTGTAATGCTACTCCTCCTAGACTGTTAAACCAACAGTTCTGAAATTTTGCAGGAACGTTGTTGACGACACAGTGAACCCAGTGAAGTAGTTTGGTGATAATTGTAACTAGTTTTTGAGTAAACGGTCAAAATGTGTCTCATAGAGTTAAGTTGTGGAACGTTTTGAAATTCACGCGAACAGATTGAACTTTGACTAACCTAACCCAGCGCGTGCTGACAGTTTTTTTTCAAAATTGCGCATATAGTTTCTGTCACCATACAAATAATAATTTACAAACAATATTAAACAACAAAACATGGAAAACTAAAGATTTGGCCAATTCAATGTAACAGTTGTAAAAAATTGCTCTTTTAGAAAGCTTTTTAGCAATTTTCTCGAACAACATACTTTAAATTGACTTTTTTATTGTATCAAAATAGCCCGGATAAACAGAGAGATAAACAGACGAAAATTTTAAATTGTTTAATGGAGTTTCAGCATCGTGTAAATAACTATATGCACTTGAAAAAACACAGTTATGTTGATATTAAAGACATTCTTTAATTTTATGTATAAATGTATATAGATGTATAGATATAGGTAGACAGTCATTTATGTATTTTTTCAGCTAAACGTTACATCTAGTATCTCGCATATAGCAGGGAATGCAGAGAGAACCTAGTATTAAGACACTCTGTTCCCCACTTTCCGCTGAATTCTGTAAGCATTGCGTGTCGAGTGGTGGAACTCAACGCCGCGCTTTGCCTCGATACCAGAGCGAAGAAAATATAAATTTAAATAAATATTTTACATGGGAACTGAACTCACAACTGTCGTGTTTAAAGCCACACACTTGTGCCACTGCGCCACGACGATCTTATTAAACAATTAAAGTATTTTGGAAATTTATTTCATTTTGCTCGCAAAATTTATTGTATTTAAAGAAAAATGTTTAGCTATACGGTACGGTACACTGTAAATACGCGTGCACGGCAAGCGTAGTTTTTCCTGCGTAAACTCCCGATCCCGATCCTAAAACTCTGTTTTTAAATAAATAAAGCCTTTATGAACAATCTGAATAATTATAATACAGAGTTTTTTATAATATTGACACCGGTAAAGATTATTTTGCCTTAGCATAGGTCTCCCCAAAGCCTACCACATGCTTCCTATCGTGGATTATCCTCACCCACAATGTGCCCGCAGCTACTTTTAGATCCTCATCCTATTCTTGTGAAGGTCTTACTCTTATTCTCTTACCATCTCTTGGATACCATTTTGCCACCTGTTTTGCTCATTTGTTGGTTTTGCTTCTCATTAGATGCCCTGCCCATTTCAATTTTAACTTTTTAATTTTGTAAGATACTTCTACAATCTTTGTTTTTTGATGAATATCATTCACTTTTACTTTGTTATTTCTCTTAACATTAAGCATGCTCCTTTCCATGTTACGCTGACATTCTTAAAGTTTTTTTACATTTTGTAAATTCCAAACCCATGTCTGACAGCCGTGAGTCATGGTAGGAAGTATGCACGAGTTAAATATTTTGTTTTTAAAATTAATTGGTATCAATTTGTTTTTTGTTATATCCTTCAGAGCCCAATACCGTTTCCAAGCTACCGTTACTCCACAGAACACATATACCCGAATACTCTAACCTACCCCAAACATAACCCAAAAACTCTATTTTGTATTAAGGTAATAATAATAATAAATATACTTTATTGCACATTTAAAAGATACAAAAACAACTTACAAACATAATAATAATAAAAAAAGTACAACAAGGCGACCTTATCGCTTAGAGCGATCTCTTCCAGGCAACCTTTGGATCTTGGAGTTGTATAAAAACAAGTGGGCGGTGCATAAAATAGAAAATTTACATAATATTTTTTAATATATATATATACATATATATATATATATATATATATATATATATATATATATATATATATATATATATATATATGTAACATTTATGTATATATATTATGTATATATATACATAAACGTTACATACACATAAATATACATGGTGTTATGTGTCGAAGATAAGATCTGGTTCAGATATAATATCGGTTTTTAACAATTTTGACATTAAAGCTATGACAAAAGATTAACAAAAGAATACCAAAATTAATAATAATTTTGAATCCCTTTTTCAAATATAAAATAATGCTGTTTTTTTTAATTGGCTTTATAATTCTGTTGACCTGGACTGGTCTTTACAGCGTCACCGACCTGGAGTGGCGAGAGTAGGTCGCCCCTGAAAAAAATTATGTGCTTTGATAGACGCTCGTGAAGTGTTGGCGATCGCAGGGGAATACCCTGCGTACTGTTATGCGGCCTCTTGACTCAGTGTTTTTTTAAAAAAACTACTATCTTTCCACAACTTTTTATTATTGATATATTATTACATTGAGTAGTTTGGTTTCCCAAGTAATATCTATACGCGACCGCGTCCAAGATCTAATTGAATTTATAATTTAATATATTTAATAAAGAAAAATAAAATGAAAATAACATAGAAATTGTGTCAGCATATTGGGCCTGGAAATACGGGTTGTAACAGTATGCTAATCAGGGGGGATTTCAACCGTTGGGTCACGTCGCGCCGTGGCGCGCATGTGCCGTGAGATAGGACTGGCATCGCCGCCTCTTACGGCGGCGGAGAGTGTGTCGCGAGACTGAGGAGTGCCGGATGTGCCGTGTGTCGCGAGACTGAGGAGTGCCGGATGTGCCGTGCCGTCACTCCTCAGTCTCGCGACACACTCTCCGCCGCCGTAAGAGGCGGCGATGCCAGTCCTATCTCACGGCACATCCGGCACTCCTCAGTCCTGCCTATATATTGGGCGTTTGTGACAGTAATTGGATCGTCAGGATCCAGAAGAACGCTGCGTGGGCGTCGAATAAGCGGGTATGGGGGAGGAGCGTACTTACATGCTTCGACAATGAGAGGATTAGAGTGGGAATCTGCACTTTCGTAGTAGCGTTTGCCTCGACGTTTGCAGAATTTCTGAAACGATTCTATCTCGAATTTGTTTTGGTGTCTTTGTCCCTCTAAACGAGGACTATCTAGGTATGAGCGAACATGACACAAGCATAGGTCACGATAGGACGGATGCAAGTTTTGTACAATATCAGCTTGTTCCGAAGTGATAAAAAATTATCGATACTACGTACGTACGTACTACGGCTAAATTTAAGTATCGAACTCTGTACTTTAAAGTCAATCATTTAGAATTGCTAGTTCAAGAGTTTTGAGAAAAACCAAGAGTTTTAGCACATTTATTAAGTAATCGATATTTGTCTCGATTTTCGATTTCCATTCCGGTTTCGATGGCACTTGGATTTTGGCGTCACTGTTTGACAGGTTGTTTTTGTTATCTATGTTAACGCAGAATTGCAGGTTATAGTTCTGTTTTTCTGCAGAATAATATAAAATAATTAAATTAAAATACTTTGAAATATCACGACAACAAAATGATTTAGACTCATTTTTTTAAATGAGGTTTTACTTATGAGAATCTTGTAACAGAACTCAAAATATTGTAAAAATCTATAAGTGAAATATAAATGAATTCTTATTTTCATATTTTACGAACATATACAAAATGAGTTCTCGAAATTTATCTAAAAGAGAACTCGAAGAATTACGTAAAAAAGAGGAGGAAGAAGCTGCTGCTCATGTAAGACTATCTTTGTAATTACTTCTTACACTGATTTGGTCTATTGGATTTGCTATGATAACTATACTCTTTACATAAATTAAATATGTTGTTGTATTTATGTAGTTATTAGATATAGTAATAATATAAATAATGACAAATGAAAATCAACTTTAATCTACCTCTAAAGTTTCATGGTGGATGAAGATATTCCTAATTTTGTATTTTTGTTAATATATATTCCTACAAAAAAGTACTTAAAATGCACAGAATTATAATATAAAACCCCCCTGAGATACTTTACTTTAGCATTATTTTTTCTAGGTATTTAAAGAGTTTGTGGAAACATTCCAAGAAGTACCTAGTACTACATCTAAAGTTTGGGTGAAGGCTGGTACATATGATGCTGGCGCTAGGAGTAAGTCATTTTTAGTGTTATAAACAAAAATTTGGAATTTTAAAGTATAATTTAATTAAACATTGCTATAATGTATATATGAATTCAAAATTTTTGATAAAATTTTCACTTTCTGGTAAGAAGGCAAAATGTGACATTGGCTGCCTCTTAACACTTAAAGTCTTGTAAATTTTGCGATATGTGGGATATGGAGTGTTTATCAACATTGCATACTCTGCTATGTGTGGGACAGAGCATTACAAAAAAGCCTGTTTTAAGTCTAACATAAATAAAAATTGCTATAATTATAGACTATTTACTATCAAATTCATTCATATTAATAATATTTGAATAATGTGACATAAAATAGAATTTTAAATTGAAAAGTAAGTAATTGGAAGTATTTTTGAATATGTATGTATACATATAACCATTTTCATTACCAGAGGAAGATACATCAGAGCGAGGCAAATTATACAAGCCTGTTTCACGATTGGAAGAGAAACGCACAGCTACCGAAGCTGAGGTAGTCAGAAGTCTTGCACTTAGATCAGAGCCTGTGGGAAGAAATATAGGCAGAAACAAGAAAACGGGAGACAAAAAGAAAAGTAATTTGGAACTTTTTAAGGAAGAATTAAGGCAGTAAGTCATTTTAATATTTGGTTAAAATAAGGAGGTCATTGTGATGCAGGTGTTTATGGGTTCAACCCTCACTCAGGGGAATTAATCATTTCCATTTCACTTGTCTGGCAAGTATTAAGTTGTCACCCAATATATAATAAGGGTGGAAAGACTTGAAATTTTTGAAGAGTGGTACCCTGATGTAGAAAGTTTACAGTCTTTTGTCATAATTAGGATATTCTTGTAATACAGAAATGTTCTATCCTTTTTATAACCAATTAATGGATTAAGTGGATTTATGACTTTAGTATTACTTAATTATTTTATTCTAGAATCCAAGAAGAAAGATCAGAGCGCCACAAATTCAAGAATGTATTGCGTGATCGTGGTGTCGTGGGCACAGAGCCCCCAATGGATACAATACCAGATGTGGGTTCTTATGATACCGGAGATCCTAACACTACTAATTTGTACCTTGGGAATTTGAATCCAAAAGTAAGATATAATTTTTTTAAGTAAAAAGTTTGAGTCTTACTCAAGGAAATGAAATAATTAATATTCTCGTTCTCAACATGCAATACCTTTCGATGGAGAACGGAAATGTTGTAATGGCGAACAAAGTTTAGTTGCAGTAGGTTCCTTCTGCATACCCTGCGTGAGATAAATACAGTGTGAAGCTAAAAAAAGATAAAGATAATATTTTCTGCTGATTAGTATTAAATCTCTGCATGCAGACTGAGGCACTGACCTCCCACCACCAAGTCAAACCAGTCTAAATATAGACTAATAGCACATAAATTCTAAAATAAAAAAATGGAAAAACTGCTATTTAATGCAATAATAAAATATATGTCAATAGTAATATAATTAATATTGATGATGAGAAAACAAAATGATAATAATGGCAAAAAATTATAAAAAGGCACTCCTTTTTTTAATTTAATTATTTACCATCAGTCAAAAGCTATAATTAAATTTGTTGAGATAGATTTTTTTAAATTAATTTTTAGAGATAAAATATGTATGTATATCACAATCTCATCTACAAACCCAATACAGAAGACAGTCTGGTACTAAAAAGTTTAAATGTTATTTGTTATCAATCAAGCAAGTTAATTTTGATCATACTTACGTTTGTACTGACTTAAGTTACTTAAGTATTACTTTTTTAGAAAATGTATATAAAATTATGAATTATTAGAAATTGGATATGGGTATTAAACCCATAATAACCTTAAAATAAATAAGCTGTCACAAATATATAAGAAATTCGACTTAGCTTTTTGCATACCCTGCTATCACTTAAACGGTTTTTAGGAAGCGCTGATTCGTATCCCACGATGTTTAAATTGTTATATTTTCTAAAAAGGTGCTATTCTTTACTAAGAGTTGAATAACATTTTTAATTTTTTTCAAATATAAAAAAAATACTTAACTTTTGTTTTGGCACTATGTTAAAGATAACAGAACAACAACTAATGGAGATATTCGGCCGTCATGGACCTCTGGCCAGTATTAAAATAATGTGGCCGCGTTCGGACGAGGAGAAGGCGAGAGGAAGGAACTGTGGTTTTGTAGCTTTCATGTCAAGGAAGGACGGTGAGAGGGCATTGAGGTGTATTAATGGTTAGTATTTAGCTTAATTTAGTTTCACCACAACAAACCAATTTGATGATGAGATGATGTATTGGAAATTGTTACTTATAAAACATTCTTGAATAAATAAAAAAAAAACAAATAAATCAACTTCATGCTGTATCCCGCACACAGCAGGGTAGGCAGAGGGAACCTAGTCCCCCACTTTCTGCCGAATTCTGGAGAATGCCTCCATGCGTGTTGAGTGACAGAACTTAACGCCGTGCTTTGCCTCGACACCAGTACGAAGAAATGAAAATATTATTTAAATAAAGATTTTATTTTTACTCGAGTGGGGATCGAACCCACAACCAGTCGGTTTTACAGTCACACTTTGTGCCCGGCGCCACGACTTGCCTTTAATAATATTCTTCTTGAATAATTTTATTATATTTATTTCTAAATAATTGTCATTATTTGGAGTCATTTACTTCGAAGGCGACAATATTAGGATCATTTCGAATTTAGCCAACTAATTTCGAAATGATCCTAATATTACCCTACCCAAGTAGAGAGAGGTTGGACAGTGGAGGTGAGTGTTGATGCGCTACACGATGCTATGCAAGTCTTAGGCACTGCTCTGAGATTCTCGTCCTGCATCGACTCTCTTACACATATGTATGGTGAATCCATGGAATAAGCATTCCAGTAGTTTCTAATCACAGTTATTTAATTTTCATCACAGGGAAAGAAATAATGAGCTACGAGATGAAGCTTGGGTGGGGTAAAGCAGTGGTAATACCACCTGTACCAATATACATCCCACCTTCTCTTCAACAGCCTTGTAAGCCACCACCGCCTTCTGGACTGCCCTTTAATGCTCAACCACCCAAACATTTAGTTGGAAAGGTGATTATGTTGTTTATATTTGTGGTTTATAAGTGTAGGTCATAAAATAGGTTATGAGATGACGTTAGGCTGGAGTAAAGTGGGGGTGATATCACCACCACCAAACCATTTAAACATTTAATTGAAGGGTAAGAATTGAACACACAAACATAAAATAAGGCGCTGTCCGCCTGTGCCATGATAGCCTGTAATTAATACTGATTAGATACGTAACATCAAAGGAACAGTTATTTATCATTTCTGTTGTTCATTTTAGATACCAAGAGTACGACCAGGGGATCATTATCCAAACGACCCGGGCGAACGTCAGCACTATGAACAGGTAACATCTTGTACATAAATTGTACTCAAATAACATAATTACATGTTATTGTTATAATATATTTGAAATCTTTTTTATTTCTTTGTATTTCCAGATTTTGTCACAATCTATTGTCAAAGTAGTCATACCAACGGAAAGGTGAGTCATATTTGAAATGATAATATTTTCAAACAAAAAAATATTTATAAACAGATAGTATGTAGACCAATCATAGCGTAGGGGCACAAATTTGTAACTGGTAATGTGACGGGTTCTGGATTCGATGTACATTCGAAGAAATAAAATATTTATTTAAATTTATATTTTCATTTCTTTGCCCTGGTGTCGAGGCATGAGGGAAATGTCTTTACACCAGATTGCCTGTCTACACCGTCATGTAAGTGAAATGTAGATAAAGTTAAAATTATTACTTATAATAATTACTTATCTTTGTTATTTTAGAAACATCCTAATGCTAATACATCGTATGGTGGAATTTGTGATCCGCGAGGGTCCAATGTTCGAAGCCATCATTATGAACAAGGAAATGAGTAATCCATACTTTCGATTTCTCTTCGAAAATCAGTCCCCTGCCCATATATATTATAGGTGGAAATTATTTTCAATGTTGCAAGGAGATACGCCAAAGCAGTGGAATTTGGAAGATTTCAGAATGTTTAAAGGTTAGATAAAGCAAGATATTGTAAATTTTTAGTTACAAATAAAATAAAATTTAGTAGGAACAAAAATAAAAGTAATATTATAACAAAGTATACATTGGCAATTGTAAAAGATATAAAATTCAGATTCTTGCTCCTAATATTAAAGTATTAAAACAATGGTAGAAAAAGTAAAAAAATATTTACAGTAAATATTTGGGCCTCAATGAAGAATTTATATTTCAAAGAATGTAAATATTTTAAATATAATAATGTCATAAAAAGTGTTTATTTTGGAGTGTACCCAACAACGTTTTATAAATGTTTAGTATCTATAATATTTAAATCTATTTATTGGACATCAAATCAGGTGGATCAGTATGGCGTCCGCCGGTAATGAACCTGTATACCGCTGGCATGCCTGACGAATTAGTGGAGGAAGAAGATGCCAAAGAAAGCATTAGAGGCACATTGTCTAATAAGTAAGTTTTATTGCAGTATTAAAGATGTTATATTAAATATAAACAAAAATGATGTCGTAGAATTTCATGATTTTTTTTGCTTTTTTTTAAATAGTATAGGGAAAATCAAAACTCATCAATCATCAATTCTAAAAAAAGTAGAAATTAAAAAATATATTACTACGAAGTGATATAACTGTCCGAATTTTATCATTACGTTTTATTTATTTTTAATGCTGACAAACATGTTTTCTTCCAGCCAACGAGACAGGCTAGAAGAAATAATCCGCGCTCTAACCCCCGCTCGCCGCAGCATAGGCGAGGCCATGGCGTGGTGCCTGGAGCACGCAGAGGCCGCAGGAGAGGTCGCCGCCTGCCTCGCGGAGTCCCTTGCGCAACCACGCACCCCGCCTCCTCGACGCGTGGCACGCTTGTATCTGGTGTCTGATATACTGCACAATGCACAGGCCAAGTTGACGAATGCCAGTGCCTATAGAGCTGCGTGAGTGTTGACTTTTGAGGTTTTCTGTGTAATTTCTCAGGATTTTAAAAATGAGATAAATAAGATAGAGCCGAGTGAGTGTTGAGAGATAGCAGCAGAGCTGGTAGAGGATAATAATCCTACGACGATACGAACAATAGCTCATGTAGTGTGTACGCATACATGAGTCCATAGATACTAGTATTATCATCAGTTTCTGTGAAATATGCTGTGTACAGTTTTGGTCAGTCCAGCTGTCAGAGGGAAAGTGAGTTATTGAGTACTGTTCTTGTTTGTTCTCATTTCTGCTGTCGTCTTGATTTACTTTTAATTTTAGTGGCTACCGTGTCATGGCAACTAATAAATAATAAATTTATTATAAAGTTTCTGTAAATTAAATTAGTAATAAAGTAAAACAATACCCAATAAGTTATTAAATTTTTATTGTTATACAAAACTAATTTTCATTAAAAAATATATAATATTATTTAAACATTGACAGTAGGAACATTCAAAGGACATTTGTAGTCCGATATAGAAATATTAATGAACACCCTGTGGCGCAGGTTCCAGGTGCGGCTGCTGGACATGATGCGGTCGTGCCACGCGGCGTGGGCGCGCACGTCGTCGCGCATGCAGCAGGAGGGGTTCCGCGCGCGCGTCACGCGCATCCTGCAGGCGTGGGCCGACTGGGCCGTGTACCCCACCGACCTGCTGCTGGCCGCCAACGACGCCTTCCTGGGGCACGCGCCCACGCTCGCGGTGCGTCACCTTCATTTGTTACGGGCTTACTAAACTTAATACCTCGTATGCTTAAAAATTTTTTAGAGAAATCTCAGCATTTTTTTTTCAATTAGTATGTACTCATATGCACGAGGTCTATTTAAAAAAAAATAATGTATTTAATTTTTTTCAATTCATCATTTTCTATTTAATCTTCTTTAAAAGATCCTCCACAGATATAATATACTTGTGTCAACGTTTATCTAACGTCAACGCCAACGAAATTTGAACACACCTCGCCAAAATCCTCCGCCTCGCGTAAATGCCAAAAGTATCCTTTGTGATATTTTATTGTTAATAGTGTATCAAAATACAGCTTTTTACGTGTTTTATGGTTACTACGTACTCAAAGAGTAAAACGGTAAAATTAAATATTTAAGTTGGCTTTCATACATATAATAAACGTGATTTTGACAGTTTTATATCATATTACGGAACTCTTCAAGCGCGAGTCCAAGTCGCACTTGGCGGGTTTTTTTGTTCTTCTGCCCTCCGCACTATTGATTACTGACCGAGTTATATATATAGTTAATTACAAATATTTCCGTTTATATGAATACATGTATTTTAATAATTCAAACTGCACCTACACAGGAAGACGAATCCCGTCCAGATAACGAAAACACAGACAGTCAACTTGATGGTACAGTCTCCCCCTCGGGCTCGACAGCATCAGGAGGTTCAGCCGGTTCTGGGGGCTCCGGAGGCTCTGGTCCCCTAGACGGTGCAGCCCTACGCCGACTTGCGGAACAGAGGCCTGTGCAAGCCACTGTACATGCTGATATTAGTGATATTGATGGCATACCTGGTGAGTACTAACCCAATAAACTTTTACTCACTAATACTATGATTTGTATCAACTCTTCCAACTTAAGACAACTATGACTCTGAGCCACATTAGTTAATAGATTTGTGAATGGTATCCACAATCACTGTATTCATTGATACCAATGATGTCGATAGGCTTTAATATTTTGATGATTCTTTTTATCTTTTTGCTTTTAACTAACTAAATTTTTGCAGTTTTGATATACATGTCATATTTATACTATCTCGCAATAGCTCAGTATCAAATATCATCAGTAAGTCGTAATACAAGTACATTTAGTCATTATTTTCTAATTTTTATATATTTTGTTCCACCAGTTGACGAAGACATAGACGGTATACCACTCGACCCGGATGCGGACGACGGAGATGCAGAGGAGCGCAGCGTGGCCGGCTTCGTGCCCTCGCGCTGGGAGAGTGTCGAGCCCGCTACCGAGGCCGCGGTCGTCGAAGACTATGTTGAGAGGTAGGAGGAGTGTTGGATGAAGTTTGCAGTTTTAGTAATAGATAGAAAATATTCTAAATAAATACAATATAATAAGCAATATTTCTATAAAATATTTTCTTAAATTTTCGATTCCAAGTTCTGATGAGAAGACAAAACGCGGCTCTGTCTCTTTTTTTCGCCTTACGCTTATTAGCTAGAAAGAACGGAGTACCAAATGTTGCGGTCACCGCATAACTCTATCGTTTCGTCGTCTGTCATCTTTTCATACATGCTTTTCATTGGGTCCACGTAACCTTTCTACAGTATCATCGATACTTTGTTTCCATAGATCAACCAAAGACTTCCCCTGTGTCTCTTACCACTCACTCTTCATTTTTTTTTTCATATTTCATATTTTGTTTTGCTTCATTATTTTCTTTCGCACTTTTCGTCCCTTATTCTCCCGAAATCCTAAACCTGTGCCTAAACCATCCGTGAACACATTATTTTTTATTCACATTGTGACGTTCTTGCTAGTATCCGCATAGTAGCACGCATATCCTACGAAGAGAGAGCATCTCTACAACATACATTGTAATCTCATATTTCTTCTGTAATATCAACGTTTCGCTGTCCTATAATAGCGTCGGTACTAGCATTGCATTGTGTACGGCCAAACACTGCAGCTAAGGCGCCAAAAGTCTGTTACTCGCAGCCATATGCTTACGTTTTTCTCCTTCTCCGTCTCTACTAAACATAAACGTTACTGTAGATATAACGTCACTGGCCGGGCCTAAGCTGGTTTGTACTGCTTTTTGACAACCGGCCCTCACTTCTTGTACTGATAGCAACGTCACATATTTAATTCTTAGTATTTTATTTTTGTTTTCAATTTATTAAAAGTGAATAATAAAGTCGGCACTATCACTGTACGAGAATGAAGAAATGCATTTGACTAAACCATAAAAAAAGAAAATAAATCAAATGTGGACACGACATTGTTCTTGATAATTAATCGTTAACAACACATCAGACGAGTCTAATGATTATGAGGAAGGAATGGATATATTGCGTAGAAGAATAATATATATTTATTGTTAGATTTTTTTTATTAATTGCTGATAGTATTTCATGATTCTAAAAGTCTTTGGCTCTACTTTTAAAATCACTTACATAAATGCAAAGCTCAGTTTAAGCCTTGTGAATTGTAGCTTTATTAAAACAATTGATTTATTTATTTAAGTGGGTTAATATTAAAACGAACTTTATTTATTATTGGTTTCATTTATACCATAAGCAATACTAAATATAAGTACTTACAAAACCTGATAATAGATGGCGCTGTTCAATTTATTGTGCGTTCTGAATCGCGCGGGCAAGATTATGTCGCGAAACATGACGACCCAAAATGACCGAACGACAAGCATACTTACCTGGCGTAGGGGACACCGTGATCACGAAGGCGGTTCCCCCAGAGCGAGGCCCCTCCATTGCACTGCGGTCGGGTTGACCTCTGCGATTATCCCTAATGCGGATAACTCGGACGCGTAATTTTTGGTAGTGGGGACTGCGTACGCGCCGTCCCCCTTATTAATCACAGATCAATCAGCCAGCAGTAAGTTAATGCCATATCCAATGTGTAAACTAAACTATAAATTTGCATTTTGTCGATCGTTCAATTACCATGATCGATATCGTTTACGATCATTTGTGACTGGTTCATATGACCCGATCATTCGAATAATTGGATTCGCGGAGATGTTCGACTCGCGTTATGCTTAGAGAGATAAAGCGATTATGAGTAAATGATAATAATATAAATATAATAATAATAATGATTTTATTGAAGTTAACATGAAAAAATAATGAACGTATACATTTCAATCAGTTTTATACCTTTAAGCTTTTTGTAAAAAAAGATAATTAATTTATTTTAACTGATAAATTGTTTCCTTTACAAATGTTCTGTCCAGGTTACGAAATACTTTCTATATCTGTACGTAAATACAAATCTAACCATATTATAAAATTGTAAGTTATCGCTCGCTGTCTGTACATTGATGATACATATATGGGGAAATCTATTACTGGGGGCATGGGGAGATTAATAAATTTATTATAAATACAATGATTTCATTTTTATTTAAGTGTTTAGCTGGTGGTTTCTTTGTCTATTTGTGCCCGTTAATCTATTGTATTTTGGTAATCTTTGCTTAACATTTAGTATTTGCATTATTTTAACCGGTTCATAAACAAAGAAGTTATATCAGTGTAAAGTATTGTGTTCGACACAATTACTATAAGTTACGATTTTATTTTTAAAATACATTTATAAGTTTATTATTTGTATGGAGTAGTTTTCAATAACGAATACTAAAGCTAATGTTCGTGTTTGATAACCCAACAGCACAGAGCCTCAATCCCCACCGCGCGACGCCAGCGAGGCGCGGGAGGCGCGCGACGCCCGCGACACGCGCGAGGCGTCCCTGCGCCGCGAGACGCTGCGCGACATCGAAGTGCGCGTACTCAAGTATGCGGACGAGCTGGAGGCGGGCGCGCGCACTCTGCGCCCGGGGCTCGCTGCGCAGGCGCAAATACAACATTATAGACGCAAGCTTATTAAAAAGGTGGCTGCATTGTATACATCTATTACTGAAATTGCATTGAGGGAATTCATTATTTGCATTTCCTATCTCTGGTACCCAATACGCGGCGTAAAGTTTTGCCACTCAACAAGCAATGTCTCGAAAATTTGTTGATACGTGGGGAACGGAGTGTCTTAATACTAGGTTATTAGGTCTCTCTGCCTATCCCGCTAAATAAATATTAAATAATAAAAAAATATTAACAGGCACTTAAAGAAGCAAAGGACCAAAAAGAAGAAGAAGGATCACCAAGTGCAGCCACTACAACCAGTGTTTTAGACGACGATGCCTTTTCGTCGACCTCGCGCAAGTCCAAAAAGTCTAGGGAGCCTACATTGTCACCACCGCCTAAGAGGTCCAGGCATACGTATGTAGTAGTATTGTTTATTTAAATAACATATGTCCACTTTGTATGAACTACGTGATGATCATGTTAAAAACCCTTTTGCCGTTTCTTTAGAATTTTTTTAGTGTAGTAGTACTACAGCAGTGTAGTACTGCATTATTTACTATAAATAAACACTTAAATGTATATTTACCAAATACGCTACTAGCCTCGTTTTTAAGAAAGTTTTAAAATATTTTTTTTCTCTCAACAAAAAAGTTATTGCAATATTTTTTATCGTCTAAAAAAGAAATGAAAAGACGAAAATATATATATTGATAATTACATCATCATTATATCCTATAATGATATTCACATTTCAAATAAAAAATAAATTTTAAAAGTAGACTTTAAATAAAAGTTGAATTTTGATGTTTTGTGTTTGTATATTTAAACCAAATACTATAGAAAATACAATTTGATATATGAAATTAGATGGTAGAGTCACGTTGCCTATTACAGCTTTCTACGGTGCTTAGTTTCTAGTGTGCGTTGTGTGTCTGTCACTGGGTATTGATATAATTTCACAATTAATTGTGAGTAAGCTAGCTTGTTAAAACATTATTAGATTTTTAAAATAGATTTAATTTTTAATTATTCCTTTATAACTATCACTTCTAATAATTTATTTTAAATTATTTAGAGACTTTTATTTTACTACGTTATATTTCCTTCCCTAAAATGATGAAATGATAGATGTATGGAATTAATGTCTATTAAATGTGACGCAGGATAGCTGCCAGTTAATGTAATAATTAATTTATACCATTGACATTGAAAAGAGCAATTGTTTAATTTCTTGCCGGCTCTTCTCAGCAGAACTGTCTTTCGAACCGGTAGTAGTTTTTTTTATATCTTCATTCGACGATTCAAAAGTGCTTATAATAGTCTATTTAATAAAGAATATTTTGAATTTGAATTAAAAAATATTATTTAAATTTTATCAAATCCTATTTAAAATTCAATAGTCATACGAAAATAAAAAAATTAAAAAAAAAGAATTTTAATAGTTAATTAAATTTTAATTAATTAAATTTTCTATGAGTCGTACTGACGTCACCTCGTTTTTACATATTACAAAACGTGAGTACTAGGACAACAGAAACGATTGACAATTTGTTTAAGGAAGAATTTATCTCGCTTTACGCCGCCACAAACGATTGGTCGATTGGTCATTTTCCAAACAGGATAATGTCGTGAACAATAGGCGGTACATAGTGGCGAGTTCCTTTGCTTACTAATGACTTCCTGTAGTTAGATATATATCGCCTTTATGATTATGCGGTCCTGGTACATGTATGTAATGATTTTTTTTATTTACATTGTGGGGGGGGGGGGGGCTGTTAAAGCATATTTGTACTACATATATATCATGTACGCATCGATTATAAATGTTATGTATGAAATTTTATATAAAAGGGCGGCTTCGCGAAGTGGGACCGCATTTAGTTGGCGCTTTATTTTAAATTTTAAATATAAATAAAACTAAAGTCAATTTAACAAACGTTTCGGCATTCAACTAATACCATTAATTTTGTAAAACTACTTTACAAATACTTTGTTTATAAATAAGCCGTAAGCGGAATATTTATTTAGCTAGGTTCACTCGTGTAGAAACATGAGATGGTACATATCTACGACGTGTTCGTTGATCGCTTCACGCTGTATCCCGCATAGCAGGGTAGGCAGAGATGACCTAGGAATCTAGTATTAAACCACCCCGTCCCCATTAATACACTTCTGTTCTACGAGAATGTTAAATATTTAATTTCCAGTTAAGTATATGTTTCGTAACCTTACAGACTTAGAAAATCACGTAAAACAGGAAAAAAATACGGCCACTGGCAGGCATAAAGTCTTACGCATTCGGAGATTCTGTTCTTAGTAAAAAGGATTTAACTCTGTTAAAACAGAATGCAAGCTAAGCCTCTTAGCTTGCACTCTATTTTATACAAACTGCCTTCTTTGCACCACTGTATTTGAGTAAAATTGTAACATTAATGCTTTCTAATATGATTTTATTTATTTAATTAATCTGTGCAAGAAAACTTTGCCATGTTAATTTTATCGCATAAAATTTGCTAAAAAAATAAATATTACAAGAATAACGATATAGAATTAACTTGATATTCTTATCAGAAAACTTTTTAATTTTCGAACTTCAATTCTTATTATCAAATTTAGTTTTACAAAATCATCTATAATTGTGAGGATAAATAATAGATTTTTACATAACATTTTGACTGCTGTTGTTACAGGGAGCGAAAATCAAGGTCAAGATCAAGATCACGTGAACGGGAAAGAGACAGATCTCGGGAGCGTGATAGGGAGAGAGAACGTGAACGTGAACGAGAGAGGGACCGAGAACGCGAGCGGGAAAGAGAAAGAGATAGACGAAGGCGGTCGCCGGCCACGCCTCCACACCATAGGAAACACGCGAAACACGCTAAATACAAATACTGACAGTTAATGGACGCTTTTTTTATGTAAAAATATATATTTAAGAATACGTATTGTCGTGTTTCAACGTATTTATATTGAAATATATTTAGTAACTGGAGCTTAGTTTTCTTTTCTATTATTACTAACATGTCTTATTTAACACTAAACTGATTTTTAGTACTAGTTTACTAAAAATCTTTTTTACTTTAAATATCAGAATATGATCACAAATGTTTTAGTTCGATAAGAAAAATTAAATTCATTTTAATTATATTTCAGTGTTTACAGCCCATATTACGTTTAGTAATAACTTATTTATAGTGTAGATGTGACAGTACTTTAGTTCTCCCTTGCCTCAAAATTGTTAGTTCGTAGGTTACTGTTATAATCTGACAATTACAGAAATAGCATTTGGGCATAATTTACATTAATCAAAGCAGCGTAATGTATGTACTTACACAATAATCAACAAACATTAAACATTAATAAGTTATCTTGTTAGCAAAACCATCGATGATATCGTCACATTGTCTCAAAGTTTATGTTAAATATTACTCTTTCCAGTCATTAAAAACTTGTCTGTAGTATGACTACAGACAAGTTTTAATAAATGAAAAAAAAAATCTAAGTTAGAATAAATGTTCTGCAAATCTTTGCAAGTCTTTGTTAAATCTGTTTTCTAGATATTAATACTCGTTTAAATCATCATTTTAAAACCGACATTGCATTTGCATGGTATTAGCCTAGGGTCTCAAGGTACATTTTTTTTGGGTTTCATTCTGAATTTCATTATAATCTTATTTTAAAAAAAATAAAAACTGAAAGATGTAAATTACTTAAGATACCGATAAGTACTGTATGAAATTAAATTATTTTTAGCATGGTAATAGTTCAAAGCCTAATGCAACTTATAGAATAGTTTTTATTATAGAGTACAAAGAAATTTTACCAGATAAAATAACATCCCGCTGCGTTCAAATTTTTATACGTTTTCTAAATAAGTAAAATAACATAATTATATTTTTTAATAAAAAAAAATCGACTTCTTCAATTTCAATCGGATTTCATACTCTGAACTTAACCAAACTACCCTTTATGTGTACCCTTTCTAATAAAAAAAGAGTTATTAAAATCGGTTGAGTTGATATTGAGTTATTCGTCCATTTATCGCGAACATACTTAAAATTGATATGATGATGTTCTCTATGTAAATTTGAGATAATGATTTTCTCATAGATACCATTGTCGGAAATGAACTAAATTAAAATAGGACTACACGGGATGCATTAGCTTCCAAATAAAAAAAAAACATCAAAATCGGTTCACACAGTCAAAAGTTCTGAGGTAACAAGCATAAAAAATATCTAAATAAAATATCTAAATATCTAAGCATAAAAAATAGTCGAATTGATGACCTCCTCTTTTAAGAAGTCGGTTAATAGAAATTTGACATAATTAAATTACGATTATTGTATTTAACCACAATTTAAAAGAAGAAAGTAAATTGAGGCCGTTCGTGGCACAGGGGCACAAAGTGTAAACTGGTTGTGGGTTCTATTTCCACTTGAGGAAATTAAATATTTATTTAAATTTATATTTCCATTTCATCGCTCTGGTGTCGAGGCAAAGTGCGGCGTTGAATTTCACTATTCAGCACGCAATGCCTACAGAATTCCGCGGAAAGTAAGGAACAGAGTGAAGAACTTAACACTAGGTTCCCTCTGCCTACCCTGCTGTGTGCGGGATACAGCGTGAAGCTGAAAAAATAAGTACAATTAATAGTTGTTTAGTCTACCATAATTATTATTTTAAACGTTAACGTTGGTGACATTAACAAAAATAATAAAGTAGGTATATTTTTCGGGACTAGCTCAAATGGCGATATCTGCAATAAAAAGTACACTAATACCCTGACTTACGCTATCCCGTTTTACGCGAATTCGGAGATACGCGGTTTTTAATTTTGATTGCCGCGCATCGGCTCTCTCACTCTGCCCACTCAGTTTTCAGTTTGCGACAGGTTTAAACATGTTCCGCGTGAAATTGTTTTACGTGCGCAGTGCGTTTTACTTATAATTTGTTTTTTTAACTTAATTACTTTAATTATGTCGTCTAAAAGAACGAAAAATAAATCTGATGCTCAAATGCATAACAAGAAAAGAAAAACTAAATATAAATAAAGACTTTGAAGTAAAAATGAAAATTTGTGAATTGGAAAAGAAGAAAAATTTAACTCGGCAGGCAACATTGTTAGAATATATGAAGCCTTCGACATCAAAATAACTCCGGTTTAGGTTACTTTATTCATAACAATGTAATTTTTTTTACTATCCTCCACTTTATTAAACATTTTTCTTCTAAATTATGTTTTTTTTTAAACTCTGGTCCTGATTAAAGAAACTTTATATGCAAAGTTGAACCCCGACTTACGCGAATTCGACTTACGCCCAATATTCATATTCTATCTCCTACGTCAATCTTCGATTGTTCCATATATCTATCCAATCTAGAGATAGGATTATGAATATTGGGCGTTACACGGCAATCGCTCGGTCCCACCTACCGCGTAAGTCTGGGGTATTACTGTATATGTATTTGGAAAGTAAATTCTGATTGTGAGTTCATAGTTTATAAAACTTTATATTGTGTTAAGATGACTCGGTGATGTCAATATATTTTAATCATTGGCGTTATATATATACGTTGCATTCATTTACAGTAGATAAATTTCTCAAGAGAACTTTCTCAAGACTTTATAATAGGACCTTGAATAAATCCTCGTTGTTTTTTTTGTTTAAAAAAAATGAATTTAAATTTGCTTACAATGACATTACTCAAAGTATTGTCCATCATTAGATACCACTTTCTCCCATCTCTCTGGTAGCAATTGAATCCCCCGTCGGAAAAACGACGAAAGACAACTCTGGTTCGGAAACCGAGGCAGTGCCTGGCTCCAAATGCCATAAGGCGAGGAGAGGTAGGCCCCCGAAAGCTCGCGGTGCGGGAACAGCTCGTGCCCGAAAAGAACAGAGGGACCGTGTAGAAAAAGCACGTGAGAAAGACTACGATTTTGAGAGGAGTCTTTCAGATTGGGCTAGGCAAGATAAGTCTGCTCAGACGACGGATGCAGAGAGCGACTCGGCGGTCGAAGGTAGAAAGGATACTTCCCTGTGTTCAGCTGAGGACTTGCGGAAATAGGACAAAGTGTGGCCTCCGTTCTGGAAGTAGCGACGAAGTCTGGCAACCTTAAGGGCACATATGTGCGCAAACTTAAAGAAGCTTTTTTTTTTCGTGAGGAAATCCTGTTACGGATACCGGCCCGAGTCCCCACTCGGGCCGGTATCCGAAACAGGATTTCCTCACGAAAAAAAAAAAAAGCTTCCTTAAGTTTGCGCACATATGGACTCGAGCGGGTTATGTGGGACTCGCGGACTAGCAGATGTAGGCCGTCCGAATACCCACTAAAATCTCACGGTGCACCTCCTCGACCGCTACTGGCCGCGAGACACGGGGACAATAGTCTTCCGCGAAACGCGGCGGCGGGAGCCTGCAAAGGCACGTCGCGGAGTCAAGGGTGTATGGGCACTCTCGACGGCCTACTTAGAGTAGCGCGTGGGAGCAACCTGCGCGCGACTACTCGGGCCAGGTTGGTAGGCGGCCAGCTTCCTCAAGCTGACCGCCCTCGGGCTCGTTAGGGCGGAAGGCGGCGATCGTATGCCGCCCTCCGGCGACCCGGTCTTTTACGGCGGATGGTGAGTTCGGCAGAAGCCTCCCTAGCCCGTTCCGCCGTCTCCTTCTTGAGCACCACTGCCTTGCAGAAGGAGGAGACCGCATCCCACGACATGCATAATATAAGAAACAATTTTAAATGTCTTTATTCAACCCTTATTTATTTTAAATGTAATTTCATTCATACGAATAAAGAAAATTTATTTAAATTGAAAAATACGATATAATTTGACAAGCTCTTCATAATTATCTAAGAGTTATATACAAAACAAGATGGCAACCAAAATTAAATATAATCCCCATCAAAAGCCGTCTTTAGTGTCTAAAATAGTATACAAGTTACAGCCGTAAGATGTCGCAACAAATGGCCTTCAACAGATAATAATTTGTTATTCTTATATCGACTGTATTGCTTTAGTATACGAGCGCCTTAGCTTCATAGTTGTTAGTCAAATGTAATCAAGTAGCAAGACTTAAGAAACTCCATAGTATATGCCAATATATTATTGCCAAAAGACGCACATTCTGACTGTTTCATTTATGACTATACAGTTTTCTTCTATAATGGCAACCTTATTTAAAGATAATACTCAGAATATTTGATCTAATCTATGAACAGATTTTTATCTGTATTCAATCATCACATACTATTCTATGTTCTCAAACATTAATTTTAATTCATAATTAAGACAGTAATATAAAAGTTGGTTTTATTACTTTTACCAATGATATGATAGGATTATTGCATTGAATGTTCGTTATTGTGCAGTTCATGATCGCTTAGCTTTGGGCTCAATTTAGCATTTAAAGTTACTAATAAAATGTAATTTAATCATTAATATTCAATCGATCATATAAAGAGCTTTGTCAGATATTTATAATTGATAAATTTATTATATTTTAATTACGAATTATGCTTGACTTATATAATTTAAAACAATGTAATGAACTTTTAATGTGATCGTCAAATATGTAAATGGATCAACTAGCTCTAATATCCTAGTTTGCAATACATTCTTTTTTTTATTTTTTTAAGCCTGGAGGCTCTATTATCCGCAGTATAGGCGGATGGAGCCTAGTATAAAGGCACTCTGTTCAAGAGATTGTGTATTGAGTGGTAGAAATCAACGCACTTTGTCTTATTGCCAGCGAAGTAATGAAAATAACTCATTTGCCCCAGTACGAATAGCGTCCATAACCGTTGCATTTACAGTCCAGCGCTGTGCCACTGCGCCGCGACGGCCTCTTCAATTTGGTATACAATTCTATAGTATAGAAATTGTCAGAGCTCTTTCTATGGTCACTAAGTATAAATATGACGCAATATTCATGTCATTTATATAACATATAGTCTGTGATTAAACGATCAATTATATTTTTATACATTCCTGTGCTACGGGTACTCTGTGACACAAACTATATACATGCATACGTTAATTTTAAATATTTTTTTACATTCATACTGTATATGATAGGGATGTATACGTTTAATTTTTTATGTATAAAATTTTACAATGATATTTTTAGCGTGTTGTGACGTCATAAATTATGTTCATTTGGAAAAATTGAAAAGAAAAAGGATATTTTATTAGTTTTGTTTATTTCTGTCAAACTCTATCAACATCCCTATTAATATGAAACTTCTAATTTTCATCATACATTTTAAATTAAGGGCTATGATTAAGATTTTTTTCAGTATTATAATTCTGTACCTCTTGTTGTTTTGTTCGAAAGAACTGAGGCTATGAGAATGTTTTAGCTAATAAATGTTTATGCAAACGTTACTATTTAGTGTCGCGAGATATTTTTATTTTATGTAGAGTTGCAAAGCTTCTCTTTAACTCGAGACTCGTATCTCGCAAATAGGGACTATGTAGAGAGAACGTAGTGAAGAACATACTCCGTTCCCCGCGCAGCGCCTAATTTTCGAACCACAGCGTGTTGAGGGGTGGTACTCAATTAAAATGATTTATTACCCACAGTGGGAATCGTATCCTCAACCGTCGCGTTTACGGTTAGACTCTGTGTCGTAAAGCCACGCAGGACTCGAGATGTTAGTATTAACTTTTTTTTTATGTGTGAATGTGTTTATATTTTTATTATGTTATCTGTGGAGAGAAAATTGATACTTTATGAATTTATAATTTTGAATCTCAATTTAGTATTATCGGTGCAAATATTTTTAATAGTCACATAGTCATTGTCACTGATATATTTTACGTTTTAATAACAGTGCAATGTTTTAAATTTCTTGTGTTTTTATATGTAACTTCAATGAAATTAGAAAAATGTATTTTATTATATTATTGTTTTATCCGGTATTTTTGGTCAAAATTAGATTAATTTGGAATATGAAATTTTATGTACGCATATCTTCATCGAATTATTTGCTATTTAAGTATTGTTTTTAAGTTAATTTTAAATAAATTTCGTTTTTATGTAATATGTTGTTTATTTCTTATTACCTTATTTTTTACAGTGGCGGATTTACCAGTAGGCTGAGTAGATTGAATTAGCTTTGTGGGTAATTTTGTGTACTTATTTCTTTATCAGTTATTCCTACAAAATAAAACAATTCCTGTATGACAATTTTCCTAATAGGCCGAGATCCCATTGCACAAATCTGTAGGGATTAGTAATTCTAATGAAACTTATGATGAATGATACATGATAGTATAATAGATTACACTGCTGCGTTGCCTAAAAGAATCCTGCCGCAATCACCTTTAATTAATGTTTTTCGTAACTCGTTTTTGGAGAAAATTGCACTCATATGTTTTTTATGTGAATCGCACATCATTTGAAAGAAAATCGCATAAGGAATTGGAAAAACAATGGTTGCCAGCTCTCAGTCTGCCGCAAGCCTAGGGTTGCCTGGTTTAAAGAGGTCACTTAATGTTAATATTTGCACTCATATGTTTTTTTAATGAATGATATATCAAATTAAAGCTTATTTTTTTCTCATCACTAAAACACATGGTTACCTGGAAAATGACTGCCACAAGCAAAGGTTGCCATCATTTAAAATATTTAATTCCGATTCCGTTTGACTGAAAATAGACGATGAAATGCGCGATTTCCCTTATGTTTTAAAGTACAATATTATATAATAAAAGGTCAATCTTAAAATTAATGTTTATTCTGGCTAATTACCTGTTAAACGATCATTATAATAATATTAAGTACATACAAAAAACTATTTAAACATGAAATCATCCTTATTTTTCAAGTGAAATAATGAATCCATGATATTAAGTCTTTGCTAAATCTGTTTTCTAAATACAAATACTAATTTAAATTATCATTTTAAAACGGCTAAATTATCTAATTAAATAAATGCTTACAAATCGATCTATTATAAGGTATTAATTACATCATGTTTCCTTAAGATAATGAAGGATGACAATTATTGCGTATATTTTTTTTATTAATTAAGAAAATATGGAAAATAACATTTCAATATACTATCTCTCTTTCTTCGTCCTCGTGCTCGTTTGCTTTGTTAACGGTTGCCGCAATCTTTTTATTCCCACGCAACTTTTAAGAATTTTTGCATTGAAAGAAATATATATGATAGAATTATAATAAACGAAATTAATTTAGAAAAAATAAATTCAAAGAAATTTCCACAGTAATGCCGACTAATAAACGCTATTTACGGTTTATGACCAGGAGTCAGCAAATATCAATTAGTTGTCTACTTTTTACTATAGATAAACATTTTACGGCGCGATACAAAGCAAACCCAATGCAATAAAATTATTTTCGAAGATGTATTGTTTCTAAATACAATAACAGTGCAGATGGCCAAATGAGATGTTTTAGAGCATATTACTTAGTTACTTACTTTTCGTTTTGGTGTGAAGACGTTTTTAGTTAACATGACAAAAATGAAGATGTCTTTTTTGTGCGAAAATGTAATGGAATTTAATAATCAGTCTCGCCAAAAGTGTAAAATTATGTTGTTGTTTCGCCAAAAAATGAATTTTATATACAGTAACATCTTCTTAAATAGTAACACAATGCACGGTTATCACTTGCACTGTTACAAAAAGTTCATTGTAGTAAAACAAAAATATAATGAAGAACTTCACTCGACGAGATGAAATATTCACTTAAATTTATATTTCCATCTCTTCGCTCTGGTGTCGAAGCAAAGCGCGGCGTTGAGTTCTGCCATTCAACACACAATGCCTCCAGAATTCGGCAGAAAGTGGGGAACGGAGTGTCTTAACACTAGGTTCCCTCTGCCTACCCTGCTGCGTGCGGGATACAGCGTGAATCTGATTTGATTTTTATTTTTCAATTATTCTCTAATGCAAAACGTAAGTATAATTATTGTATGATAAGTATAATTAAATTTAATGTTTAATATTATATATTTTTCTCTGAGGACGAAGAGAGAGATTGAGAGTTTACAAAAAGGTAATTTTCCATATTTTCTTAATTAATAAACAAAATATCTGCAATAATTGTCAACCTACATTATATTAAGGAAACATTATGTAATTAATACCTTATAATAGATCGATATTTGTAAACATTTATTTAATAGTAGCGGCCTGTTAGCGGCTTTGCCCGCTTGAATTACATGATTATTCATTTCAGAAATATAGATATTGTGGTACCCAGGTAGGTTGATGGAGTCAGAGGGGGAGAGATGATTTTTGCATATAGCTGCAACATCCACCCGTTGCTGGCGGAGAAGAAGGCGAAGGAAATGAGTCTTCCCTCACAACCCCGCGGCGTTCCAGTAGATGGCGCGAAGTTCATCAGGAATCTTGAATGAGGCTCATCATCTTATTTAGCACAGCTTGGACTGGGTCTTGACCCTGCCTAATGGCAAGGAGGACTACCTTCAGGGTGTCAATAGCCCTGTCAATGGCTATATGTGCAGGCCTTTGGATGTGGGCCGGGAGCATTGTGGGTGTAGGTACTGGAGGTGGGGCTGCAGTGGGAGCGGGCTGCTGTGCTGTTGCTGGAGCGGAGCAGGCATCCTCCTGCCTCTCTTTCATTTGCCTGCTTCTTTTGCCTCCTCTCTTCATGTGTCTGCGGCTTCCTCTCTCAGTGGGTGGGTTCGCCGGTGCCATCAATGAATTCGCCTGCGTGTCTGTGGCGACCATGTTTTGTGCCAAAGGAATGGAGGACCTGGAAGGCCGCTCTGGTGCCAGCTGAGTCAGGGCGGCCCTCTTGTTACGCAATTCTTTTCTGTATTGCGGGCATGCTGAGTGGTTTGCGGGGTGTGCCCCCCGCAATTGATGCATGTGGCTGGAACCTCCAGGAGCCGTGGGTAGTCACGTGCAGGGTGCTCTTCACCGCACCGCACGCAAGCCAAACGCCGATGGCACTGTGGCTAGAGTGCCGAAAGGCTTGGCAACGATGCCTACAACAACGGGCCCTTTTTGCTTCTCCAAGCCTCTATTTTTATGCCTGGCATGTAAAGCAGCTCGTTCACCACGTAGAGGCCAGGCACAAGATCCGGTGTGTTGGCAAGGATGGCGAAGAAGATGCAACCCGGTCTTCCCATCCTTGCCTTAATAGGGCGCACATATTCTGCCTGGTATCCCAGTTGAGCCAGCGCCCCGGTAATGTCTTCAGGTGTGGTCGTTGCGGGTAGACCTCGAATGGCCACCTTCCTGCCCATTTCCGACGGTAGTGCGTACGTGAACCAGGAGATGGCAACAGTCTTCTCGAGCTCGGAGAGATACCGTTGGATTATACGGTATTCTTCCTCCGAACCCGCTGTGAATCTTACGCCTCTTCCACGGGCGAGCGTTAGGCGCGTGGCCCAGTTTGTCCCTTAGCGTTTTAAAATATAACGTCTAGTCGGGGAGAACCTCCACTATGAGGGGAGGGACTGGTATTCGTGCTGGTGTGGTGCTAGTGTGCCCTGACACTGGGAGGGCTTGAGCAGAAGCAGCTGCGCGATTCGGGCCAGCTGCCCGGAGCGCGTTGGCGAACGTGGTGCTTGATGTCGTGGCTGCAGCAAGTACGGTACCCGGTGCCTGGTCCGTACTAATTGTGGAGGCAGCTGTAGTGGTTGATGGAACGACGAGGGGCATGTCTTTGCCGACTCCGTCTTTATCTTGGCGTCTTCTTGGTTCTGGTCGGCTGGTTTGAATGGTGACCGGACAGTGGCGCTTTCTTTCGCTAGGGGCTTCGGATTCCTCAGTTCGCTGACGGTGTATCGGGGTCTGGCACTCGGTGGGCTGTGACTGCGCCGAGTCCAGCGCTCGAGCACGATCGTTAAGGAACATGGCCATATGTTCCATCAATTCGTGGCTGAGCACTTCTTTACGTTGAAGCTCCGCCAGGAGGATCATGTCCCTGTCCAGTGATGACTGCGGGGACATAAGGTCTCCCTGCACCCTGGAAGGTGCGGAGGGAGAGCGCTTCTGCGACTCCAGGCGTGGGTGGGCGCTGCGTGAGGTCCTGGGTGCCTGGCCTGGTGAAGGCGAGGCGGCAGCTGCAGGTGTCGATCCCGCGAGGCGCGGCGTGCCAGGTTGCGCCGCGGAGAGAGGGGACTCCCTCGATGAGGCCCCTGATACATTGCCTGCACGGGTACACCGTACAGCGCAGCGGAGCGCGGGGGCCGGGTGCGGCGGTGGCTGCGGCCGCGGCATGGGACGCTTGTGTCCCTACACGCGGCGGCTGGTGGCTGCTCATTCCTATGAGCGCGGGCGGCGGTGGTCCTTGATGACTGCCCTCACAACCCGACGGCTCATCTTGATCCGGGGCCGGAAGATCCAGTGGGGGGTGGAGTCCCCTCCGCACAGGCCAGTGCAAGCGGAATTCCTCCTTATTTGTCCACAAGCAAGTGTGCTTGCTTCCGTCCTCTCGTCGTCGTCTTCTTCTGGTTGTAGTGATGATGAGTTGTTCCGTAGCAGTTGACAGTCAGGCTGTTCCCAAGGCAAATAACCAGAGATACCGTGTGTGCCACGGGGCGATGTTCCGGAGGTGAGGGTGCACCGAGGCATCAGCTCGACTGTGTAGTAAAACAACAAGCTCACGACCATGACTGATTTATTTATCGTAACATGTTTTTACATTCTACCTCACATTTATTAATATATAACATCTTCCCCTTACAAAAAAAAAATAAAAAAAAATTATACCATCACCAATATCAAGATTTATATAAAACTTTACAAAATTTATAGACTTCAACAGAACTCTCACTTAAAATATTATATATATATATATATATATATATATATATATATATATATATATATATATATATATATGCTAAGAAATTTTTGAATTGAATTGAATTTATTTTTTTATTTTTAAACAATAATGATATTTTCTCGCGTGCTTTTATGTTACATTTTTTTAAATCATTTAAACAATATCCTAATTTTGTATAAGTTAAAAATGATAAAACATTTAGATCCGATCCCGAATCCAATTTAAAATGTATGGGCACACCAGTACTACATAAATATAATGTTTCAAACCATTTGCTATTTTTATTACAATAATCATTTACAGTCGACACAAGAAACAGGTCATTGTTACTAACACTTTCGCGAAGCTCATACACTTGTTTATTACCTTTCACCGGACACATCTTTCTATAATGTCCTTTGTTATTACACAAGAAGCACCGCACGAACCTGGCCGGACATCGATGATAGTTATCTATATTATACGAATTACCACACGCGACACAACACTTAGTCGGGACGCACTTCTCACTGTTGAAAGCAGTGCCCAAGCGACGATCTGCACTCCCGCTGTCCAGTGCGGCCCGCTCGCGCACGTGCCCGCGGCCCGCGCTCGGTGCCGCCGCTGCTGCCGCGCCGCCGCCGCCGCGCCTCGGTGCACGCGCACCGAATAACGCGTCCACTGATCGAAACGCCGCCGATGATTCCGCACCATTACATATTTCGATTTGCTTATTCTCTGCAATTGATATTTCGTTTGCCTGGCAAATTTTTATAGTTTTTTCTAAGGTCAATTCCTCTGTCCTTAGTAATCTGTCACGAACTGTAATATCGGATATGCCACAAACGATCCGATCTCGTATCAAACCATCCTCTAAATGCTCAAACTCACAGTGATGACTCAACAGACGCAACGCCGTTACGTAAGCGTCAATGGTTTCGCCTGGTTCCTGAGCACGTGTAAAAAACCGGAACCTCGCCATTGTTGTATTATGTTTCGATACAAAATATTCATTAAATTTTCTAACGAGCAAGTCAAAATCATCCTGGCTTTCATCCTTTGTAAGCTTGAAGGTTGAAAATATGTCGTATCCGTCAGGTCCGATCAAATTAATAAGTAGACTCGCTTGTACTTCCTTTGTTTCCCTGTACACTCCCGACGCTTTTAAAAATACTTGAAATTGAGTATACCATTTACGCCACGCGTCCGCCCGATTTGCGGGGCCACCTTCCAATATTAATTCCGTTGGAGGTCTAGCGTGTTCCATATTTACTATTAAACAATTGATTTATTTGTTTAAATTTAACACCGCTGTCACCATGTAGTAAAACAACAAGCTCACGACCATGACTGATTTATTTATCGTAACATGTTTTTACATTCTACCTCACATTTATTAATATATAACAGACTGTACATCCTGGCTGCGACGGAGAGGACGTGCTCGTTGATGAACAGTTTGGATGTTGCACTCAGGAGGGTGATTGGTCGGTAGCTCTCAGGAAGGCGAGGATTTTTCCCTGGTTTGGGCAGCATTACCACTAGGCCCTCCTTCCACGGGGAAGTATCCCAGGCGGAGGATGGCATTAAGTAGTCTAGAGTGCTGCGATTGCTCTGTTGGGCAGGTGACGTAGAGCTGCGTTGGTCACAGTGTCTCTCCCCGGAGCTTTCTTAGGCTTGAGTGAAGAAATAGCCTTCTTCACGCACGACGTGGAGAAGAATGGAGGTAGCTGATCTGGATCGGGCGGACTTTGGATTTTTTCCTGGACTGCTACTTCTAGGGTGTTGTGGGCCTCTACACATTGGCTGGGGTTGGGTAGAAAGTGGCTTTCCAGGTGTACGGCCAGAATTTTCGCTCTACCCTGAGAGACCAGCTGCCGGCCGGTTGACGATCGAGGCTGTTCGTCCAGTATTCTCCTAACCTTCCGCACCACAGGTGCTCACGGGGCATGGCTGCTTCGGGGGTTACCTGTGTCGGATCGCTGGAAGGGAGCCCGACGCCCGTTGCCACCACTGCGACGACTGCCTCGATGAGACGGCCCAGCACACATTGGAGGTGTGCACAGAATGGGCGTCCAATGTGTGCTGGGCCGTCTCATCGAGGCAGTCGTCGCAGTGGTGGCAACGGGCGTCGGGCTCCCTTCCAGCGATCCGACACAGGTAACCCCCGAAGCAGCCATGCCCCGTGAGCACCTGTGGTGCGGAAGGTTAGGAGAATACTGGACGAACAGCCTCGATCGTCAACCGGCCGGCAGCTGGTCTCTCAGGGTAGAGCGAAAATTCTGGCCGTACACCTGGAAAGCCACTTTCTACCCAACCCCAGCCAATGTGTAGAGGCCCACAACACCCTAGAAGTAGCAGTCCAGGAAAAAATCCAAAGTCCGCCCGATCCAGATCAGCTACCTCCATTCTTCTCCACGTCGTGCGTGAAGAAGGCTATTTCTTCACTCAAGCCTAAGAAAGCTCCGGGGAGAGACACTGTGACCAACGCAGCTCTACGTCACCTGCCCAACAGAGCAATCGCAGCACTCTAGACTACTTAATGCCATCCTCCGCCTGGGATACTTCCCCGTGGAAGGAGGGCCTAGTGGTAATGCTGCCCAAACCAGGGAAAAATCCTCGCCTTCCTGAGAGCTACCGACCAATCACCCTCCTGAGTGCAACATCCAAACTGTTCATCAACGAGCACGTCCTCTCCGTCGCAGCCAGGATGTACAGTCTGTTATATATTAATAAATGTGAGGTAGAATGTAAAAACATGTTACGATAAATAAATCAGTCATGGTCGTGAGCTTGTTGTTTTACTACATGGTGACAGCGGTGTTAAATTTAAACAAATAAATCAATTGTTTAATAGTAAATATGGAACACGCTAGACCTCCAACGGAATTAATATTGGAAGGTGGCCCCGCAAATCGGGCGGACGCGTGGCGTAAATGGTATACTCAATTTCAAGTATTTTTAAAAGCGTCGGGAGTGTACAGGGAAACAAAGGAAGTACAAGCGAGTCTACTTATTAATTTGATCGGACCTGACGGATACGACATATTTTCAACCTTCAAGCTTACAAAGGATGAAAGCCAGGATGATTTTGACTTGCTCGTTAGAAAATTTAATGAATATTTTGTATCGAAACATAATACAACAATGGCGAGGTTCCGGTTTTTTACACGTGCTCAGGAACCAGGCGAAACCATTGACGCTTACGTAACGGCGTTGCGTCTGTTGAGTCATCACTGTGAGTTTGAGCATTTAGAGGATGGTTTGATACGAGATCGGATCGTTTGTGGCATATCCGATATTACAGTTCGTGACAGATTACTAAGGACAGAGGAATTGACCTTAGAAAAAACTATAAAAATTTGCCAGGCAAACGAAATATCAATTGCAGAGAATAAGCAAATCGAAATATGTAATGGTGCGGAATCATCGGCGGCGTTTCGATCAGTGGACGCGTTATTCGGTGCGCGTGCACCGAGGCGCGGCGGCGGCGGCGCGGCAGCAGCGGCGGCACCGAGCGCGGGCCGCGGGCACGTGCGCGAGCGGGCCGCACTGGACAGCGGGAGTGCAGATCGTCGCTTGGGCACTGCTTTCAACAGTGAGAAGTGCGTCCCGACTAAGTGTTGTGTCGCGTGTGGTAATTCGTATAATATAGATAACTATCATCGATGTCCGGCCAGGTTCGTGCGGTGCTTCTTGTGTAATAACAAAGGACATTATAGAAAGATGTGTCCGGTGAAAGGTAATAAACAAGTGTATGAGCTTCGCGAAAGTGTTAGTAACAATGACCTGTTTCTTGTGTCGACTGTAAATGATTATTGTAATAAAAATAGCAAATGGTTTGAAACATTATATTTATGTAGTACTGGTGTGCCCATACATTTTAAATTGGATTCGGGATCGGATCTAAATGTTTTATCATTTTTAACTTATACAAAATTAGGATATTGTTTAAATGATTTAAAAAAATGTAACATAAAAGCACGCGAGAAAATATCATTATTGTTTAAAAATAAAAAAATAAATTCAATTCAATTCAAAAATTTCTTAGCATATATATATATATATATATATATATATATATATATATATATATATATATATATATATATATATATATATATATATATATATATATATATATATATATAATATTTTAAGTGAGAGTTCTGTTGAAGTCTATAAATTTTGTAAAGTTTTATATAAATCTTGATATTGGTGATGGTATAATTTTTTTTTATTTTTTTTTTGTAAGGGGAAGATGTTATATATTAATAAATGTGAGGTAGAATGTAAAAACATGTTACGATAAATAAATCAGTCATGGTCGTGAGCTTGTTGTTTTACTACACAGTCGAGCTGATGCCTCGGTGCACCCTCACCTCCGGAACATCGCCCCGTGGCACACACGGTATCTCTGGTTATTTGCCTTGGGAACAGCCTGACTGTCAACTGCTACGGAACAACTCATCATCACTACAACCAGAAGAAGACGACGACGAGAGGACGGAAGCAAGCACACTTGCTTGTGGACAAATAAGGAGGAATTCCGCTTGCACTGGCCTGTGCGGAGGGGACTCCACCCCCCACTGGATCTTCCGGCCCCGGATCAAGATGAGCCGTCGGGTTGTGAGGGCAGTCATCAAGGACCACCGCCGCCCGCGCTCATAGGAATGAGCAGCCACCAGCCGCCGCGTGTAGGGACACAAGCGTCCCATGCCGCGGCCGCAGCCACCGCCGCACCCGGCCCCCGCGCTCCGCTGCGCTGTACGGTGTACCCGTGCAGGCAATGTATCAGGGGCCTCATCGAGGGAGTCCCCTCTCTCCGCGGCGCAACCTGGCACGCCGCGCCTCGCGGGATCGACACCTGCAGCTGCCGCCTCGCCTTCACCAGGCCAGGCACCCAGGACCTCACGCAGCGCCCACCCACGCCTGGAGTCGCAGAAGCGCTCTCCCTCCGCACCTTCCAGGGTGCAGGGAGACCTTATGTCCCCGCAGTCATCACTGGACAGGGACATGATCCTCCTGGCGGAGCTTCAACGTAAAGAAGTGCTCAGCCACGAATTGATGGAACATATGGCCATGTTCCTTAACGATCGTGCTCGAGCGCTGGACTCGGCGCAGTCACAGCCCACCGAGTGCCAGACCCCGATACACCGTCAGCGAACTGAGGAATCCGAAGCCCCTAGCGAAAGAAAGCGCCACTGTCCGGTCACCATTCAAACCAGCCGACCAGAACCAAGAAGACGCCAAGATAAAGACGGAGTCGGCAAAGACATGCCCCTCGTCGTTCCATCAACCACTACAGCTGCCTCCACAATTAGTACGGACCAGGCACCGGGTACCGTACTTGCTGCAGCCACGACATCAAGCACCACGTTCGCCAACGCGCTCCGGGCAGCTGGCCCGAATCGCGCAGCTGCTTCTGCTCAAGCCCTCCCAGTGTCAGGGCACACTAGCACCACACCAGCACGAATACCAGTCCCTCCCCTCATAGTGGAGGTTCTCCCCGACTAGACGTTATATTTTAAAACGCTAAGGGACAAACTGGGCCACGCGCCTAACGCTCGCCCGTGGAAGAGGCGTAAGATTCACAGCGGGTTCGGAGGAAGAATACCGTATAATCCAACGGTATCTCTCCGAGCTCGAGAAGACTGTTGCCATCTCCTGGTTCACGTACGCACTACCGTCGGAAATGGGCAGGAAGGTGGCCATTCGAGGTCTACCCGCAACGACCACACCTGAAGACATTACCGGGGCGCTGGCTCAACTGGGATACCAGGCAGAATATGTGCGCCCTATTAAGGCAAGGATGGGAAGACCGGGTTGCATCTTCTTCGCCATCCTTGCCAACACACCGGATCTTGTGCCTGGCCTCTACGTGGTGAACGAGCTGCTTTACATGCCAGGCATAAAAATAGAGGCTTGGAGAAGCAAAAAGGGCCCGTTGTTGTAGGCATCGTTGCCAAGCCTTTCGGCACTCTAGCCACAGTGCCATCGGCGTTTGGCTTGCGTGCGGTGCGGTGAAGAGCACCCTGCACGTGACTACCCACGGCTCCTGGAGGTTCCAGCCACATGCATCAATTGCGGGGGGCACACCCCGCAAACCACTCAGCATGCCCGCAATACAGAAAAGAATTGCGTAACAAGAGGGCCGCCCTGACTCAGCTGGCACCAGAGCGGCCTTCCAGGTCCTCCATTCCTTTGGCACAAAACATGGTCGCCACAGACACGCAGGCGAATTCATTGATGGCACCGGCGAACCCACCCACTGAGAGAGGAAGCCGCAGACACATGAAGAGAGGAGGCAAAAGAAGCAGGCAAATGAAAGAGAGGCAGGAGGATGCCTGCTCCGCTCCAGCAACAGCACAGCAGCCCGCTCCCACTGCAGCCCCACCTCCAGTACCTACACCCACAATGCTCCCGGCCCACATCCAAAGGCCTGCACATATAGCCATTGACAGGGCTATTGACACCCTGAAGGTAGTCCTCCTTGCCATTAGGCAGGGTCAAGACCCAGTCCAAGCTGTGCTAAATAAGATGATGAGCCTCATTCAAGATTCCTGATGAACTTCGCGCCATCTACTGGAACGCCGCGGGGTTGTGAGGGAAGACTCATTTCCTTCGCCTTCTTCTCCGCCAGCAACGGGTGGATGTTGCAGCTATATGCAAAAATCATCTCTCCCCCTCTGACTCCATCAACCTACCTGGGTACCACAATATCTATATTTCTGAAATGAATAATCATGTAATTCAAGCGGGCAAAGCCGCTAACAGGCCGCTACTATTAAATAAATGTTTACAAATATCGATCTATTATAAGGTATTAATTACATAATGTTTCCTTAATATAATGTAGGTTGACAATTATTGCAGATATTTTGTTTATTAATTAAGAAAATATGGAAAATTACCTTTTTGTAAACTCTCAATCTCTCTCTTCGTCCTCAGAGAAAAATATATAATATTAAACATTAAATTTAATTATACTTATCATACAATAATTATACTTACGTTTTGCATTAGAGAATAATTGAAAAATAAAAATCAAATCAGATTCACGCTGTATCCCGCACGCAGCAGGGTAGGCAGAGGGAACCTAGTGTTAAGACACTCCGTTCCCCACTTTCTGCCGAATTCTGGAGGCATTGTGTGTTGAATGGCAGAACTCAACGCCGCGCTTTGCTTCGACACCAGAGCGAAGAGATGGAAATATAAATTTAAGTGAATATTTCATCTCGTCGAGTGAAGTTCTTCATTATATTTTTGTTTTACTACAATGAACTTTTTGTAACAGTGCAAGTGATAACCGTGCATTGTGTTACTATTTAAGAAGATGTTACTGTATATAAAATTCATTTTTTGGCGAAACAACAACATAATTTTACACTTTTGGCGAGACTGATTATTAAATTCCATTACATTTTCGCACAAAAAAGACATCTTCATTTTTGTCATGTTAACTAAAAACGTCTTCACACCAAAACGAAAAGTAAGTAACTAAGTAATATGCTCTAAAACATCTCATTTGGCCATCTGCACTGTTATTGTATTTAGAAACAATACATCTTCGAAAATAATTTTATTGCATTGGGTTTGCTTTGTATCGCGCCGTAAAATGTTTATCTATAGTAAAAAGTAGACAACTAATTGATATTTGCTGACTCCTGGTCATAAACCGTAAATAGCGTTTATTAGTCGGCATTACTGTGGAAATTTCTTTGAATTTATTTTTTCTAAATTAATTTCGTTTATTATAATTCTATCATATATATTTCTTTCAATGCAAAAATTCTTAAAAGTTGCGTGGGAATAAAAAGATTGCGGCAACCGTTAACAAAGCAAACGAGCACGAGGACGAAGAAAGAGAGATAGTATATTGAAATGTTATTTTCCATATTTTCTTAATTAATAAAAAAAATATACGCAATAATTGTCATCCTTCATTATCTTAAGGAAACATGATGTAATTAATACCTTATAATAGATCGATTTGTAAGCATTTATTTAATTAGATAATTTAGCCGTTTTAAAATGATAATTTAAATTAGTATTTGTATTTAGAAAACAGATTTAGCAAAGACTTAATATCATGGATTCATTATTTCACTTGAAAAATAAGGATGATTTCATGTTTAAATAGTTTTTTGTATGTACTTAATATTATTATAATGATCGTTTAACAGGTAATTAGCCAGAATAAACATTAATTTTAAGATTGACCTTTTATTATATAATATTGTACTTTAAAACATAAGGGAAATCGCGCATTTCATCGTCTATTTTCAGTCAAACGGAATCGGAATTAAATATTTTAAATGATGGCAACCTTTGCTTGTGGCAGTCATTTTCCAGGTAACCATGTGTTTTAGTGATGAGAAAAAAATAAGCTTTAATTTGATATATCATTCATTAAAAAAACATATGAGTGCAAATATTAACATTAAGTGACCTCTTTAAACCAGGCAACCCTAGGCTTGCGGCAGACTGAGAGCTGGCAACCATTGTTTTTCCAATTCCTTATGCGATTTTCTTTCAAATGATGTGCGATTCACATAAAAAAACATATGAGTGCAATTTTCTCCAAAAACGAGTTACGAAAAACATTAATTAAAGGTGATTGCGGCAGGATTCTTTTAGGCAACGCAGCAGTGTAATCTATTATACTATCATGTATCATTCATCATAAGTTTCATTAGAATTACTAATCCCTACAGATTTGTGCAATGGGATCTCGGCCTATTAGGAAAATTGTCATACAGGAATTGTTTTATTTTGTAGGAATAACTGATAAAGAAATAAGTACACAAAATTACCCACAAAGCTAATTCAATCTACTCAGCCTACTGGTAAATCCGCCACTGTAAAAAATAAGGTAATAAGAAATAAACAACATATTACATAAAAACGAAATTTATTTAAAATTAACTTAAAAACAATACTTAAATAGCAAATAATTCGATGAAGATATGCGTACATAAAATTTCATATTCCAAATTAATCTAATTTTGACCAAAAATACCGGATAAAACAATAATATAATAAAATACATTTTTCTAATTTCATTGAAGTTACATATAAAAACACAAGAAATTTAAAACATTGCACTGTTATTAAAACGTAAAATATATCAGTGACAATGACTATGTGACTATTAAAAATATTTGCACCGATAATACTAAATTGAGATTCAAAATTATAAATTCATAAAGTATCAATTTTCTCTCCACAGATAACATAATAAAAATATAAACACATTCACACATAAAAAAAAAGTTAATACTAACATCTCGAGTCCTGCGTGGCTTTACGACACAGAGTCTAACCGTAAACGCGACGGTTGAGGATACGATTCCCACTGTGGGTAATAAATCATTTTAATTGAGTACCACCCCTCAACACGCTGTGGTTCGAAAATTAGGCGCTGCGCGGGGAACGGAGTATGTTCTTCACTACGTTCTCTCTACATAGTCCCTATTTGCGAGATACGAGTCTCGAGTTAAAGAGAAGCTTTGCAACTCTACATAAAATAAAAATATCTCGCGACACTAAATAGTAACGTTTGCATAAACATTTATTAGCTAAAACATTCTCATAGCCTCAGTTCTTTCGAACAAAACAACAAGAGGTACAGAATTATAATACTGAAAAAAATCTTAATCATAGCCCTTAATTTAAAATGTATGATGAAAATTAGAAGTTTCATATTAATAGGGATGTTGATAGAGTTTGACAGAAATAAACAAAACTAATAAAATATCCTTTTTCTTTTCAATTTTTCCAAATGAACATAATTTATGACGTCACAACACGCTAAAAATATCATTGTAAAATTTTATACATAAAAAATTAAACGTATACATCCCTATCATATACAGTATGAATGTAAAAAAATATTTAAAATTAACGTATGCATGTATATAGTTTGTGTCACAGAGTACCCGTAGCACAGGAATGTATAAAAATATAATTGATCGTTTAATCACAGACTATATGTTATATAAATGACATGAATATTGCGTCATATTTATACTTAGTGACCATAGAAAGAGCTCTGACAATTTCTATACTATAGAATTGTATACCAAATTGAAGAGGCCGTCGCGGCGCAGTGGCACAGCGCTGGACTGTAAATGCAACGGTTATGGACGCTATTCGTACTGGGGCAAATGAGTTATTTTCATTACTTCGCTGGCAATAAGACAAAGTGCGTTGATTTCTACCACTCAATACACAATCTCTTGAACAGAGTGCCTTTATACTAGGCTCCATCCGCCTATACTGCGGATAATAGAGCCTCCAGGCTTAAAAAAATAAAAAAAAGAATGTATTGCAAACTAGGATATTAGAGCTAGTTGATCCATTTACATATTTGACGATCACATTAAAAGTTCATTACATTGTTTTAAATTATATAAGTCAAGCATAATTCGTAATTAAAATATAATAAATTTATCAATTATAAATATCTGACAAAGCTCTTTATATGATCGATTGAATATTAATGATTAAATTACATTTTATTAGTAACTTTAAATGCTAAATTGAGCCCAAAGCTAAGCGATCATGAACTGCACAATAACGAACATTCAATGCAATAATCCTATCATATCATTGGTAAAAGTAATAAAACCAACTTTTATATTACTGTCTTAATTATGAATTAAAATTAATGTTTGAGAACATAGAATAGTATGTGATGATTGAATACAGATAAAAATCTGTTCATAGATTAGATCAAATATTCTGAGTATTATCTTTAAATAAGGTTGCCATTATAGAAGAAAACTGTATAGTCATAAATGAAACAGTCAGAATGTGCGTCTTTTGGCAATAATATATTGGCATATACTATGGAGTTTCTTAAGTCTTGCTACTTGATTACATTTGACTAACAACTATGAAGCTAAGGCGCTCGTATACTAAAGCAATACAGTCGATATAAGAATAACAAATTATTATCTGTTGAAGGCCATTTGTTGCGACATCTTACGGCTGTAACTTATACTATTTTAGACACTAAAGACGGCTTTTGATGGGGATTATATTTAATTTTGGTTGCCATCTTGTTTTGTATATAACTCTTAGATAATTATGAAGAGCTTGTCAAATTATATCGTATTTTTCAATTTAAATAAATTTTCTTTATTCGTATGAATGAAATTACATTTAAAATAAATAAGGGTTGAATAAAGACATTTAAAATTGTTTCTTATATTATGCTTGAACTAAGTTACGATGTTGTAGTCATTTACTTCTATGACAAATAGCCAAAATGTAACTTTTTTTTTCTTAAGTATTAAGTATTTTTTTTGGTTATATGTTTAGCTTGAAATATTCATTATGTACAGATGAAAGCTAGTAATACTTTCATTATACTAATATGATATGTTTACAAGACAATAGCCTATGATTTCGAATAATGGAATGCCCTTAATAAACATTTGTAAAGATATATATTAAAATTAATTACTTACGTCTTTATTTTTTTAATTGATGTTGAAATAATAATATTTAATAAGGTAACATTGCACTATCTGCTAAATATTGGTGTTTTTTCTAAAACATTAAATTCCATTTCTACGTCCTTAGAACGATTTCCTTCTCAACAATACAATTACTAACTTCTATAAAACCCGCTATTATCTGTAGTCACATTTATATTTTGTTATATTTTTTCACTTAAAAAATTACTATAGTAAAATTTTACTCTTACTTAGAACTTCTACGTTCTTCTCTTATAGTTGTTTAGTTTTTTGATAAACTAAAGCCGTGTGTAACGTGTCTCATCGTTATATCATCTACATGCAGTATTACGATATTTAACAGTATTATTATCATCCCGATACATTTTAAATGAATTGGCTTGTGATAACAGGTTAGTTAGGTATCAAAAGTTATGAAAAAGTACGTATAAAAGTCTAATATACTGTGACCACAGAATTAAAAAAAAACGTTCAACCGTTTGAAAACTACGATATACCTTTTAGTTTAATTTAATTTTACGTAATTTTAGTTTTGAAAAATAAAGATTTTTTAAATTCATAGTAGACTTTATGTCTTTTATAAAGGAGGGTCACGATTAAGAGGTAAACTATAATAATAGTCTTACTAAGAACTAATTTTGTCATACGATTAGTAAAAGTTTATAGTATTATTTGACGTTTAAATGTTCCTCAGTTTTTTTTAAAACAGCTTATAAAATTATTAATTTAAAAAATGTGCTATGAACTTATTTTTCTATACCAACATCTTAGTTAAACAATTATAAAATAATAATTTCGAGGAACATTTAAAAGCCTAACATTGGTATACATTTAATTTATATTGCTATGCAAAAACAATATTTATTACATTTAGAAAATATAAAAATTATTCAATTGCTTATGAACCTTCGAATACACAAGATTTTTTTGGATGTAAGCGATTTTTTAATACATAAGATAACAAAACAAAAAAAATACAGTAAAATGATTTTAAAAGTATTATCCGATTAAAAAATATGCTGTGGATTAAAAATGAGTTTAATTATTATTAATTATTATTTAATCTTATTAATCAATATTATATATTATTCAGATCTACTTCATAACTAAATTAATATTCTACATTGCAAGGTACAAAAGTTTTTCTTTTATAGACCTTAAAATGGTTCACTGCTAACTTATATTCTCCTACAATATTTAAAATACATTTACATATAATGCATGATGTATGTTTATATATCTGTCAATATATTGTTTATATCGAATTCCGTACAATTTTTTAAGAGATGTAACCGCAGTGGGGAAGTCCCTCGTCCAGTTACCAAGAATACAAAAACAAACTGCAAATAAATAAATATGCTTATTTCCATTAAATGATATACATACATATGTCCATACATATTTTACAACGATATTGCTAATACTCAAGGCCATGGTTATAAACAAGGGGTGTCACCGCCAGGCGCGTCGCGGCGAGCGCGGGGGGGACGCCCCATTGCCCGGTCACCGCGAACGGATCTGCCAGCAACGGACACGACCGGAGCTGGAAAATATAGATTATACGTGTCTTATTAGAACACCTATAGGAAAAGAGATATTATAATTTTATTATAAGTACTATAGGGTTTTTCTTAAGTATGTGTAAGTTTTCAAATTGGTTTTCTTTACGCCATCTTGTTAGATTGACAGGTTTTTAAGCGTTTTGGTAGTAGTAGTAAATCTTTCAAATACTTAACTTACGATAAACTTATAAACGAGAACAAACTATTTGAAACATTTATATAATAAAATTCGATTTGTAAAGGTCAATTAAACTATTTATTTGGCTCAAATCCATTGATAGATTTTTTTAGTAAACGCCTCAATGAAATAAATAACTTATTTTACCTTCACAAAGAAAAAAAAACATAAGTGAAAAAAAAATCGAAGAAACACGCAACTTTGAAACAACAGTTGCTCTAACATCTACAACGAAAGCTAAGTCTAGAAAAGGAAAAAATATTATTAAGTAACACGAGGAGAATGTGACGTGATTAGTACTACATCGAAAGCTCGTGGAGGGATAAAACTGTTAGTCACACAAAAGAAAAATAATCATAGAAAAAAGTTCTAATAAAAATAGAGAAATGGGTATTTGACGTGATATGAAAGTATTAAAAATTTTAACATGACCAAAAAATTTACTATACAATTATTACATAGATATAATTTCAAATTCTTCAAATCAAAAAATAGTTAATAAAAATACATAATTGTAGTGCATCCTTATCATTTAAAACAAAATAATTTATTATCTTATTGAAATATTTGTATGAAAAAATGTTTTTGATAAACTTTACTTTTAACAAACTTTATTCAATTAATTAATAAATACTTTAATTAATGAGTGTAGAGTATCCATTGACTATTATTTTCATATTTTGTCCTAATTTTTTTATTAAACAAGAACAAGTAGATATAGACGAAGACAAAAAGATAAAGACAGTCTAAAAGTCAAATACCCGAAGCTAAGCGTACATTTGCCGTTAATGACAGTGGTGAAGCGGCGACGACGCGTGCAAGCTGAGGGGGCAAACGACCAATACTCACCGAGATTCAAATTGGTTGATAACATGTAATTATGTACCAATGCGTCAAGCGTGATTGTTTGGAATGAATAAATAATGTATGTATATTGACAAGATAAAAATACTATGATGAAAATATGTTTAATTGCCCGAAAGTGAAGAACAGACTATTTTAATGAAACTTTACTTTTTGTTTCTGAATTCTATCTGAACAAATTGATTGAATTGAATCTAAATAAAAAAGATCAAGAGACTCACAGTATCGTGTAATATCTTTCGTATTACATATTTTTAGATTTTTATTCTATAGTAAGCATCACTCCTTAAATTATTAAGCATTATAAATAATTATTACGAAATAATATAAATTTTATTTTGATCTTGTCTACGTATGTGTGTATATGTTTATGTATGCGTGTTCGTGTGTATTGTATGTAGTTGTGTGTTTGTGTTTTTGTGTGTGCACTGGGCTCAGGTCTCGACGAGGCGCCACGCGCGCACTTCGCCGCCGCTGCAACACACTCACATGTTAACTCCACAGAGATTTCTTTTGTATATATACTTTATACTTATCAATTATTATACCAATGTTATCAGTCAAACAGTCCGTCAGTCACCAATAACGAAGAAAAAGTGATAGTATAACTAAATATTGTGAGAATTTCAATAATTTTGAGAAAATACAAAGTGAATAAATACAGTTTTTTAGAGAAAGAAGAGTCCTTTTTTAATAATATAACTAATGTAAGTCAAAAAAGTACAGATATTATATAAAAAATACAGATAATACTGTATAATATATGTAGCTATTCTACAATATCTGTATTAATTCATTATTCTAAAAAAAAACTAAATATTCTGCGGCGAACTGTAACTTTTCTAATTATAGTTTATTGTAGTATAAGGGAATGTTATTTAAGTTAGTATGAGTTATTTTAGCTTAATATAACGTGTTATTTTGGTCATTACTAATCGTAACTTTATATTTAATTATAAGTTTCTTTATAATTAACTTTTGTCAGTACAATCTCAACGTTTTGACAAAAATTAAAGCCTTATTTTGTTATATGAAAATTTAATTTAAATTAATTGTATGAACACCATAAAAAATGTTCCTGTTTCGTTTGCACATTTATTACAATATTAATAAAAAGTTCTTAACATTATTAAAATACATTATAAATAATATAGACAAAAGGTAACTTACCTTCCAGCAGTATAAAGCGCGTTCGTTTTCACACAAGCCGCCAAAGCTGAAGGCGCATCAGGCAAAGCCGCGGGCGGGGCTATTGGGCGTAGCGTAGGGCTCCACAAACGTAAGGCCTGGTCTCGTCCACAACTAGCTAGAGCAGCGCCCCCTGTGCTTAGCGCTCCGATGGCGCAGAGACCAGTTACCCAGCCCTTATGCGCGTTCATTACGCTCTGTCGATTTATGAAGTTATATATCAAAATTATATCAAAATATTGATCGGTACTTCACACTTCATTCGGTAATTCAGTATTAGTAATAGGTTTTTTTTGTGTTTACACGCATTAACTTATTTTACAGGGTGGTTAGAGAACACTCCCAGAAATAGAGTAAAAAATTACAGAAATAGGTTTTATACTTGTCCATTTTTAAGTCATTTGGGATAGCGTAAATTAATAATCGTTAAACGCGAGAAGTCGCGGATCACAAGAATAGAAAATGAAAGACAGACAGGTGAATTTGAAAAAAATTGAAAACAAAAAATCACCGTTAAGAGTTAAGATCTTAAAGTGAAGCGATATTTAGATATTTAATCAACTACAATTTTCTTAAAAATATTTGAATTTATTAATCATAAACAATACCAACAAAAAATCTTTAACTAATTGGTCAGTAAATAATTAAAGTACGACATACATGTGTAAGAGTATTATCAGTAAGAGACCAGCATTTTAAGCTGGAGTCTCGTGAAGCGCTGTACAGCGTGTCTCCGCGCAGCACCAGCGCCTGCACGCCGTCGTAGTGCGGCGGCTCCAGGAGGCGACGGTTGCACGCTTCCCAGGACCCTGGTTTATGTAACAAAATGAAAGCTTATAATTAATGTTAGTTTTGTTTTAAAGAGATAATTAAGTTGATAGTATAAAAAAAAAAAAGTTTACGTAAAAAAAAAAATTGTCCAGGCGTTACTTGGTTTTAGCGTTAGAATAAGTATTTAAAATTTTAAAATGGTGAATTATGGAAAGAAGCAATTACTTGTGAGTCCATCACTTTTTAAATAAAAGGACATAAAACTGCTCTAGTTCTCTTACTTTAATATAGTGCTCATATACCATCTCAGTAGTTCTATTAACTGAAATATCAAGTTAATACACAAAAAGGGAACGGTTTATTTAAAATGACAAAAAAGACACAAAAAAAAAATAAATAAATTATAGCGTTTTTAGTTAACTTTACTTAGGGTAGGCAAAAGGAAGTTAGTATTAAGAAGCCCGCGTAAGGTACCTGCGGGCGGCGCGGCGGGCAGGTCCAGCACGCGCACGCAGTGGTCGCGGCTGCCCGTGGCGAGGCGGTCGCCGCGCGCGCCCAGCGCCCCGCGCGCCGCGCACGTCACCGCCGCCGCGTGCCCCGACCACGCCTTGTACACGCACTCCAGCCTGCCCGACACGTTGGATATTGCACTTTGCTTCATTCATTATTTTTGGAATAATAGCTTGAATTAATTTTTAATAAATTTTATGTTGAATAAAATTAAGCAAGTAATAAATACTACAAATACGCAGTGCTTCTGTCATCCCCACTTTAAATGAGCCACAGTGCTAAACACTTACATTCGCAAATCCCACAATCTAAGTTTATCCGCGGCGGCCATGTACAGCCTATTGTGGGAAGCTAAAGAGATGGCCGTCACGGCAGCTTCACCACCTCGTATTGCCGCGTTGGGACCGTTTGCTCCTGACGACCTGGATGATATATATGTTATTTTTTTAAATTCATGCAAGTAAGATACGCAGAAAAAATGTAAATACCATAATAAAGTGTCTGTTGTTTATGATTGTTTTACCTTCACTCCTGTTACTCGCTTACAGCAGGTGGGCAGAAAGAACATAGTGTTAAGACACTCCGATACCCACGCACCACCAAATTATTCGAAACGCAATGTGTCGAATAATGTAAAATGGCGAAGCTTCATGCTACGTTAGGTATTGTACAGGAGCACGGAAAAGAAAATATTAAATCATTCATTCCCCAAATGCAAATAGAACCCACAACAGTCGCGCGAATAGTCACATGCTGTATAACTGCGGCAAGACCGGTTGGCAGATAATTTTCGCTTAAAATTGTAACTGTGTGTCTCATTATAATAAAAGTTACCACAAAACAGCATTAGGTCCGTTGGTCCTAGTATCAAACACTTTAACCGCGGCACCAGCTGCAGCCAGCACAACTCTTGAATCCTGACCCATGGCGGGAGATTCAGAAGCTGCTAAGGCAACCACTGCACCTCCGCACCAAGCACGCCATGCTTCCCTGCCTGCTGTTAAATCCCAGCCTCGGACTGTGCGATCTGGTTGAAATAAAAGGATAAGTAATGATACATAATTAGTATTTTAGCATCTTATAAAATATTATTTGGCATAGAAATGATTTATATATTACACTTTCTGCCGAATTCTGGAGACACTGCGTGTTGAGTGACGGAACTCAATACCACGCATTGCCTCGAAACCAGAGCGAAGAAATGAAAATGTAAATTTAAATAAATATTTCATTCCCACGAGTGGGGATTGAACCCACAATCAGTCCCGTTGACTGTCACACTTTGCGCTCTTGCGCTACGTCTGGTCTCTAAAAAATAAAAATAATTTACTTTCACCAGTAACAATAAGTTTTTGTAAATTTGTAAAATGCACATTATAATATGAAACTTCCTTACCCACACCCCCGCTGTACAGCGCGTGGGCGGTCGGAGCGAGAGAGAGCGCCGCGCCCACGTGCCCCTCCGCCACGTGAGTACACTGTAGCCATGAACTGCCTACACCACCGCCTACGCTTGAACGCTGTGAAATATAGGAAAAAGGCAATAAAATATACATTTTTGTAGTTTCATGCTGTATTCCGCATAGCAAACAAGAGCAAGAGCATAGTGTTAAGGCACTCTGTTCCTTATTTTCTAAATATTGTGCGCTTTCAATATTAAAAATTCTACTTTGGCTTGTTACAAGAGCGAGGAAGTGATAATAATTAATTCCTCCGAGTGGAAATCGAGCCCACAACTATCGTTGATTAGACAGCCTAATAAAAATAAATTAAGACATACAATACAGCTAAGCTAGTTACTAGTAACTGTTAAATGTTTATACGGTGCAACGTTTTCTTAGGTATAAGAATAGCAAAGGTTAATGTAAATATTTAAAAAAAACTCTTTTAAGCATCACTTAGCCTTAGTTCTAGGGAAAATATAAATTAAAAATATTATAAACAAAAATAACAAGCCTAATAGAATTTAAAAAATCTTAGGTTACTACTGCTTTAGTAAATTATACTATTGTATGCTACTTCACTATATTCTCAATTGTTTCATTAAACTCGAGGTCGGACAGTAATTTAACCTTTTTCTTTTCTTTTTATTTTTTAAATATATTTTATGAATATAAATTAAAAAATAAAAAAAACTTACTTTAAGCGTAATTTCTTTAACAATTCCTTGAGGAGCTTGTTCTGGTGCAGCTCCAGTCAATCTCAAGAAGACATCATCATCTCTTGTCCTTCTCGCTGCACCAGGAGACGCGGGCGGCGTCCCTTCGCCACCAGGCTCTCTAATAAAAATGTTTATTAATAGTAAACATAATCAATAAACGTAAAATTTTGTTTGAAGATAAAGTGATGATAAAGAAATGTTGTTGTTAAAAAAAAATATTACAATTAATATATTTTATAAGTTAATCCTGTAATTATAATATATATATTCATAATAAATTATTAGATGACACAAAGTTATAACAGACACTAAAAATGTTAATTTTAAAACGTAACTAACACTGGCTGAATATGTGTAAGCAGTTTGAGTGAATGTATTAAAAACAATTAAAAATGGCACGATTATTAGAATCAAAATAATGTGAGGTACAAAATAAAATAAATACGTTACTACTGTTAAGTTATTACAAATGATTTAATACATTATGAAAAATGGATAAACGACACTAAAGCAATAAATGAGAAAATGTCACATACAAAATCTAAAAGATACTTACAGTATTAAGAAAAACAATCACACATTTACATATATCTATTTCAAAAGAAATGCCTTCTATATAGTGCACGTGAAGTACTAATAGGTAATATTGCAAGTCGTATTTTTAAAAACAAGTTTTTAATAAATAACTCAAAATAATCTATACTAACTAGCACAAATTTATAAAAATATAGTATTTATAAATAAAAATTAGCTAAAAATAGTATACGTGAAGCATTTGAGTTGTTTCTAATATACCATGCAAGTGCCGCCATGCGAGGATGCAAAACAAACACAAATGTATTGCTAATATTTTATTATTATCTAAATACAGATTTTCGGACTACAGCTGCCGGAACCATTAAAGCTAATGTTAATTTGTGACAAATATGACCATGTTGATTGCTATTAAAAAGTACAACAAAAACAGATATAATGAAGAGTTTTTTTTCTGTTTGTAATGTATTTTAAGTACTGCAAGTTAGATTCTTAATTTTATGTCTTATATTTTTATAATGTCTCGATTTTATAGATTTTATCACCGCAGAGTTTGAACCTGCAATCCTGCAGTTAACTATAGATACATAACATATGTAATGAGAGACGTATACATGATGGTGGCCGTCAATTTTTTTGACGGTTTAAGAAAATCAATCAAACATGGACACAGCGTTATATTCATTTATATTTTCTATATCTTTGGTTAGTTATTGACATATTTTATATGATATATTAATATTATTTAAAAGATATACTTTATTTTATTATACACAATTCTAATAAACAAACATATATTATGCTTATTAGAATAACCTTCAAAAAGATAAATAGGAAGTTATTTACAAGGAACATAGCATGCAAATACTTCGAGCAGATCTTACAAAAAATCCATTTTTTTTTCTTACAGTTGGTAAAAGTTAATGTAATAGTAGTAAAAAGACAGTTAAAACTTGACTATCAATTAGTAAATGTTTTACGATTTATTTATGACTGTACTAAAGTTGATGCGTGAGCTTCATCAATATAAAAAATATTCACAAAAAATAAGATTTGGTCTTTCAGGTATAGAAACGACGAAGTTTGCATTTTTCGATAAAAGTCGCCATACATACATATTTTTTCAGTCATTTCAATTTTTCATCTTGAAATATTTTAAAATAATTGATGGGAAACTTATTGAACCAACTCAAAATCTCAACTCAAACAAATATTCGACCAAAACGCACTCACAGTCAAGAAAAACCATTTATCATATAAAAAAGCTTAGTACAATTCGCTTTTTGTCAAACATTCCTATCCAAATGGGTTTGCAAGTTTTTGTTTCGCCCTCAGTCTTCCACTATCGAGAGGTCGGTGAGGAGGCTGCAAGCAACAGATCATGTCACGCCCGCGCCCTCCGCAATAAACATTTACTTTGTAATTGCAAGTACATTTAAATGAAAAAACATAAATTTAAATATCGTCGCTTTGGGACCAACTCAGATTTTATATATATTATATAAAATTCGAGACAGTAAATAAAAGGCAGCGGTTGAACTAAAAAATCACTAAATATATCTATAAAAATACTTGCAAGCACAAGGCAATGGTTCGTGTGTGCTTAAGAAAGTCTAAGTTTATGTTTTACAAAAAAAAATATGTAAGACAAAATACTATCAAATATAGAGTAACAAATTATAATTCCGTAAACAAAATACAAAATATACAAAACGTATTTGTAAACTAATGCACTTTAATTTTAGTTTAATCATTTAACATTCATTTGTCACAACAACAAAACAAATCTTTCATTATTTATTAGAGTCAAACGAATGAAAGTTTTGTTAAATCTTAAATTGTTTTCACTTAAAATTCGAAAATTACCTTACACATTTTTTTTTCTACAGTAAATAATAAGACCCCAAATAACTACACTACGTAATAGCACATAAACCTAAGCTTATTTATCATGCAGAGGCGAGGCGCGGGAGAACTAATAACTCAAGCAAATCTACGTATAAAATAACTTAGGGGATATGACATAAATATATACCCTAAAGATTTTAATTTGTAGCACATATTAAAATTAACTTCAAATTGAAATTTGTTCATAATTTGTTAGTCAATTTTTATATTGAAACACTTAAAACAGAATTTAAAAAATACTGTAAGTTTTTAGCCACAAGGTGTCTATGAACAAGAATATTTATTTTTCCTAATAATCAAAATATTTTCTATAATACTGTTTGTTTCAATCATTTATTTTTTATTTACTAATACTCGAACTACTTTTTAGGATCAACATGGAGTAAGTCGAATCAATAGGAATATTTTTCAAATCGATATATGTCATAAATAAGAGACTATATTAGAACTGGAGTTGAGTTCTGAAACTCAATACGCAATGCCTCCAGAATTCGGCAGCAAGTGGGGAGCGGAGTGTCTTAACACTAGGTTCCCTCTGCCTACCCCACTGTGTGCGGGATACAGCGTGAAGCTGATTTATTTATTTATTTTACTTAAGAAAGCAATTTAAGTAATAAGTTAAAGCAAAACATAATACTTGGAAGAGATTGTATTGATAGTGTTGATACTACTAAAACTAAGAGAAATACGCATAAGACGTGCAACATAAAATTAAAGTGTAAGAGCAGCCAAGATCAATATTATGCTTGTATTCCTAAAGTCATCGTAAACCAAACCATTTGATTATTATTAATAAATATGAAGCTATAAAATATGCGTGCAATGCGAGTCAAAAGTCATTTGCAGGTCAAACAATATAATTTTGTTGAGACACTTAATAATAAAGAAACTAATTTAACAGCATTTCATAAAACAATTATAAAAAAAATAAGAATGAAAAAAATAAAATCAAATAAAACTTAATAAAAAAATACTAATTCAAAATAATAAATAGTCACTTGTTAAAATTAACAACGTAGTTATTTTTTTAAATATGTATCACATGAACTAATGCATTTAGCATCCAAATATCTGCTTACCGATGTTTATCGACTATACGCATTGTCGGCAATGAAACGTTTCAAAACCACTAGTTGTTAAGGGGCTACAACGTTTATAGATAAATAACCGTTTATAGAATCATAATTTATGGCATATTTTCTTTGTCCTAGGAAGCATACTTATTTCATTTTCACTTACATATCACACAAGACCTATTCAACTAGGCTGGCCACCGATTACAAAAAAGATAAGAAACAAATGACCATTTATTTATAATTTACATATTTATTTGTCTAACTGAATACCAAACTAACTATTCCGGTTATATAAGTGAAGATTAATTGAATTATTTAAAGTTCATTTGTAAAGATTGACTGAAAGATCTCTCTATATTCTTCTAAAGATCTGCGTCTAAGGTCTACCTACGTGAGTAACGTTTTGAAATATTTTTTTAATTAATATTTTTGATTGTAATAGAATACTTCAGGTCTCTATTACAATCAAACACATAAACAATCGCTTCCAAGCATCACCAATTCCACAAATGTATATAAGCGTATATATTTGTAGGATATACGTACAAAGAAGCTGGTTTGGCTAGTGGCGGCTGTCGTCGTACTGCGCGCGGGCTTTCTGGCGCTCGCCGTGTGGCTATGGGGGAGGCTAGCCCGATTGGTGTTAGACCACTGTAAGATGGAAATGGGTTTAAATTTAATAAACAAATAAATCTGTCTAATTAATTTTAAAATAATGTGGATATATACGGATAGCTCATCCAAATCCAATAAAAGTAAGTCTACAGCACTTTTTTAATGTATAAAAAACAATAAGAATATTTATAATTTTTGAATACGCTAATCTGCATAATTTACATAATACCACCTATGGCATATAGTTTGCTGATCATACTATGTAATATAATACAATAGTATAAAGACAAATACTATAAACGTATGTGATGAATATTGTATCGAGTTTTTACATTTAATAAATATGTATAACTAATAAAGTACACTACGGTCAACGAATCGTGGCTGCCTTGAAGTTAGATTTTTTTAATTCTTGCGTGTTGTTGACTTGAATAGAAATTCAAAGCAAGAAAAATTCTAAATCCAAATCTGTGTAGCCATCTACATACAGCTAACTTAAGGGCGGCCACGACTCGTCGACCATACATTACAATGTGATAATAATATATTAAAAAAAAAACGTTGGCAGATAGTACACTTAACTATATATTTAAGATAATTGTTTTTTTTTTTTGCAAAATAACACACGACGTCTCTTATAAGATCGATGCAGAAAGAGTATTAAGGTATTGAAGTGACATATGATACTAACCGTAAACTCCCAGGTGCACTAGGTACACGACTAAGAGGCGCAGGTCGTGGGCTAGTGGGCTCCACCATAGACTGTGTCATGGGGTCCACTTCCCCCGTTCCCCCGCTATCGTCCCTTGAATATACTCCTAAGTCACGTAAGCGCACTGAACCGCGACGACCGCTGTTTTTGAAATAATATTCATGTATATTCATTATTATGTCGAGTAATTTGGTTTTATTTTTTATAGAAATATGTAACACGTAAAAATAGGATATCGATGTTAGTATTTTATTTTATGAGTAAAGTCTATTCATTTAATTTAAAAATTAAAACACAAGAACACTAATTTATCTCAATTATTTCAAGATTATCTTAGGAAATGGGAATTAAAGATGTTTCATTAATAAATAAATAAAGAACAGCTAATAATTTTTAATTAGAAATATACAAAACAATGCTTACGTATTTCTGTAAAAGGGCGAGTTTCTGTTATCATCAGGCGGTGATGCGGGCGCGGTATTGGATTCGCGGTGTCCTATTACGGGTGGCCGCACTTCTACCAACGCACTGTAATAAACAAATTATGGTAAAATTTTTAGCTAATACTGCAAAACCACCAATCGATGTCGATATGTCACTATCTAACACAACAACACTCTTTAATATATTTCTTTAGAAATTACTAGGATATTCAGAAACTCTAATTATACAAAGGGAAGCTATAGTTATTTGATGAGAATAGGTGAAACATATGGTATGGTGTCACATGACACCTTAGCTACGATTCCTCAAGGGAAGCCTTATAACTTGGAGAGGCGTCGTCTTTGAACCCACATTTTTTTATTTAATAATCAATGTTTATCATCCACCACATACATTCGAATAATGTTATTTTTTAAGCATTACTAGACTATCGTACCTCCTGTTTTACCCATTCCCATCCCTCATCCACCCAGGAGGCATTTAAATTAACATAACATTATAAACATTACTTATTAATAGGTGAGAAAGATGGTGTAAAGGAATAAGAAGGACAACTCTATACTGTCACAATGCATAAGAAGACATTAAAATCAAATATTACCTATCAATAGGTGATACAGATCGTGTGGAGGTGCCAGACGACACGTTAGCGAGTAGTGCCGCGATGGCCGCGGGGACTCCCCAAGGATTCAAATTCTGATCCTCCGCTGCGCGAAGAGCACTTGCTGTTCTTTCTGATTTCTCTTCCAGCTGTGGATGTAGTTAATACTTAATTTAAATTTGGCTAATAAATTTTCAGTCCATTATAACAAATGTTTTGAACATGTTTTGAACGTATTTGAATATTATTAAGCCTTATAGGCTTAATCGAATATGCAATATTTTGATTCTAATTAAATTTGAACTAGGGTGAGCGAACAGGGCCCTTGCTGCTCTTTACTGCTTTAAGGACGGAGACCCAAAATTCATGTTTTACAAAATGCGCAGTGCTATTAAACTAGACATTTTTCTTGAAAGAACTAAATTGCTGTTGAGCCGAAATAGTTTAAAACAGCGTCACCGGGTGTAAAGTAAAGTATTCTAAAATGAATGTAGCGCAGTCATCCACAGCCGACGCACCTCGAGCACGATGGCGCGCGTGTCGGCGAGGTGCCTGCGCGCGCGCGCCGCGTCGTGCGCGTGCTGCAGCGCCGCGCGCGCCAGGCGCTCCGCCACGTGGCGCGCCGCCTCGCCCTCCACCAGCTGCAAGAGGCGCGGGAGCTCTGTTTCCTCGTTTTCTTCCTGTGGTTACATTATTATATTTGATATAAATGTACAAAATACATTGTCAATTTGGTGGTGAAAAAAATTATCCACACACACATTACTAATTGAACCCACGGCACCAACCTCAATCTGCATAATCTGCGACTGCGTATCAGCAATGGCGTCTCTCAAGTAATTTCTAAGTGCAGCTGCATCTGGTTCGGTGGATAGTGCAGTTCGATCGCGTTGTCTTAACTGGTGTTCCAGTGTAGCTTCTAATTCTCCCAGTGTGACCCTAGCAGCGCAGGCGCGAGATAACCAGCATTCAAGCTTGGACCAAAGTTCACGACCCGATATACGTTTACGGGAACGATCTGTTTTATATACATTAGCTATTAATATTTTCTTAATTCAACAATTGTACAATGTTAGTAACATATAGTATCATTTAGTGTATTATTTTATATTCTTAAATAGGTGTTGTATAACAAAACGAAATGCTGCACTGTTTCCATTTCGAAGCCAGTCGTGGCGCAGGGGACAAAGTGTAACTGTAAAATCGACTAGTTGTGGGTTCGATTCCCACTCGAGGAAATAAAATATTAACTTACATTTATATTTTCATTGTACCACTAACCATGTAAACGCCCAGCAGCCCGGCTACTTAGTTTATCTCTATGACCACGTCTCAGTAATGACACTTCTTCTTGCTTTCTCTTTAAGACTTGTTCTTTTAATTTAGTTTCCGCCTCTAAGCTTCTTATTAAGTTTGCATTTCTTCGAGATTCTTTTCGCAGTTGGGCCACCTGTAAGTTGATAGACAATAATGATATAAAAATAAATGAATAAGAGGACGAAAGTCAAATAAATAAAAATTATACTTCAATAGCAATTTTCAATCTCGCCATTTTCTATAAAATAAAGTTCTTTGGGAATAAAAAAAACGGTGAGTTGAGTTCCGCCTCTCAACACCTAGTGTCTCGACAATTGGGTGAAAAGTGCGGAAAGGAGTGTCTTTACATAAGGTTCAACCTACCCTGCTGTCGTATATTATATATGCGGGATATAGAGAAAAGATTAAGTTAACATTTTCCAATAAACGCGAACAATAATCACATCACTTACTTCTTTGGCCCGCGCTGCTTCTGCTTGTGCATGCCTTTTAGATTCCGTCCTCATACGTTGGACCAGTTTTACCTTGAAATATAAATAAGTATATACATGATATATAAAGTTATTTCAAAAATATTTGTGACATTAGATAATCGTCAAAAATATAAATGAAAATGTTTGTTTTGTCATAGTTATGCCATGTTATTACTGAGATAAAGAATATAATTTATACAAATCATTTTAATGTTACATTAAATAATTATATTCTGATATTAAAAATATAATATCTACTACAAAAAAAGGAAATTTCAACATATTTTGAGATCACCACAACACTATATGTTAAAGTAGGCAGTATAAACCGCAAAAAAGCGCTTACCTTATCCCGCTTTAAATTCTGAAGCTCATTCTTCAGAGCATTGATCTGCTGCGCGGTGTGCTGCTGCGAGCGCTGCAGGCGCGCGTGCTCGCGCTGCGCCGCCTGCAAGCGTCGCAGCTCCTTGGACATGGTGTTTACTCGACGCTCGTACTCCTCTTTCACCCGCTTCAACTTGTCCGTCGGTTGCGATGATTGGGATGCTGCAACCAATTGTATGTTGTATTAAATTATCTAAATGGCAATATAAGTAAACTGTCTTTAACATGATTAAAAAATATTAAGAAATGTAACACTAGTTGAGGCCGTCGTGGGGCAGGGATTTAAGCGTGCGCGGCATTGAGTTTGCCACTTTACCTGCAATGTTTCGAGAATCGAGCGGAAAGGGGGGTTGGAAGTGTATTAACACTATGTTCCTAGGTTACTTTTATTTACCCTGCTAAATACTGAATACAGCGTAAAGCTACAAAAATATATAAAATAAGAATAGACATGTTAGTGCTACACCAAATATATATTGTGTTATTACTAATTATGAGCAAAGCAATAAAGTGATATATAAATTGAAGATTCATATTATAAAAATACAATAAAGCTTTTGAACTTATTAAAAATAACTCAATTGAATTTATTTGATTAATTGTTCATTCACTTAATAATTCGACCTTTTTCCTAAAATTTAAACCATTTGATATTTCAAACACTAGATAATTCGTAATATTTTAAAGGTCCCTTGAGTTTCGAATTAACGAGAGTCGACTGTATTTTCAAACGATTAACAACATCATCATACTATATCTTACCCAGTGAAGCCAACACCTTATCTTTCTCCTCTCCAGTAGCTTTAATTTGAGCATGCAGCTGATCTAAACGCTGTTCGTAGTGAGTTCTTAACGCAGCTAAACGCCGCTGGGAGGCCTCCAACTGTTCAACTAGTCGTGCTTTAGTGTCTATGTCCTCGCTTAACGCTGCTAGTTGCGCCGTAAGGAGTCGTTGCCCTGTTCAAAACAATTAAAAAATATATTGCATATAAAAAAATATTTTACATTATATTTTATATATGTATTGTTAAATTATTTTTTATATTATTCACAAATACATAGAGATGTTGCGTTGTGAGAGAAAGAGAGAGATGTATGAGAAATATATTGAAAGATGTATAAAAGATTTAACAAATCAGCATGGCAGTATGTTAATGATATACTAGTATAGTATATTTAGTTAGAATTAAAATTAATATGACACAATCTTAATATGTATTTCTATAATTTAGTAAGGCAAAAAGTTAAAGTAAAGAAAAAATATTTTTAAATACATGGAACTGTCATAGATTTTTTTACTACTCTAAAAATTTCATTTCAATCATAACAATAACAAAATTAAACAATACAGGTTTAATAATAAAGAAAAGCTTTACTAGCCGAAAATGGGGAACGGAGTGTCTTTTTTCTTTGGCTCGCGCTACAAGGTTCCCTCTGTCTAAAGCGTGAAGCTAAATAAAACCTTTTCTTGTTTATTTCTACAATTTTGTTCCTACCTTTGGCTTCAATATCCTCATCCGAGTCACTACCCTCCTGGTCCTGATCAGCTTCATTGTCAGATGGGTCGGAGTCTCCTGCACTCTCTCCTTCCGCTCTCTCCCTTTCCCCTATAGGCTGAGCTCCGGATCCATCAGTCAGTTTACGCTGGAACTCCAATTCACCCATACTTCTTGCTAAGAGCTCTTTTTCCTACAGATAATAATAGAAGTGAGTTTTCGATAATGAATTCTAAAGTTATTTTAACTCATATTATAACATATAATAAAATATATGAGGAATGTCAAGTACAATTTGATGATTTAAAATGTTGATAGTGCATTGATTTAAAAAACTACCTTTGTTTAAATATTTGGATAAAGAAGTTCCTAGCAATATACCGATTTTTTTTAGTCTTTTCTCACGCATGACGAAATATGTAAATATTATTCTACGTTAAAATAAAATTTATAATCATGTACATTTTCAACATGAAATATGATGATGATGAATATCTGATGAATAAATGAAAATATATAAGACATTTTTAAATATAGCTTTAACAAACAAGTCAATTAAACAAAATATAAATAACCTAACCATTATAAAAAAGATCTATTCAACAAATTAAAAACAAAACATATAAATTTAAATACAAGTGGACCATGTAGGTGTGGGCACAAGAAATAACAAGACGAATATCAGCAAAAAACAATGGACTAGCAAAAAATCTTAAAAATAAAGTACCTAATATTTTATTTAAAGAACATATATAACTACGAAGGAAATGAACTGACGATACTGTGTTTACACTTTTTGTAATAACTAATATTATTTAACCCCTTCAATAATAAATAATTGAGAAATTAAATTGTCGAACAAAAAACAAGTCATAAATAATAAAAGATTGCACTCTGCTTACTCATCGCGTAATACCAATAATAATTAAATATCTCAACCGAGTTTCGCTATACAAGTCTTTGTTATAATTGAGTTTCGTTTTAATACAGTTAAGGTAACAGTACATTGAAAAAGCTTTTGTGAAGGAACGTCGAATTTTAAATTATTCATTAAATTTGGAACACCTGCGTTGTGGGCGGAAAAATAATCAATATGCTATATTTCAATTGATCTTTCGAGCTCACTCCTACAAATATTTTTTAGGGGCAATTTTATATAATACATTTTATATTTATTTAATAGGAACAGTTTTAAATAAAATTGTTCCTATTAATTAAATAAATGATATGTATTAATAAACGGACATATATACAAAGTATATGTATACGTAAGTAGAATAAATCCTAAATAATAAATATATACATTTTAGAACATTAATAATATTATATTATAATGCTAGAGTTTGTTTGCATATTAATCTCAGGAACTACTTACTGTTTCCGATAATAAAAATCTTTTGGTAATGGATAGTACCTATACTTATCGAAGAAAGCAATGCATAACATTAATATTTTTTTTATATCACCTACCGTACTGGTGGTGTGAATTACTTTGAGCATTTAGAAGGTATTACTTGTCATATACATAGATCATAGTTATTTTCATTTAATGACGGGAACAAAAACGCAGGTAAAAATTAGTCTATAGTAAATTTAATACAACCAATAACCTGATCATCATTTCAAGGTAAACATATTATCATAGGTCCAAATACATACCTTATACAACTCCCGTTTAGCGTCATCCAGTATAGACGAGGCATCTACTAAAGAGGAGTCGTGGCGTGTTCTCTCTCTCGCCTCCCTCTTCCTACTCGCTTCATATAACGCATTCGATTCCATCAATTGTGCTCTTAAATCTTCAATTTCACTAACGTAACCCTTGAAAAATATTAGAAATGTCGTTTTAAATATTTTATGGTTTTTTTTTCGAAACAGTTATATTATAAAAAATGTGCTAATTACTTTTATAATAAAATAGAAAAATATAAATCAACATTATAAAGCAAACAAAGTTATTAATATATAAATAACCAATTTTAATACTTTCAGATTATAAGAATGTAACGTAGTAAAAAATAAAATATCTACCTGTACTAAAGCAGTTAAAGAACAGTCGGTAGCATCTGGACTACCGTCTTTCGGAGCCCAATTACCCAAGGCCTTCTCCGCCATTAGTTCACTATTTCTGGCAGACAGTTGCTCTATAGTGCCTTGCATAGCTTTCACTCTCCGCCTTAGTGATTCTACTTCAGCATTAAGTATAGCATTCTCTTGTACAACATCGCTCCAGCCTTCTTCACCGTTTTCTGATACAACTCTTTTGCCCTTTAGAAAAATATAATAATAAAGTTATTTAGAGATGATATTTTGGCATTCTATGGGTTTAACATATATCACTGCTTCGAACTTAAGGCCAAGTGTAGGTTTAAGGGAACCCTATACTACGAATATAATGTTATTTATGTAAAAGAGGACATTTTTAGCAATTTTAAGCCTGTTTCTTAGAGATAGACGTGGGTTTAAAATTTAGTGACATTTGTAAGATAGAATCCATCGTTAATATGCGGAGAAGAGACACACAAGGAGTGGCGTTAAGTTTCGTAACTCAACACGTATTGTCTTGAATTTGAACCTAAAATCGGAAACAACATTTCTCTCCGCCTGTCCAACTATGCGGAAAAAATGAGAAAGGCCTTAAAAAAATGGAAGCTTTAAAGGACTGGAATCTAATAAACAATCTTATCTTTCATGTTAGTATACAGAATTTGTTCATATACATATATTTACATTTTGTACATTATAAATACATATTAAGTTCTTCAATTTACGAACCGCAAAAGTTTTCAAAATTACCTTTACGATATATTACCTTTACGATAGTTGACCTACTTAACCTATAATTAATAGTATTCTATAAAGATATTTTTAAGCTGCTAACACATTTTTAGCTAAATTGGCTGAGCTATAATATATAGTCTAAAAAACATAAAAAACATGTACATTATTATACATAATAATAAAACGAGGTAACGGTCACACTAAACTAAATTATAGGTTTGGTCCTATTGAGTGCCATTTTATTTCGAGTAACATTGCTTAGCTTGTCTCATTTAGTTTTTTATTTCGCACTTGTGGTTATAATAAGGAGTTGGCAATTTTCTCGTTTAGTTTAATATGTGGTGTAGCTTTATACTGTATTATTAAAGCATTAATATTTAGTATTACAATTAATCGTAAGATATTAGAATAATTCTGATACAAATGGTAAAAGAAAAAAAAAACATATTTAATAACTAGCTCAGAAGAACTGTAATTACTTGTAGTAGTTCAGTTCAGCTTTACGCTGTAAAAAAGTGACACAAGAAATAAAAAATAATAATTAAAAATCGCATAATGACCCTTTACAGAAAGAAAGAATAAAATTGAAGAAGTTTTGAGTTTAACTATAAAAAGTGCACTATTTAAAGCCCAATGTTCCCAAATAAACAAAAAAGTTTAATAGTGAATTTCTCTTGTATATGTTACCGGCAATTTGTATAATTCGGTATTCTATACAATAACTCAGCAATGTGCAGAATATCAAAAACGTGTAGATAATATATGAAATATTATTTATTTAATACGACTTACGTTTACTTACATTTCATGCAGATTTTTATTGATACTTACAAATGTGATATTTAGCGGATTTTAAGTGCAGCTTAGGTTACATATAGATAAGTTGAAAAGTTTCTGAAATAACTTGCACTTAAAACCGTTACATCTGGAGCCAGATGTAACGGTTAGACCATCATCAATTTATTTTACACATTGCCGATAGGACAGCAGGTACTTTTTACAATCCTTAGAAAATTATCATAATATTCACACATTATCCAGACGACATTCTATACAAAGTCAAAGCATTGTACAGAATACCTGAATTACATCGGTTGCGAGTAACATGTACACTATATAATTAATAAACAATATTTTCAGCTTCACGTTGTTTCCCGCATATAGCAGAGTAGGGTAGGCCTAATGTTGCAATAGTAATACTTTGTTATCCACTTTCTGTCCAGTTTTCGAAACAATGCATGTTGAGGGACAAATTTTAACTTTTTAAGAAAAGAACCTGTTGTCATTGTGTTTACAGTGGGACGCAGTCCACTGCGCCAAGGCAGCCTAAAAATATACTAAAAATAGTACTTCATTCCTTACTTGTTTGTACTCAGCCAATTCTAATTGCAGTCGTGCCACTTCATGCCTAAGCTGACTTATAGTTCTCGACGTAAGGTCTTGGTTGACGACGCATCTGTTCTTAATGTTGCGAGCTCGGTTGGCATATTTAAGCGTGTTTAGTGTCTCCATAAAGTCCCTGTCGCTCGGTGATACGCATGCTATCATTACTGTATTGCTGTTACCTGTCGAAAAATATAGAAAATAACGTCTTTTTCATACAAAAATCTAGCTATATTTCAAAACTTATAAATTTTGTTCATGAATTTTGCTCGTAAAGTTCGCAGTTGTTGTTTACTTTAAAGTAAACATCCGAAGTATTGAAATATTGAGTAACTAAAATAAAATTAATTTTTATATTTAAACTCAAAAGTCATTAAAAAACACATGGTATTTGTCATTTATGATAGAAATTTAAAATAAATAAGTAAATTATTTCTCACCTCCCAATGAGTCTTGTAGCAGTCTCGTCAACTTGGAGTCCCGATACGGTACGTGCAAAACTTTACGTGATTTATCACCCAGAGCCGATATCACGTTACCTAACGCTAGCAGACCACAGTTAATTGATATTCCTTCACGGGCCCGTTCTCCAGTAGCACCTAAAATGATTATGGCCAATATAAAAAGTTCATATGTAGAGCTCCATTGCAGTGGAGTTTGTGTGTATGTATATAAAGCCGATGGTTGAGCGTTCAAATATAAGTCCGTTTTTTTATTTTTGAATTGAACAGTATGCTTTTGGCCCTAGTAGCTTCTCTAGCGTTAACGGACTTGAGGAGGTCAAGTTAGAAGGTCTGACTTGACCTGGCTACATGAATTTCCAGTCTCGGAAGGGTTTCTTCTTTGAGACTAAATATTAATCGGAAATCGTTTATATCTATATCAAGTTAAAATTAAATGAATACTGGTTACAACACGTTTTTGCACTAGTCATATAAAAATGGTTTGTTTTATTCCAGGACACGATTATTTTTAGAAAAATATACGGCATACATAAATGATTAATGTTGGAAATTAAAAAATGGTTCATATTCTGTATAGCAAATATGACAATTAAAAGCTTAGTTTTAAGAACAAAAGTATGAAATTTATCGTTATTTTATGATGTTTACTTGTGTAAAAAAAGTCCACGCGAAAATCATACCAGTTCGTTTTAGTCGTTCAGATCCCGCAAGATCGACAAAATGAAATTTAGCAGTTAACGTTTCATACTGCTCCGGGGTTTCCCCATCAGTCTCCCTATCAACCGTATCTTGATCTGCTGCTAATCTTCTCTGCCTTAGTAACAGAGTGAATACGGCGTGCGATCGTGAAGACGACGAGTTCATGTTGGTAGCTGCTGTGGTCCGAGCTAGGGCTCCTGCTCGTAAGGCATCTAGGGCTTCCTTGACGCCTCTCACAGCTCGCATGGACGCACCAACTATACGGACTCCACCGCAACCGTCTTCGGTTATTCTTAACGTACCCTAAAATAAAAAATGAATGTCAATGTTGCATGGTTCAACCGCATTTGAATGAAAACATTAAATATTATTTTCACAGGATTTTAAAAGGATATCTTTGTAGTATGCATTTTCCTATAGTGCAATATCTTTTTTTACCGTACATCCTTCTGTGTATTCTCCAAACAAGGTAACATTGGCGGAGTGCTTAGTGCTCAACTAACACTTTCGAAATGTCTTAGTAAAGAACAGATAGAAAATATTTATCATCACAATTGTGAACTGAACCATGTGTATAGGACGAGTATAGAATAGACATTATACTGAGTTTCTATACATATTATTCGTATTAAAAATTAAATTTATAAGTAGGCATCGAAAGCAAAGTAATATTAAATATTAATTAGCATATAATAAAAAAAAATCAAGTTCAACAATCAACCAGTTATGTTGATAAGCAAGTATTTTTTCAAGTTACTAATAAATAACAAAGATATGTATATTTTTTTGCCTTTAACTCTAGCTATTGCGTGTTTTCGATTTTGGCCTTCGAAATATAGCTTCTGAGTTATCTATTTTGTTACGTGAAACAATAATATATATGTTTGTAATGTATACCAATACTATTTATATGAAAATTTTAAGTAACCTTTTACATATAATTATTATGAGAAAAAGTTTTAATATTATCTAAAATAGAAGAAAATATTGGAAAAAAATAATAATTACTACGATTGGTTATAATATATAATAGTATGATGTCGACTACAATAGTACGATTTAGCCGACGATGCTACGTCGGAATTTACTCGAGCGTCTTTAAGACCTATTGGGTTGCAAAGCATAGATGATAACAAAAAAAAAAGGCATATAATACAAATCTTTTTTCTTTCCAAAAAGAATTAGCATGTAAATAAAAGAGTGTATGTTAGAAGTAGAATTCTTGTATTTATAAGAAAATAATAACAAAAAAACTGTATTTTCAAAAATTATCATCTTCATTTATGAGTGAACAAGAAAATCGAAGAGAGGAAGAGAGAACTTGATCGATCAATTTTATTACTTCGGCTTGTGGAATTCGTCAGATTGTATATTTTTCGTAATCCTTGAATTATTCCCTTTTTTTATTTTGAAATTTAAAAAGAATGCGATTCTCGAGAATGATGAGATATTTTTTATTACAACTTTGTAGCCTTGTCTTTCTTTACGTGACTCTCAAATTATCAGATTAGTGGAATATCCTACATACATGATTTAATTCGCATTATTCTCGTATTTATCGTAATTCGTATTATTATCGTATTCGTTTAGGTTCATATTTGGTGGTAGTACTTAACCAAGTACAAGGAATCCCCCAGTATATTAATATGCCGCGCTTTAGTAAATCCCGAAGTCGCCGCTTCGACTCTCTATCACAAATATCGAAATCAAATTACATAAGTTCGATGAACTATCATTGAAGACGAGGTTGGTAGCAATCGACCTTGCCACCTTTGCTCTTTAAATCTTTCTTTAACAAAAATGAGCTTGCGATAAATACCAATTATTTACGATAAATACCACTTGTGACGTTTTGTCATTTTTAGGGTACCGTACCTCAAAAGATAAAAAAACGGAATTCGTATAGGACCAATTTGCTTTTTGACCATTTTTCTCAAAACATCCAAGTTAACAGTCCCTCGGAGAACACAAAAGCGCGTCTAAGTCAACGTAATCAAAAGAAATGATACATTTGTATGAAATTCGCGGGGTAATTAAAGCCTATAAGGAACCTACACGTGGACCTACAAATACAATTTGGCAAGAAGGGAGATCTCACAGAACAAATAAAGCAAAGAATCCGAAATTGGATATTTATTGGTATATCATAAAAAAAAACTTGACCGGTTTGTCGTATCAACCAATTTCATACTGCGGTTGAACGTCGGTTCGACTTCCGATATTGCACACTACTAAAAAACGGAATTATTTTGTTAGGTAAATTATCGTACATTTATTTTAGGACTATTGAATATTCTTTTAATGAAAATTAACGTACAATAGCTTCTTTGATTGTAACTTATAAAAACACTAAATTACACAAACCTTAGCAAAAGGATCTTTGGCGGGATCTAGCAAGTCTACTATATCTTCATTGTACAGTTCTATAAATTGTGCTTGTACTGAAAACTCTGGAGGTAGTTGTCCTTGTGACCTTGCAGTTTCGGCCCTTTCGTCAGCGCCGGCAAAGAGGTCGCGTATAGCACGAGGTATGATACCTCTTTTGTCCTCTCCCACGTCCTCGCCTTCCCATCCACTTCCCATCGTGTAAGTTTTTCCTGACCCAGTCTGTGGACAGTGAAAAGTGTTTAATTAATAAAACAAGGATAGGCTCATTAATCGGTTGTTGATTAGAATATAATAAGAAAAATAAGGGGTTCAAATTTCATAAAGAGAATTTAATTGACAAGAAAGGGAAGAAAATAGTATATTAGTTTACCAGCTTTACGCTTTATGTCGCATATAGCAAAGAAGGCAGAAAGAACTGCTTTCCGCCAGAATTCTGGAAAATTCGTATTGAATAGCAACAATAGCAGAATGCTTGGCAGAATTTACCACTGCGCTTTATTTCATCAAGCGGGGAAATGGTCAGATAGAATCGCATTGTGCCGGAATTCTAGAAATTCCGTGATGACTGATAGTACTTAACACCGCCTTTGTTTTACGAAAGAGAGAGAGCGGAGAACTAAAAACCTATCATTCCTTCGAGTGAGGAGCGAACCCACAACTATTGCGCGACGATTAAAAAATATTTAATGAGTTGTAATTTATAAGGGGCTTATAATAATATGTTACCTATTTATAATATCAAGGCTTTGTTTAGATTTATATAACTTTCTAATTGAAACTGTTCGTTCAATTTTCCATATTAGTAAGCAGCAAATATAAACTACGGAAATCATAGCAATTAGCAAGCTTGTTTTTGCAACTGTACCCAACTTTCCCTTTCGATTTATTTACATAGACGTAATAATAATTAAGTTATAATTTGACTATTTATGTATATTATGCTTATGCAATAAAAAGTACTTTCCTATTTTTACCAAAAAAATATACACGAAGTTATATTCTTTGTTATGTTTGTTTGCTAGTATTTTTATAAATTTAACAACAGCAAAAAAAAACGACATTTTCTGAGTGCATTTTATCCTTATGCTATTAAATAAAGCCGTTGTGGCCACGGCCTCGTGTTGGGAACATCTAATAGATCCTTTGAAGCTTAACCTCGTTGTAACCAGTCTTGCAATTTTAACGGCACCCGCACTCGCCTGCCGTCTGGCGTCGCCCCGTCTGTTGCGACGAGTATGTCGCGAGCGCGCGTGACAGTAATACGCAACGTGCCATAGAGTATTATTATTTTTTAAATGGAAAGGAATAGTAATTTGCGACAGATCTACTAAAAATTTGCGAAATATTTTCAATTAAGTTTTATAACTAAAATAAACATTTATTTTATATAATCGAATAATGTTGACAATTTTAATAATATAATACCATTCTACAAAAATACCAAAAATGTTTTTATGTATGTTTTATTTAGATAATATAGAGTAAAAGTGACTTGACCCGACTGGATAAATATTTCAAGTTATCCTTGACATGGTGTTGAAAGTATTAAATCAACATCCAGAAGCCTCTCTAAATGAAATATAAGCTCTACACTACGCAACATTGACATAAAGGACACTCACGCACCGCTGCCTGCGTAAATTATACATAAGGATTCAGGAAAAGCTAATAAAATAATGTTGCCAGAACCGTTTCTGCATTTTACGCTTGTGCCGAATATCTTTCGGCTAACCGTTAAACTTAATGGCAAGGAACGACGATTTTTTAGTTTATAGTTGTATCTCGCACAAAACAACCTTCTTGCAGGCAGAGGAAACCTAGGAACCTAAGGCACTACGGTCCCAATAAGACAATTCTGTTTCACACTCTGGAGCAGCACTCTGGAGGCATAGCGTGTGTAGCGGAACTCAACACTGCGCTTTGTTTCGTTACCAGAGCGAGAAAATGAAAATATAAAATATTTCATTTCCCCCTGCACCACAACTAGCCTTAAGATAATATAATAATAATAAATACAAGAAATCCTTTTTTAAATCGAAAATTATTATTACATAGAGTTCCGAGTTATTGATGGTAAAGATAGTTTTGCTGTAGGATGCCTCCTCCAAATGTTGTAGTAGTGTAGATGTTAATATATTATTAAAGATTAAATATAATTTAATATAATATGTTAATAATAAATAAATAAATAAAAATTACTCATAACATTCATTTAGCAATTTTGAAAGTATCCTGACGCATAATTTTATACATAAAAATAGTTTAACCTTACAATAGCATACCTGCATAAGAAAGTTAAAGGAATAATTTCAAGCGGCCACACTCGATCTGATACAACGAAACAATCGTGAAAGTCCATCATTACTGAAGATATATGTACGTTGGAATTTAAAATGTCGAGAAAGATTAAAGTGCTTTTCACACGGATTATACTCAAACAACCGGAAATTACACTAGTAGAGCCTACGCAATCTATATCAACAGGTATACTATATACCTAAATATTATCTAAATATATTTTATAATTTATTATTTCATATTATATAGGAAAAAAACAGCATACGGCCTTTCCAAACTATCTCTATAGTAAACTCTATGTAACATATCAATACACGTAGCGGCCATGATACAATACGATGCAGACCGACAAGCTATATTTGTACCTACACTTATATGTTCATTCGTCACGACAGGCCGCACCGGGATCGAGCGGTTTTTTTTAATAAATGGGGGTAAAAAGAGGTTTACTTGACCATTTCATATTAATCGATCAGCGCCGTGTTGGATGCGGTAGACGCGCCGCAGCCGCATTGTTGTCATTCTGTCCGCAGTTACGTATATATTTGCACATGTTTGTATAAAACGAAATAACTATTCATATTAATTGTGTATAGAGTAACTAATATACATCTTATTTGTTATATCTTTTTAAGATATTTAGGATTACCTAAATTATTATTAAATAACGTTTCAGGACAGGACATGACAGGCATAGATTTCACATAACATATTTGAAGACAAGTTGATAAAATCAGAAATAATATTAAATTAATTATCTACTCTTAAAAAAAGGTTATATAGGTTTATTTTTAATACATATGAATTACCGTATTCTTTTTTTTTTTTTAAGTAAAATTATAGTACTTGTGTAGTGTACATGGAGTCGACTGCTACGAGCAAAAGTTTTAGTATTGTCATTATAATAATATATTAATTGACCGCTTTTTTATAAATTTTAGAAAAAAAAGTATGAACTACATCTAACTCTTATATTAGAGTTTATCTAGTATATGCAAATTGTTTGATTTGGTCATTGTTATGTTATCATACGTTATCACTTTATCTGAAACTCAAGGATTATGATGGCAGCTATGATAACGAGTAAAAGCATTCTTATTTTAAACATCTGATGCCTGATCGGAAATAGCCTTTAAAATTATTGAAATAAGTACTATAATAGCGTTTGTTGATTTGCGTAAAATATTTGTATGGCGCCTGTATAAGATAATGTGGTATTATCATATCACTTGTTTGGAGAGCAACCGTTGGTCACCAATGACTCATAGCAAGGTGTTTTTGGTCACCATAGCTTATGTAATATCTCACAACTCATAAAACTCTAAGTAAGTTATATTTAGGCCAGTCGTGGCGCAGCGGCACTAGGTGTGACTGCAAAACCGACTGGTTGTGGGTTCGATCCCCACTCGAGGAGATGAAATATTTATTTAAATTTATATTTCCATTTCATCGCTCTGGTGTCGAGGTTAAGCGCGGCGTGGAGTTCTGCCACTCAACACGCTATATCTCCAGAATTCGGCAGAAAGTGGGGAATGGAGTGTCTTAACACTAGGTTCCCTTTGCCTACCCTGCTGTGTGCGGGATACAGCATGAAGCTGATTATTAAGTTATTTAAAAGATAATATTCACTGAATTACTTCCATAAATTAATTAAATATTTCAAGCATATCCTACTGAATATATTGTATGAGTGAAATTACATACTGGGTCTAAAATAACAGTTTCCATTCGAACGTAAGGAAGTTTGTGAAACAAGCACAGTGATTGGCACAAATATTGTTAGACTTTTAAATGAGTTAATATACTACTACTTTAAACCTAGAAAACGAACGAATCGTCGACTAACAGAAGTGGCAGTCAACCGGAACTAGGCAGCGTAGAACACTGAAATTTGGAATGTACGTACGTTCCTTCGGGACTACTAATGGAGGATTTTCCGAATTTTCTACGGAAACGGGTAAAATGGAATTTTAAATTAGGGTCGTAAACGTCACGCAAAACGAATCTACGGCTAACCACTCCTTATCAATAAAAATAAAAGAGAGAATTCATTCCATATACCTGCAGTTAGTGTTGCATAAAAACAAACCCAAATTGAATTAACAGTAACATCCGTTGCGATGGACATAAAAGGAAACATTTAATTAGTCCCGTGCCAATAAGCGGACACACATGACGAATAAAACCTTCTATACTCATTTTTAATTAATTGCATAATATAATTAGGATTTAACCTTACATTTTTTGCGATACTTTATAAATAATTTATGTACGTGTGAGTTATGTATTTGGCGATATTTTGAATATTATGAATTTTGCGGCGTTGAGTTCCGCCGCTTAATACGGAGTATCTCGATTTTAGGCGGAAAGTAAAGAACGAAATGTCTTATCATTGTGTTCTCTGTGTTCAGTCGTAGGCTGTAACAACAACGAAGGTGAAACAAAATTACTTATAAAAACATACTAATTTCATAATATCACTTAAATATGTAATATAATGGTTATTTCTTACCTGCAGGAAATTATTTTTTAATTTAAAAAAGTACATTTCAAAATTAATTTACAGGACACGTGGAGAAAAAAAGTAGTCATACTTACTCTAAATAATGTATAAAATTATTATATAACATTGAGCATTTGAATATAATTTACATAAATATATGTATAGATATTTTTATGTCCATATCTGTAGTTAATATTATAAAGCGGAAGAGTTTGTTCGGTTACGCGCGAATCTCAGGAACTACTAGTTCGAATTGAAAAAATCTTATTGTAATAATATAGTCCATTTATTAAGGAAGGCTAGGCTATATTACATCACGGTAATCGTTTTGAAGTAACCCACAATGCTGCGGTCAAAGTTACCACACAACCCCACTTAAAATATCTTATTATATATAATTATTTATTTACCATTCTCTAATATCAGTATTTTATCACGGGGGCGAAGCTGCAGTATAAAACTAGTTTCTTATAATTCGAAGCCATTGACCACAGAAATGTTGTTGTAGACAAAACAACTATAGTTGTTACCAGACCCCTCACTATTACGTTATTGCGGCTTCAATTACATTTCCAAACTACGGAATTGTTCAGTTAAACTAATAGTTAGGGTGATAGCTTAAAGCATGCATTTAGAGTTTGATTTGAGGTCAATGGACTATCCAGATGGTTTAACGTTGACCATAAAACAAATATAAAATAAGAGCAGAAGGTATAGATTATTTTTTATCGTAATATTGTAAACTTAAACGACTTACAATATTTCTTCATTGTAATTCTACAATTTCTTTTAATCTACAAGAAATGACTATCAATTGATATCCCAGACCAGTCTAATTAGATTAATTTGAAACCCGGTCTATCTGTTATGACTCCCCCAGTTACATCAATAGTCAGGACATTTGCCTAAGGTTCTTTTGAAGATTGTGAAAATCAATATTACTATGTATTAATTTATCAAATTATCTATATTGTGGCCATAAAATTTTGATTGAATTTAACTTTGCTTATTTATTAAGACTTTGAAAAAGAAATCGTTTAGGCTTAGAGTAAATATTTAATATTAAAAATAATGTATAGACAAAAAATGTATAGTGTACGGGCTCTACGTCTGTAAAGTTATCACGATTTTAAATTAAAAAATTTTTTACTTATTTCAACCAAATTGAGTTATAACTGTAGCTACTATGACCTACACATACGTGTTATTTACTATTAAAAAAGTGTATATATAATGTATAATTTATCATTTATATGTACATATATAAATTACGCAATAAAACATACACAACCGGTCATACGTTACAAGTAATGTAAGAAACAGGTAAGCACACAAAATAAACGATCGATCTTGCTGTTTGCGTCCTTGTACAGTGTTAGCATTAATAAGTGTCAATTTAATAAATATACACGTTTCCGCTAAAAAGAACCTTAGAATATTTTAAGAAATATTTAATATTAATTAAAATATATTAAGGTCATCGGGGCGCAGTGGGATGGAGTAAACACGGTGATTGTGGATTCTAACTTCGAACCCTGTGTGAGGGAATAATTTATTTACATTTACAACACTCAACAGGCAATATCTCAAATTCGGGGGAAAGGTAGAAGATGGAGTGTTTTAGTCCTAAGGTATCTATCTCTGATTATCCTATTATGTGTGAATGGGTGTAAAGCAGCAGGTGCGTGAACTGTTATTTAGAGTGACCAATATCAAGAGAAAGGGATATTTTTCGAAGGAAGGAAGGAATATGGTTAAAGATAAAAATGCAAACTAATTATCATTAAAATTTGTCAAACGTACTTGATCAAAGTACCGAAATCTGAAAGAAATGGCGTTATAAAATTAATTTAATATATACATATACACATCTACATATGTGGTATCACTTAGAAAATGAAAGTGATATGATGTTATCTATTTACATTTCCGCACCTTGAGTGTTTGTTCGCAGTGCGTAAGTTACTTTCGATATCACGTATCCACTTGATAGAATCGTGTTACTTTATTATAAGTTACTTGCTACTATTACACATTCGGTTATTATTAGAAATTTGGTTTATTTATAACAAGATTTTTATATATTAATATTTTGGAAATGGTATTCCTAACTATGAGAATAAAAATATTTTAACGTATGCTTACTCCAGAGCGAAAAAATGGAAAAATAAATTTTAGTAAATATTACATCTCCTCGAGTGGGGATCGAATCCACAACCAGTCGGTTTTACAGTCACACTTTGTGCCGCTGCTACACGACTGGCCTCGACTGGCCTCAACAACTACGACATTATACTATTATATACAAATATATAATACGACAGTATTATATATTTATTATAATATTATATATTTTTCTAAAAAAATGTCTCTTTCCTTATTATAAATCATAATTTTATCAATCTACCACAGGTAGATAGGCACAACGATTTTATGAAGTAGGTAATTGCGGACAATATGAAAACTCTGTAGTTCTGACGAATATCTTGTGGCACTGCTACAATTGGTCCTCGCAGTTCACACGGCGTTCACACCTTTCGTAATCAGCTGAGTCAGAATAGATTAAGTCCAACTAAATTTGGGATCATGACAAGGACGATGGACACAGATGTACTATATACATAGTGTTTCATACAATGAACTATTTTGATAGTAAATGGTGTAAAATATACATCTAGTAATACTAAAATTTTCCATAATAAGTATATAATTATTACATACTTGCGGCGGTCGATATTTATTATACAATATGAATATAAAATGTTTACAATTGCATTTTTTTTTTTGCAAAAGCTAGTATCTATCAGTATGTATTTCCTATACTATAGAAAAAAAAAGAAATCTTGCATAGATTTTCATTAAAATATTATAATTCCCTTTCATATTATAAAAACACTATTACATAGTGATTAATCAATGCCAAACCGACGACCTTTGCATGAAGGAGTAAACTTGGCAATCTGGCTACCGTCGTTTAGTATGTAGGAAGCCACTAGTACGTGCGTATACATCAAGGAACGCACCGGCAGCCCATTTACGGATGGTGTCGCTGCACGAGCCTTCTAGGTATACTAAAACTAAAATTGACTCTAATGTCTCTACCATAGAGTACTAAGCATTTGATAACTTAATTTATAATAGATCTATGGCAAACGCTATATGTTTTATTCAATATATTATGCAGTTTTGTATTGAATCGTTCACATTGTATTTCGTTAGATTATATCATTTCTATCTGTTGACGGTTAAATAAGGAAGAGTAATGTATATGGCAGTCTTTGTACATATAACATATTCGGTGTGTTTTATGAACAAGATTTTCAAGTAAAATAGATTAATTAAGGTTTCCTAACGGCATTAAGATGTTTGTTTCTGATATGAATAAAATTACATTTGTATCTTTATCGCAACAAAATATAAAAATCTGTGACACCTGAGAAAGTGTTGGAACACCATTCGAATCATTCACAGGTACACAGTTACAATATTCTCAAGAAAATGAGAAATAATAATACTTCACCAAGATACCAACTAGCAAAATACATAGTTATACAGTACACGACTGTTATTAGAATTCAAATAATCAATAGAGCACAGTTTGTCTATAAAAAAATATGCATAAAAGTACGTTCTAATGTATGCAATAATAATAAAACACAAACATAAAGAAAAAACATTATACTGTTGCCTTATTAGTCTAGACACACGTTGCGGCGACATTTCTGAATATAACCAATAAAGGTTAGAATGTATGTAGGTAGGTACATACAAACATAAAATTGTATATTTTTTTTAAATAGTCCATTACATATTGGAGGAGGACTGCTAAGGGAGGGTTCTGTTTTTCGTGCGTATCGTGTATGTTTGTATGTATGTAATGTTCTTTATTACCTCATATCTCCAGAACCGTCGAACGGATTTACATAATTAAGGTATCCTTAGATTCGTCTTAACAGCCTTAGATAGGTGACGTTAAAAAACATTGACAAAAGAACATTTAAGAACATTGTTAATGGTATTTTAGTGTATTGTTCCCTTGATGTTAAATATACATAAGAAATAAAATTAAAAAGAAAAAAAAAGTGAAGGCTCTCCGTCAATAGAATAATAGAATTAATAGAATAATATAACTCTTCCAAAATCAGATATTTATAAGTAATAATACACTCTATAGCTACTAGATGAGTAAACTGATAAACATTTTGTACCGGAAATCCGCTGATAGACGATAGATAAAAAGACAAGCTATAATGCATATTGTTTGATATTGGACTTGTTGTTGAGGACGCAACCTACGCCAAAAGCTACATTATAGTACTGGCAGGTAATAAAGTAAAATAGAAGAATAAGTATTGTATTATTATAATCTCAATAAATTTTAAGTTAAAATAATTATAATTATTAAAATTGATTTTTTTGTTATGCGAAAATAATATTTTGATTTTTAATTATCTGCTAATAGCTTCTCAATCATAAAATAATGATAAATTTTATAAACTTCATAGTGAACAAAAACTGAAAAAATTAAAACAACATTATAGAGAATAGGTGACATCTCTAATTAGAGCCAAATCAGTCATGGTCTCCACCAACAGACAAGTATTCGGCCCTCAAACGATATGGTTCTAGTCGATTACGTTTCTTACGCAATTCACAATATAGTCAAGGTAAAATATTGCCGTATTAATTAATTAAATTAATGAAATATACACAGATTAACTATTTAAATTAAATACATGTATAATATTAAAATAATTAGCTTCAAGCTGTATCCCGCATACAGCAGGGTAGACAGAGGAAACTTAGTGTTAAAACACTCCGTTCCTCACTCTCTGTCGAAATCTGGAGGCATTGCGTGTTGAGTGGCAGAACTCAACGCCGCGCTTAGCCTCGATACCAGAGCGAAGAAATGAAAATATAAATTTAATTAAATATTTCATCTCCTCGAGTGGGGATCGAACCCATAACTAGTTGCTTTTACAGCCACACTTTGTGCCCCTGCGCTACGACCAGCACGTTGAATTAAAATTAATAAAAAATAATATTCATATTTAATCAAATTACTCATACACTGAATTTAATGACCCAGTGCGTCTGAAACATATAGAAGTTTATATTAACGTCTTATCAAAATAATGTGAAATAGACTGAGCTCCTATCATCACCGTTACCATCTCTTACAATATAGAAAAAAATCTACTTAATTCACAAATTGCAGTACGTGGGTGGCCAGTAACATGTATATAGGAAAATCATTAATAAATAAGACTTTATATCAGCAATTGTAAGGCACATATTGGCTTATCAACCGAACAAGGCTGCCTCCATTCAAGTTTTCTTGTTATTGTGACACTACATGCAAATCACGATCTGTACTCGTCATGGGGACGTTTTTGTAAAACAATTATATTAGTGCAGTGGGCGTTTTGGAATTCGGACAGTAATTTTAAAGGTACTGCTGCCTATTTGAAACGGCTGTTGGGCTGCCAATAAGTGTAAGTGTGCCATTATCGACATGGTTTTGTTCTACTTGCGTCTTTGTAATTTCAGGGTATGCGGGTCTATTTTACGAGTATAGGATAAATTTGATAAATTTTGGAAAGTATAATACAAACACGAATTCGTTCTAATTTATTTTCGTTATATGTTTTTGTATTGTCCTATGATTTCTTTAAGTGTTGATTTTTATATATAAACTTTTAAAAGCTAAACGGATAGAAATTTAAAGAGCACAATTCAAAGTATTTTAAACATATATATGTTTGTATTGATAAATTTACAAAATAAAAATTTTGTTGTTTTTCATTGGCGACGAAGGAAAATTATTTCTTATGGAAAAACCATATAATTTACTATTTCAATAAATAAGACCTTGAATAGTCCTTTTTACCCTCATCTAAATGACATGTTAAAACGTACTCGACTGATCTCGTCTCGACAGCCACTTATCCTGAGAGGCTTAAAAGCATAGTAGGTATACGCTTGATATAAATAGAACACGTGTTGCAATGAAATGCCTGCCTTTCTTTCTATATATACGTATGAAATATTTCTTTTTTACTCTTTTTAAAATTATACAACTTTCACTTTCTTATAGTCAATTGTGAAGTCTGAGATAGATGTATCGTCGATATTTGTTAGTTTGGATTCCATGGATTCTCCGTTCAATCGCCGGGCCCATCGCGTTACAGGGAGAGTGGTTTGGGGCAGTGTCTGCGACTTGCTGCTCTAAGTTTAATCGCTCCATTAAAGCCAGTATCCACTATCACTGCGCCTTTCTACTTAACCAAATTTGAAACAACCGTACTAATGCAGCCTCCCATATATGTTTTAGAATTTAATTGATGATACCTTACATAAAATTTGCATTTTAACTCTAAATAGAGAGAAGCTAGTGTGCATTTTCCATCTGCTTAGAGATATACATATAAGGTTATGGAAAAGGAAAATTATTGTAGCTATAGGTGCGCACGTTTTTCATATTCCAACGTATATATCGTGTAACAAATATTTTTCCAAATAAAATGTCAGTGTACGACCAGAAAAGTTCATAGACAGACTATAATAAAGAAAAAAAATTGAAAAAAAATTGAGCGGGTAGCTTTTATATATATAAGATAAAATAGAAACTTCGTAGTGTAAAAATAATATATTATAGACTGCACGAATAATTAGTTTGTTTTGCACGACTTATGCAAGCAGACTGCAGTTAATCCACATCCAATACACTACGAATACAAATAAACCACGTGGGCCAAGCTAATATATTGGCATGGCTAATAATGAGGGAACGCGAATTTACAATCAACCGTTGATTTAAGCGTGTCACATTGAGTACAGATAGAAAATATAGAGTGTGCTTCTATAAAAGCATTTTAAATAACAATATACCTTGTTTTTTTTTATTTTATTTTTTTTATTATTCTTATTATTTATTTCATTATATGTAAATTATTACAATATTATTCTTTCTAGCTTGTACATAGTTTTTAAAATTTAATAAGTTAGTATTTTAGACACCTCAGGAGCTTCACGTCACGGAAATGAAGATGCTGAGGTGGATGTACGGCGTAACGCGGTCTGACCGCATACGCAACACATTCATTCGAGGTAGTCTTGGAGTCCGTGACGTAGCGGATAAGCTCCAAGAGCGTCGCCTGAGATGGTTTGGAGCGTCGCCTGGAGTGAGACCTCTCGGACGCCCAAGGAAGCGCTGGTTGGATGTCGTGAAGCAGGACATGAGAGCCAATGGTCTAACCACCGAGGACGCTAAAGACCGTGCAAAGTGGAGTAGGTTGAGTAGGAAGGCAGACCCTGGCAAAAGCCGATATTAAGACCAGGAAGAAGAAGTATTCTGGACAACTGACATCTATGGAGAATTCCAAAAAAAAAACAACATCAATATCGCCTTTGAATCAATTCAAATTACATTGCTTAAATAAATTATATTTATTTACCAATTATATACCAATATTAAACCATTGCAATATATTAACATTCCTTTCCTTTCAACCTTTTACAAGATTTGCATAGCGTCTCACATATTTATTGGGCACTTGTATGCCCTTTATCGAACCTTGAACTACTTTCCAAATGTAACCTACGCGTAATTTTTAATTGAAATTATAATGGGATTACTTTTTAATCATTACGAATATACGCAGATATATCTTAAGCGTTTAAATAAGTGAGTCCAATTTCTTATTGAAGCTGTTTCCATATAAAAATATTATTAAATATTGAAAACCTGATATATTTAACTCTTAATATAATTAAGCTTCTTTTTGATTCAATAATTTATAATAATTATTATTCCAGTAGAGGTAAAATAAAAAGTAAACAGCTATTTTTAACACTACTTAGTATAAATTTCGCTGGCGCTACTCTACTCTAGTGGAATATATGTAGATTAAATTAGTTCTTAGCATGTTAATATGAAACGCTCAAGCTAAATGAGCACACGATGTAGAGCAGATTCTGGATTTAAATACTATACATTAAGTGTTTATAGTAGAAGTCAAATATATATTTTTTTATTTGGTAATACTTTGCCCTACGCAAAGTAAGGTAAGCAAAGGACTGAGAATGGAGCTCTCGTTACCTTTACTCGTTTATGTAAATTTAAAAAAACTTTTAATATTAAAGCAACTCTGCTCTATTGTTATTCTATTTTTCAAAATCTATATGGTTTAGGATCATTGCAAAATTACAAAGTAGAACGCTCAAAGTCGACTTGACCCGTTCGCGCTGAACATGACTGTTTTTACTTGTAACGTGCCTATTGCCGTAGTGTGGGGGAATACAGGCGGACACGCAATCTGTGAACCAAATTGGTGGAACGCTTTTCTATTGAATGTATAAATTCTAGCACAATAAGATAAACTGAAATTCAAAATGCTTACTTTGTATAAAGTTAGTTTTCAGTTATTCTTCCTCAGGTCACGTATTTTTTTATAGTTCTCGAAATAAATAACTTTTATTACAGTTTTAAATTGAATATTAATATTTTAAATTTTACACTGTTCAAAGGAAGTGTGTAAAATGTTTTTTAAAAGAATTTAATTTTAAAAATGTGCTTGTCAAATAGCCTAACTATTAAAGGACAAAAAAACGCCGTAAAACACGTGTGCATTGTGAAACGACAAGTGTTCTCATGACTCTCGACCGCGCCGCTAAAATTTACCACGAGCCAAATGGGTCAGGGGGTGGATTTAGTGTTTCTAGGGTTGTCTTTTTTTAATTTCAATGATAATTAATAATATTTCTTATAGTTTTACGCTATATCCCGCATATAGCAGAATAGACAGTAATATAACGTAAAGACACTCCTTTCCCCATACACCGTCCAATGTTCGAGACATTGCGTATCGAGTGGCAGAACTTAACTTCGCGCTTTGTTTTGTTACCAGAGCGAGGAAATAAAAATAACTCATTCACCTGATTGAGAAACGAACCTCCAACCATCGCGTTTACACTCAGACACTCTAATGCTAGGCCATAAATAATATCTAAAAATAGATATTTGTATTTTTTTCGTTATCACTGTTCTATTTTAATCCCATTTCGATATGAACTTTCTTATTATCACAACAAACAATTAATAGAATCTGTTTATCACTAGTTAATTTATTTTCAATAGTAAGAACTTAAACAGTGCGTTAAAGGCATCATGTAATAAAAACGTTTAAGGCATATTTATAATAAAAAAAAAATTACAATTAAAAACAACAGGGTAACCCTAAATATGTCGTAATAACATTTTGACAAAAGTCCAACACACGTACCAAGCATTTAGCAAAAAGAAAGAATCGCAATACTTGTAATATATTTTTAATAAAATCGACTAAGCTTGTAAATTACATTCAGAATCTTGATTTAATGTAAATAATTAAGACATTAAAATTGTATCAGAAAAACAGATAAAAAGGGAACAAAGAATTTAAAAATAGGGCAGTGTTTTTTATTGTTTATATGCAGAGGGAAATTAACTTAAGACAAATTAACCGCAACATTGTGTTTTGTTTCAGTGGCGAAACTAAACGCCGCACATTGTCCAAAAACAGTGAGCGAACCCACAACGATCCCCATTTACAAGCAGATGTTGTCATACTGCAATCACCTCAATGTGTTTAAAAAAACCATAATATCCAAAAACACAACATCTAGGCTAGGGAGGCCAGTGGTGGCGCAGTGGCACGAGGTGTGACTGTAAAACCGACTGGTTGTGGGTTCGGTCCCCACTCGAGTAGATGAAATATTTACTTAAATTTATATTTTCATTTCTTCGCTCTGATGTCGAGGGTAAGCGCGGCGTTGAGTTCTGCCACTCAACACACAATGCCTCCAGAATTCGGCAGAAAGTGGGGAACGGAGTGTCTTAACACTAGGTTCCCTCTGCCTACCCTGCTGTGTGCGGGATACAGCGTGAAGCTGACAACATCTAGGCTCAAAGCTAAAGTAAAAAAAAAAAACAACAATATATAGTCTCGACATCGGCTAATAAATTTTCACTACATAGTAGGTATATAAATAATAAATACAGTTATAGAACTTGTACATAAGTGTTTATAATTGCTTAGAAATGTAAATAACATGATTTTCATTTGAATAGGACAAAGCGAGGCGCACCACTAGTGTCGTGACTGATGTGGCGCGTTTGCTATATTCCGCATTCTACGGCTCAATGCACTGATCCTTATTCGATGTGACTTTGCCCGGCGCTTTTACGGTTGACTTGTGATCGTTCCTAGTAGTCATGTGTGGGGGGATTAAGTAACCAATTTTCCTAAAATTTCTTTAGTAAGTGTGGAATAATACTATAAAAGTCTAAAAGAAAATGTTATATAATAGTTTAAAATTTGACAGTTTATATTTAAATATATTTAGTGTATCATTATTTTTTAATGGACAAATTAGAAATATATTAATGCAAGAGTAATTTCTAAAATAAGTCTCAACGAACAATATCAGTTAGGTATTTATTATTTTTTCAGCTGCATCCCGCACGTGGCAGGGTAGGCAGAGGGACGCTACCTAGTGTTATGACACTCCATTCCAATTAAGGAACTTAGTTCCCCACTGTCTGCCGAATCGAGGCATCGTAGTTTGAGTGGTAGAACTCAAAGACAACGCAGCGTTGAGTCCCGCCACTCAACACGTTTCGTTGTAAAGCGAAGAAATTAAAACATAAAATATTTCATATCCTCGAGTGAGAATCAAACTAAAAATCGTCACGTTTATAGTCGCACGCTTATGCCACTGCTCTGTAACTGTAATTTTTAACCACAATAATATATATTATATAAACAGATTGGGTCCCGTATAATTTAATAGGTTAATTATAAAAATATCGAATAAATCTGAAAGCGTAGATTTTCAGCAAATAGAAAGCGTAAATGAACGGTATAATGTGTTTTTTTTAAATGGTAGGCTAATTCTTGTAAAATTCTGCAGTTCGGTGCTGATTTTTATTAGACTAAGGCTGCAGTGCTAATCAACGCTCCTCCTGCTTTGCTTTGACTTGTGTGTATACAAGGAATTGGCAGAGTGTAGAAAAAATAGCTCGCGCTATAGTCAATTTCGTAATTAACAAAATAAATCAAATCAGCTTCACGCTATATTCCGCACACGGTAGGGTAGGTAGCGGGAATCCTAGTGTCTTAAGGCACACCGGTCCGAGTCTAGTTTTGCCTTTTTTAATTTCAATTATATTATTATAATATTAGCGTTACAATAACTATAATAAGAGCCCAGTCGAAGCTCAGGGGCACAATGTATGACTGTAAACAAGACAAATTGTGGGTTCGAAGCCCACTCGAGGAAATTAAATATTTAATATTTTAATTTCTTATTAACACTAGAATCCCTCTGGCTATCTTCCTGGGGTGGGATACAGCGTGAAGCTGAAAAAAAATACAATAACACAATTACAGGTCATAGAATAAAATGCAATCGAATTTTCAACTGTAAAAGGTCGTCTGTCGAGTTTGCTCTTAAACGGGACGCTGTCAGAGTCGATATCTTTTACCTCATCTATATTCAGCGGCCGCCATTATTTTGATGCAGTTACTTCAATTTCGTTTACAATACTAGAATCAATTGCTCGAAGAATAAAAAAAAACGTTCCGCGATCGTAGATGAAGATTTATTGCGATATGATAGACGTTTACAATTTAAATTACCCTTTCAAATGTCCTCGGTACCGGTTGAAAGATTTATTTCATCATTCAGGACAAGAATATTATTCAGTATTTTAATCTTTTTAAATATATGTTCTTTATAGATACATATATAGTATAAACTCTACATCCCGTTATGCAAATAACAAAGAATATTAAAGTTATGTAGATTTGTCATACATGTAGGTATAATAATAGAGGTACATACAAACATACAAACTTGTCTCTATAAAAGGACTTTTGCAATTTTCCGTCTAAGGCATGTCATTAGAAATGCGCGATTTCAATCTATTTATAATTAAATCAAAGCCAAGTATTGTAGACTTTGTATTTATTGTTGTATAAAGTATTTAAGACGATTTTATGATTTTTTCTCATAGAAATAAAAACAACATATAAGGTGTTGTTATAGTATAATTATTATTGATATTTGATCTTCATCATTATTTTTTTGACACGGCGCGGCTTGTATTTTTTTTATTTCTATTATCATACTGTATATCGCACATCGCAGCATAGGCTAATGGAATCTAGCGTTGAGACACTCCGTTGCCAATGTAGACAGAATGGCAGAACTCAACGACCGCGCTTTGTCTTCTTACCAGTGCGAAAAAATGAAAATAACTCATTTTCCCAACTAGGAATCCAACGCCAAGCATCGCGTTTACAGACACAAAATGTACCACTGCGCCACGACGGCATAATGCTGTGCCCACGTATTTCTACAAAACATATAATAAATAAAAAGAAATCAAATAAATAATTTTCTTATATAAAGTGAATAATTTATTTGATTATATTAGAGTATTATAAAGCCTCACATTTTTTTCCACTATTCATATTTTACAAAACTTTAACAGTATTATACCACAACTTGAGTTCCACAACCCCACATTGAATAATAGCAGGTAAGCCACGGCCGTTTAATTACGGCGCCGGTCGCGTGTTCCGTCACATAAGCCGTGTTTATAGCGAATATGGAAATTTTCTGAATTCGCCACTATATGGCTGATAAATGAATATAATTTTTTTTGCAAATTTTCATTTATACGAGTACATGCACATATTTACAAAAATAAATATTTAGCTTGTCAAATTTACATACGGTTTGATTCCCTTAAGAAAAAAACATATGGCAATTGTTTAAGGAGTAAAAATATAACAAATAAGTAATATTTTTTAAAATTATATAGACTTGTTTAGTTGACAAGCTTTTTGCTTACAATAACAAACATTTACGTTACATTTAGTTTTTTTTTTAAATGGATAAATAAGTTTAATAAGTAGAGGCTAGTCGTGGCGCAGCGGCACGAGGTGTGACTGTTAAACCGACTGGTTGTGGGTTCGATCCCCACTCGAGTAGATGAAATATTTACTTAAATTTATATTTCCATTTCTTCGTTCTGGTGTCGAGGTTAAGCGCGGCGTTGAGTTCTGCCACTCAATACGCAATGCCTCCAGAATTCGGCAGAAAGTGGGGAACGGAGTGTCTTAACACTGGGTTCCCTCTGCCTACCCTGCTGTGTGCGGGATACAGCGTGAAGCTGAAGCTGATAAATAAGTTTTTATTTTATAATCTTAAAAATGAAATTCCTTAATATAGTGTAAACAGGCCTTTACCATTCACTCAAGCAATCCGAATCAAGTAAATTACAATTGGCCAATACTCGCAATGCGGCGATAAACATTAGAGTGGAGTAGGCAGATAAGTACCGTGCCGATAATAAAGAGATTTGTGTTCATTCTTTACGCTTTACCTGTAATTTATAAAAATATTTTTAACTTTAATTTTTTAGAAGAAACATGAAAAGAATACTTTTTATTTTTGGACTAATGTATTGAAATGTGGATGTGGATACCTAATATCAATTTAAATTCAAAAATATTCTAAAGAATATATGGATAAATCCAAAAGGAGCTTTGCTAGCTCTTTTGAATCTTTAAATTAATATAAACCGGAAAGCAGTTTAATGGAGTAAAACCGGCAACACAATCAACAATTGCTCTTTTCAATTTGGTTATTTTGTCTACCCCAACTTTTTCTAATCAAAAATATATAAAATACCTAGTTTATACACAAAGTAAATAACATAATTTGTTTCTAAAATAGCAACGACTGAATGAGATGTTTTCGAATCGAGTTCGCATATTTTGATCGAAGATAGACATTTATAACAATGACAAACATTTTCATCTTGTTTGTTATTTCCACCGACGTCGTCGTCGAGGTCGTCGTGGCGCTATGGGACAGTACCTGACTATAAACTCGATGGGGGACTCGTGGGTTCTATCCCTACGTGTGAGAATGATTATATCTTTCATTATGTCTAAATTATTATAATTATGATGATGAGGCCAGTCGTGGCGCAGGGGAACAAAGTGTAACTGTAAAAGCGACTGGTTGTGGGTTCGATCCCCATTCGAGGGGATGTAATATTTACTTAAAAATGTATATTTCCATTTCTTGTCGAGACAAAAGCGCGGCGTTGAGTTCTGCCACTCAACACGCAATGCCTCCAGAATTCAGCAGAAAGTGGGGAACGGAGTGTCCTGTCGTTCCCACTGCCTAACCTGCTGTGTGCGGGATACAGTGTGAAGCTAATATATCTATTTATTATAATGATGGCGCCCAGTACAGAGCGGCGTTGTTTTCCGCCTCTCATTTCGAAAACTGGCCTTATTATACAAGAAAATATCAGAAGCAGATTTCCAATAAAAGAATGCAATAGCATAATAGCTTAAATGTAGTAAGTGAGGGGAAATGCAGGGCTTTCATTCGACCGACGCTCGCGCTTCAAACAATCGCATGGGAATGGGGTTGAGCAACGTGAACCGAGTGAACAACACGAACCAACCTACACTTACCAGTACTTTTGATCAATAAATATCTTGTTTAGTTATTGAATTCACACAGAAAGTTATAATAAGAAAACTATTCTACATCTTAGTGACGCAGTTTAAATATTTCTAATAGTTATTAGGTTATGTAAAGGACTCATTTTTTTAAATTTTCATTGCCTCGATAAAGCAAATGGCGGTATTAAATTTGTAAGTGAAGACGGAGTGATCTTTGACTTGGTTCTATTTAAAGATAATTAACTTTAATATGTGTATAGACATATGGTCTTTATTAAAGTCTAATATAGGTATAGTGTTTTTGTTATAATAATAAATTGTTTTTTTTTTAAATAAATATTCTTAATCTCTTTCTTCATTATTATATTTAATTTTCGTATAATATTTATTTCATGATCATCTTATAAGGTATTGTATAAAATAACGCTAATAAAGAAATATTTTCATTAAATAAAAGCTAAAAGCCAAAGCCCGATCTAAACGTTATTTTTGCGGCACTTTGGTGTAATAAGTCAGAGGTCGTCATTCGATTGCAGAGAACAAAGACGATTTAAGACTCAATTTACACCTCCCACGTGAAATTTATGAAACAAACACTTACTTCTAAACTGAAATTGAAATTTCAAAATACATATCATTGGCCAAGAACAAGTAACATTAACGTAAATAACAAAAAGAGTAAACTCAATAAATGCTTATAAATAAACTGTATTTTATTTTGATGATAATACTGTCCCAATTTAGTTCGAGTTAATTATTTTTATGACAAAAATGGGCGTACAGCTGTTGTCCACCTGCTATAATAATAATCATCGTTATTCAGCTAAGAATTTGACTAAAAACTATAGCTTGTATTTTTCTTGCAATATAGTCTACAATAATTATAGTTTTTCTATATATAGCAAAACGGAATTTTAGTTACGACTTTACTGTTGTTAAGTGTATATTGTGTTAGAAAAACGGTACCAAGAATACACAGCGTGGATGTCATATTGTGAATGGAGAACGTGTATAGGTGGTTGGGGCACATCGAGAGGATGAGTTAGAGGACCGGCCAAGCGATCTTCGAAAAAACAGTACTGATGATACTGGAGGTAAAAATACTGACGTCGGGATGTTTCAAGGTTGGTCAGTAGACGAGGCGAAAGAGGTATGCATGGCGTTTGACGAAGAATAGTTCTATCTGCTCGATTATCCCGCTAGGCACAAAGCTAGAAATTAAAAAAATACTTTATACAAAAATAACAAAACTAACCTGCCCATAAGCTAACACCGTCGCGTTGTACCCATCGAGAGCTGCCTCCACCAGCTTCCTGACACACGTGTCATATACTTCCTGTTGATCAGCCGCAGGCTCGAAGGCGTAGTTGAAGGTGAACGCACGTTCAGATCCGAGAGCCACGCCGCCCTCGCCCGCGGCGCCGCCTGCGCGTGCGCATATACCGCATCCTTCCACCACTTCCGCTGGTGTTTGTGGGCGGATTCTGAAAATTTAGATTTTTATAGTATTGAGCTATATTTTTATATACCATTTACAATTGAACGACCGACATGAATTAAAAATCAATAGCGTTCAGTAAATAAGTGATATTCTTCTGAAAAAGGATAAATTATTTACATTCAAGGATCGTCTTATATAAACTTAGAAGTCGTTAAGAGTACTGATTGTTCTTATTGATAACATGTGTGGCTACCGAATGCAAATTACGTGACTTACGCAATAGAACAATATGCTCTTAAGTCTGAACAATAAGATAGCTCTTGAGTCTTGACGCAATCTATCTGATACAGCGATAGCAATTGCTAAAGCAAAAATAAATGGCTGGTAAATGAAAACAGTCTATTGAAACGCAAATAAGTGTATTATTTTAACATATTCTCAATTCAATTTCTTTCTTTAATATCACGGAAGGAATGTCTTAGTATTAGGTTCCCTTTGCCTACTTTGCTGTGTGCGGGATACAGCGTGAAGCTGATTTGTTTATTTTTATAAGTATATTAAAAGATTATTGTCAAGTTTAAAAAATATTAAAATTTTCCATAAAAAAGAGAACAAAAGCTAAAAAAATGAGATCAAGAATAGATGAAAGTGCCATCTACATGATACGTACATATGTATATATTCAACGAAACCGACACAGTGTTATCCAACTCGGGCTATAATTCAATATGCAGCCGGAAGAGCAGCGCTCGCCGCGCTGTCTGGGAATAGCGAGGGCTGCGTTAACGCATGTAATACATAGCTAATATATTTAAATTTGTATGTCTGTACAGATGTAACTGACAGAGACAGCAATGGTTGTAGGTTTGATTCTCATTGTGAGTAATGTTTATATCTTATTTTTTTTTGTTTCTTTGGATCGATAAGAAATAATGCAGCGTTAGGTTCCGCCATCTGCCATGTCATGTCTAAGGAGTAAGTAGGGAATGGTGTAAACCTCTTCCATCAAATACAGGAAATGCGTAAAGATAACACAAACAAACAAAATAAAAGAAGGTTCCGACTAATTTATACCCACGTTACATAATCCCATGTTGACAATGCGACAATAAATAATACACGCGTTAAAAATTAATCTTGCGCCTTCAAAGGCCCACCGGCGTATGCATATAGATTATAGAGTAAGGCCCTTCTGGATTTAAATGAACGGATGTGACAGACGTAAATGGTCACTCGGTGTGTTTTCCAATGAGACTCCGAAAATATAACGCGGGGTGAATGACCTGACCTAATTATGCTATATTTATAAAATCTAAATACAAAATACTCTTTAGTCGTAAATAGGTTTGTGCGATACGCGTGACAAATAAGTATTTTTATCTTCAATGTACGCAAATGAAATGTAACAGTATAGAAACGTATTAAGTGTGTATTCATTGTTTTTCTATAAGCAACTGTGGTGCAGAGGGATAGAATCTGTAAATATGATTGATAAGGGGTTCGATTCCGTCTCATGAAGCCGGTCGTAGCGCAGCGGCACAAAGTGTAACTGTAAAAGCGACTGGTTGTGGGTTCGATTTCCACTCGAGGAATTTCGCTCTGTTGTAGAGGCAAAGCGCGGCGTTGAGTTCCGCCATTCTGCACGCAATGCCTCCAGAATTCGTCGGAAAATGGGGAACGGAGTGTCTTAACACGAGGTTCCCTCTGCCTACCCTGCTGTGCGCGGGAAATGATCATATTTAAATATTTTCATTTTCCCGCTCAAGTGATACTAAACGAGGCGTCCAGTTCCGTAACTCAATACGAAATGTCTCGAATTCGAAAGCAAGGTAAAGAACAGCGTTTCGAACAAAGGAAGATTCTCATACATTTAATAAAATTCAATGAACGAAACTGGCTAATTAAATATGGTTGCAGAATAAAAACCTGTACCCTACCACTTGAAGACTTTGATATACGTATGTGCTTTGACGTGATATTTTCCGTTTACCTACCGCTTACCTTGTATAAATATATCAATATTATGTCATGGTACTCCTGTGCTTGTACACATAGACTAACCAAACTATAAAATTTTTATTGTACATCGTAAATTTGTTTCCGGGAAGATTGACTACGAAAATAGACCACGACGTAGACCATATAGGTAGGTATATGTTTACTTTAGACAAGAAGTAAACTATATAATATTGAAATTTAGCGATTTTAAACTATACCTACATTTACAGACCAAAAACGGGAAAATAATATTTTAATTATTTCAAAATAAGGATAATTAAAAAACAACTGACGAAATTGTTCATAATTATATGTACGTACTTATTTAGAAAGCACCTATATAAAATGTTTTAAATTATAAACGTTATTTGTGTAAGAATTAAATGTATGCATTGTGTTACATCTTCTCTTATACCAATAGTTCTATGAATGTTCAGTTATTTTATGAAAAATCTTATTAGGTATAGGATACGACTATACCAACATACATACGAATAGGATACGACTATACCAACATAAATACGAATAAGTAAGTACCTACCTGTTTACTTTAAGTTTTAAAAGCCAATACCTAGGTAGGTAGGTAAAGCCAATACCTAAAAAAACTTTAAAATATAAATAAGAAAATAATTTTGCTCGTTATATATTATAAATACATGTAAAAACTTAACAATTTAATATCCTATATAGTCTATTTTAAAGTTGTACTGAACCTGTACGTTCCGACAATTACATGCACACGCAGATATGCAGCCAATGTTTGTTTATGTCCGCTTGTTTTTAGATGCAGGGTATTGAACGGCTGCACCGTGCACGTACGCTTACACAATGGGGCACGCGACCCGTCGTCGGGCCTCTACTGGCCATAACATCCAGCTTATACAAATATTTACTATCATAATTGCATAGGATTAAAAAAAATTGTAGTAAATATTATAATATTTTTTTTCAGCAGAGGGGACCAAGTGTTAAGACACTACGTTCCCCATTTTGGATGTTTTGCATCGACATCAGAGCGAAGAAATGAAATTTTAACTAAATATTTCCATTTCCTCGATTGGTGATAGAACCCACACACACACGTCACACGCCTGCAGCCTTCGCATAGACTAGCCTATCTTATAATATTAAATTTTATATAAAAAGGTTTCTTGGGTCATGTCTTAATGAATATAAAGAAAAAAATAAGACCTACAGCCGTAGTTGACTTGTTTATTCTGGCCTATCTTATACAAAACACGAAAAACACGAATAAAATAACAACTTCATTCGTGATATTATTACGCGCATTGAATTTTTTCTTACAATATAATACTTTTAATTAAAAAAAATTGTTTTTTTTAAACATTTTTAAAGTGTTATTCCACACTTAGGAAAGAAAAATACTTATTTAGAAAACGAGTTCGAGTCCCGCTGCGTTCAAATTTTTATACGTTTTCTAAATAAGTAAATATTTTTCTTATAACTTTTTAAACATCGTCATTAAAATTGCATCTATGTATCAGATTATTCCCATTTTAAACGCTTTTGAAAACAACGTTCATAATAAGTAAAATTTAAATAAATATCAAGAGTGCAATTAGAAGATAACTTCACGATTTTCATTAATTTTAATCACGGAAAATTAAAGAATTGAAAGTTTATATTTTAACTAAAGGCTGTAGAGACTGATTAAGAGTGAACAAGTTTGCTTTATTTCTCTTACTAAGATTTCTTAAATACAAGTCTGGAAATATACTTGTTACCTGCATTAAATTAGAGAAAACTTGCGGCGGCTTTTACTTAGGTCTATCGTCAATATTGCTTTAACGAGATAAGAAAATTAAATTAATTGTTTTTTTTTCATAGAAACCTTCAATGAGTTACTTTTGTAGGCAACGCTAAAATTTTTATCAAAAAATATAAAGAGATATTTTTTTATTAAATTTTTTTAATCTAAAATAAAAAAATACAAATCACGTTTTGGTCGTTATTCTATTAATAAAACAGAAAGAAATAATTATCTACGCCATACTCATTCCGCCTTAGTCACTGTTCCTTTTACTATTATGAAGTTAAAAGAAAAATTACACACATTTTGGTTCAGAACAAAGTATCAAGATAAGAACTTTGCTAATTAAGTAGAACCTAAAATCCTCATTTACTGACATATTTAGAACTGGAGCAAATGTTACTAGGGCTGAGGAGACCTACTTGGAATAACTTAGTGTATACTATGCATATTAAATAGAAGTGGTCTAACATTTTAAATCTAGTTATAATGAAATTTAGAGGCCGTCGTGGCGCAAGGGCATATGTGCCACAGTAAACGCAGTTGTGGGTTCAATTCTTATTCTGGGGAGTGAAATATTTAATAATTTCATTTCCTTAATCTGATAACGAAGAGTCTTTATGGGAACGGAGTACCTTAACACTAGGATCCCTATCCAAAGTTCCCTCAGAAAATTGATTGGAAAGCGGTGAACGAAGTGTATTAACGTTTATTCTAGCCTATCCTATCGAAAACAATAGAAAAGCGATAAAAATAATTACTTTATTTGTGACATATTACGTGCATCATATTACTTTTATACTTTAAGTTTTTAAAATTAGGTTCCTCCTGCCTGCTATATGTACCCCACATAACAGGAAGTTAATAAAAAATATTTCCTGTAAAACGATCCTTTACATGTAAACTGTACACTCAGACATTTCTCAACTGCACCAAGATATTACAATGTAATAATATTAATTTTCCAAATTCCTAAATAGAGGAATCGGTCAAGGCTGTAAGAAAATGGCAGTTGTGTTTGATATCTTGGCATTCACAAGTATATAATAAATTATTCTTAGCATTAAAATTGGTAAAAATATTTAAAGATAGACCTGTTAAGGCTAAATGGAACGAACGTGGGCGACAGTTAAATATTTTGCTCCTCGCCCACTATCGGTGGTCGTGGGCTTGGATGTTACTACAGCGTGTTAAGCCTTTACCGAGAACTGGTTGTGAATGAATATTAAATGTAGCAAGGTCTTGATAAATGTATATGTATATATATAATAAAGTAATATTATATATTTATGTTAGGCCAGTCGTGGCGCAGGGGCACAAAGTGGGACTGCAAAATCGACTGGTTGTGGGTTCGATCCCCACTCGAGGAGATGAAATATTTATTTACATATATATTTTCATTTCTTCGCTCTGCTGTCGATGCAAAGCGCGGCATTGAGTTCCGCCACTTAACACGCACTCAACGCGCTTCCAGAACTTGGCGGAAAATGGTGAACGGAGTGTCTTAACACTAGGTTCCCTCTGCCTACCCTGTTGTGTGGCGGATACAGCGTGTAGCTAATAAAAAAAAATCTATATTTATATTTAGTGTTTATAAACAATTTCCGCATCTTGCGAAAGATGCTTCAAGGAATACATGTCCTTTATTGGTTTTTATTGGTGACAAAAATATTCTTTAATTACTTCCAAGTGTAATTGTCTTTTTATTGTTATGCACTTTACAGAATTAAAAGAATATTTTATTAGCAATATTAATTTTACATTATTGACTATATTTAAAATAATTATAGGTTTTTTAATTCTTGCATCCTCTTTACGCACAAGGTCTCGAAAATTGGGCAGAAAGTGGGGCGGTTTTAACACTAGCTGTCCTCTGCCTACCCTGTTATATGCTATATAGATACAGCGTATTTTTTTGTTATATTTATCTATTTATATTTCATTTTATGGCGCCAACGTATGAGTCACGCGATGAAACTTGATTTTTACTCTCGATTTAACAACAAAATAGTTACAAAAAGAAACTAAGTAAGTACAAAACTAAAAAAAAATGTCGCAAGAAAACCTTGATAATTGCGGCCTCTCTACGTTTGTGATTCGGATAAAATCACGAACTGAATACTAAACGATTATTTGATAGAAAGCTTCAGTAGTTCGGATACGTAGCGAAATAACGTATTTCATAATAAAACATATAGAATGAGGACATTGTAAATCATGTAGCAAAGCTACAATTCAATTTAACAAGCACAGTGACAGCACAAGTACTACAAGAATGATATCATTAGTATGACTTAGAGATTTGGTTTTTTGTTTTTTTTTTACAAGACTGCGTGACACACGAAAGAGGGTAATGTGTTTATCACTCTTTGTGTGTATATTTGTTTTCGTTGATTTCGAAAATTCTTACTTCATAACCGATTCGTTTTACACTTGCGAGTTAGTAGTTAGAGCCAAGAAAGACATGATAATAAACAAAAGTAACCACAGTGACCAGACGCTATATCGGTATAATAACAAAAAAAAACTAAAATCCACGGACTATGTCAAGTGGGATATTGTTGAATAGGTACTTAAAACATGATTTGAAGGTTCCTTATCATTATTTATTTAAGTGGGTACGCTTTTTTCCACATATTGAAGGGTAGGCACGGGAACCTAGTGTTACATCATGCCATTTCCCGCCTTTCGTCCAAATTATTAAATTATTAAGTATTGCGTATTTCCACACTTTGTTTTTGTAGTAATCTCCCTATTTACTCATTTATACACTTAATCAATTAATAATCATACAACAATAGGTTTTAATAATAAAATATTTACGGGAAACAATACAATAATTATAACGTTATGGAAGCGGGCATGAATGAAAAAGAAAGGCTCTTTGTTCGTTATGGCAGTAATTAAAATATATTGAATTGATATATTTTTCATATTTCTATAATAATTTATAAGACACATTTTATTTTATAGTTAGTGAAAAATTTAGCTAAAATGTATTTTTGAAATGGTAACTTTTGGATGTTTAATTCCATATAAAATTTTCTCGATTTTTTTTAAAAGTACTATAATAAAACATAAAAAAAAACTATTATAGCAGGATAGGCAGAGAAAACCTAGTAATAAGTCACTCCGTTCCCCACTTTCTGCCGAGTCCGCGAGTGGCGGAACTCAACGCCGCGCTTTGCCTAGACACCAGAGCATACAAATGAAAATATAAATGTAAATGAATATTTATTTCCTCGAGCGGGGATCGCATCCATAACTAGTTAATATTACAGTCACACTTTGTGACCCTGCGCCACGACTGGCCTCATATTAACATATTAAACAAAACATTTCAAATTAGCCTATTAATATAGTAACGTTGCACTTTAATCCTATAAACAGTAATGACTTCTAGTTCTTCAAGTTATTAAGCTAACACCGTGGTTCTTTAACCTTAATAAGCTGGTTTAATTTGCATCATCGTGCGAGGGACTTTCTCATCCACTATGTTACAAAATTCAGGTTAATTTTAGGCATAAGGCGCTAAACTGTTTTAATATATCTTAACAAACAAGAAGAGCACGGAAAGAAAAAAAGACATTTGGTCCACATTACATTTCTTCTTACGAAATCTTACCAATTAATCAATAAATTAGAAAAGAATTGAGAATTGAGAAATTAGAATAGAATTGAGTCGACTCCGCTTGAAATGAACGACTAGACATCCATACTAGTATTATTAATGTGAATGTTAGATTGTTTGTTAGGCTTTAACGCCAAAAGTACTCAACCGATTATTATGAAACTTTTAACACATATTCTTACAGGTATTAGAAAGGGCATAGTATACTTTTTATTTAAAAAATATATTATCTATGACTATAATATATAATTTTAACTTTCTTTAATATATCTTGAACTATAATATTAAAGAAAGTTAAAATTCTCTAGTAACAAATAAAAATATATATTTGTTAGTAACAGTACTTTTTTTAAGTCATAGTTTATCCCGCATATAGCATGGCTGAAGAAAACTAATGTTAAAACACTCCGTTACCCGCTTTCCGCATGAATTCGAAAGATCGCGTATTGAGTGGTGAATTTTAATGCTGTGCCTTGTCTTGCCAGAGCGGAAAAACAATATCTAATAGATAATTCACAATCCAGTGACAAACATCAAATGGCAATTTATATTTATTTTGTAGTACAATCAATACAATTCCTATTAAATTTGTCCTCACAAGGGCCCATTACTTATTCAAAAGAGGCCGCGACATCATAAGATAGGTATTAAGTAATTATCAAAGCAACTAGTTTTTATACCGTTTATTTCTCCAGTTAGTTATAAATATGAATATAAAGTATATTAAATATATCATTATAATGTAAAATAGTTAAAGAATTAATGATACAATAACATCGTAATAATATAGTTTTATAAAAATATTTGATGGCATATATTACATGATACTGTTAGCAAAAGAATAAACATGGACGGGTGTTGGTTCGAATGCCACACGGAGAAAAAATATATTAATATTTGGATAAACTAAGTGCGACGTTAGAAGGTCAGGTAAAAAATAAGAAGAAAATACCTTTTTTTTTGGTGATGAAAAAACCCACGACTAGAATATCTCATAATATATTTTTGTTATTATGATAAAATTAAGGCTGTCTTCGCGCAGGGGCACAAACATGCGACTGTAAACGCGATAGTTTGTGGGTTCGATTTTCACCCGTAGAACTGAAATATTTAATATTTTCATTTCCTCGAACTGATGATTAATTAATTAATTATTCAAAGAAATACCTACATTAATTATTAATATAACAAAAAGAAATAATATTAAACCCATATTTTTAAACTATAATCATGTACGTATATTACGTTAAACATAAAAAAAAATGTTTTAGGCAATTTTGTTTATCATACAAACATCTAAAAACGCTTATTAAACAAATAATTAACGTTGATTACATATTGAGTTTAATTTGATAAAATTATTTTGATATGAGCCCGTTCAAACAGCAGACTTGAGGTCGTTAATTTGTCAGTCTGGGTGGCACATACCATTGCAGCGACAGAGGTGGCATGGCTTTAAAACACGCTGCTCATAAAATGTTCATGTTTCACTTATATATTTACAAAGTAATGATTTGATATTGTTATAAGTACATTAAAAAAACTAATAAAAAGCTAGCTCGTTCTCACTTCTACATTATGAGCAGCCGCTTATATTATTGATGTTAACAAAATTATCAACATTTACCCTTTGCCTTGTACGAAATGTGAAGAAGTTATTAAAACCTGATTGCAGAAGTTGTCCTACATGGATACGGTGAATCTTCTTCGTAGTTAAGTTACAATATTTGACATTCACATAAACGCACACACACATACACACCCACACATACACTTATACTTAAACCTTTTGTTATATCGCTTTGTTATTGTTTATGTCATCATAATAATACGTATTTTCACGTTTGCTGTCGAAATAGTGTCGTAATGGGCAAAGATGCTGGCAGCTGTAACACTAGTCGGTACGGCTGCCAACGCTCACCTCTTCTAAATTGTCGTTTTTTTGTCCATTTATTTAGTGAATAAAGCATTTATTTATTTATTATTAATAGGTCCGATCCGATACTTCTGTTTACTTCCTAGACACAAAGATAAATAAGAAATTACGTCATAAGTCAGTAAAATAAGACAATAAAAAACTTAGCAAGCAGCATATAAAGCTGTCAGAATTTATTAAAGAACTATAAATATTAGTTATTTGAAAATTAAAAATATCAATAAAATGCAAAATTAATAAATAACAGGTATTATCTTCACGAGTGCCGCGTCTGACACTTTCCTCATACATAGTGCTGACCGCATTTCGTAGCTTCAGATGCAAGATAAATCAATGTAAACGCACTTACACTAACAAACGGCCGCTGTCATACATTACAGGACAAATTAAATATTCGCTGAGAAACCGACTGTTATCACACCGACGCGTGATAAATTATTAAATACAAATTCTTCTATATAATATAAGAATGAGGTAATCTTATCATATACGTATTCTAGATATTTATATACATGTATTCTTAATTAAGATTATCCATAAAAGTTTAGAAAAAAGGTTTAATAAATATTTAAATATATATTGAGGCCAGTCGTGGCACAGGGACACAAAGTGTGACTTTGAAATCGACTGGTCGTGGGTTCGATCCCCACTCGAGGAAATGAAATATTTATTTACATTTATATTTTCATTTTCTTCACTCTGGTGTCGAGGCAAAGGACGGTGTTGCATTCCGCCACACAATACGCAATGCCTCCAGAACTCGGCAGAAGCAGTGGGGAACGGAGTGTCTTACCACTAGGTTCCCTCTGCCTACCCTGCTGTGTGCGGGATACAGCGTGAAGCTGATTTTGATTTATTTTGATATATTATGTAGAGATTTAGCACTATTGTGCTAACACACTTCTGTACTTTTTTAGTATTTGTAACTAGGATACAAGTTATATATGGACGAGCCAAACAAAACAATGTTTAATATATAAATTAATTAATGTTAAAACAACATTAAGGTAGGTGAAAGTAGAGTTCGACCACCGAGCACGCAGATGACTTTCTGCATAAATGCAATAGATGTATACGGATATGAAGAAACTTAACACAATATCGTTCCTTTTTAATAAAACTACATTTTTTGAAGATCCTTTACTAAAGTGTCAGTGTCATTAATGTGGTTATGGCGAAGGAGTTTCAATAGTTCAAAGTTCACGGTTGCAGAAGCTAGCTACGATGTACGGCGGGCTGTCAGCCGTGGTAAACGAAGATAAGTGGACGTTACGCAGCAAATATTTGACAATGTGCACGAAACGGCTTCTATTTCCTATTAATAATAGAAGTGTCATAGTCACAAGTTTTCCAGTTGGATTTTAGTCTCACCTTTTTTTTCAATGTTTTATTTAAAGAAATATTTTAAGGAAAAGGAAAGAAAGGAACTTCGAGGCTTCGTAGAACTGGAGATTAGTATCTGGGATGTAATATCTATCTTAAAACTAATTTCAAAGTAAGTAGAAGTATACCCTAGAGTGGCGGAAGTCGCCACCGTGCTTTGCCTACCAGAGAATAGAAATAAGAAATAATTATTTTGACAAATGGCCGACTACGACACAGACTTAGATAAAATAATATTTATAAAAAAAATAACGATTTTTATTAAAGCACGACACGATTAAAATTATGACAAGTAATGTAAAACTTAAAATTATGTTCTATAAGATTGGTTATTTATATATTTTCTTTAATAATAATCAATCACAGCCATGTAACAAAACAATAGATCAGCTAAAGTGACACTTACATAGATTGTTTTATACTATAAAAAGTTCGAAGCATGATTAATTCACAATTTATGAACGTATACTTTGTAACGAGCTAGTTTGTTCGTACTTTAGATCGAAGGAATGTAACGTTGTTGTAAGATACCATCCAACTTTCCGATAAAATCAAAATGAAACTAAATTCTGGGTTAATTCTTAGTTTCTTTCACAATATCGGAACTGAAAACAAATCATTGATTTTTTATACAATTTCTTTTGGATATTTTTTAATTATTTTTGACCATCAGTTACATGACCATTAACTGGTCAAAGACCGTGGCCTCCAAGAGGTACTTTTATATCCGCTTCATGATTTTCATACTAATAGTAGATTTTATGCGTAATTATCCATGTTTCCAAGAGAATTACTAATGTCGCAATTGTGCGATGTGAATTAGTAGCTAGAGTCGATGTGCACAATGAAATATCTCTATGCTAGTCATTATGATTGCATTAGTGGGATTTCTATTAAAGATATTTTAATACATTATATTTATATTTCTTTCTATCGAACAGTATTTATTAAATAACTAACAGTAAAACTTTAATATTATATAAAACCTCGAAATGCGTAAAAAAATTGCGAAATGAAATGTGAAAATTTAATTCGTCAAAGAATTGATCCTGACTCAAGGATCAATTTTTTGACAAATTATTTTTTTTTCCATGGAACCATGTAAAAGTAAAAGTTTATTAGGTCTAGTCTAGTATAATTTTTGTAACTTCACGCTGTGCTTCGCTCATAGCAGGGTGATAGGCAGAGGGAGCCTAATATTAAGACACTCCGTTAAGTCACTCCCGTTTCCCACTTTCCGCCGTATTGTCGGGGCATTGCGTCTTGAGTAGGGGAACTCAACGACACGCTTTATCTTATTACCAGAGCGACGAAATGAAAATATTAAATATTTATTTTCCTGCGCCACAACAGACCTGGATTTTTATGATGTATTCAATTGTAGCTACTATCAAAAAATACAAGATAGCACTAGTTCTTAGAAATGACTATTGTTACTACTACAAATCTTGACTACGGTTACATCACATCGACCACACCTTGATTTTAGACGATCACCAGCCGTCGAAACGTAATTTAGCGTTACGTGCAAAAACAACGCACGTTTAAAAATATATAGTTAACGAGGCGAAACAGCGAAGCAAATGAATGCTAAACTGAATTGGTAAATATTTAAGCTTTGGCGTATTTGATGACCACATTTTGCTTAATATTTAATTGTTCTACATCGACATTATGTCATGGAATCGAGTAAGCCGGCACGTGCTTTGAATAAAGGATATACGTATGTACATTAGAGAATTAATGTAAGTCAACTGTTATGAAAAATATTTAAAATGAGAAAATTATAAAAATTACTTTTAATCCTTCAAATAACGTTTATAATTTGTATTTACTATAGAAATTTGAAACCATAGGTTCCTTTTAATCTAAACCTGGAAGGGAAACTGTTATGTAGCCTAATTTACAAAAAAAAAAAATCTTCGTATATTTAAATATCATATAAGTAAATAAATTTGCTCAGACAGTCAGGCAGTGAGAGTTTGTTCATATGTTAAAAATTTCAATATAGAAACAGTCACGACTTGTATAAGGACACAGGATATCGTTTAATGAGGGCTGTTGGGGTAGGGCGCGTCCTGTAGGCGCCTGTGTTGGAAGGGTGACTTTTTATCGACTTTAGAAGCATGAATCAAGTAAATAACCCGAGAATTTATTGATTTTTCGTATAAGAATGTTATTAAGAATATTTGGCATTGTGAACTAGTTCTTACCTGCGATAAAATGGATAAAATTAATAGTTGTGTATGAAATATTCTAAAAAGTAACTCTGACTGCAGGGACAGTGGATTTCAAAATACGAAACGATTAACGTGATGTTATATAGATTTAATTTAGGAGGGCTATCCTTCCTCGAAAAATTGACTATCTATCACAAGCATAATTTCTTAATTCAAATAAGTAGTTCCTGAGATAATTGTGTTCAAGATTACAAACTCTTTGTTATTAATATTAGTAAGGAGTTCGTCTCTATAGTTACAGTACAAAACAACGTTTAGAAGGCAATATTTATTTAATTTATATTTTATGTGCCGTAAATAGAAAGTCCTCTTATTGAATTACGTAAATTTGAACGTTGAAAAAATATTAAATTTTGATAACTTAGTATAAATTCATTATATTACTCGTAAAATATTGCGATTATAAAAAAAAGTCGTATGTGGTTAAGATCGTTAAGTTTCTCTGGATTTCTAAGAAATACATATCTTATAAAAGGATTTAATAGTCATAGATTAACTTTGTTAAAAATATTCATTTCTAAATTTATTACTTTACTAGAGGGCGTCGTGGCTCAATCGCACAACGTCTTATTACAAAGGAGTCGGTTGTGAGTTCGATTTTCACTTGGAGAAATTATATTTTAGTTATTTTCATTTCTCCGGTCTAGTAAACGTGTTGTGATGTTGAATTCCGTCACTCAACACCATCTCAAAAAATGGCCCACAAAGTGGGGATTGAGGTATCTTAACATAAGGTTCCCTCTGCCTACTCTGCTAAACCGAAAAAAGCATGAAGCCACTTTATTATTACCATAGAATAAAGAAAACATTTAGAAACTAAATTGTTTCACAACATACACGGTCAAGTATGAATTGTAAATCAGCAATATTTGCATAGCATCTGTTTGTTACATTACTATTTACTGAACTTGTTAAGAATAATTGCTAATACTGTATTTACAAATTTGTGTCAAGCATTGTGTAAATATTATGAAAATCATGTCTACTTTTTGTGCTGTAATGTCACATTGCAAAGTTCAGGGATTCAAAATATTAGAGACAGCCAAACATAGTATATTCTTGTATTGTTTGTATGAAATGGAAATAACAAATAATTATTATTGTCATAAATGATTAATAGATTTTTCATTTCAATAAAAAAATATTTAAAAATTAACATGATAGTTAATAAAATATTTGACTTATTGATTTAATATTTTTTTAAATAAATTACTTCAAACAGTACATATTATGTTTGTATTTGTTTTTATAGTCTTAACAATTTGATGTTTTTAAAAAAATAGTAAAACTGTATGCTTACCTGACTGCAACACGCACACTGGATTCATCACTAGCCATGACTGCATTTGTTGTCCTTACGAATTAAAAAAAAACACATTAGTTTTAAAGTATTTGTTATAATTAAATAATATTCGAATTATGGATAGAAATAAATAAGCATTTTTTTATTATAAAAGTTGATAAGGGCAAGATAAAGAAGAAATTGTAAATAAATTCAGATAACATATCTACATTGAATTACCAATAACTTTTTGTTTATAACCATTATCAGATTGTAAGTAATTATTAGACCGCCACTGAAAGTAGTACAAATTAAGCAATTTACTCACTATGCGCGGTAGATTCTTCACTTTTCGTTGAACTAGATCACATTTCTTTTACAGCAGCATCAAAACGACACGCTAAATTAACACCGACAGTGATTTCCGTCCATCTTTCACTATTATAATAAAAATCTCATATAATGTGGAACGCAAAGACGTTTATTATTTTTTAATTACATTGACCATTGAAAAAATTTATATTAAATTTATTTCATTATGCTATGTATCGTAAAGTATCTAGTTTATAAACAATCGCATTTAAATAATAAAACACTAAACGCCAACTTCTATACCGCACCAATTGACACTGACAGAAAAATTCACAGGCACTATTTTAACTACAGCCAGCCAGCTGTCAATGTGGCATCATAATTCACTTGACATTGACAACAAAATTTCATAAAATTTTATTTCGTTGCGAAATAAAATAAAAGTTTTCAGTTTTAAATATACATATTTAATATATATTTATCACAACAAATAATTATTCCACACAGAATACATATTATTAATATGTTTTTCATATCTTTGTATAACATCATACCTTGTTTTAATCATGATAACTAGATGTCGCTTTAGATTGTCAAATGATTAGTTAATTTGACGATAGATGGCGAATGCTGCTAATATTTAACTAAATTATTTATCTGCTTGCTTAATTTACAAAAAAAATAAGCTTGTACATATAACGTTAATTACTTGTTAAGTATTTTCTATATTTTAAATGACAGAATATTTTAATGTAATATGACATTACTTAAATGTCTTTAAATAAATTTTCCTCTGGTTCCTGCGTTAGTGTTATGAATCTTTTCGTACTGAATATGAAAGAATCAAACATTAGCCAAAATGTTGTTTATCGCTTTGTATTTAGGTCACGAGTGATTTTGTTATTGTCTGGTGTGAAATTTCCCAATTATGTTGTATATTTACTTTAATAATAATAATAATAGCCTCTTTATTCAGACATTACAATCATGCTACAGTATTAAACATTTGTATATAATACAATTTTTGCAACGGTATTTAAGAAAAAAAAAGAATTACACTTCTAACATTATTTTATGTCTGTATGCCTATTGGCAAAGGCCTCCCCCATTATATTAAAAACATGACTTAAATAAAATCTCTTACTCACTTAGAAAAATAAAGCTAACTATTGATAAAAGCTGAAAAACATTCTAAATATGTCCTAAAAATGCTCAGGTTAAATTATTACATATAAGCTAAAAATATATTTTTTAAATAACGTTGATACAACGCAAAGACGTAAACATACCAGCGAATGTGTCTGAATAATTATGTATATATAAATTTGATTATTCTGACTTTCCGTGTGGAATATATTATGATCCTTTCCCTTTATCGAGTCGACGAGTACCGGCGTCCTTTAATAGAAATATCCATTTAAATTACACGTCTTGATATTCGCGCTCTTATTCGCATTTAATATTCAACGTGAGATAATAAAAATGACTTTTATACATTTAATATCTTCTTCAAAACGTTCAACCGCCTTAAAGTATTGGTTTTACGACCGTTTAAAAATAAAGATGCACATTGTATGATATGAATTAAGAAATTAATCGTGTTGTTTATGTGTTTTGATCTTGTTCGATATAGGTTTTATTGATATAAGAAAAATATGTATACAGATAATTTTACATATTAACTAGGCTCATTGGAGTAAAAACGTAATAATTTGTATATTATATGGACGAATTACATTAAGTGAATACAGGATCGACCTTTAGTTTTACTTTATCGAATGTATACTTGCTATGCTTACGGTAATTGTCAGAAGCACCAGCCATGATTGATGGAGTGCTTACTATAATTAGCTGATAATAAAGCAATGGAAAATGCTTATTTATTATATCCTGATTTTCGAAGTAAAACTTCAATATCAATGTATAGAATAAATCTTATAGCAGTGTTAAAGAAAAATGTCACAAATTTTGGGTAAAAACAATTATTATCCTATAATTGCTCTTGCTGTGAATCTATAATTGATATAACTGTTTTTCAGATCCCATAGACTCTACTGATAAAATATCTAATAGTTGAATGATGTCGATCATCGTCATTGTTCACAAATTTGTGATTAAATTACATTTACATATAATAAATAAATATCTAATAATAATTTGACCGTATTAATGGAATACAATAATTATTATTAGAACAATGGAAAAAAATAATTGATGATGCTCTGTAATGTATAATAACAAAGCTATAATTTGAGACGAAATTATTTTTTTTCCGTAAACTTCACTTGATCATGTAATTTTAAATATACCTATAATAAAATCGATTTACACATAAATATATCATGAAAAAGTTTCACTTCATATTGCCTAAGATCCCAGGACCCACAAACGTACGTAATTTTAGCAAATTTTAGCTAAGCTAACCTGAAAGTGGGCCGGCCCCTTTTGGAGGTAGTGAGTACGCATACTGTCTTAACTACATATTAGAGTAATAATCCTTAAAATTTCAGCTTTGTTAAAATGACGTAGGTCTGGGGGCCCTGATATCCAGTGTAATAGTACTAAATATATACACACACACGCATTTTTTTAAAATTCGTACATTAAAATAAAATCTACTGCCGAGTCGCTATATCTCTTATCTGAGGTAGTTTGTGGAGTCCATGAGAGAATATGCCACTCTGTTCTCCATTTAACGTTTATTACTGCTGACTAACTCCTGGTGATGTTGGCTGTCTAATGACATCGGGAAACACCAATATATTTAATCAATATTATCATTAATATTATAACTACCACATAAAATTTATAAACGATAAAGTAGTCTTAAAACTCGTGAAAAACTACATTGTACTCTTAAAACTCTTAGTTTCTTTCTACATGCCATGCTATATACGGTAGATGCCAAAAAAATATAAAGACAAATCATATTATGCAAAGACTTTATCTACTGTATGTGACAAAGAATACTGTCACAATAAATGTTTTGTGCCATAAATCTCTTTAGTGACATACCCCAAGTTATGGTAACATCTGACTCTTATGAAGTTTCTAGCTGTGACTTAAATTATACGCCGTCGTTTCAAGGAAACCCTTCTCCCATGCGGGCTTATCTCTGAAACTTGAAGATTACACAAGTTTTTATTGCAAACACAGTATTTTTACGAAGAGTCCGCTGAAATCGATTTATGTGTCCACTTTTTCTTTGAGCTCAAAATGGAGTCAAGCCTTTTATACTGATAACCACATTCACAGGCGGGAAAAATGTGCCGATATCACAAGGTAAATATTTATCCTATATTCAATATTTTCTTTGTTCTTGCCTTCTATAAAAAAATGAAATCAACGAAGGTACAAAAACTAATCAATGGAGTTAAATAACTCATTAAACATAAGAAAAAATTAACATTTATGTAGAAAAACGTTTAGATTTGTCTGTTGGTTGGTTTTTTTTAAGTTTAAAAAAAAAATCTGTTCGGCATATAATTTTTATGCAGTTTTTAAATATAGATATTATGGATTACTAAGAAATTATTACGTGACTGAACCGCAGAAATGGATTATATTATAGAATTAGATATTATATTATGAAATTAGATTCCCTAAACTATAGAACCTAAATTGGATACTACTTAAAAACTTATAAATTATATAAGGTATACTTAACTACTGAATATCACAATAAAAAAAACTAAAAAAAATATTGAGTGTTGATATAACAGAGTAACTTTTGTTTAAATGTAAAATATATGGAGGCCATTAAATAAGATTTATTAACTGTTTTAAAACGTTTCGCAGCCGAGTTGGCGGCCGCGGCGGAATCAATAGGATCTATTGGCAAATCGATTGATCACCGCTATCAGCGCTATATCCATAAGTCTTCAAATAGTGTATATGTTAATTAGAATAGTAATAAAGCAAAATACAATATGAGGTTTCGATTAGTTTTATTTTTTATTACGTTATGTTTAAAAAAACAACTAAAATTGGGGAACGGAAAAATGTACCACCAGCTTATTCACTATTATCGCGAAATGCGTGAGATGCGTGAAGATAAAAATATACAAACAACTAGATTTGTTTGGCTGCGATAAATTTGTTACGGGCTTCACCTCCACGGGCGTAAAAGGGTCAAAAGACTTATAAACAAGATTCTTATTATGTGGAGATACAGACGGCGCCGGTTTGATGTTATAATTCTAGTAATTTACGAATAAAAAAATATTATAATTAAAATTTCCATAAATATTATTTTCAAATTGGAAAGTCCGTGTTCAATATTTCGCGGTGTTTATGAACCTCTCGATATGAGCTTTAAATAATCATTTCTCATTATGTATTCGAATGAATGTAGGTGTCGTCATAGAGACGGCGGTGTCTTTTTTGTGTTTTGAAATTTACATTATTCATATACTATACTGTATACATTTAAGAGTATTTTTTGGCTGTCAATTTTTACAATAAGTTATTGTTCTCGGTTTGTCGGACCGCTACTAGTTGCGCCGCTTGGGACGCGTATCCAAAAATAACTTCGAAGGTTAGTACCTTTTCTCACGGTCCATAAAATTTATTTTCTAGGTACAAAGTAGGTTTCTGAAATAAACAATAGATACGCCTCCTAGAAAATGAAAGAGAGTGTTAAAATTATCAATATAAAGTATAAAAAATAGGGAAAATTTTAACATATTTTTTTATATACATATTGTATATTATATTATTTTTTCTAAAAGAGCAGTTGATTAGTTCAACACCAATTTTCTGACGAATAAAATTAAAGTATTATACAAAAGCATAAAATATTTTGCATTTTTTTAAAAATGTGAATTACGCAAATATAATAAGATATAAGAAGATAAAATAGAAGGGAAGAGGGTACTCTGTCCATGGAAAATTGCAAGCACTATGTGGCTGCTTGTGAGGATGCCAACTTCGGTAATGGCGTCCCCTGCAGGACTTGGACCTAAGAAAAAAAGCCATTCTCTCTCTCCATAGTCGTTAGCAGAAACTTAAATAGCTTCACATTGTATTCCATCATAGCAGGGTAATCAGAGGCAATCTAAAATTAAGACATTTTATTCTCCGCAAAATTTCCGAGACATTGCGTATTACGTAGCGAAACTCAATGTCTTGTTACAAGGACAAGGAAATAAAAATATAATGCATTACCCCAAGTGGGAATCGAAACCGCAATTGCCACGTTTACATTCAGAAGTCTAAGCCGCTGCTCCACTTTAGTCTCAGTTTAAAATAAAATAAAAATAAAAAAAATCTTTATTTTTATTATAACCACGTTGCTTCATGTAAAATATCCAATATCGTCTAACAAAATCTAATTCGTGAACATATTGTAACCAAGAGTGGTACGTCGGTAAGTTCAGAGAGAGGTGTGGTCAAGGAACATGTCCGCGAGTGTTTGTTCGGCTGCCCGCGCCACTATACGTCCATTATACTCTTAATAGAGATTGCACGGTTCTTACCACTCAAGAAGCCGCATTATTTCCTAGTACAGTATAGGATGTCGAAATCTGTTTGTCCCCTTAATTGAAGGCAAGTGTTAATTTAGCTTTTGCTTTTAAAAGGTGGATAAAGTCACTTTTATTTAGATTTGTTTTTGATATTACTTTTTATTTGCTGTTTTTATATATACCAAAGATACTTTTAAATAGGGTTTTAGCTCATCTTGCTTGGGAAAAAAGCAGTTTAAAAGTACGTACGTAAAGTATATGGGACTTTAATGAGAAATTGAGCAAGAGGATTTTTTCCCTTACTTTTTGCTTATGAAGGTTACTGAACGTTACGGAATTGCCAAATTTCTTTTTTAGGTACTTACCAAATAATACATAAAATGTATTAACGGGATAATGATTACGTGAGCTTTTCTCAATTTGCAGGAAGTTACGCAAAAAAAATAGGAAATCGCATTATGCTTAATCATATTAAGAGGGTCCTACTGGAGACCCAAAAATAAAGTAAAATACGAAGAAAAATGGTTTAATCAAATTTATAGTATTTTTTAATGTAAAAAAACATAAAAAAATACTATAAAGTTTGTATTTTTATATATGTGATTAAAAAAGTAACTAGAAGATTAAGTGACATTGAGTATTTTCTTTAATGTTCTGCCGATAGACTTTCTAGACTTGAGTGAAGTGTATTTTAAGCAGAGGCTAAGAAATTTTGTGCTTTTAATTTCGCTATTTGACTAAAACTACTACTTATTGCATATGAGTAATAGGTATAAGATACTGCAATATTTATAGTCGTGCATCTTGCAACGCCATAGTGGGGTAGTGCATCATGTAACGTTAATGTTGGTTTGATCCCAAGGACGACTGGAAAATGGGCTATTCTCATTTCCCCGCTCTGGCAACGCAAAGTGAGGATTTGATTTCGTAACTCAACACGTAATGTATCGAATTCGGGTGGAAAGCGAGGATCAGTCTGATCGCTCTTAACAATTGGTATGTTCGCTGCCTATCCTGTAACACTTTCAAAAATGTGAAATTATAGTACTCTACTTACATTAAAAAATTGTAATTGCCATAGGTATATAATTAAAGGTTGTGCCTCAAAATAAATGTTTAAAATAAACAAATACTTAGATTCCTGATCGAGTCTAAGATTATGGTCAAAAAACAACTTATTGTCTTAACTCAGAACATAACCAGATAACACTGTAAAGTATAAGCAGACATACATATATTTTCTTTATATAAGTATCATGTATCAAAAAATATTGAATTATTTTATATAGGCAATACATTTATAGCAGATTGTAGCCCAATTGCCGTCTCGAGGATATTAATCAGTAAAGCAGATTACACGCTGATGGCCGTTCACCGTTAGTCGCATATAAAATTTGCATCGGCAAGTGCGAGGTATTAATAACGCCTAGATCAGGTTTCGTTTACGAAGACAGCCTTTATAAAGAGGCGCACACCTTTATTTTATAGAAACAATAAAGTGTAGCTAGGATTATATTCTTATCTTTTAATACGGTGTCGTTTACATACTAGTATGCCTAATTGAGCGCGCTGGTTGCGTGTTCGAATCTTACTTAGGGTAATTTTTTGATGACAGTAGAAGGCATATATGTATATGGCAATGCCCCATCATATAGTATATTACACTTAATCAACTTTACTCTGTATCCTGCACACAGTATGGTAGGTAGAGGTATCCTAGTGTTACGATGCCCATTTGCCATCGAATTCCGGAGGCATTGTGTCTTGAGTGGCGGAACTCAACCGCGCCGCGCTTTGTCTCGACACTGAAGAAAAGAAATATAAATTTAAATAAATTTTTCATTTCCCAGGGTGGGGATCGAACTTACAACCAGTCACGTTGACAGTCGCACACTTTTGTCTCCGCTCCACGACTGGCCTCACATACCTATACCTATTTTGAAAATTACTTATATAAAACTTTTTTTGTACTTTTATTTGTATTATAGGTAAAAATAATAATTATTGAAATACATCGCTGTAATTTGTTTTAAATGAAGTTTAAAATATTAATAAATAAATCACTAGAAAGAATACTTATCACGTTATACCGCACATATAGAAGGGGAAGCAAGCTAGGCAAAGGAACCTAATGGTGAGACAATTCGTTTGGATAGTATAATTCATGTCTAAGAATGGGAATCGACCTCACAAATGCCGCACTCACAGTCAAATGCAGTGCCGTTTCGCCACGACAACCTCAATTAATTAAATAAATATGCTTATTGTTCCGGCGTGATTAAACAAAATGGGGAGTTGGGTTTCACGCTTTATTACGAAATGTCTGTTACGGGGCCAAAATGCGGACCACAGTGTGACTTTACGATTTTTTTCTTACCAACTTACATGGTAGAGAAACTAAAGAAAAACAAAAAGTAACTAATTAAAAATTTTACACTCGTTCATAGGTTTTTACTAATTCTTATGATCAACTCCATCCCATACGTACTGTGACAGCCAAGTATTTTGTAATCTTATGCACTCCAACGTCACATTTAACCTGCTGTAAAGAAGCTAATAGGGTCAGGTGGGGTTTAGTCGTTTAGTTAAATAATAGAACGCATTGTTTCTTGAGGCCATTCGCCTCGGCACCGACATGCGTTGGCGCACTCCGTGTGACCGCTGCACACTTGCCAACTTTACAATACAATACAATAATGTATTACTTCGTTTTAGTTTTGCATTTTAAGCGGAATATGTGTAAGAAATGAAGAAAATATATTTGGATATGTCGATATGTCGAGGCGGTGCAGTGGAATCGCCTCTGAGTGCGATGGTTGTTGTATCGATTCCTTCGATAGATGAAATGATAATATTTTTATAATTCACTGGTAGACAAAAAAGACGTTGAGTTCCGTTCCGACAGTCAATATGCAAACGTAAAACAAGTCTGAGTCTCGTAGCACCAAGGTCCCCTAGGCCAGCCTGCCCTACTTTGCTGTGCAAGATGCTATACTTATAGATATGGTAATGTATTAACAAACCAAATCTATAATTATAAAAATAAATGCAAGTATGCGGTAATTTTCTCTCACTTGGAAAAAAATATATAATTATATATGCTATTATCAATTTCCCGGTCTAGTATTGATAAGTGCGGTGTAGCATTCTATTAAAACAATGTCTCGTAATTAGGTAGAATATGGAAATTAAGTATCATCTTCGCGCTGTATCACGCCCATAGGTTAGGCAGAGGGAACCTAGTGTTAAGACACTCTGTTCCACTTTCCGCTGAGTTCTGAAGGCATTGCGTGTTGAGTGGCGGAACTCCACGACGCGCTTTGCCTTGACACCAGAGTGAAGAAATGAATGTATGTAAGTAAATATCCTCCTCCAGTGGATCGAACCCACAACCAGTCGATTTTACAGTCACACTCTGTGCCCCTGGGCTACGACTGGCCTCATTAAAAAAAATAAATTAAGTATGATTTTAAATTTATCCACCTCTATGTATATCATTGGTAATATCATTTAAAGTTGTTAATATCATTTTACATTTTTTTTTATTATGAAGGTGCTAGTAGTTTGTAGGTACGTTACCATTGTAATTATGGTGTGTTAAAGCGGTTGCAAATTTTAAAAATCTAACTTTAAAAATTCAAACTTTTTTTCGTTTAAGGTCACACTTTATCCTAAATATAAAAGAATAGGCAGGAAAACTCCTACTAGGAACATTTTTTTTTCAGCTTCACGTTGTATCCCATACATACCAAATAGTAGGGTAATAGTAGGGTAGGCAAAGGGAACCTAATGTTAAGACACTCTGTTCTCCATTTTCCGTGTGGGGATCTAACCCACGACCAGTCGCTTGAATTCAATACGGATCTAACCAAGACTGGTCTCAATATTGTTTTAAATAATAATGACTATTTCTTGAACTTTAAATATTTTTTTACCTCACGCTGTATCTCACAAATAGCAGGGTAGGTAGCCATACCCCATTAAGACACTTACACCTTAAATATTGCTAACCATATATTTTGTTATCATTGTATTTATGTATTTATAAAAATATTGAAAATGTGCTAAATATTATAATTACGAGTTCTAAATAAGCATGCGAAAACAGTGAGTAGTAAGCGATCAATAAAGCTAGTTTCTCATAGTAGGTACTTTCTTGTTTCCCATGGGACTGACAATAATCGTATGTTATCGCAAAACTTCTTTAATAATCTATGTTGAAAGTTTGTAGACGAGGCGATAGTATGGGGATTATTTTAATATCAATCGGTTCGTCGTGGCGCAGGGGCATAAGTGTGTGACTGTATACTGTAAGCGCGAATGGTTGTGGGTTCGAGCCCCACTAGGGGACGTGAAATATATATTTATATTTTCATTTCTTAGTTTTGGTGTCAAGGCAATGTCTTCAGAATTTGGCGGAAAATGTGGAACGGAGTGTCTTAGCATTAGGTTCCCTGTGCCCACCTTACTGTATGCGGGATACAGCGTGAAGCTGATTTATTTTATTTGAATCAATAAACAAAGCGCCATTTTATATTCAACACTTCGTAGTAAAAATTTCATATTATTGGTTGTTTTCATGATATTATGATAATGTAAATAAAATTGACTAGTTGGCAGCACTAAATAAAGTAGAATAATAAAATTACCAGCCTTAACAATTATACAAATCGACACTTGTATACTTTTATTTGATAAATAGGTACCAACACGTGGGAGGTCATGGGAACACCTAAGGACTTCATTATCATCACAACGAGCTACGATACAATCTCTAAAAGTAGCAACACTTTAGCGTTTTAGCGATAAGCCATAATAAATTAAGGTGAAGCGCAGTATCTCTTTGAATTAACGTTTAAAAAGGCTCTCGTATTAACACGCGACGAGACATGAACAGGTACGATTCTCTCTTTCCGGTTTTCATTATAAAATCAGCCGCAGTTGCACCGTCTCGACGTCTATGGCAGCATATTTACACGCATAATTATAGCCTGTCGAAACTCGTGCACCGCCTAGCCCGTGGGCTGTATTACCGACGTACAGAACCTACTTTCCTATAATATTCATTAACAACACGAGTACTTCATTGAGCTTAAAACTAAAAAGCTTTTTTAAAGCGCGGTGCGTAATGAATGAATATTAAACGAAGAGTGCACTAAAGAAACTTGAGATGATGTCATCCCTTTGTGCGGTTTAGTGTTTTAAGGATATGAAAGAAAAGACACAAAAATGAAGAAAAAAAAAAGGAGGAGAAATCTTGTCGGAAGTGGGTTACAACAGTCTAATCTATAAGCAAACAAATATATCGTAGCTGTAAACGTTTTATAGAGGCGGGGTGCGCGGGCGCAGCGCGGCGCGGAGAGGGGGTGCGTTGACCTCGCGGCGGGTTTACGAGTGCATTTGCACAGTGACACCCCCGCGCGTCCCCTCCCCTCCCCGCCCCGCCCCGCCCCGCCCCGCCCCGCCCCGCCCCGCGCGCCCCGTCGCGGACATGCGTGCACGCAGCGCGCCGATTCTGAAAATCGCAAAAACCAACCAATTATGATTGATACCGACCGACGACCGACCCGAGAAAAACTTGAAAATTCACCGACCAAAATGGATTGCTGTTGGCTTGATCGAGTTATAAGGAGTGTCAACAAAAACCATTTGATTTATACGCCGGCGTGCCCATATCCACACGCGCGCGTACTCGCACCGCGCCACAATCTTATAATAAGCATAATCGGTATATTACTACTAATGAAAGTGTCTCTATTTAGTCCGTCCGTCCGTCAGATGTACATTTTTATCGTGTAACGATGTGTTTGTAAAAACGACTTAATTATGTAATGAACACTTCTTGATTAAGATTCCTCTGAGCGAACGTGTTAATAGTAGCTGCTAGCGAGCTTTAATTTTTTTATTGATAAAGTTGTTTGTATGCCTACTGCATAACCTGCTATGTTTACATCGAGGTAAAGCTACGTTGAAATAAATATAACGTAGAGTTTTGAATCTTTAAGTACACACGGCACGACCGAGCACTTACCGCAGTCACATACTATCGCCTCTTCAGTAACTCGTATATTCTAAAACCGCCACTGCGACCACACACAAAGCGTGACGGTCACTGTAGTAGCATGCAGTTAAAAAGGGAGTAAAAAAGGTAATAAACAGCTCCTAGTCGGTCTGTTTGAGCAGGCGCTGAGTAAATACGAGCCCGTATTGTCCTGCCCTCGGTTACTTGGCGACGTGAGCTAACTGATGTAAAGCTTGCCTTTCGATATTGGGTTACAGTTTTATTAGAGGCTTGATAAGGTTCCCCTGTAAATAAAGGCGTATAAAAATAGAAAAAGTTTAAAATCTGGAATTCTAAACTTAGCTTGTATTAGTACAACAAAAATATAGATTTCTATGTAACATAAACAGACACAAAATCTGCTAAGCTAAGCATTTTGACTTTTGATATAACTTTACTTTTTGTTTAACTTTTGTTTTTGTTAACCGTGTATTTCAATTAATATTTCTTTATATTTTTCATATACAGAAGAATCGACTTTATTTAATATTTTATGACACATGTAGGTACAAAAAATGTAAAATAAAACTTTATTAAAATATTGCCACGATCAGAATTTTAATTTTACAATTAATTGTATATATTTTTTTGAAGAACTAAGAAACAGCAACTTCCTAAGTGTACAGGAAAAGTTTCAAGCTATTATTCAAATTGAATCTTTTTCTCTCCTCTCGCGGCTCTTATTAAGCAAAGCTATTATACTGAATAAGATAAAATATGCACTACGTTGACATTTATATATATATTTTTCTTATAAAAGTCGTGGCGCTAGTGTAGAAACGTGCAACTATGAATGCGACAGGTATAAAAAAATATTATATATTAAATATTTTATATTTTTATTTCCTCTGCTCTGGTTGTGGCATCGTTATGCCTGATCATCTAATGCAGTGGTTCCCAACCAGTGGTCCGCAGAAGCCTAAATATGGTCCGCGAACGATTTTAATTTTATGACTGGGGATGATGAGGCGAAGTTTCTGTTTGATTATCACAGTTAATTCTTATTATACCTACATACATAGTGGTCCTTGCTACCAAGAATAATAAAAAAGTGGTCCTTGATCAAGAAAAGGTTGGGAACCCCTGATCTAATGCCTCCAAAAATCGGCGGAAAATAGAAGTGTCTTAATGAGACCTCCCTCTGGGTTATATGAACACTTTGAAATAATTTTAGAACAAGTACTTGTAAAGTTATCTGGGTCTAAGAAATTAATAGTTGTATGTGGTGATTTTAATATTAATTTACTAGAAAATTCCACCATTTGCACTAGATTCAGGTCACTACTTAATTCATATAACCTAGACAATCTATTTCTAGAGCCAACAAGAATCACTCATTGTACCGCTACTTGCATTGATAATATTTTTACAAATTCTGTGCCTTGTAAAAAATCAATAATTAATATGTTAAGTTCAGATCATTGCGGACAGTTGGCTTCCTTTCACCTTGGTAAAAAAAAAATTGATAAAAATAAAAAAATTGTTTGTATACCGATGACAACTAGTCGTATAGAAAAGTTCAGAAGTAATATAATAACAAAACTTAAATATTTAAAACATAATAATAAGCCCAATTTACTATATGAGAATTTTTTCAATGTTATACAGAGTGAGTTCAAAGCTATATTTACTTCTAGAACAGTCAATTCCAGGAGCTTCTTGTCATTCAAGGATTGGGCGACTGTGGGAATTCATAAGAGTAGACAAAGGTTATATGAACTTTATAGTGAGAAAATGTATAACCATAGTGAAACATTTATTAATTATGTTAAATCTTATTCTAAATTATTTAAAAAAGTGTGTTCCATGGCAAAATCGTTACATATTAAAAACAAGATTAAAAACTCTTTTAATAAAATTAAAATGACATGGGACATAATAAATTGTGAAACTGGAAAAGCCAGGGATTGCAATTATGAATTTAAATTAAGAATTGACAATGGGTTAACCAGCTCGGACCAAGAAGTTGCCAGTGTTTTTGAAAAATTCTTTGCTGATATTCCAGTTTCCACAACCAAAACACTTATATCTTCCACGACAGTCGCTGAATCTTTACTTAAGGAGAACGTAAACAAATGTGATATAGATTTCAAATTTAAAGTGGTCAACTCTAGAGACATTGTTAAGACATTCAAGTCCCTAGACATTAAGAAAACATCAGATATATGGGGAATTTCTGTTAAATTAATTAGTCATATAATAGAAGCTGTTGCTCCTTACCTCGCGACTGTATTTAATAGTTGTATAGAGTATGGTGTGTTTCCTGACTTAATGAAATTTAGTAAAGTCATACCTATATTTAAATCGGGTAGTACATCTGATCCCAACAATTTCAGACCTGTATCTATACTACCCTCATTTAGTAAAATCTTTGAGAAAATTATTTTAAATCAAATGCTGATGCACTTTGACTCACATCAGCTTTTGCATGGTAAACAGTATGGCTTTACTAAAGGTCGCTCGACTACTGATGCTGGTGTAGGACTTATAAAAAGTATATTTGAGGCTTGGGAGGGATCGCAGGATGCTCTTGGTATGTTCTGTGATCTGTCTAAGGCCTTTGATTGCGTTCAGCACTCTACATTGGTCATGAAGCTACACCATTACGGCATAAGAGGACGTGCACTCAATCTTCTGACTTCTTATTTAGCTAACAGAATTCAGAGGGTTGATGTAAATGGCAAGAAATCTCCTGGATCATTTGTCAGTATGGGGGTCCCACAAGGGTCTATTCTTGGTCCTTTTCTGTTTTTAATATACATAAATGATTTGCCATTTTTAGTGGGAAAGAACCATGATATAGTATTGTTTGCTGATGATACTTCATTGATTTTTAAAATAAAACGACGACAAAACATATATGACGATGTAAACAATGCTCTATCGAAAGTAGTACATTGGTTTAGTGTTAATAACTTACTATTGAATAGTAAAAAAACTAAATGTATAATCTTCAGAACACCTAACACAAAATTTGTTAAAGCCGATGTACTCTTGAATGGTGAAGCCGTGGAACCTGTCGATTCTACGGTGTTTCTCGGTATCACCATTGACTCTAAATTGCAGTGGGGACCTCATATCGATGGATTGGCGAATAGACTTAGCTCAGCAGCTTTTGCGGTTAAAAAAATCAGACGATTAACGGATGTGGAAACGGCTCGCCTTGTTTACTTTAGCTACTTTCACAGTATTATGTCCTACGGCATTCTACTTTGGGGTAATGCAGCCGGTATTAAATCAATTTTTGTCTTGCAGAAGCGAGCTATTCGCGCAATCTATAATTTAGGCCCAAAAGAATCGTTAAGGCAAAAATTTAAAGAAATAAATATTTTGACAGTTGCATCTCAATACATTTTTGAAAATGTTATGTATATTAAGAAGAATATTAAAGATTTTGCCAAAATTGGTGATGTACATAATATCAATACTAGAAATAGGAGTAAACTTATTGTACCTGTGACCCGATTACATCGGGTCCGTAATTCTTTTATGGGACAATGTGTACGCTTTTACAATAGGATCCCAGAAAACGTCCGAGAATGTTCTATATCACAATTTAAAAGAGTTGTGAAAAGACGTTTGTGTGTTAAAGGTTATTACCAAATTAATGATTATATAAATGATAACACGCCTTGGGAATGAAATGCTCGCTCCAGTCTATTTCAAAGTATCATTGTCAGAAACGCTGAAATGTGATTTTGTATAATTGATTTAAAAAAATAAGTCCCGCTGAGTTTCTTGCGCCGGTTCTTCTCAGGTCTGAGGCACTAATTTTAGTGAACTGGTGGTAAATTATCTGACGTTCAAAAAATGAAGCATGTAACTTTTTATTTTGAATAAAATTATTTGACTTTGACTTTGACTTTGAGAACGTTGTATCTTAAAACTAGGTTCCTAGGTTCCCTTTGCACACCCTGCGATGTGTAAGATAAGGCGTGAAGCCAAAAAAAAACAATTTATGAATTGAGCGTCTTAGTGTAAACGTGGCAGTTGTGGGTTCGATCCCTACTTGGGGCAATGAATAATTTATTGAAATTTATATTTTCATCTTTTCGCTCTGATCACTCAACATACAAGACCTCCAGAATTCGGCTGAACATGGATAACGGAGTCTCTTAAAACTAGGTTCCCTCCCTCTGCCTAACCTGCTATGTATGGGAGTACAGCGTAAAGCTGACTTAACTCGCAATGTCTAGAAAATTTGACGGTGCCTATAGAGTGCTCTTATCAGTAGTTACGATAGGTACGATTCCCTCTGCTTACGACTTGATGTCATACTGATACGGTATCATTAACTGTATCCCGTGCACGCGGGTAGGCAGAGGAAATCTTGTGTTAAGACACTCCGTCCTCCACTTTCCGCCGAGTTCTGGAGGCATTGCGTGTTGAGTGGCAAAATTCAACGCCACGCTATACCTCGACACTAGAGCGAAGAAATGAAAATTTAAATGTAAATAAATATTTCATTTCCTCGAATGGACATCGAACCAACAACCACAACCAGTCGAGTTTACAGTCACATTTTGTGGCCCTGCGCCACGACTGGTTTGTTTATTTATTTATTTTTTATTACTGTACTCTATTTAATGACAAAATTATGCACTATTTTATATTCCTATTGCAATCGATTGAGTAAAATAAAGTGATGACGTCAATCATTAATAGAAATCCATTCTAAGAACATTTTTTATTGATTATTAATTGTTATGAGATTAGAATTCCAGAATTCAGAGTAAACAGTTACAGACAAACAGAGTTGTCTGTACAAGTATTGCAAATATGGACATTTAAAGTTTATATATTTGAACGGATTAACAATAGATGCAGACGGTAGCAGTAAATTTCCCTAGGGTAGACCTGGAGTTTCCTATGTCACTATATTACATACTACAAATGCAATATACTCGCCAAACAATCATTTTAATTAAAAAATATCGATTTTGTTTTGAAGTTCCGAAGAAGAATATGCTAGTGTTTTTTATATTAATAATAATCGTATACCAGGGTAGACAGAGGGAACCTAATGTTAAGACAATCCGTTCCTCATTCTTGCTTAACTTACGAAACCCTGCGTGTTGACTAGTCAGATGAACGCCGCGCTTTGTCTTGTTACCAAAGCTAAAAAAATAAAATATGAAATATTTCATTCATTCGAGTGGGAATCGAACTCATAACCACCCTGTCTTCAGTCACACGCTTATACCACCACGACTTCCTCAAACGGTCTCCACTTCAAAAATAAACGTTCAAACTCAATACTATCTTTTCCATTAATATAGGTATATACATATTTAGTATACTATCTGGCTGTTTGCTCTGTCCTAGCGTTAACTGATGTACGGTACGTCGGAAATCTATGATGTATGACGTCATAAAGAGTCACCCTTGAAGTGAATGTAGAGGGTAATGTGCACACACTGGAACTTTGAACACTCGGCTTAAAATGGCCACTCTATCGATTAAACAACTGACGTCCTTTCACGTTATACGGAGATGGTCTTAGTTATAAATTATAATTTGTAATAGTAATTTTTAGAGCTCATATTATTTATTAAATATAAATATATTTATTATACATTGTTATTTATTATATATCTATTTATTGTTTTATGTCTGACTGTATACGAGATGGTTGTGGGAGAAAATAATAATTGATTCCTTCGAGTAATGATCGTATCATTACTCGAAGGAATCAATTATTATTTTCTGGCAAGACAAAACGCAGCGTTGAAGACCGTGCAAGGTGGGGTAGGTGGATCCTGACTAACGTCGGGATTAACATCAGGAGAAATGCGGCTTTGATTTGCGCCAATTAATAAATGCGCAAATTCGGGCGTAAATTTTAGAACCGTTTAAAACCCACAACGGTTTTTAGCCTACCTTGCAAAAAATGCTTAGTTGTGTCTTTTAAAATATAATATTGGACAAGTACTCATAAAAGGAAACAGCAACAACTACTTCATTAAATATTTTTCACCGGACGTAATTTGTGGTTTTTACAAAAATAATTTAACTTTAATATTTACGTCAAACTGTCAACTGAGTTTTAAACCCATAATTGTATAAAATAAAAAACAAAATTATTAAATGCAACAGTTTCTACAATTTAATATGGCATTTGAATCGGTAACCTCTGTCAATACACGTAAGTCTATTTATATCAATCAAAAGATTTTTTATTTTATAAAAACATAATCTACTAACCTATTTTAGAAATTTTACGCACAAAGTTACGTTCCCTATCAAATAGAGATAAAAATAAATAAACAAATCAGCTTCACGCTATATCCTGGACACAGCAGGGTAGGCAGAGTGAAGACACTCCGTTACGCACTTTCCACCGAGTTCTGAAGGCATTGCGTATTAAATAGCGAAAGTCAACACCGCGCTTTGCACCGGCTCCAGAGCGAAGAATTGAAAATATAAATGTAAATAAATATTTCATTTCCTCGAGTGGGGATCGAACCCACAACCAGTCGCGTTTATATTTACACTTCGCTTCGCTTCGCGCCACAACTGGCCTCAAATCTTTTTATCTCTAAAGATTTTTTTAATATTTATTCTATTAATGTGGTTCCAAAGAAAATTAAAATAATTTATTTCTTTTTTATGTCAATGTACATATCTAAATATAAATATATTTATTAAAAAACAATTGTTTACAAATTATTATACCTAAATAAATTATTCCCCAATATTATTATTCTCTATATCTATTCCGACGAAACTGCGATAGACGTTCAATAAATCATGTTTCAACAGCTCATTGAAGACATTTTGTTGTACGAAGGCTTTGAATAGAATCTGTGCGTCATACTAATGATAGATTTTGCTATTAAGCCAAACACGAAAGTTGTATTTTGCTTTTGAAAGATTAACCGACTGTTTTTGAGAACATACACATTATAACGATTTTTATCAAAATTAAATGATTAGTTACTGTCCTCTGTATCTCTTCTGTATCAATTAGTAAAACTAACTATAATTTTTACCTCTTAATGACCTAAAGATACTAATATAATTTTAGATTTACACGAAAAATAAAACCAAAGTTAAGTTCATCATCAATTTGTTTCTGAGACTAACGCATTCAACCAAACACATAGCCCCTCTACTACCTCAGTACCTCTGAAGGGTACACTTTCAAGTTAGCAAGCAGCATACAGCCTTAACTACATATTAGATTATTAATCCTCAATATTTCGGTTTTGCTAAAATTACATAGGTCTGAGGACCCTGGGATCTCAGTCTAACATTTTTGCTTTACAATATTAGTAAAGTAAAGTCTTTTATATATATAAAAAAAAATGTAAATTAAAAATATTTTGATTTTTATTATGGTTATAGATATTCTATTATAATCATTATAGCAATGATCTACTGCTACTATGCCTATCGTCGTTAAAATAGAACACGTTGACAGACATTACAGAGAAAGTTATTTTTATTTTATTTATAAATTTAATTATAATTTCACAAAGAGACTAAAATAATTTGCAAGCATTCTGTTCGAATTGCGGAAAACTATATATTTTTATTACATCATTTAGTAATGTGCCTCTTCGAGTCGTCGCCCGTCACAGACATGTTAACTGAATTAACGCCTCGGGGCTGACTTACATCTGGAAAAGGGAACTTCGAGATGAGTTAATAAAAATTGCTTTTTTTGATTGCCGACAAACAGGGACAGCAGCAGTCTTATCCTAATACAAATTAGTGTTATTTCGTATTTTTTTATTTACTAATATATTTTTTTTAAATTAAATAGTTCAATGTATCAAAACATTTCCGAAATATTTCCTTAGAAGAACATAGAAGGAGATTATATTTCGATATGATTGTATTTTTTATGTCTAAAGTTTTCACTAACGTAATTGATTGCCCTCAAGTACTTAATAAGTTTAATATATGTTTGTACGTACACAAAAATTATAGCTTGCTAAACAGATATATAGCCCAGGACTATATTAGCCGGTTGTGAAACTGTCCCTTAAATTTCTACTTTACTTATCATAGATATTTATATATACATATTTGTTAATTACTATAATAAAATCTTCTAGTCTCATAGAATGTGAGGGACTCCTTACTATAATGAGGACAGTATCACTATGGTGCTATGGCTTTGTTAGTGTTTTTTATGCCATTTTTAAGTTGTACTGCCCAATACTTCTCGTCTCTGCCCTCATCATGTTTCAGATTAGTCTTTTTATAGCGTCATCTTCACTCTCGCTATGCGATAGTAGGTGCAGCTTTCGGTGTGTCGCGAAATCATCCTGACCGCGTGAGAGACGCCATCGTGCAACTGTAATATAACCGACTTGTATTTACTACTATGACAGTCGTCGTTTGAACCTTTGAGCCCGTTTTTTTTCTCATTCCTGGTAGATAAGAGATTCTTATAAAGGATGTTTTTCTCTTATAGATTCTCTTCTAATAGATTATATGTATGTCAAGCCTAGGAAAATTAAAATACTGGCTTTTTTTTCTACAAATAATGATAATTTCAATACTATTCCTAAAATTTATTTATTTATTTTAATAAGCTGTACTGCACAGCATCTGTAACAGAATAAGGAGACCACTGGTCTGCGAAACCTGTTCCTAGTACTATATTTAGATGCATTAGATCAATTGTATCGCACCTATTACTTACTATCGGATTTACAATGCAATTAATTACAAACTTGACAAGCTTAGAGAATAAATCTATATGCATATGCTCTACATTGTATAAATATGTTACTTGAATATAATGTAGAGATTAAATGAATTTGTGTATCATTATGTGACTGTATAATAAAAGTAAAATATCATTTGTAAGGCCATAGTAGCGCAGTGGAACAGCAGACTGCATGTGTAATAGTTGTGAGCTCGGATCGGATCGTCACTCGGAGTAATGAATTCTTTTTATTTTTCTCCTCTGGTAGACAAAGTGCGGCGTTGAGTTTCGCCACTCAACACGCATATCAACACTATTATGATTTTATTGCCGAATTATTGCTAAATATAAATATATAAATAATAAGAATTATTTTTTATTATTATTTTTATATTATATAAATTACTATTTATAAATCATGGTCAATCATTATATTTGTAACTAACATATCCGTTAATTACAAATATAAATATATTTAGGTTAGTTATTAGCTTCGATTACACAAAATGTTGGACCTTTTACGGTAAGTATAATTAAATTTATCAGTTCGCATGTGATCTGGTTATGGAGTACTTACTTAATATAGAAATCCGGAATTTCTCACAGTTTTCAGGCAAAATTGAGACTGAGTCCTAATATTTTATTTGTATTAAAATGCTTAGACATATATACAAAGTAAATGACGTTAATAATTTCAAGCAATTATAAAAAAACAAAAAAACTTTAACTAAGTAAGCTGAACGTACACCTGCCATTTGGCACTTGGTTGTTGGTTTTTTGGCACACGGCCTAACAGTCATTATGTCAACTACAAGTTCGAAATGGCTGTTGATAACTCTTTTTTTCGCGTTCATATTTATGATAACATACTCCTACTGGTTCAAAGTTGCGAAAATTGTAATTCTGAATATATTTTTGCCAATATAATAGAAAGAAAATAAGTAATTGATAATCATGATCATATTTATATTTATAAGTACTTTAACGCACAAAGAGAAAAATCGCCTTAAAGAGAACAAATCCTGTCAAACTCCTAAAATTTCGGCTGCCTTCACGGGACATCAAGAAAATGAATCCTGCTCTTTTATCGGGATAAAAAAACAACACTACGTGCCCATTTCTAAGAGTCACCCCTGAGACTTGCAAACCTGGTGACACAAGTTTTACATTCAATATGAATTCTCAATTAAATATTAATATACTAAGTGGATATGTAACCAAATATTTTAATAACATTTTTAAGAAATACAACACGGCAATACCTGATTTCGATATTATCAATTAAGTTCCGTACTTATTAACTGCTTACCACCGCTCTCAAGAGTTATCTCAGAATTGAGAGCAATTTATAAATATGATTTTTAATACTAAACTAAATTACAAATTGAAATTGGATGTGTGATATACTGTTAAACTGACAAAAAAATCCAAAAAAATATTTTGAATAAATTAAGAAAGAACACCGTTGAATATTGTCAATTTAATGCATCCAAAATATAAATTAAACTTGCATATTCCAATTTTCAACAACGATGGCTAACTTGAGATTATTATATATAAAAATATAATCGAAAACAGGTTGTTTAAGTCTGGCCTTTTTTAAATTATAGCGATAACGCCCACGACAGGTCATGTTTACTTGATTTGCGGTTCGGTTATTGCCCCGCTAATGTACGTCTGGATGTTATCTGAAAGTTTTATTTCAAATGATATTGTTTATGGTTAACTCTTTATTAGTTACTGTGATTGATTATTTGCACAGCTGCTACCATATTGACAGCTGATTTGCATAAATTTATTTATAATTTATAATATAAAGTTGTACATAGCGTATATGTATTTGTATCCCACATGTGGCAGGGTAGGCACAGGGTACCTAGTGTTACAACACTCCGCTTCCCATTTTCCACCGAATTCTGGAGGCATTACATGTCGAGTTGCGGAACTCAACGCCGAGCTTTTGCCTCGGCTCCAGAGCAAAGAAATGAAAATATTAAATATTTCATTACTATCTATGTTAAATGCCATAGGTATTTTTTGTTCGTAGTAGTTCGTATACTCTTTTAAAGTGGTTTTTTCTGGCTTCTTAATGTGCATGTAAAAGCTCAGAGCATAAAACTGAAGCACTTAATATTTCTTTTAAATAGGTTCACTTGCTTCGCTAATTTAATTTTAAAATCTTTTTACGTTTATATAAATGGTATAAAAGTAAAAAATTGTAGAAAAAATGTTATAAAACGTATCAAAAAATAATGAAAACTTATTATTTTATAATATTATTTTTATAACTGAATTAATTGCTGTTTCCAATTAAGCTTATCAAATTAAATTAAATGTGATTTTAAAACAGATTGCTAAAGGTATTCAATATTTAATGACATAGAGCATCGTGGTTCTCCGGCGCCACGTCTAGTATAACGGAAGTTGCGAATTTAAATCCGCATCAGTTGAATGATATATTTATTGTTTGTTAATAAAATATCGTGAGGCCGTTATAGCCCAGCAACGCAATGTCTGATTGTAAGCGCAAATAAGAAGACAACGCGCGGTACTGGTACGCGGTCTGCAACCAAAATTGCAATGTCTCGAACATTGGGCGGAAAGTGGGGAATGAAGTGTCTTAAAACTAGGTTCCCTCTGCCTATTATACGCGATAAGTGCGAATTTGAAAAAGCACAGTAAATTAAGTTGTAATAAATTTATCTTCTAGTAGAGTATAAGAAAGTACTAAGCGAAAATACTACTGAAGCTTCGAAATCTTTATAATAGCATTGTCAATTTGATTTACGTTTACATATCAAACGAATTCTGAACTACTTTTAAATTGAACTCACAGTGAAACTTTTGTTTCCAAGAAATTTAAGTTTGAAATCGTATATGGATATTAGGATTATGTCAATCATATTGGACTTATTGCAATATTAGTTAGACGCAGACGAACTTTCAATACGTATTTTATGAATGTTAATTGAAACTTTGGGAATAATTAATTCGTGTTTTTGAATACCTATGTACATATAAACTGAACATATACGTACTTGAGGCCGGTCGTGGCACAGAGGCACAAAGTGTGACTGTACAATCGACTGGTGGTGGGTTCGATCTTCATTCGAGGAAGTGAAATATTTATTTACATTTATATTTTCATTTCTCCGCTCTGATGTCGAGGCAAAGCGCGGCGGATATACATTTGTGCGATAATTTCAATTAAAAAAATTATATTGGTAATTTCAGTAGTGTGTAGTGGAGTAGAGTTTCATTTAATGAAAAAGTATATTTAACAAATAGTATAGTGTATATATTGAATAGTAGTAATGTTTTATTCCCTGTTTGGATCGACAATATGTGTATAGACAAATGTGTACTGCATCGATGGCTCTCAATCAACAGAAGGTGTAGAACGGAGCTTCTGACTTTTTTTTTAATATAACGCACTAAATATGAAAGATTCGTAATATTGTTTGCCCTTATAGCAGGGTACACAAAGGAAACTTAGTGTTAAGACACTCTGTTCCTCATTTTTTATATATTTTTTTAAATATTATGTTATGAGTGGCTTAACGCCACGCTTTGTCATGATAAAGCCTTATCATGAGGAATAGGATGATGTGAAGGATACTAATAAAGAAACTAAGACATAACAAACACGTAATTATAAGTCATCACAGACACGGAACATTTATAACAGGGAGTTAAATTGTGATAAAGAACAAGTTTACAACTTTAAGTTTTATCCTTTATCTCTTAAAGTTTGGTCCCAACCTCGCTATCAAAGGAAAGTTGTTGATAATGACTTATAATGTTTGCTATCCGACCCTAAAAGCATTAAATACAATATAAGCTCGATGTCATCACGATCTTATGAACTTTCTGAGAGTTTTCTATTACGAGATTGAGGCTAGTCGTGGCGCAGGGGCACAAAGTGTGACTGTAAACCGACTTATTGTGGGTTCGATTCCCACTCGAGGATATGAAATATTTACTTAAATTTATATTTCCATTTCTTCGCTCTGGTGTCGAGAACAAGTGCGGCGTTGAGTTCTGCTACTCAACACGCAATGCCTCCAGAATACGGCAGAAAGTGGGAAACGAAGTGTCTTAACACTAGGTTCCCTCTGCCTACTCTGCAGTGGGATACAGCGTGAAGCTGATTTATTTATTTCTATTACGAGATTGTTATACAATATTTCAATTATACTAAAAATTAATAATAATTAGTTAAGTGCGAGTCGGATTTATTTTGTATGTTCTGTATCATTTATTTTAAAGTATGTCCTTATACAATAATTTATCATAAAATATATTTTATTGATTTTACTATTTTATTGTCATGCTCTATAATATAAAATGCTGGTATACATCTTGATTCAACAGTTATATTCCTATGATATAATTGGAGGGCACTTTTGTAAAATATCGACGTGGCATTCAAATATGATGCAATATGATTAAAATATGTGATTTAAGCATTTAAAACATATTTATCTATTTTTGGCAAAGTATAAATAACCAGAATGAATAGTATAATGTATTTTGGTTAGAGAGTTAGTTTTTATGAATCATCACTTTATGATCTGTACTATACACGCGACGCGATAAATAAGGCAAGTTGCAAACAAAGATTTTAACTTTATTTATTCAATGATGCCTTGCCTGAGAATTCTGTGCAAAGGTTTCCAGGTTTCCTTTGCCTATTCTGCCATGGGATACATAAACAAAAATAAAACATATATGCATATTTATATATATATATATATGCTTTATTTTTTATTATTTATATATGTATACTTTATTGCTAGCTAAGATATGCTTTACAAGTAACTTTTCACTAAGCCATAAATGTGATGCAATGTAATAATTGAATTCAAAACTTCTTAAAAGGTAATTATATTATTAACTTATTTAAGAAGAATAAAAATAATAATAATAAAATTTATTAAGAATAAAAATATAAGGCAGCGTATAATTAAAGAATACGTTGACAACTGCTAAAGTTAAAAACGGCACGGTCAGCACCCACGTAGTTTAGGTACAGGTTGCTCCAAAAATGCATTGTACAGAATACAGATATAATTTATTAAAATAGTAAGATAACTGCATATAAACAAAAATTTAGATAATCATAAAAAAACACATGATTACTCACTTAGTTTTTAAATATTTAGTTATAAAGTGATCTGATCTCAAAAAAATATTTAACTTTTTAATTGACAAAATTTTGCCGGCATGGATTAATTTCTATATTTTTAATATGTACCTATATATATCTTATTGCTTAAAAATCCGTTTCATTATGCTATTGTGCTATAATATTTTTAATTTAAACTAACACAAAATGATTATCTGCCGACCGCTTGTAATTAACCCTTAATGTGTTTCGACCTGCGTCCATTCACCGAAACTACAAATCAATAATATCTTAGTTTACATTTAATTTTATTTTATGTTTCCAAAAATTGTATATTTGCACTATCTATATTCTAACAGTAAAAAGTATCTATATTATTTACCTATTGTAATATCTATATTATCTATGGTATTTATATTTTAATATATTTAATTTTGAAGACTTTGAAGACTTTCACATCTGATGTAGAACCGTAGTAGTCCAGCCAAAAGAAATAATTAAATACATCCATAATAAAACTTATTAAGCGTAATGAGCATTTTTCATTGACATAAAAATTGAAAATCTGGAATATCTGGTGAACAACCATAACAATCTACCTAAACTATAAGAAATTATAAGAGGCCTGCCCCCTTAGAAAAAGTTTGTCGCAGCAGCAGAAGAAGCAGCAGAAGCAGATTGTCGGACAATTCAAATTCACATATATGAATAAAATGGAAGTGTTTGTTAGTATTTTTAAAATAATACTGTCTTTCAAGTTCATTTCCTCAATATTTAACAAAAAAACAATTTAATTTTTTTGAACTGTCTGTCTTTCTATTTGTAAAATCAGAATCTCCGGAACAGCTGAACTGTTTTTTTAGAAACTTTCACTGCTCTATATACTACGCCAGTTATTTATCATTTTCGTCCGTTATTATTAATGGATATTTTAAATTTATTTAATTACAATAGAAATCTGTAATATATACAACCTAATCTCCTAATGACAGTCAAGGAAATTTAGAGCATATGTAATAATTTCGTATTTTTTTTTTATTGAAACTTTTATGATTATTTTAAAATTAAAGTTTGACAACATTGGAAACACATTGGAACAATATTAGGGTAGAATTACAAACCCTTCGATATAAAAATAGATGCATGTAATTGAGTCGTGGAGTTTTCTTTGGACAGTGAACGCGAATATTACTAGGTGAAAAATTATAATATTCTGTTAAATTTATCTATATTAACAAATACGTATACAGAGTATTTTTTTCTTAATACATCATCATAATCATTAGATGCATTTACTTGATTATCAGGAACGTATTAGGGATATATGCATATATGTACTTCATAATGTACTTACTATAAGTAATTGTATGTATGTAATCACTCATTTGGTGCAATTGCAAGTCTATTACCAAATGTTGATTGTGTCTCTTGAGATATAAAAATATTATTGTTGCGTCAAATGACATATCACAGAGTGAATTTATAATTTACGTAAAATTTTAAATTATTAGTGGCTCTACATAAAATGGATAAAGTTAACCGGCAACTGGCTCTATAAGCCTCAAATCCTCGCTAAAGGACATGTATCTAGGACAATCTGTGGCGCTATTGAAATTCTAAAATATTCAAACTTTTACAGTGTATGGCTCTATTTCGTATCACCTGGGATCACAGATAAAAAGTTAAAAATGCAAATCCTTTTCCCTGTCGTACATTAGCATATTTGTAGTGTTTTTTATAGGTATCCAGGATAAAAGTACCTGTAGGATAAAATCCTTACTTATATTATAAATACGAAAGTAACTCTGTCTGTGACGTTATCACGGCCAAACTACTGATCCGATTGTGATAAAATTTCATATAGAGATACTTAAGGGTATTGGAATGAACATGGTAGCTTTATTATTTTAATATTAACAATTTACTTTAGTTACTTTTAGGCTAGTTAATAAACGCGATTTGTTGTGGGTTCGATCCCCAGTCGAAGAAAATTATGCTCTGGTATCGCTCTGGTATTGAGGTAAAGCGCGGCGTTGATTTCCGCCACTCAACACGCAATGCCTCCAGAATTCGGTGTAAAGTAGGAAACCGAGTGTCATAACAATCGGTTCTCTCTACCTACAAGTGTAGGATACAGAGTAAGCTGATTTTATTTTGATTTTTTTTAGTTTTACATATTTTGTCTAATGTGAAACGTAACTTATATTATTAATTGGGTTAAAAATATAATCGCATTCAGAAACAAAACTTTTTTTTAATATGTGTAATCTATATTATACTTATTAAAAATGTTGGTCTATTATTATATAATTCTATAATTTGTTTATCTTATTTAAGTAATATAAGATAAAGTGTAGTCATAATAAGTCATCTGAATATGAGTTAAACGGATTGAATCACATATTTTATTATTTACTCGTTTTGAAAACAAGACAAAGCGCGGCATTGAATTCTGCACTTGATGAATGGATGACTCGAAAATTGAACAGTGCGTTGGGAATAGTGTGTAGACACTAAGAATAATAGAAGAAAAGACAAAATAAAAAGAATAATGAACGAAGGACGAAACAACGGCAGTTTGTTGTCTTTTCGTCAACCTCGAAAAAAGCGAAACACTCGTAATGTAAAAATAAAAAAAAAATGTTTAAAAAATATTCTCTAGGACAGTTTACGTTTTGTTTAATATAATAAAAGTCATTTATTAAATGATTCCTAATACGCACTGCGACGAGCGAAGCGGGGGTGGATCGCTAGTATAATATATTCCAGCTTATTAGAATTGCGAACTCGTTTTCAAAATCTTGCTGCAGATTTGCAACTTTATTTGGCCGGACACATCGGCCAGCCTTGTTGATTTTGAACAAAAAACATATACACATTACTATAAATATAATGTCGTATAATTGGTTCAATTACGTTCTATACGATGGAGTCGCGGTGCTCGAGCTGAGGACACACTGTTGACATACTTCCGTTCTCATTAAATTACAACTGTTTCAATGCTGCAATAATGTAGATTCATAATACGTGCTTCACTTTTCATTTTTCTCATGATGTCGTTCGCGTTATTGAGTTGATATTTTGAGTGCTTTTTACAATTTTTAATATAGAACAATTGTGAATTTCGTCGTTTCGTACAAACGAATTTGCGCTAACAAGCCTACGTACTGACATATAGAAAAGCATTGAATAATTTACTTTGAAATATAAAAACTTGTCCTGTTTAGTTGAAACAGGTTTGAAACATTTTCTCGATTGATATGGACTCATCTTTATGTGCGGGTGCGCGCTACCTGCGGCCCGCGGGCGGCGTAGCGGGTAGTTGCAAAAACTGCGCTCGCGCCGGTCCCACGCTCGCCGAACGAGGTCACTCACCTCGTCTGCATTAATGTTAATTTGACGAGTATTGACGATGTGATAACGACGCCACAGTCTACAAAATCCGACATCGCAAACTTGTTTTTTTTATAAACAAAAATCTATTGATACCGCGCCGGAACGTTTCCGTCCTACTCGATTGATTTTAACGCGTTGATTGAATTTACAAAACTGCCTTTTTGTTGCTTTTTGCCTCTTGTTAAAGTAACATTGTATGTAGTTGCTGACAATGGACCTAAGTAATCATGATCATATATAAAATATGTTTAAAATTGTAATAATAGTACCTTATTGGCAATAATAACATTATTTATATAGAAAAATAGTTTTAAAATAAATAATATCCTATATTTATCTGAATATTGAGACAGTAAGGATTGGAAATGTGGTAACTAGTGAAATAAACATTGCATTTAATCATACTCGTAATCGAGGTTACTCGGTTACTACGGTTATTAAAAACATAATGTTATAATATATTATATTAAGCATTATATTTATTTATATTCACCAATACATGAATTAATTTGTGTTTAGTCAAGATTACCTCTTGATTGAGAATTCATTTAAAAATTTATACCAACAAACAAATATATACCATAGTTAAATATTGTATTTTATTAATATTTTGCCAAAAAAAAAATCCTCTATAACGAAATTCATACATTATTTATTGAATAAAATGGGATCACCCATTAGAAAAATTCTTTAAAAATGAGGGTACATGTGTCCATTAGGACATACTTATGATTTTCAAATGTAATTTAAGTATTCTTAGTGAATGCCATCTTGGTACACTTGGCTTTAGAATTAACTTCTAAAATATACGAGTATGTCCCACTCAATATCCGCCCACCTGAACTACACAATCATTTATTTAATAATCTGAATTACTTTAGTGTTCATATTAAAGACAATATCCGTACATTGGAAAAAATATATAAAATTTCAACAAATTCGATAAAAATTATTTAGTAGCATTTTTTTGGAACAATATAATTTAAATTCATTATAACATTTATTTATCAACAAATTTAAATAAAAAAGACTAAATGTTTAGACAAAATACAATGGTAAAAACTACATTTAAATAGGTTAGGCCATTTTTGAGATTCGTGTACACAAGCGCACAAACAAACAGACGATATTTAAAAAATATATATTTTGGATTCAAATACATTGATTGATACACGCCGGCAATATTAAATTTTTTCATATATCTTCCATGTACAGACAGCGATCAGTTACATATTTATTATATGTATAGATAACCGGTGTGGAGTAAGGAAGCGTCGTTAGTACAAAATAATACATAATTGGCACGTTTTAATACAAAATTGTACTTCGCTGTTAATTGGTAGTAAAACATCATAAAATAGTGGTACATTTATACTGCAGATGTTTTCTATTATAAAAATGCTTTTTACTTTTTTCTGAACATCTCAAGTAACAGTGTGCCGCCGCTCGTTTAGTACCAGTATTAATATCGAGAACCTTCTGGCTATAAAGTCTTAAAATAATTTCATAAACTGATTAAGTTACAATTTAACAAAGTTGCAGTTTGCCTATGTTCTGGTGTATGTGATGGTTGTGGATTTGTTGTCGTCTCGCGGGGGTAAATTATTATTATTTCTCGCGCTCGGAACACAAAGCACGGCGTTGAGTTCCGCCACTTGCGGAATGCCACCGAAAAGAAAACGAAGTATCTTGATGGTGGTTTCCCACCATCAAGATACTTTGTCTTTTTTCAGTCTACTGTTTGGCTTAAGAGAAGAAAAATATTTTTTTGTAATATGATACACATATTGTAATGTTTTTGTAATATGTACAAAAAAATACAATTAATAAATTTAATCTCGTATATAGGCGAATAAATAAAAGTTATACTCTACAAATTAAAGTAAAACAATGTGTAAAAATTTTATACTTCCAACACTGTTCTCAACACTATTTTTACTCTGTCTCTATACTTAATTTTTTTGTCACATAAAATGTAACATTTTCTAAAGGTTCTATTGGAAACGAGATTTGAGAAATATAAATCATAAAACAAAATATAAAATTTTATTAAAACAGAAAAACAGGCCGCGCAGCGGCACAGCGTCCGTACAGGGTGACGGTTGACGATCCGACTTCCACTCGCAAGAACGAATTATATTAATTTCCTTGTTCTGATAAAAAAGCGCAGTTTTGAATACCGCCACTCAACAGACAATGTCTCAAAAGCTGGGAAACGCAGTGTCTTAACACTATGTTCTATCTGCCTACTCTACTATAAAATGCGGGATGCAACGCTAAAAAACTAAAAGAGAAAAACTTCGAAGACTAAAGTTATAATACATTAACTTCCACGACTTCCATAACTTCCATGTTCATTAAATTTTGAACTATTTTATAACTACCAGTAAGCATTCAGGGCAGTCTTATCCAACTTCACTCATAACATAAGGAATCCGTAAGTTAAAAACGTTTGATCAAACTTCTAGTACAGTTGGAGAGCTTTGAATTGCTTTGCCAGTCAGGAAACGTGCAGTTTGACGTAAAGTAAGTATAATCTTATCGTCCTATGTCGTAAACTATGAACTTTGTGTAGATTATATTGAAAACTGTGTATGTGTTCTCAACAAATGAACTATAATGTTGTATGAAGATCAAATATTACATAACGTTTAAGTAAGATTAGGTATATAATAAGTGTGGGTTCGATTACAACAAAAAGTATCATTTGATATTTAAAAAACTGATTGAATTTAATTATGATTTTTATTATATTTTTAAACTAGAGGGCGCGCGCGGCTTCGCCCGCTTATTAGGAGTGAATTCTAAAAAAACCACGAAACACGTGTTCAATAAAATATTTTTAACAGTCTGAATTTAAATTTTTATAAAAGTCGGTGGCAATTTAAAGATTTTTCCATATAAACTTTTAACGCCTTATTTGAACCCTTAGGGGGTGAATTCTTAAAAACCATGAAACACGTGTTCAATGAAATATTTTTAAGAGTCTGAATTTCAAATTTTATAAAAATCGGTACAGATTAAATTTTTTTTCCATACAAACTTTCAACTCCTATTTCATCCCTTTAGGGTTAAAATTTTTCAAATTCCCTTCTTAGTGGATGTCCAGAATATGAAAATAAACATCTGCCCAAATTTCACGTTTCTACCATCAGCGGTTACGGCTCTGCGTGCGTCTTACCTCAGTCAGTCAGCACAAGTCCTTTTATATATATAGATATTTAATAAAAAAAAAAAAAATATTCTCTGTCTGTGCCTGTGTAGAAAATATAAGTCGATGTAACATAATGGTATATGTTTTGTATTAACATTATAAAATTAAACTTAGCTTACTTACGTACTTAAAATAATAATTTAAAAATAACTTATGCCCTTCTTTTTACCGCAAAAAACAAAAATTCTGAATATTTGAGGCAAATTAAAAAAAAACACACACACACACACATCCTCTTATTTTAAACATCGAAACGCATAAGAGGTGGATAAAAAGTAATAACTGTCTCGAAAATTGTGGTTGCAATTTTCAGAGGCTTGATGTCCTTTTTATAGGCGTCATTTGGTAAAAGGTGAACGCGCCGACGACTAATAATTGGAGGTACATACATACATACATACAGATTGAGCATAACGTTATAAACATTTTTAGTAATAAACCATTTTATGTTTACATGTTTACGATGCAGTAAGCAATGTGTTCATTAAATTTAATATGAACTTCAGAAATATTTTGATGAATCAATTAAATAAATCAGATTCAATCACTCTTAACTCTAAAGTCATTAGAGAACATTTCTGGAAGCAAAGCTAAATATTAAATAAAGACTCAAACCAATTTTTTTTTAAGAACTTAACAAATTTTAGTTAAACTTTAGATTATGTAAAGAAAAAATGAGATGTAAAGCTAAAATCGAAATTTCTAGAACGCAATTTTTTAATATCACCTGGCTTTTAAGCACTTACAGATAAGGTTCATGGTTGAGGTGGAAACTTGGAAAGTGAATATTATTAATTTCTTTATGTTAGCTTTCTTGTCCTAATATACAAATGTTTCGTATGTAGTTTTATTTATTTAAAATGAAGTTTTAAATTTCTTTCTTATTTAAATGTTGTAACGATCGTTACTTCTTCAGTTTTTCAGTTTCCGCTTAATAAAAGAATTTATTTTCAGCTTCACGTATAATGTGACCTATATTATACATGAAGGTAAGTAGGCAGAAGGAACGTTCAGCAACGTAAGTCAACACCGCTGTTTGTCTTCTTACGAAACGAAGAAAAGAAAATACTTTATTTCCCCGTGTGGGAATCGAAGTCGCAACCGTCACGTTTACTATTAGACTATGTCGCTGTCCACGGCAGCCTTAATCAAGGTGTTTAGTGACATACTTGTAGAGTTGACCTTTATTTTTATTTAATGATAAAAAAATGTGACTAATAATTATATACTCGATAGTTTTAACACTAGAATATCAAAAATTGACTTTCATGTATTTTGAGAATGATTGGGTTTTAAATGGTGGAACTGAATATTTCATTTCGTTTAATTAAACAGACGATGAAAATCTTCTCCTCCTCACTTACTCTTATCGATAATTTTTATCTAACGACTTCTATAAAAGTTACCACATCATGCGCTATTTTCTAAGAAAACTCTACCACTTTTCAAGAAAAATATGGGTAAAAATGTAATATCTCGATCTAATTATAATTGTGAATTCACATACATTGTATGTGAATTGAAACTGTTCGTACTATCGTAATTTAACGTTATTTGTTATTATTTATTACTAGAAACTGCTTTTTACCTGAAAAAGCTTTTAAATTAAATTAAACAATAGTATATTTTTGTATTTCTTATTATTTGGCGCAGGTATATCATTACTGCACGAATTTTTTTTATCCATATTTTTTGATACGTATGTTGAAGTTTTTAAAGCTATTTATAAGTGTGTTGGGAGGACAGAGTGAGCCTCCCTCGAGGTCTCTTTTGGTTTTAATAAACATAATATGAAATAGCACACTGATAAGTAGAAGTGTGTGTAAATAAATTTACATAAAAAGGTACATGTTTCCTCTAGGTATACATACATATACGAGTATAACAAAGGTACTCACTCATTTACTTTATTTTGCCAAAAGAACTACTTAGTAAAGAATTCTCAACAAAGGTAAGTAGGTAGGCGGTCTCTAATATTACATTACTTACTTTTTTCGTTTCTATATTTCTCAAATGTCAGAGTGTAAATCTCGTAATTTCCCTGGAGCGTGATACATTTAGGCTTCAATTTGGTTCATATTCCGAAGTGATTTTGTTGTTTCAATAATTGTTCTCTTAATATTTATTTAATATTTTGACTTAGAATATTATGTTTTTGACGTAGTTTATTTCTGTGACATACAAATAGCAAGCATTACTTTTTTATGTATCTCAATAAAGTAAGAAAATTATGTTCTCATTCTTTTTTGCATAATATTTTATTTTAAGGCGCTCAGCTAGGGATATTCTTTTGAACTTGTTCCTGTAATTACATAGTCTCCCATGAGCGTTTCGAGATGAAACGCAGGAAGATCAAAAGTTTCAGCCAACTGGGTCGCAAGACAAAAAACTTCCACCACATTGTACCAGCTACGTTTGTCGGAATGGCAAATTTAAGAGCTTCTAATCTAAGTGATATACGTGAGGTTTACGTTTCAATTGTTTCAAAAGAAAGTTAAAAGCTATTATTGCAAAGAAAATTGTGAGTAGATCTGGTGTAATGACAAGGAATAGCAGCAATATCAAGAGTTTTATGTGCTTTGTAGTAATTTGTAAGTACTGATAGTAAAATGCTTCTTTGAAAATAATATTATAACTTCAATATTTTTATAGTTCTACTGATATCAAAAGGGTTTTAAAAAAAATACTTTACTTTTTTAAAAATACTAAATTTTTTTATCTATTTGGTTCCTATTTTAATTATATAGGTACTCCATGTAACTGACAGACAACGCGCAGCCAAAACTACGCGCCGTAGAACACTGACTTTAGCATACGAGTAGGGAGTGTAGAAGTAAGAATTTCCCGAATTTTCTACAGAAACGAAAAAAAAATGTATTACTTTGCCTAGTCACGACAAAGAAGCTTAACTTTTATAAAAATGTACTACCATTCATCAGTTCATCAATAATTGTATATAAAAAAATAAAATAAATTCGAGAAAAAACCTTTATACAGTATAAAGAGCTTAGTAGGCGTTATGGTAATGGCTACCTGTTGCGAAAGCTGCTATTTGCGAATTACAGTACATATGCATGTATTTTTTTACCTCACTGCTACATATGTCTGTTTTAATTACTTACTCGGTTTCCTTTTTAGCATTCCTTTAGCGTGAGATAAAAAGTGTACGTGAATATAATTGGAGTTTAGTGCTAACTCATTAATATCAAGAATAATTAAATACTTGGAAACAGTTTTTTTAATAGATAAGCATAAATTATTATGATAATTAAGATCAGTAGTGACGATGGGGTACAAAGTGTGGTTCGAAAGGTTGTGGGTTCGATTCCCACTCGAGGAAATTAAATATTAAATATTTTTATTTCTGCGCTCTGGTGAAGAGTCAAAGTGCGGCATAAGATTTTTCCAGAATTCGGCAGAAAAAACGGAACGGAGTGTCCTAACACTTTTACAGGTTCTTCCGCCTACCCTGCTGTGTGCGAGATAGAACGTGCCAGTAAAAAAATGATAATATTTTTATGCTTTTCATATACATTTTTTTTTTACCAAGACAAGAAATATTGTACATTGCAAAGACAACACATTGTGTTACGCCCCAGATATCATTCATTAATATTTGGTAAGCCGCAGCCCATAAGGCACGTCGATACGCTACGGATATGCCCGTAGTTACTGTGAAATGTATGTATGTATTTGCGCTATGCATTGTTAATACTAGGCATTGTAGACGCAGGTGTTCCCTGGAATGATGGTTTACCTTTGGTAGTATCCTCTATTTGAAATAATTATATTCATTATCATATATGAGCTGAAATTCCAATTCCTTCTAGAAATATGATAATGACTGGAAGTCTTAGTAGCATTGTGGCACAACGTCTCACTGATAGTATGTTAGATTCTCACTGTCTACTTCTAAGTGCGAAAAAATCTTTTGCTTATATAGAAAATTTTTTTTTTTAAGAATGTGAATGTGGTGCATTACTTTTGGTCTTCTGGCATCTTGGTACATTGATTTCTCGACTGGCATTTTAAATATTACATACATTTATCAAGCGAAGTCTTGGCGCACTCTATATAACCAGACCGGAGGATAAGTAAAATACTTGGACGTAAATATTTATTGAAGTAGAATTTGAATCAACAAAAGTTGTATGCAGCCAACTGTGTCGTGGAGGCGTCAAAAGCAAAACATATGTTTCTTTCAAGAATATTATTTGTATTTAATAGAGCGACTAGAACGGCGCTGTAGCAGTAGCGGGTGTCGTGACAGTAGCGCTGTGTCTATGTAATCAGGTGTTCGCGCACGACCACTAACTAATACAAATTTTACCACAATTTTATTTTAAGATATTTTTAATATTGTGTGGCATTATGCAAGTTAAGGATGTTTTTTTATTCTACTAAATATATTTATATAAAATACAGTCATAATTTTTCCTTATTTATTTAACCAATGTTACCTACGATAGCTGCTTAAAATAATCGTTCGCCAAAATAAGTACTTAGCCTTATTAAGTAATAATGGAACAGTCTTGCTATATTTGTCCCTGGAGACCTTCCGAGCGCCCAAAAAAACGATGGCTGGATGACGTGATGCAAGACATAAGAGCCAATAGACTTTAAGGACCATGCAAAGTAGGTTGAGCAGAAAAACCGACCCCATCAACAAATACCGGGATTAATGCCAGGAAAGCGAAGTCATAATTTATTTATTACATATTACATTGCTTGCTGATCATTGTTTAATTATAAGTAAAAATTGCGACTGTACTTTTTACTTATAATTTATTTATTTATTAATTATTTCTCTACACAAGATGTTAACCATGATAGAGACCAGTCGTGGCGCAGTGGCACAAAATGTGACTATAAAATCGATTAGTTGTGGGTTCGATTCCCACTCGACGAAATGAAATATTTATTTACATGCATATTTCCAATTCTTCGCTCTGGTGTCAGAGCAAAGCGCGGCGTTGAGTTCCACCACTAAACACGCAATGCTTCCAGAACTCGGCGGAAAATGGGGAACGGAGTGTCTTAACACTAGATTCAGAGGAAACTACCCTACCCTGTTGTGTGCGGGATATAGCGTGAATCTGATTTATTTAAGATGTTAACACAAAACCTTATATACCCAAACTGATATATCTTAAGCGCTACGACTAAGCAATATACTCGTAATATTAAAGTAAAACGTACAAAATTTGTCATTTTCGTACACAAATTGAACCCCTTACATGCATATAAGCAGTGCACAACCTACAATCTACTACTTAACTCACAAAATAAGTTTTCACAGCACGCACTAAAATTGACACGGGTGCTGTCACTATCACGCCTTACCGTCAAAAATATTTTGTTCAGCCCCGGATAAGGTAATGGACAGTGACAGAAAGTAATAAACACACATTTCATGAAACGTAACGTATCGCCCGCAGCGACTTTTTCATTTTGCAATATTTATTTGGAGATTTTAGAGATAAATTTTATTATGTCTTCACGCGTGCGAGTGTTTCTCGATCCATTTAATACAATGTGAAGGCGATTTCTTTTATTTAGGTGTTGTATTACATGACAGTATATTTTTTATGCTTAATTAATATATAATGAAAAAATATATATAATAATATATAGTCTGTCGTGGCGCACTAAACCCTTCCCGATTACAGTAGGGGTTCACCAGGGCTCGGCTCTTAGTCCGTTCTTATTCAATGTGGTGCTCGATACTGTCTCGGCTCACATCCAAGACCAGCCTCCATGGCTGATGATGTATGCCGATGATATAGCACTCATTGACGAGAACCGACTGATGCTGGAGCGTAAAGTGAACCTGTGGAAGGGTACGCTTGAGAACGGTGGTCTTAAACTAAATGTGTCGAAGACCGAGTACATGGCCTGCGGGGGCCCAGACTCGAGCACTATCCGTATAGGTCCTGAACCAGCCGTTAAGTCGGAAAAGTTCAGGTACCTTGGATCCGTTATGCACGAGGGAGGCATCGATCACGATGTCTATAACCGGATAAGCGCTGCTTGGTCCAAATGGCGGGAGGTCACTGGTGTGGTCTGCGATCGCAGGATACCGCCCAAACTTAAGGGTCTGATATACAAGAGCATCATCCGACCGGTTCTTTTATACGGCAGCGAATGTTGGCCAGCACTATCTCGGCACACTCAAAAGCTTCACGTCACGGAAATGAAGATGCTGAGGTGGATGTGCGGCGTAACGCGGTCTGACTGCATACGCAACACATTCATTCGAGGTAGTCTTGGAGTCCGTGACGTAGCGGATAAGCTCCAAGAGCGTCGCCTGAGATGGTTTGGTCACGTTACGCGCCAGCCTAGGAACTATGTCGGATGCAAGTGCCTTGCTATGTCAGTCCCTGGAGTGAGACCTCTCGGACGTCCAAGGAAGCGCTGATTGGATGTCGTGAAGCAGGACATGAGAGCCAATGGTCTAACCACCGAGGACGCTAAAGACCGTGCAAAGTGGAGTAGGTTGAGTAGGAAGGCAGACCCTGGCAAAAGCCGGGACTAATGCCAGGAAGAAGAAGAGTCTGTCGTGGCGCAGGGACCCAATAGTATGACTGTAACGCGACGGTTCTGGGTTCGATCACCATTTGAAGGAAAGAATTATTATTCATTTATATTTTCATTACTTCGCGCTGGCACCAAGGCCCGGCGTTGAGTTTCACCACTTAACAGGCAATGCCTCGAAAAGTTCAGTGGAAAGTAGAGTGTTGTAACAATAGGTTCCCAGGTTTTCTCTGCCTACTATGCTGTGTGAGGGCTAAGCGTCAAGCTAAAAAAATATAAGATATTTTTTAAATATTCTCCGTATACTTGGTATAATGCAAGATATGTGAGGAAATTAAAAATAAATTATGCTAACGAGTTATAAAGTTTAATCTAATAAAAAAAATGCTTAAATTTGTATTTTATATCACTAAAGCGTTACTGTGTGATATATTTTATTTCGCTTTATATGGACAATAGAAACTCAATAAAAGTGAATAGAGACCATTTCACTAGAAAATATGGTCCGTTGAACCAATTCTAATTCGGTTTCATATTTGGAAGTGACAGACGGACTGATCGCGCTTTTGATGATTTTTAGAGCGGAATATCGTGCAACGTACCTCCAAAATTCAGTACTAGAAAATACTAGTATGTCCTATATTTCAAATAAATATAATAAGCAAAAAAATGGAACTTAAAAAACATACAATTATATTGAAAATCAAAAGTACGCACCAATAAAAACCAAAATAACGTATGTGATTATAAAGATTTGTTTTAAATATATACAAATTAATAGAATACAACTAACCCATTAAAAATACTGATATAAAAAAATGTATTTTAAAACGAACATTAAAAATATAAATAAGGAAAAAACAATACAAGACACTTCTCTAACTACGTACATTAGTTGGCCAAGCGTCAAAAGAAGCCTGAAAGCGCAACGTGAGACAAGATCGCTGGCGCAATTCAGTACAACAACGGATGCTGTAAAAACACCTTTATCGGAACAATTTATCACCACTACTGTACAGGTGGCGGTGTTCCTTTGCCACGTAAACAGTATGAAACAAATGTTTTATAATTATGATTTTTTTTGTCTTTTTTATTATTATTTTAATGGACTTGAATGAACGGTAAATTCAAAAATATGAATTCTTTAGGAAAATGGAGAAGATTTTTTTTTAATATATAATTGATGATTTTTTAATAAAACATGAATCTATGATTTTAAGAATTTTAGCTTATCTGTTGTTTCATTGTACACGAACATGTTCAGAACTATATATATATGATTTTTTTAGTTATATACCTTGTAGACCTGGACAGGATCTAAGATCCTGACTAGGTAACCTAAATAGTCTAGCGTAAAGGCCATACATGGACATATAAAATTACTATAAGAATAATGAAATATTGCCTTAACAAATAAAACGATAAGCATTTTCTATTAAGAAACAAAAAAAAAACAAATACCTGGTAAGTCTGATGAAGATCACAGAATATATCACATACAAATTTATATAGGCATATAATATATTATATGTACCAAAACCTCACAAAATGAGGAATCGTATAGCAAATTCGAACAACATTATTTTCTCATAAAACAGATTTACAATTAGAATATTATTCTATAATAATAACATGCGAAACTCCGTCATATGAATAGAATCTATGAAGTACGAACAACTTGAACAGTTTAAATTATCTGTCGAGAGTACTGTAACAATGTTGTTTAATTCTCAGTATCAGTAGTTGTAGTATACATGCAACTGTGCTGCAAAGCACGAGGGCTTAAAACTTAGTTGCAACGAGCTCGGTCAGCTAATTTAATATTCACTTTCACACATCTTGCAAGGTAGATGTGGAGAGCCTGGCTCTAGAGGGAGTGACACTGATAAAATGTATTGAAAAACTTTTGATATGGTTATTAACAAAGGAATAATTAACTGTTATAAAGGAATATTGCTTTATATGTGCATTTAATGCTGAGGCCAGTTGTGGTGAAAGCATGTGACTGTAAACGCGAAAGGTTGTGGGTTCGACCTCGAAGAAATGAAATATTTCATATTTTTATTTCTTCGTTCTGGTGTCGCAGTAAAGCGCGGCGTTAGGTTCCGCCGTTTTTCAACACGCATTGCCCCCAGAATTTCTCGGAATTTGGGGAGTGGAGTCTCTTAGCACTAGGCTCCCTCTGCCTACACTGCTACATGAAAATTCAATTATATTTTTTCCGCTCTGGTAACAACGAAAAGCGCGGTGTTGAGTACCGCCACTCAACACATAATACCTCAATCGGCAAAAACTGCGGAACAGAATGTCTCGTCTACTCTGCCATAACCGGGATATAGTGTAAAGATGAGAAAAAAAATAAAAACATGCTTTTCGCTTTGTACTTCATAGCAGAATAGGCAAAGAGAACAAGAAAGATGGTCTCCTATTCATTTTCAGCATCTGCGTGTTTAGCGACGGGAACGCCATTGTTGGTCTCTTAGAGAGAGAAAATTAAAATAATTTAAATACAATCATTTCCTCACAAGAAATCGAATTAATAACTATCAGTTATTAATTCGATTTCTTGTGAGGAAATGATTGTATTTTAGTTTTGCATGACTTCATTAATATAAGAATTGAAAAAAGAGATTGCTACTGTACTTAATTAAAAATTTAAAACGATTTACATTGATCATAAATGCCTAATACTGAACTTTACCTGTCTACCAAGTAAATATAAGTCTTATAAATTAATATTTACAGGCAATATATGCACCTTTTTTTGTAGAATAAATGTTCAATATATAACAATATTTTAAAAAACTTTTATATAGAATAGACACTGCGGTACTAACAATCTCAAGCCTTTGCGTAGAGCTTTGAAAGGCATTATTGAAAGGAACGTTGCATAAATGATGTCATCGAGGCGTAGCAGGGATGAATATGAATAAATGTGAATGTTTAATAATTTAATACTTAAAGAGAATAATAAATAAATAATGTATATTAAAAAGGGATACATTAAGATAAAAATATATAATTATTAAACTTAAAAAATACCTTCCAGGTCCAGCAACATCTAGCTGGAAGCGTGACGGGATTGAGAAATTAACTGTTTTCAATTTTTCGTTTACCCTATTAGAAGCTAAAAAAATAAAGATATAACTTTTTAACAAAAAAGTTATTAAAGTATGGTTCAACTGTTTATATAATAAGAAGAGTATGTAGATGAAATTTACCAACATACTTTTCACCGTTCCACTTTTTCTTACTTGCAAATTGCAATATGCTTTTTGTTTGATTGAAACTAGTCTAGTATTAACGTACCTTTGCCTAGTGAATTATAAAAGTCTCTAATTATGGAGCTTTTGCATCACGATCTGATCTATCCACGATCTCAGCTGTACGCAGCCCAATTGAACCCATCTTCTAAAGCCCTTGCATTAGAAGATGAGTTCAATTGGGTGCTTTCGATTTTTACAATGATAAATTTTGTTACAGTCAAAGCAAAAGTAAAGTATCAAAGTGAAAGATGTCGACTAAAGATATCATTCATATATTTTGCAAAACATTTTATGTATAGTAAATGTTTTGTGTACGTTTAACGTAGCGGCCCCTATATTTCCTATATTATAAAAATCTATATTTAAATTTAAAAATTATAACTTCTTTATTCTCTTTATTTTCCCTCATCCCTGTTAACCCAACAATGGAAGTTTTGACTTTTAATATTCTACGTCTACGTTTGAAATGTAATGAAGTTTGTTCGTACATACTGTAAATACAGTCTTTTCTTGATCCTAATAAACTATTGGGCTTGTTTATTTTCTTTTTAGTTTGATGCAGTCGGGGTTTTTGTTTTTACAAATATTTTTTTATTTTTAATTTTTTTGTTAGAATTTACTATGATAATGATAATCATGATATACCTTTTTGAAATCCTGAAATAGAGTTCTTGAATTTGATACCCATATTGTAGTATTCGAAACGAAATTTTTTTTTTCGTTAAGTCCAGTGGCGTACCACGGCCGCCATGATTATTTTTTATTAACGTCACCTATCTAAGAACACTTGGGCTGCTAATACGAATCTAACGATACCTCAAATATGTAAATCCGTTCAGCGGTTCTGGAGATACGAGGTAATAAAGAATATTACATACATACAAGATACGCGCGAAAAACATAACCCTTCCTTAGCAGTCGGGAAAAAGAAGAAGCTTTAGGCTTTTTCACGTCGGTATAGTAAGATAGGCAGAAGGAACCTAGTGGATGGCTGAGGCCGTCGTGGAGCTGTGGTACAAGGGTGTGACTGTAAAACGCCGGTCCTGTGAGGTCGATCCCCACTCAGGGGAACGAACTGTTATTTATTAATATTGTCATTTCATCGCTCTGGCACCAAGGCGGTTCGGCGTTGGGTTCCACCACTCAATGTCTCGAAAAATTCAAGAAAAGTTAGAAACGTAACACTACGTTCCGTCTGTCTACATAATCGTACCCCTGTGTGGAGACCAAAGCCCACAACCATCGTGTTTATCGTAAAAAAAAAACATTTCTAATTTGCGAAATGCACAGGCTGTCTCGCAATTTGTCTTCGCTGTGTGTGACATAAACAGGTCATACTTCACTGCCCAAGACAATAATCTTATAGTTATGAACCTGCATAATTATATAATAAATTATAGGAATAAATATATTCCTAATCATAGGAATAAATTTGCAGAGCCATTTAAGTCGATATAATATCAGCAGTATTCCAACTGACATTCCCTTCTCTGAGGTAGTTATAGGTTTAAATTCGGAATAGCGAGCTTAGGACGTCTTAAGGACTTTCAGATATAGCTATTTTTCAGGATTGAACATATGAAAGATACATTTATAGCAATTCTGGTTAAAAATAATACTATGTACTATTTTAAACGGTCAATCTATAAATAAAATAACTATAACATCTTTTTCGTACTAAGTAAAGAGAAAGCTTTTTTAAATAATGTTACCAGTTTTGCATTTTACTCTTCTGTATTTATTCACGTGCACGCTCTCGATGCTACCTAAGCTCACTCGCTTCTAAAAGAGATGTAAAAAATGCAAACTTCCGTTTTGAATACATTGAATTGAAGTTACGTTTATTTTATACTTTTTGATTGTGTAAATGACTTGAATAAGAAAAATCTATGTCGAATACGGTTTTTACATACAAAAAAATTGTTAATGTTGCTTGTTCTAATCTTAATCTATAATATCAATCCAATAATTCCTTTATTAAAAAATATTACCCTTATTAATCTATTTAATCACATAACCTACAATACTTCCAAAATTCGGCGGAAAGTGAGGAGCGGAGTACCATAATACTAGACTCTCTCTTTCTACCCTGCTGTATGCAGGATACAGCGTGAAGCTGAAAAAAATATAGTATAAACGCTTCTATTAAATGGGCTGTAAGTTGTCAAAAGCTGTCTGCGTCGCGCGTCGCGTCCGGGTAGAGTCGATAGCGCGACACTAACGAGCCTCGCCTCGCCCCTACAGCTCCTTTATAATGCAATATGATGTACAAAGTACTTGTGACGAATGCTATAAATTTATTTTCTCTTGGCTCTTATAAAAAATAGAATTTATGTTCCGTAGCGTTTGGCGCTCCGTTCTCTCTGACTACCCCGCTAGGGATAAAGCGTGAAGCTAAGTTAAGTTAAGTTAAAGTAAGTTAAGTTATGTTCTTAGAAAGGCACAGGCATGTGACTGTAACGTGGTGGTTGTGGGTTTTTATGCTGCTTCGGGGGAATTAATTATTATTAATTAATTTAATTTCATCGCTCTGGCATCAAGGCAAAAGCTCAGTGTTGTGTCTCGCCACTCAACACGCAATGCCTCGAAATTTCAGCAAAAACTGAGGAGTGAAGTGTCCTGACACCATCAAACTATCATCATCAGCCTGTTCTAGTCCACTGCTGGACATAGGCCTCTCCAATGGCACGCCACTGAGCTGGATCTCGAACTCTTCGCCTCCAGTCAATGTCAGCCACTTTGCGAATGTCGTAACCCCATTTAGCTAGAGGACGTCCCACGTTACGATTGCCGAGGCGTGGTCTACATAATAAAACGCGTTTACTCCAACGGTCATCGGTACAACTGTAATATGTAATATTTAAATGTTAATTATGTAACTGTCAAGTTAAAACAAAATTAATATAAAGAATATTTAGATTAAATGAAAATAAAAAAAAAATATGAAGCAAAAAAAAAAAATATGTGAAAAATATGAACGTTGTAAATTCTATAATTATAAGCTACAAATAAATTTAAAAATAAAACTTAGAACACAAGTGATCGAAAGAAGATGGATTTCACGTGATGGATCACATTTAAATATGTATTATTTAAATATAATATAACGCAACACACACAAGTATTCATGATATGATTCAGTGATAAAACTATTTCCGGTTGCTGTTGAAATATTCTAATTTAATAAGCTTTATATCGTGTCTGAATCATAAAGCTTTTAAGTTCCTTTCTGTCAGTGAGGGATTGTCTGACACACCGGACTAGTAAGCTTGCTAATTGCACTCACTGAGGTCAAAGATCGAATATCTCGTTAGTAAGATACGAAAAGCTATATATATATATATATATATATATATATATATATATATATATATATATATATATATATATATATATATATATATTAAGAAAAAATGAAAATCTACCATAATCTCTACACGCCGTTCTCGTAGTGGAGCAGTGGTTAAATATAAGAACGACGGTTGTGGACGGTGGTCCTTCTTGGGGGAAAGAATTACTTCAGATAATTAAAGAGAACACGGCGTTGAGTTCCGATACTTAACACGCACTATCTCTTTGTTTTGTTTTAACGTCTCTAGAGAATGAAAATGAGACGTTGCTATGGATAGAAGCAACCTTGTCAATATACGTTATTTACTCAGGTACCGTCAATAAAGGGACGTTTTCCGCTATTACCGTCCTTAATGTCATTTGATAAAGAGCATTGATCACGCTCACGCCTTTCCTATGCCTATAAGTGGCTTATCTTTAACCTATTTGTAACATTGAATCTCATTTATACTACGACATTTATAGTACATAGGAAACAAAGTAGTGTAAAAATTTAGGGGTTTTTATATTATTATTTTTTTTATATTTAGATTTCATTTATCAACTTGGATTGATTAACGTGGTACTCAGATTTGTACGTAACTTATAAACTTATCAATGTGTCAGAGAGAACCTAATCTTAAGAGAACTAAGACTTCGTAGCAGTGGCTGACTAAATGAGGAAGGCGGAGGGGGCAGTACGCCCCGGGTCTCTAGTCTTAGGGGGTCCTTCAAATGGCTACAAATTCGTTTGAATCCTAAAAAAGCTTTTGAAAAAACGCTTAGTACATATATAAGAGGCAATTTGGAGTTGAAGGTCCCATAGATCCCACAACCCATAGAAGGTACAATTCATTGATTGCGTTACCATAAACTTAATCGGTGCTTATGCTCCCCACACAGGATGTAGCGTGGCGAAAAGGAGTACTTGAATGGTCACGTCAGTAAGACCGCTGAGCCGTATGAATGTGTTCACGGGAGTTTTGGGCACGGTCTTCGCAATACAGAGGGAGAAAATACTGAGAACCTGAATTGCGTCTGATCTGGCCGTCGTGAATACGTTTTTCCAAAAGAATCCTTAGCACCAAGTAAGAGCGGGCCCCATTTAACTCAAATTGACTACTTATTGATCAGACAGTGTCATATGGGCAGCGTAACTAACTGTAAGGTAATTTTAGGCGAAATTCTGGCGGCCCAACATCGTCTTCTTTTCATGGACTTTAACGTCACTCCGATAAAGAAAGTAGCCGAGAAACTTAGGCCTTGAATCAAGCGGTGGTTGCTGAATGGACTGATGCAGACCGACTTCCTGGCAGAGGTATAAAGTCATATAAATCATAATCTTTGCGTCAGAGATCCCCAGGGCACGCTGCTCTTTAGTCATGCCTCTGTGAAGCAGAGATGGAGAAGCTACTTCCAGGAGTTGCTAAACATTCAGCATTCAGCAGTCATGCAGTGTGGTGGAACACACACGCCCTTCTATTCACCAGCTCTGGACGGTTTTTCTCAATAGCTTTTTTTAACCTCATCAGTTGCTGACAGTAGAGGTCAGAAACGATAGTTTTACCCGGTCGCAAAAGCTCATAGTGGACAATTCCTTTCTAATCCCACTATACACATAGCATCACATTTTTTCCGAGTCAGGCCGGGCTTTACCACAGTCTGTGGGGCTTGTCCATGCTTCGACCATGATATTTTTCTTATTGTAAGTCACCCATTTTTCGTCATCCATAATCAACTGTTTAAAAAATGGTTCTGAATTGTTACATTTCAACAAAGAATCGTAAGTGGAAATATGTTGTTTGATCAGCATACAGTTCTTCAGCAATGTCGTAGCTACTAATATCTCGATCATGCTCCACTTTCTCAAAGATATGATTTTATCTGCGACAGGGCATCCAGAGCGAACCTCATTTTTCACATTAAAATTTCCAGACTTGAAACGCTTCTACCATATTTATGCTACTCTTATTGGTACCGCATTAGGTCAGTAAACCGCACAAATTTTATTCGCGGCGTTCATCGCATTTTTACCTTTATTATAATAAAACTTTAAAATGTACCGAAGTTTTTCATCATATACGTTAATTTTGCTTGCTTGGAACTTTTTTTATTTATTGCATTTTCAGAATGTCACAATAATTAGTATTAAAACCAGACAGTTATATTCAGTACGGCCACAGAGGTTTAATTAATAATAATATTTACGAAAATACTTTTGTCCTGATCTGGGGGCACGGCAGTGCCCCCGCCAAGTCGAGCAAAAAACAGCGGCACGGCCGTACCATCCTTTTCTCGAAGCAATTCAGGCCATTTTCGACCCCCTATAACTTCGTTGTGGATAAAACAAGAAACCTGAATTTTCAGTAACTAATCAGGCATAATATAAACACGGTATATTTAAAATTTCAGTCAATTTGAACCAGTAGTTTAAGAATGACAACTTGTTAAATTTTCTAAATTTTGTCACTCACTGACTGACTCACCGATCATCAAAAGTCCAAGGCACTTCTAGCAGACATAGAAGCTTCAAATTTGGAATACAAATCGAGTTTAGTGTCTTAATCATGGGAAAACTTAAATATTTTGTAATTTCAGTCCAGTTTTCCAAATACACCAACTGCATGAATAACTTTGTAATCCCATATAAATGTATAGGATTACAAGGTTACATTTGCAGTTAATGAATCATTTTACTGTATAATAGAAAATAATAAGTGTAGATAGGTACTAAAAAGTAGGACTCTACAAAAAGAAGTGAGATGCCATCAAAAACATCCTGTAAAAAACCCAAGTCTCGCAGCTCAGTCTTTCTACCGTAAAAAGTTGTGAGATCCATGTAATACCAAGTCGGTTAATCTATTTAGTCTCTACTTAAAGGACCTTCTGTCTTAAGTTATTACAGTAGTTATTATCATGCCAATATTAAAAATATTTTACGTTTTAAACAAATAGATCGACTTGGACATCGCATGAAAACACAACCTATCGAAAGACATAATAGACATCATATTCGAAAGGACTCTGGTCAGGAATTCGGTTGCTGGCCCGTCGTGCTATGTAGTGTAATAATACTAATAATCAAATCATGCGATGTCCAAGTCGATCTATTTGTTTAAAACGTAAAATATTTTTAATATTGGCATGATAATAACTACTGTAATAACTTAAGACAGAAGGTCCTTTAAGTAGAGACTAAATAGATTAACCGATTTGGTATTACATGGATCTCACAACTTTTTACGGTAGAAAGACTGAGCTGCGAGACTTGGGTTTTTTACAGGATGTTTTTGATGGCATCTATTATTTTTTTCAAGTATATTAATAATTTAATATATTATGTAATTATGCACTACACAATTTCCTTACATAAATATAATAGTGTGTAATTAACACGTTTAATGAAGAGGCTGGCAACCATTTGCACGGCACAGCACAGGTTTCATTGTAGCACTAATGAGGACATATCAGATCAATAACTCGATATAGCACGCCCATTGTGCTAACGCGACGGCCGATTTAATCTAAATGTTCAATTTCCGAAACCATCAATGGCGGATTGGATATAAATGAGTATATTCATAATTGAATCATAATAGATTCATGTTAATATCTTAATGAAAGTAGATATATTTGAGAGCTGTCGCAGCGATATATTGTCTTACTGTATAAGTACGTGGCGGTCGTTGGTTCGATTTTCATTCGGGGAAATGAGTTGTTGTTTGTTCTCGCCATAATAATAAGACAAAGCACAGCGTTGAGTTCCACTGAAGCTAAAAAAATGTTTAAATGATTGCTTTATTTAAAAAATGACTATTGTTTCTGAACATATTTCCAAATTATGCCCAATAATAAATATTTCGAACTTTATAAATGAAGTATATAATTTTTTATCTTTTATTATATAATAAAGGTTATTAAATAATTTTAATATTAATTTTTATTATATTTCCATTTCTTCGCTCTGGTGTCGAGGAGAAGTGCGGCGTTGAGTTTTGCTTCTCAGCACGCAATGCCTCCAGAATTCGGCAGAAAGTAGAGAACGGAGTTTCTTAACTTTTTATTTATTTATTTTTTTAAATAATTTTTATATATGAGGGCAATCGTGGTGCAGGGTAAGTGCGACTGATTGTTGGTTTGATTTTCTTGAGTAGGGACTCAAGAAAATGAAATATTTACTTAAATGTATATTTCCAATTCTTCGCTCTAGTGTCGGAACAAAGCGCGGGACTGAGTTCCACTACTCAGCACGCAATGCCTCCAGAACTCGGCGGAAAGCGGAGAGCAGAGTGTCTTAAAATTAGGTTCCCTCTGCATACGTGCGGGATACAGCGTGAAGCTAATTTAAACCAGCATGTTAGACGTTGCCCTGTCCGAAAAAGAACCGTCGTAATAAACATAATAAAAACATGATTTCTTATTGATTAGTTGGTTTATATATATCATTATCTCCTCTTCAGTTCAATTATATTTTCAAATTCACAAAATTACATTCAAATCAGTCCAGCTATTTAAGATATACTGTATATGTAGTGATTATATTGTTGCTTCTCAAAGACTTTATTTTTTATCGTTTCAGGAAGCGAAGCGAGCGAAGCGTAGGAGTTGGCAGAGAGTGGAGAAGCTGAGTTACTTATAGGTCCATGTTGTCTGACATGCTGATATTGTGAAAGACATAAAGATACATAAAATGTACGTGTAAAGTAGGCGTGCTGCTAAAATAAATAACAATTGTAATCTCTAGTTACTCCGGACTGATAACGATGCAAAGTAAAACCGGGCGTAGCACGAAGGCTTCCAGATAAATTTACGTACTAACGATTTATTGTACCGCAGATGGTGTTTAGGAATAGTAAATAGATATATATTCGCGATAAGCTCACATAATGATAGCCGCATTGCGCTTGTCCAAGCTTAGGTAAAATTTAAGTAATTTAAGTTTATTTAATGTGAAATGCATTTTTTTTATATGTGTGATGAGGATTGTTTTGGTTGATTATTTTCTTAAACATAATTATGTTTAGGGTTCCGTATTTTTTAAGGAAAAAAAGAACCCGTATAAGATAGATATAAGATCACTTTGTTGTCCGTTTATCTGTCTGTCTGCCGAGAGAAACTTTATCTCTGAAAACACGTATTTCGACGCAAATAATTATCAATTATTAATCTTAATATGAGTAAGTAATAAGTAGCTAGACTTACCTCCGAGTTCTTTATTGAAAGAATTTCAAAATTATGTACTTCTCTCTAGAAAAGTAATAAAAACTAAATAGCGGGAGCTCATAGCATATATTATTGCGTTATAAAATCTATGTAGTCCAGAAATAGAAGTAAAACTGATTTAGTTTACTGGATAAAGGATAGACATGAAAAAGGTAAGATTAGAAAAATAAATAAAAATGAAGCCGCCTCCAAATACCTAACAATTACATAGGTGTAGGTTCACTGCAGAAGTTTGTTTTGCGCTTAGATTCCCATAGTTATATTAAAAACTAAAGAACCGATTTTAATGAAGAAAGTTGGAAGATCATATATGAGAATCATTTCGAAACAAATTATGAGTGAAGCTAGCGCATGTACTTGGAGGCTTAAATTTTCATCAATATCATACTGAATTATTTTATCCAAATTCAAAAACATCATGTATCTATAGCTAGGGAGAGGAAACCTGGGAACCTTATATTAAGGCACTCCGTTCTCTATTAAGACAATTCGTTTCCCACTTTCCGCCGAATTGTTGAGAAATTGTGTGTTGAGTGGCAGAACACAAAATATGCTTTCATTCGTTACCAGGGCGAGAAAATATAAATTATAAATATTTCATTACTCCAAGTAGGAATCTAACCCACAAATGTCGCGTTTACACCCCTGCGCCACAAAGGACTCATCACCTCTGTCCTTACCAATACCAATATTACGCATTGAAAGTTATTTTGTTTTTGTGTAATAAAGTTGTTGTACAATATCTATATTTTATATTTTAAGTACCTCTTCAGGAAATAATAAAAATCTCTCCTCTTCAAGAAAAAAAAAATTACTCGTTGGTACCCAAACAACACGGATTAAAATCTTGCAATATTAAACTTTTCATACACTATTTCAATTTATATCTATGCAATATGAAACCAGTAAATCATATTAATAAATAGGTTTTATTTACGAACACTAAACTAAAATACTCACCTACAGACACGTGTGAAGCAGCAGATTCGAGTAATTAATAAAGTTTTAAGTATCATCATAATTTACCCACGTGAGATGTTTATATGCTACCTTGTTAGTCCTAAACCTAGATCTACTATACAAGTTATAAGTCAAGTGAAAAATTATTTGCACATATTTCGATCCCAACAACCAAGAATTTATAAACAAAAAAAATATTAATTATATTTTCTTGTCCTGAATTTTAAAAATAATTAAATTTGTAAATAAACACAATTCTATACAAATAATTTTAACTGTCGCGCCGTAAGATATGCATCTTTAAATTAGAAAGATATGTATTTTTTTTTATCATGACCAAAAAAGTCGTCTTAACACCGTTCTATTGCTAGAGGTTCTGAAGATATCTACTCTACTTATATTACAAAGGGTAAGAGTTTATTTAGTTTAACTACTGGTTACTAGCAATCAGAATTGTATTTTTATTGTACTTATTAAGAAGTGTGAATTAACACTAAAAATGTTTAAAAAAAATTGCGTTGTGTTGTCCATTTACCGAGGAAGCCTATAGCCACTACATCACGTACACTATTAGTTTTGAATTACCCATACTGAACCTGCAGTGTATGGTGTCTCATACACAATTCATATTCATATTTATTTGACCACGAGGACAAAGTCACAAGCAAAATCTAGTATATTATAAAAGTGTAAAACATATATTCAAATGGTATTTAACTAGGAATATATTAATACGATATATTAAATAATGATATTTAATATATCATATTTAAAAAATACAAATATATATATAACAGTCACAATTTGGTGTGTATTAATCGTATCGAATTCGTATCGCTCTCGTATATTCATAAACGATACGCTATTAGTCATTATGCTTTACGCTGTCAAATAAATATTCCACTTTTGATTTCAAATGCTACTAGAAATATGAACCAGACTAACTTTTTTGTGACAGGTATTTTATACAAGTTTATTGTTATCAGTTCTGCGGTTTGTAATATAGATATATGTGCGGTTTTAATACTAAGAATATTAAATGTAAAATCTGATTCTGAACGTAACAGTAACCACAAATCACATTTTTGTTTTCTGTAACTTATTAATACATCTACAATATATATGTGTATGTGTGTTAAACATAATATATTAGTGAAATTAGGAATGGCCAAATTTTTGTATGAAAATATATAATATTTTTTTTTATTATAAAAAAAAGTCAAACTCACATAGATTTATTACTGTAAGGGAAGATATACGGTACGTGCGTGTACTACCTTATATACCAATACGTTCTCGTAACTTTAAAAAAAAATAAAGATTAATATACTAAAGCCCATGTAAGCACTGCTCAAAAATCTATAATGGCTAGAGATTCCATGCCATTCTCTATAAAATAGCAAATTTTTATTAACATGTACAGAAATAAAACATTCATAATTAAAATAATTACAATTTATTTTGGATTGACTATTCTATTAAATAAGTGCTATCTATCGAAGCTACAGCATCCTCCAAAGTTACGATCAGTGAAGTGCCTGGAGTGAGCACTAATTGATACTCATCCGGATACAGCAACCAAAGTAAATATATTTACTGTGCTATATCTCAATATATTTTAAAATATTCATGTTATATTACACAATTTAGGACTTACAAATTTGATATACTATACATACAATGAAAAAGGATATAATTATTTTCAATTCACTTATTTTTTTTATGACATAAAAAAGCTCTTATTCAGATCATTACAAATTCTTTAAAAGAAAGCATACAAACGCAAGGTAAAGGAAAATGAAACACAAAATATTCTTATACTATAACTATACTTAAATAACAAATAGTCGCGCGGTGAGATCACTGTTGTTGCTGTGGGGGAGCGAGGCGTAGCGCCAGGAGGAGGATGTCACGTTTCTCCTTTGGGAAGCGTAGTTCTCGAGCTGCTAGCCTCGCTGTCTGTAGTTCTAGTTCTGCTCTTGCTAATTCACTTCGTAATACGCCACCACCTTTGGCCACAGCTTCTCTTTCCCTGGAAGCCCACTCGCGCGCCATCTGTTCACGCATCACATCGTCCAAGGTCCGAGCCGAGTAGTGCGCGACCACCTCCTGCCTCGAACATTGCTGCTCCCGCATCGCTCTTAGCGACCCGTTCCAATGCAACAGCTGGAACACTGTCATCAGCTCCTGGAACTCTAGCATTGTGCGATCCTTGTTCGCTTCTAACATGAATCTGTGGGGAGCGTATGACGTTTAATTTTGATTATTATTGATATGTTATTAGTGTATATAATTGTACACATTTCGTTAATTACAAGAATACATATACATTAATTACAAGAATTTTCCAAAAATAAATTCAGTAGAGAAACAATACAAACAAATAAATCATAAATATAAATGGTCCTCGTTTTTTAAATTGATTAGACTTGTCTTTTTATATTTATAAGAAAAAAAATTACGTTCGATTAAAATACACCCTCCGTTTAAAATATACCAAAAATTATAAGATGTGGTGTTCAAAAAAGGAATATGACTATTCCTGCAAGAGCAAATACATACCTAAAAGCAGCTATTCCGGGATTGGGGTCCTGGTGGCGCGCCGCATCTCCAGCGAAGGAGGCTCTCGCTTCTGCTACTGCTTTCTCGATGAAGTGCTCAGATATACGCCGCGACTCGTGCTCGTTGAACACGCTGTTCATAAGCGCGATCTTTGCAGCACTGCGCCGTGCCTCTGCTTTTGTAGGGCTATTCTGTTTAAAAAAATATTATATTACTACTTAGAAAAGGACTTATTTGTTGAGTCACAATGCCAATCCCATTATCTAACTGTTTTCAATACAAAAAGGAAAGAAAAATGTTGTACAGTGTACTTTTAAGTATCTAGCAAAAAAACTGAAAATATATAAATATATTGATAGAAAAGAAAATATGAAAATCTGTTCACAAAACTTTAATAATATCTAATGTAATTTATAATTTCATAAAGGTAAATAAAGTAAAGCAATATTACCTGAAAGCTGCCAAAGCAAGCTCCGCCTGGCAGCGTCACATAGCACACGTACGGGGGACGCGCCGCCGGTACTGACTCGTAAATGACAAGTGCACTGCTACCGCCGTTCCCGGCGCTGCCATTTCTCGAAGCTTTCGACTGCCAGAAACGTTGCAACGCCTCTACCACGTTCACTGTTGGCACACCGTCCGCTGCGGATGAGATATCTGTATTTAAGGGAAATTTTATTAATAAATGTTTTCTCTTTTTTTTTGTAAATATCTCTATATGAAAGTTGTTTTTCGTTGTAATTTTACTGGAAGGTTAATAATGACATAAAACGCAAGGAAATCCTATAAAAGAATATTAAACTTGGTAAAGACTATTTAACTATTTCACACCATGTTAATCTCAATAAATTATCATAAGTCCTTCTTTTGAATAATAATTTGATGAACTAAATATAAACGATTGGCAATTAAGCAAAAATATTGACAAAAAAGGCTATTGTTATGCCTTCAGTATACATGTACATAATATGTAAATATCTACATAAAATATATATATATCTAAATTCAAATGATCAACTTATCAATTATCCATACTGCAAACCACTAATTACGAGAGCAATTTCGATGCAATCAACCAAGCCTTTCCCATGTTAGCGCCGGACGCGGTATACTCGTATGACACGAAATTTCGATCTGTAATTTTGCATAATTTATGTAGAGGTACGCCGCCAAGTGAGTTGCGATGGTTTAATTAAACATAAGCTCTTATAATAAATATCCAGATGTTTTTATTTTTTTTTATTTAAAACATTTTTTTTTCTTTTTTTTTAACTTTTTTTGTACGTATAACAGCGCAAACAGCGACGGAAAGATCATAATGTTGACCTTCTTGGTTACGCTTTGACACAGTCTTAAATTCGGGCGGGAAGAGGAGACCAAAGCGGAGGAATGAAAATAATTCTTTACAACGAGTAAGGATGGACGATATGCCTACAGTATAAAAAATATTACACTGTCTATGATATAAAAATTATTATAGATATCTATACCATAAAATATAACAACGCAGAGGCTTAGAATAATTGTAAATTACAGTTCTTACGTCTGAAATATAAAAATGAAATGAAATATATAATTTATATAAAATATATATTAAATTTTAATCTGATCTATACTGAATATTAACATTTATTTATCCTTGTTTATTATTTATTTCTGGTATTGGATGAGAATTCGTAATTTAAAATCTATTAGGAGATTTCAGTTCGGGCTTTTTGAAGCTTATACGGATTTGTGCTACGATTCGTGAATTACGTTCATATGTGTGTATGTATGTTTATTAAATAGCTTTGGAAAATGTTTGTTGAAAATATTAGTTTATGATTTAATTATATAAAATGTTCTGTACATTTTTCATTATATAAGAAAAACAGATGATAACTTCTTTTTATTAAAGATTAGCTTGATTTTTTTCATTAGCTTGATATTTAAATAGGTTAAGCGTGCACAAACGTACAAACAAACAGACAAAAATTAAAAATCAATTACAGTATTGGGTTCTTTTATTACATTGACAAATGACCCACTAATAGTTTTTCTCATATAACTTCACACATTTTAAGTCTATATTTGTCGCAAGTCTCTCCCAGCAACACTACCCAAGAAATCTAGATGCCAAATTTTCTCTGTCTACTCTGCTTGGTTTCGTCTGTTCAATATCTGACGTATTTCTATGAACCTAATAATTATCAAACAAAATATATATTAGGATTATTTCTTTATTTTTTACAGTCTAACCACATTAAATTTAATTCTTTTAAAATGATAGCTAACCTGTCAGCAAAAAGATAAGATACCTGACATGCGAAGTTATAGATGTGATTGCATATCAATTAACGTGTGTTTCTTCTTAATTATGCATATTTTTTATTTATATTTCATATAAGGCACTCTGTAGGTGGTGGTGTGATTTAAATTAATATTATTGCATGTGTTTCGTTACATTATGTAAATGATAAAGATTTATCTATTTTTATTTTAGACATTTTAATTATAGTCGTCGTTCTTTGGAAAATATTTTAGTAGATAGAACCTAGAGAAAGGCGTGGCGCAGTGGCATAGCGGCTGACTGTAAAGGCGACAATTGTGGGTACGATTCTCGTATGGGAAACGAGGTGCCCTAACTCTAGGTTCCCTATACCTACCCTATTATAAGCGTGACACAGAGAGCTGTTATGTAGTAAAAGTGGAAAAGCTACCTCCGTACTTTGTATATTTCAAACGGCAACTATTTATATGAACCACCGCAAGTTCTGCGAATTAGAAAGTTTTATTACTAGGCAAGTGAAATCTAATCTGTTGTACCAAGATATTAATTGTAGTTGATATGTATATGGTATATTTGAACCACATTCCAGTAGTAGTAGTAATTAAAATGATCCGGGTCAAAGATTCTCTTGATGTTCATTTGTAAGTCTTATTGAAATAGTTAGTGCGGTGGAATCTGTAAGGTCCAGCTAAGTATTAAATCTATATTTTTATTATATTATAAGATAGATAGATATATATCATAAATATAACTTGGCGATTTTTGCGAGGCAACGTCCAAGTTTAAGTGTGACGGTTATGGGTTCGATCACCATTCGGAGCATGAATCTTCTTATTGCTCATTGTTATTATTTTTATTGCTTAATAACACAAAATACAGGAACACTCATTCGGCCACTCCATAGCGCAAAGTCTCAAAATTGGGCAGAATGAGGAGAATGCAGTGTTTAACACTAGGTTTCCTCTAGGTATCTTGGTTAATATGGGTTACAACGTGAAATTCAAAAAATCACAACTTACTATATAATTGCTCATATCTGTGAAAATTTCTGTTATAGTATTATTTAAATCAAATAAAGGTAAATCAAATAACTACTGATTAAAAATCTATAATGTTATGTGTGAACAACGCCAAGTTTTTATACGCTGATTTTATAATTAACATTCAACATGCTCCTAACAGTTTTATTCTTTCCAATTTTTTATTTTATTTTAACACTTAAAGCCTTAACACTGTAGACTCCATTAATAAAAGTCCTAATTGAGTAAATCTCTTGAAGAATAAAATAACTTCTTTTCTTAGTATAATGAAGTTAAATAGTGAAATGAAAAATATACATTTATCTCTAAATTGTATGCTCGCGTATTATTAAATTAAGCAAAATAAAGACTTCCTGTAATTAACTTAATAATAGCTGCGCAAAAAAATGAAAAAAAAAATGATTAATAATATTTTTTAAAATATATTTATCCATTAAAATTTACTTTAATTAATATTCTTTACACATTTGCAGTTGTTATCAATGTTCTAGTGTTTTCGATTAAGTGATTGTGAAACGAAAGGGTCGGCCTTACTTTCAGACAAAGGAAAGAAATTTTAAATTATAATTATAATTTTAAATTTAATACATTTTGCTTCAGTTGGGATATGTCTTATTTGGCTTTACATGTGGATATTTTAAATACTAAATCTATTCTTTATATGAAAGATATTCAAGACGAAATATTTGTACTTTTACATCAATATTTCTATATTTTTGTTAAGTATAATAAAAATAAATATTATAGACATATATCATATCCCGAAATTCTACTTATTCGTACCTCCGAGTGAGAATCGAACCAACAACCGTCATGTCCATACTCTTAATCTTTTTCCTTTTTTCTCTAGATTTGTTAGGTTACTGTATTACTATGTTTTTTTTAGCAAAAGTATATAAAATAATAATATGCAGATATAACATTACATAACAGTCCTCAATATTCCAATACAATAATTAATTATACGAAAATCAATATGAGCGATTGTGTCAAGAACCACTAGAGTAGACTGTTTGCGGGACGTGGTACAATGTCTCCTTCATAATATGGTAAGAAATTTATATTTAGCGCACGTCCGACGATGCGTATCGAATCACCGATGACTTCTCGATATAGCCGTGAGGCTGCATCTCCCTTGAAGCTTTTGCTGTTTGCTTTGTAATATACGGGTAGCCCTTCTCGTTTAATAGGTTAGTTTTGGTATTGTAATATTGTTATGTATTGTTCTGTGTCGTGTTGAGGCCTTCGTGGCGCAAGGGCACAAGCGTGGCGACGGTTTTGAGTTCGATTTCCATTCGGAGGCTTGATATATTTAATATTTTTTTTATTACTTTGCTCTGGTAACAAGGCTAATCACGACGTTTAGTACCACCTCCCAACACGCTATGCCTCAAGAATTCAGTGGAAATTGAGCAGCGGCAGTGTTTTAATAGGAAACGGAGTGTCTTAACACTGCAGTATACAGTGTGAAGCTAAAAAAAATATTGTGTATATAAGTAAACTTAAGTTTCAATGTTAATAATAATTTACTAAGCTAAGATTTATTCAAATTATTATACTATTCAATATTTTTCCAGCTTCAATGCAAGCTGCTTTATCCCACATAGCAGGGTAAGATTTTTTTCCCTAGACTCTCCTCTTTTTACCCAATTTCGAGAGAGTGGTTAAGCTTAACCTCGTGTGTTGTCTAATTGGAAAATATAAATTATATTTAATTTGCCCCAGTGGGGACGAAACCCACAGCCATCGCGTTTCGAGTTAGATTCTGATTCATTACGAATATACGTTATTCTTTTTTTTAAATTTTTTTAAATTACATTTACATATAATCAAATCAGCTTCACGCTGTATCCCGCAAACAGCAGGGTAGGCAGAGGGAACCTAGTGTTAAGACACTCCGTTCCCCACTTTCCGCCAAGTTCTGGAGGCAAGGCGTGTTGAGTGGCGGAACTCAACGCCGCGCTCACCCCTTCCCAAAAGAGCGAAGAAATGAAAATATAAATGTAAATAATATTTCATTTCCTCGAGTGGGGATTGAACTCACAACCAGTCGATTGTACAGTCGCACTATGTGCCTCTGGGCCACGACTGGCCTCAGGCCATTTACATAGATGAGTATAATACATTTTATACATTTTAAAACATTCAATCTAGACATTCTACGGAACGAGGAAAGAAAAACTTTAAGAACACTCGCCAAATCACATAGCTGGAGCCAATTTAATATTTCATTGAACTCAACGCCTTTATCCATTGGAATTTTGTTAGATAAAGTCTTAGAATTGATTTGCAAATAGAGCTTCATTTTACCTAATACCTTTGAATATTAATAAGAGAATTAATAGACTTACAAAAGAGGAGCGAACAAGATGGTATCAAAAGTTAATATTACAGCTTATTATTAAATTAAGAGTCCAATTAAAATACAAACAAACGACAAAATTTTCATCCATACATTAACCATCGCGCATTTTCACATAGTAGAGAGATTCTAGTGTCAAGACACTGTTATCTGCACTTTCTGCATAAATTCGAAACATTACAAGTTAAGTGGCGGAACTCAACTCCGCGGTTTGTCATGTCAAAACGGGATAAATTTCCCCAAGCTTGGATCGAACTCACAATCATCACGTTTACATTAAGATGCTGTAGCGCTTCGCCACGATGGCCTCTTTATCATATAATAACTTCTTTACAATAATTACCTAACAAGCTCACATGTATTTAAAAATTCAGCGGAATCCGATAAGAAACTGGTTCTAAATTTACTTGCAACAAAGCAACGAACTCATAATCTTTTAATATATAGGTAGTTGTCTATTAAAATTGTATATTTATTCAAGGCCAAAATATTTTGATAACTTCGCAGTGTGGAAGTGAGGTGCAAAAACTTTATACATATATTGTATTTGTATGAGTTTTAATATTTATATTTGATAATGTTGATATTGGCTTTAAGCGATATTTTAAATAATATCGGTGACATCACTATCGGATAATGGGACAAGGATATTGTCAAACAGTCATTACACATTACATTATGTGTTTTATATATATGTACATATATAAAAACAATCTGTACCGTGACTGAGGGTTTTTTAGCTTCACGCTGCCTCTCGCACATAACATGGTAGGCTGTGGAACCTAGTGTTAGGACGTTCCGATACTTCCGTTCTTTACTTCCCGCCGAATTCTTGAAGCCTTGCGTAAAAACGGAGAACAACGCCGCGCTTTGCGTCGTTACACAATGAAGATAGCTAATGAGCTTAGATGTACTATTTGGCATGTAGGCATATTAGAAATTGAAGAGGGCGACAAAATATACTAGAGGACATTTCGAAATTCTTATTGGAACGGGCAAAAACGGGATTTTCCATTTTACGTCAGCAGCAGTATTAGGCAGTATTGGTACACACCACAATCTTTCGTGTACTATTTCAAAATGCGGTTGCAATATCAAATTACTAAAATGAGTTCGTATACATTTTAAAGTTACGTTAGCTATTGTAAAGTTATATTCTTTCATTTGTCCTTTTCACTCACAAAAGTAGCAACAAAACTCATATAGTTAACAAATACAAACATATAGCGTGTAAAATTATAATAACAGTCCTTATGCCATAATAGTTATATTCGAGTTCTGAATATTTGAAAAATATATTTTAAAAATAAATCGATTTTTAGTTTTGTTAAGTAAAGTATTATAATATTTGCCTTTTTTTAGAACAATAATAAAAAAAATATATATGAAATGTCAGTTAATACAAAGTAAGTATACAAAGTTAGACAAGTGAAATCTAGCATCTTACACAGATTTACGCGCTAGAGGGAAGGTACTCAGTAATTAATTTTATCGACAACATCACAGAGACTCGGCACCATAATTCAATTGTGACCTCAATTTCCCTAATCTCGATGCAAAGATTAAAATACTGGCGTCAAGTAGAAACACTTTGCATAAGGTAAGTAGGTAATGTCTTTATAATATTATTATTATTTTGATTATACGAACTTTATTATATAAAAGAAAATATTTACTTCTAAGCTAACCGCATATAGAATACACAAGTTTTTATTTTTACTTTAAATATATAAGAATGAGCGTTGATTTATTTCTACATATATATTGCATATATGTATGTATGTATGTGCAAATTTATATTGTTGCTTAGTTTTAATTATATTTCATCTTAGGAGGTGATGCTAGAAAGTGAAACCATCTAATTATCATGATATCTATTTAATAAATACAATTAAATAATTTATTACACAAATGTGATTTAACTCACCAATTTTGCTTTTAGTTTACGTCAACTACGCGACGTTGTCGAATCGAAATTACATTACATACAGCTGATATAAGAAAAGTAACTTTGCCTTCAAAATATATATTCGTATCCTTTTTATCGTAGTACGATAAAACTTTATCTACACTCAAACAGATGAACTCGCAAATACAAACTAACTGAAACCTTTTATCTCTTCGCCTACGCCGCGCCGCAGTATTGCAGGAGGCGCGAACAAGTTTACACAAGAGTAAATTCGATCACGAGATATTTAAGGATATTTGAGATTTGGTGGAAATTTCTCGAATCATTATTCGTATATTTACATAGCTCTATATTTTTTATGTTCAACACATCATATATTTAAACTAAACATTCATCTTGATTAATATTATAAATTGTTGAGATTGTTTGGTTGAAAGCGCTGATCTCAGGAACTACTGGTTGGTTTTCGTGTTCGATAGTCCATTAATGCAGGAAAGCTATAGGCTTTTTCTTACATCACGGTAATAGTTACGACGCAACCCACTGTCCCTGCGGTCAGAGTCACCTTGAGCACTTAGAATTTGTCATAATTGTGATATTACAATATTTTATTATAGATATTTTTATATTTTAAAATATCATAGGCCAAATTCTTAATAATTTCAATAAGTTAATTCGAGATTTTGCCATATGATTTTTTTATATTAAGGTAAAATCTTAGATATTCAGGTATGGCGACATAATATAGCGTACTGCATATTTTTCTTAGGTCAATTACAAGATAGTCAATAATAATTTAACCTATTCTTACACTTTTTTTAGCTTCACGCTGTATCCTGCTGTATAGCAGGGTAGACAGAGAAAACTTAGGAACATAGTGTCAAGATACTCCGTTCCAAATGGATTATAATGTAGCTCTATAAAGATAATACGTTTTCAGGCCTTTTAGCCTATTAAGTAAAATATTAATTTAAATCTGTTCTTAATCTTTAAGAGTCTTAATAAAATTACCAAAAAATATATATTCCTAAATAAGAATTTTCCTTGAAAATCGTGTATTCCGATCTCCTCACTTATGATAGTTGGATATAAATAAAACCTTTAGCAGATATGTTATTTGAAAGCTCGCCCACGCCGCACGCCGCGCCGTTGCTCGCAAGCATGTTTATGCAAGTTGATATCGATTTTGCAATTTTCAATATTTATTGTACCGTTATTTCTTATTATACTATCACAATACTGCTCTCATTTACTCCATTGCACTAAAAACCACACCGACTTAGTAAGATATAAATATTTTAAGTTCTTTTTCTCTGTTTTTTGTTTTCTTAAAAATGATTCTACAAATATTCTTAAGTTTTTGAAAAAATATTTATTGCAGTAATTATTGCAATATCGAATATGCGTTTTTAAATTTAGAAAGCTCAAAATATCACTTTTCCATGTGGTAAACTGATATTTTGTTAATCATCGTCTTCAATAAAAAAAAAACTAGTTTGATATAAAATCAAGCAAAAATTCAAAATATACATTCATTAAGAATAACGACAATTTAATTAATTATGTTAAAGTAAATAGATAAACCATTTCCTGGCACCGTTCGTTCGTAGAAAACTTAGAATCGCCATTATTAAAATGAGCTCGGGCGCGGAGTGAACAACCGATAGCATATTTTTTGTACACGAAACTGGTGATCATTTAATGACAGCGATCAGAATTAAATTATTTAACATTTGTTCTTTATGCGAGAAGAAAAAAACCGGACAAAAAGAGGACAGCTGTTTTTGTTCACGACATAACGAGATAATGAGCGTAAAAGGAACATTTGTATAGTAATGTCGTTTTTTTTATAGAACTAATCTAATATTGTTCGATCAAATGGGTTTTAAAAAGACTACTATAATAGACAACTAAATATAGAAGCGATTTAACTTCAGAATTACAGCTTTACGCTTTATCCTGGATGGGAGAATTGGCAGATAGAACATAATGTCAAGACACTTCATTCGGCGTTTCCAGCCGTGATGAATGAAGTTTTTTCGAGCATAGTAGATTAGACAGAAGGAACCTGGGAACCTAGTGTTATAAAATTAAAAAAATTAAATCAGCTTCCCGCTGTATCCCGCACACAGCAGGGTAGGCAGAGGGAACCTAATGTTAAGACACTCCGTTCCCCACTTTCTGCCGAATTCTGGAGGCATTGCGTGTTGAGTGGCAGAACTCAACGCCGCGCTTAGCCTCGACACCAGAGCGAAGAAATGGAAATATAAATTTAAGTAAATATTTCATTTCCTCGAGTAGGGATTGAACCCACAACCAGTCAGTTTTACAGTCACACTTCGTGCCGCTGCGCTACAACTGGCCTACCTAGTGTTATGATACTTCCATTTCAATTCCAAAGGCAATGCGTGTTGAGTGGCGGAACTCAACGCTGCACTTTGCCTCGACACCAGAACGAAGAAATGAAAATATTAAATATTGAGTGGAAATCGAACCCGTGTGGCTGTAAACCACATGCGTGTGCCACTGCGCCACTACTGGCCTCTAAAAAAATAAATAATATTCAGATTTAAAATTCACCGCTTAAACAAGTTATTGAACAACAATTTTGAAATCCGTTCTATTCTATTTATGAAGATCTCTAAGTAAATCCAGACAACTTTACCTACAGAATCGTACAGCCATACAGCATATAATACAGGTGTAGTATGACTCACATGCTCCGTCTAAAAATAGCCTCCAGAAACAACGTATAGAGCTGACTGTTTACAAATACAAGGCATTAGCGACGACTTGAGCGTAATTTAATTATATGCCTGTAGGAATTAACGGGTGGCTGATGAAGGATGGTTACAGCCTACAGGAATGGGTACTTAGCCTCAAATGTATGGGCCTGGAACCGCATTACTTTATGGGTCTGCCGTAAGTTTAATTTAAACGTTTATTTTCCTTTCTCTATAAAAAGATATTGAGAATATTGTGTTTTATAGAAGAGAAAATCTTAAATTACTAAACTAAATAATAAAATAATATGCCTTAATAGAAATTTGATCTGATTGATCATATACAATTTAATCAATAATTATATTCGTTAGATGACATCTTCGCAAATGTGATTTTGATAATAGATTCACACTTAGTGCGTTATTTATATATAAAACATTTTCCTCCGGTCTTAATAGCTGTCTTGTATATTGTACTCCTCGTAAAGTAGAACAAAATGCGATAAACGAAGAGAAAATAATAATGACATTTATTTTAATGTGTCAAAAGCTACTACAACGATAAGAGATTATAAATAAAAAAGAAAATGAACACCGTTTATTGAGTTGTTGTGGCGCAGTGGCACAGCATCTGATTGTTAATGTGATGGTTTTAGGTTCTACTCTCACTTGGGGAAATGCAATATTTTCATTTGCTCGGTCTAGAAACTAGGCAATACGCAACGTTGAGTTCCGCCACCTACCATACGATGTCTGTAAAATAGACGAAAAGTTGGGGACGGACTCTCTTAACTCTAGGCTCTGTTTACCTTACTATATGCCGGATACAGCTGCAAGCTAAAAAATATTTTATTTAACCTTAAGTAATTTTAACGATTTTCTGTTATTTAAATATATAGATAGATACAAAATATTGACAAGAATTAAAAACTCTAAGCAACAAAATGGATAAAGATAAATCCTTCTCCACGTGAAGAAAACTGATTGTGCCGTGGAATAACGGATTATCTATTTATTTTGTCACATAAATCTATCCTAATGTCGCTGTCCGCAGATGGAGGATAGTCATTTATTGATATACTTTTCGTGATTCCAGCTGATACGTGTTTGTATCCTGGACTTTTAACGCCGAATTAATAACTTAATTTTCTCATTTTCTATAGCACTTTGTTATTTTATTAATTGAGCTTCGCTACGAAGCTTGTAAATTAAGCTGGCAAGTGAATATAAGATGAAAGGCGCAGAGGTACAAACGTGTGGCTGTAAACGTGACGGTTGTGGGTTCGATTCGTACTTGGGGAATGAAATATTTAACTTTTTCATTTTCTCACTTTGGTAACCAGAAATTTAGTACATATAACTACTAACACATTATAACCAAGGAGCAAGAAATTTCAAGTTTTGAGTGGAAGCATATTAATTAAATATATCTTAAAATATTTTTTATGTGTAATTATAGTCCATAAACGTAGAAAGCAAGCGTGTTACAACTAATTGAGGTTCACCCACAATATGCAAATGTGAACTCGCACATCATTTCACATGGATTGAAAGGGTAATAAAATCATAATACAAACTTCAAAGCCCAATTAATGTTAAAATGGGTAAACCACTTAAACTTTATTAGACATTAAGCCCGTGAAAGGCTTTCTCCTAATTTTCTGTAAAGCATCCATTTTATTGGCGCGGAAACGGATTGCGAACGAAATAAGAGTCCTAAATTATATACACTTATCAATTTGTTTCAGTAATATAAACATATATAATTAGTATGTATATTTTGCATGGTAAATAGAATGACTTAATAATAAGAAACTATGTCGCCATTAACTTCCCATTTCTATATTGACACAGCGGGATAGCGTATGACTGTAATCGCGACGGCTTGGATTCGATCCTCACTAGAGGTAATGTGTTCATTGATATCCACGCTCTTGTAAGATAAAGTGCTATTCAATACACAATAATTGTAGAAATATTGATTCTTTTTTAGCTTACGCGCCACACATAGCAGGATAAGCAGAGGGAACTCTGGGACCTAATGTTCAGACACCCTGTCCCCATTAAGGCACATTTGCTCCCAACTTCCTGCCAAATTTTGGAGGCATAGCGTGTTGAGTTGTGGCACATAAGGCACTTTGACTCATTACCAGAGCTAAGAAATACAAATATGAAATATTTAATTTCTCCCGACTGGGATTCAAACCCAAAACCATTGCGTTTACAATCGCACGCTTTGTAAATTTAATTTCAAAATAATTTCAAAGCATTTTGAAATCTTAATCTATCGTCGAGAAATAAGATATTCAAGTACCATAGAATTAAAATTATCGAATACGGAAATTACAAGTGAGAATGTATTTAACACGGTATTTGAACTGAAATTTATATTAGCATATTCATTTAAATACTACGTCGTTACATAAACATTATTCTGCCGATGCCTGGAATCACGGTTACTACGCCGAGTAGCATTAATAGTTTAGCACTTTCAATAATAGCAATATCTAAGAGAACAAGAGTATATTTTAGAATAACAAATGAAATATTAATCATACATAATAGTATATAAGTAATTAAAAAATATTATATGTTCTATAATTGGAGGAAAGTGGGGAACGGAGTGTTTTAACACTACTCTACCTACCCTGCTGTGTGCGGGATACAGCGTGAAGCTGAAAACAAAACTCTGTTCTATAATAATATGCTATGGAATAGATGTTTATTTGCAGGCAAAGAGAACCTAGTGTCAGACAATATACAGTCGAATTGATAACCTCCTTCTTTTCCAAAATTCGGTTAAAAACACTCCGTTCTGCCATTTTTGTTTGAATTCGACACGAACGCCGCGTTTTATCTCATCGCACTAGAGATATGAATAAGAATTCATTCACCTGAATGAGAAATGAATCATCAAGCACCGCGTTTACGACCAGACATTGTCCCACTGCGCCACGATGATCTCATAATGGATAAAGAAGAGCTATAGATAATATATTTACCATTTAGAAATAATATTTTTTGTCAAATAATATAGAGAAAATATTCTAATAATTTATAATTATATTTTCCTCTATAATATGAAGAACTCACAGCCACAGCTTATACAAACTTGTAATATATTCCATCTAAGGTCTCCCATAATTTCATTTACTTGTATGTAGCACGAGCGTGATGTAGTTAGAACGTTACCAAACAAAACCGTATGCATGTTAGTTTTAGTTATTTATGTTCCCCGATATGAACGCAGATTTGCCACCCAATAAGCAATACTTCAAAATGATAGAATTAAACGTCTTTTCACAAAATTTCCTACGAATTCTAAAATTATCCATAAGTTAAACGTGTATTTTTTACAACCACAATTTATCTATTATATTTTATAATATATATTATTTACAACATCACTATTTTTCCCACATTACAGTATATGTAACTAGGTGGGAGTGTTAAGACACTCCGTCCCCCAATTCCCACACAATTTTCGAGACATTACGTGTGGCGGATTTCAAATCAATATAGCAAATAGTTTTGAAACATTAAACTACACTACAATGTTGTTAGTTAGTTCGTTTCTGAGGAAATTATCTGTATAAGCTTTAAAGCTCGAAAGCATTATTTAAACAAGTTTACAGCATTTAACTTAGGATTTGCAGAGCACGCGAACTAAACGAAAGCCTTATATATATAGCAGTCTTTGTAATGAGGATGTAGTATAATCAATGATATGTAATTTTAGATATTATGGTAGCGCAGTGGAATAGCGACTATAGGGATGACGGTTTTGGGTTTGATTCCCAATCGGGAGAATCATTATATTTCAATTCAATTCATTATTCGCACACAATTAATAAACGTAGTAAATAATTTAATAGGGATTTAGTAAAATTACTAAAATATTTTAGATATACGAGAATTTAATTTAATTTTAAAATTTCGCATCAAAATTTACAATACACACAACAACAAGCTACCTAACTATGCTAAGTTATTAAATTTTCATCAACCACCAATATCTCATTAATACCGCTTGCACACAATTTGAATTTTATTAAAACATGAATTGTCAAACCTTCGTGGCAAAATTGTGACATAATACTTAATTATAAATTTACAATAATATTTTATTAATAACAGCTCGGGACGCACTGGACTTTACCGCGGAGCGTTGTAAGTATTTAATTATTTGTGCATTATTAATGGTTTCATCGGATGATGTTACTAAAAAAGTTTAATAATTCAACATACCAAATCAGTTTAACGTTTTTTTTTATAATAGGGAGGGGAAGCAGAGGGAACCTAGCGCTACAACACTTAACCTAGCCCTACTTTCCGTCCAAATTTTTAAGATATTTGTGTTGAGTGGGTGAACTCAATGCCACTCGTAGTTTCTCAAATGCGGAGAAATAAAAACAATTTAAATATAATCAGGATCGAAATATTAAAACATAGCTTTTACAATTAGATACTGCTCCATGTAAACTCAAATTTCAAATAATAAAAAAAAAATTAAGAATTAGACAAATGAGAATTATTATGTTTAGGACATAACTAAATTGATAGCTTAAATGTTGCAGAACTACAGCTTCGTTTGTTTGCAAACATAAATATGTACATATTAAGCATAGATGAATATTATTAATGTAATCAAAGAACAACGATGAGTGCTACTTTGATATAATCAATTCCTCCTTTAATGATTGCAAATCGGGCCAATACAAAACTTAAAACGCAAGAGATTTTCTATATTAGAGCTTTATATCCTAAATTGAGTAAAAACTAGGTCTTCAAAAATCATTAAGCACATTTACAAGAAATTCTAAATTAAATAATCTACGAACTATAACACTAAAAAAACATTTATATCATCCAAAAAAATTATAAAATATAAACATTGAACTGTAAGCTGGTACGTATTCACATCTATTTTATTTTTTTAAAAAGCAATTGACTCGTTTCGAGCGTACTGTCGAAACTTTGGTAATCGCTTTACTAATCTAGTTCACATTCGAGCTTTCTATAACCGGAACTGATGACGCGATGTGATCAATAGCGATCAACATTAACGGTCACCCACCGAGTAACTGACCTCAGTTAACGCCACTTAACCTGCGTAATCGGTCAACTTGTGCAAATTACTAAACCGTTACTACATATCGTTTAACCATTTGTTAATAATTGCCGAAACTAAATTGTTCTAATGTTACTTTGTTACAAGTATATTTAGTATAGAGCTAAGAACGGTGCTCGTGAAATTGTCTTTGGTGAAGTCTAAATTGAAATGTTTAAGCCATTTTATATGTATGTATATTTTGAATATTAGAATATTAGTAAAAATAATATTATTAACTTATAATACAATTCAATAATAAGATGTTAAGTAAACAAAAACAAATAAGATGAAAAATATTAGTATCTAGAAGAGCTTTCGAAACAGTGAGCTTTTAATACATGAGAAATAATATAACATTAGTGACAGACACAATAAAGGTTTAGAACAAAGGATGCAATTCGCGGTACTTGCAATGCTGACCTCGGTAGACGTCATCGTAGAGGGGCGCTAGCGAGTCGGGCGCTCCCCAGCGGGACGCCTCGGGGTACACCATGGGGCCTACGACATAGCTCGGCCAGCGTGCGTCTACGCCGGCGGCTGCGCGCGGACTGCCGATCTATACTTCAAAGTCGAAGTACACAAACTTGTTCCCTCCCTTTCCCACGGTGGCTCTCTCTCGCACTCCCCCTCGCCCCCCGCCGCGTCGCCTGCCCCCGCGGTTCCCTATCAGCTTCACTTTCGCACGGTCGCGAACCCGTCGCGACACTAGTTTAATTGCAGCGGCTGCAGAACCGGATTTATTGTCTCCCGTCGATATCGCCGCTGTCATGGCACTCAGCCGCAGACGGACGGAAATTGTTTGTAAATTAACTGAAATTTTGGCATGGATGGTGAAATATTCTGAAAACATTGGTACACAAAAACTTTTATTAACAATTTTTGGATATTAGATTATATTTAATATCATGTATTAGAGACATAAATTACGTTTCATTTAAAAATATTCTTATACCAAATTTCGCTATTTGTTATATCTTTATTCTATGTAAATACTAAATTTACGTAAAAAATTAAGCTTGTTTAAAGAAAAATATGTAAATAAAGAAAATAAGAAAAATGATAATATAGGAAAATTTTAAGTACTTTATACTAGGATTATATCGACGCGACGCAAGAGTTGCGAACTGTGTTCTAGTAGTGATCTATACAAAAGACATCAACGAGCTTCGATTTCATTGAAAAAATATTCTACAAATGAAATGAAATTTTCATATATATATATATATATATATATATATATATATATATATATATATATATATATATATATATATATATATATATATATATATATATATATATATATATATTTATATATATGCATTCTTAAAGATTCATATATTATATAGCGTAATATCCATTTAAAAAAAAATCAAGCATTTCATAGTGCAACACTATACATTTCAAACGCTACTTGTGCGTAACAAAATATCTTAAGTAAACTTTATTATTATTATTATTATCGGCTTCACGCTGTATCCCGCACACAGCAGGGTAGGCAGAGAGAACCTAGTATTAAGACACTCCGTTCCCCACTTTCTGCCAAATTCTGGAGGCATTTCGTGTTGAGTGGCAGAACTCAACGACGCGCTTAGCCTCGACACCAGAGCAAAGAAATAAAAATATAAATGTAAACAAATATTCCATTTCCTAGAGTGGAGATCGAACACACAACCAGTCAACTTTACAGTCACACTTTGTGCCTCTGTGCCATGACTGGCCTCAATACATATTATATATACGTTTTATAACTTTTGAAACAAAAACCAAAGTCCAAACCACATAACTGCAATACCTATTTTACGACGTTTTCTTCCGTGTTTCTACACAATGCATGCACAATACACATTGCAAATGCAAGTCGTAGATGTAGCGCACTTGACGCTTGACCCGCCCCCGTCACCCGCGCTTTGCAACAGCGTTCTACTATTCCTTAGCACCTATTATATTATTTAAAATATAGAAATCATCATTTAATTTCTAAATACATTTAGTACTATCTTTTATTAAAATATATTGATTTGTTGGAATATATATTGAAAGCATAGGGAATAAAAGCTCCATGATGAAAGAAAATCTTAAGATTAATCACTTTCTCTATAATAGTGCATAAATATATTTTATGATGATTAGAGCTGAGAATACAATAACAATATAATATTACAGCACCACGATAATTATAATAACTATTGAATGCTACTATAAATGTTGTTTAAAATTATACTTCTAAATCTTATTATTTTAATTTCATAGAATAAACTAAACGCGGCGGTTGTGGATTCCATTCCTACTCGGGGAAATAAATTATTTTAATTTCTTCGCTCTCGTTGAGTACCGTCACTCTACGTGGGGGAACAATGTGGGAAACAGAGTGTCTAACGGAATACAATGTGAAGCTAAAAAATAGAATAAAGAAAAGTATTCAAAATATATTTAAAAATAGACAATTTCATTAGAACCTCGATTCAAATGCACGTTTTCATAATCCTAAAACGTGTCTCTTGATATAAGACAGCACCGTTAACCCTAACTAGTTCAGCTTGAATACGCATTTGAAATCTTTTTGCATTTTCTCTGACAGAACTTTGATTTCTCACTAACAAGTCTATGCTGGTATCCGAGATCTAACTGCGTATTTTGATTAACTTATATTAACTGCACCTTGTGAGTAACCAAGTTATACAAGACTCACAGAAAATGCCGTGTACCGATATAGTGAAAAGCATATAATATTTTTTTTGTATGATTGTAGTTTTCACTAGTAAAACTAAAAAGCACCTCATAGTAGAATCACTCAAACCAAGACATGACAGAAAACCCCCGTCTGTCGTGACAAGCTAGCCTATTTACGTAACAAAAACACTAAGTAGGTGTGACAACGTGTGTCGGTGCGTCGCGGACGGACCGACACGGGCGGGCGCTGGCACGGTGCAGCGGGACGGGGCAGCTACCGCAACCAGTTTGTTTTAAATTCGCGATAAAAAATATCTGCACCGTCGTGTCATTAGCCGCAGTCACCCGCCCCGCCTGCATTTATTAATCTTATTCGGAGAAATCGGCGCAGCAGACCTCACCCCGCTACCCCTGCTGCTCACTACACTGCCCGGCTATGTAGCCAGTGCGGCAATTTAAATAATTTCGTGATATCGATAAAGAGATGGTGCGATAAGAAAATTCTGATAAATGATTAATTGTATGTAGATGAGTTCCACTAAATGTTAAGTGCGAGAGATTGTTTTGTGCAAGTGATTATAGTGTACTTTTTTTTATTTATATATGTTGATTATTACTAGTAGTCTTTCGTTGGTAAATGATTTGAATCGTTTTCGTAATCGTTTTTTTTTGTTTGGGAAACATAATAATAAAATTATTATATTAAATAATTGAATAACAATAGATTAATTACTGAACTGAACGCGAAAATAGTAATAGCCATACTTAGAATCGATGCTCATTTATAATAGAATGTAAAGCTGATATTACTAGCTGTTGTTAGTCGGTTAATTCGATATGTGTTTACTACAATATTTAAAAAAAAAGAATAATTATTTTTTTTTCACAATTTTGTCTTCCTAAACAGGGCGAAATAGCTGATACATTAAAGCTAATAGTCCCTTAAACAAACTAACAGGCTATTTCTGTACAATTGAGCTTCTGTACAATATTTAAAAATGAAATATTGATAAAATTACTATTCGTAAATGTATTACTCTATTACGACATACTCGATTTATCAAACCTATCTAAATATGTCACAAGGTAAACTTTATTTGTTTTCAAAACTTTACTTGAGTTAGAACTTGTGAGTTATCTTACTTGTTCAGCATATGTCAGACAAATTTCATCGTACATCGTAATATTTAGAATTTTCATAACATTTTAACAAAGAAACGAGTTATTTTTATTGTAATTTTGTTGAATAATTATGAAAATTTGCATTTTTCACAATAACTTCGGTAGTTTAGTGATGAGATACTACTAATGTTTATGTGTAGAGATGTAATGTGTTTGACTTATATATAAGATAACATAAAAAAAAAACATTTTTATTTGTAAATAATTGATTTTCCTTCTGAAACCAATATTAATAATAAATAATTATAAGGTAGGCAGAGTTAGCCCAAAAATAACAATACAAAACATTCCTTAATCAGAAAGTCCAAGTCATTCCATCCCACTATTCACCGTTTATTCAATATATTAATTCCTAATAGTTAATTAAATATTAAAATTTATTTATATTTCAAATTCATATAAAAGATAGTAGATGTAGGTGAAAAAGATTATAAAAGCAATGTGTCCGTCGGGGGCAGATGCTTGTAGGCAACCGCCTTATGGGAAGGATATCGTGTGAGGTATTGATACTGATACATATCACTTATTGCAATTACTTAGGATCTCTTTCCTAATAATTTAGAAACATATAGACGGTACATGTTTTCATCTTCATTTTTTAAAAACGTTCACCGCTTCCGATTTCTAATAATAGTATATTTTTATTATTTTATTAATAATTAATCGATAATCTAAATCGGACATCTCTAAGCCACGTCCAGTCACTGTGCGACATTACCTTGAATATGTTACCCACATACGCAACACGCAATATAAGTTCAAATAAAAACCCGCAAAATTCATCGAATTACAGTGAAGTTGACTTTGGAAAAAATTTAATCTTGGCCCAAAATAAAGCTTGCTGTATAGGTTTGCTTGAAAAGTAGCCGACAGTGTACTCTTTTTACTGACTTACATATAACATTGTTTATAAATAGAAAATGTGTGAGTTCTTTTTAATTTAATTTCGAAAGCTTGCTCATTTCGATGATAATGCGAACTTATGCAAGTTTCCCACACTAGTGAAAGCTTCTATATATTTTGTGTACCTGCATCTATCTTTTTTATAATTTCTAGTTACAATTAATTAGTGTTTTATTATCACGCTATGGGGCCACACACAAGAATTGAAGTTATTTAAACAGTTAATTGCCACTAACTATCTTATCTTTGTTATGCCTGACTAGACGCACTCACTACCATAGTTTTGTTGCTTATATTTATAATCTGGAATATTATGGAGCTGCGGAATATTCGAAAAAATAAGTCAAGTGCGAGTCGGACTAATCCACCGAGGGGTTCGTAGCAATTTCAGATAAACGAAAAGTATAATTTATAAAAATTTACCAATTTCATTTTAAGTCACTTTTTCAACTTACTTTGTATAAAACGAACTACAAATATAAATGTAATGTTTTTTAAATAGGTATAAATTTTCTGTTTTTTTGTATTGCAAATTCAAATATCAATGGGTACTCGTGGATAGCGAGGCGAGGAGAGGGTGCCACATCGTCTTATTAGGTTAATATATGTTTTACGCTATGAGTATTACCTACCTGAGTGCCTTAATAAAAAAAAATCTCATTTTAACAACATGTTTTATTATAGAAGGCATTCTTTTTATCCATTTTCTAATACGATATTAAAGTTATATACAATTCGTAGGAAATGTATATATTAAATTTATCAGGATATGTATATATTAAATAATTTTTAAAACAATATTTTTTACATTTCCTAAATAGCTTCAGATTTCATACATTTCCGGTAACATATACAATAACAATGAGACAGTGGTCTCACTCTCTTCTACTGCGCCATAACGGCATCTTAATGGGAGTAAGATGACTTAAACAAAAATAGAATATTTCGTATTTCGTCTAACACCAACCGCAATATAATTTGTAAGCTATTTCCTTTATCTCAAAACCCAAGTAACATTTCTAAAGTTATTCTGAATATTCATTTGATATACAAGTATTTGTATTTTCCAGGTTTAAATCGCGCCGTGGTTTCAATTCTAGCGCGTAATTTATACGAGCCAAAGATAGATGTGGCGAGTCATTGTGCATTGCATAACTCATGGACACTTGCCCCTAATGCAGGAAATCCTAATGGTTATTTATTAGAACCAGATTTTGAGATAAAATAACATTATATCTACCTAAGTTTCTAAGTAACAGTAAAGCTCTTTTACTTCCCTTAACTATATATTATTATTCTGTTTATTTTACTGTAGGTATGACCAAGAATTCTTTTGTAAATAGACATATCAGGGTCTATTTATTCCGGCGTAGTATTAAAAATATGAAGAGAGGTAAATCTCCCGGACACGATGGACTCAGCATGGAGCACCTTCAAAATGCTGGTATACATATGCCAGGAGTGTTGACAATGTTCTTTAATCTCTGTATAGGACATTCTTACTTGCCACCGGAGATGTTGGACACAATAGTTGTACCTATTGTAAAAAACAGGACAGGCGACATAGCAGATAAGGGTAACTACCGGCCTATTTCGCTAGCAACTGTGATAGCCAAGGTATTTGACAGCGTGCTTGACTCACGCATCGGTGGATATGTACAATTACACGATTCGCAGTTTGATTTTCGGTCTAAGTTGTCAACTGAGAGTGCCATTTTTGCGTTGAAGCACGCTGTCAAATATTATACTGATAGGAAAACACCAGTGTATGCTTGTTTCCTGGACCTGTCAAAAGCCTTCGACCTGGTTTCCTATGATATCCTGTGGGAAAAGCTTCGTAGCAGCGGCATTTCTGCTTCACTAATATCTATATTGTCCACCTGGTATGATAATCAGAGAAATTTTGTTAAATGGTCAAATGCTTTGTCTGAGCCATATAAACTTGGTTGTGGAGTGAGGTAGGGAGGTCTCAGTTCTCCGAGGCTTTTTAATATTTATATTAACGAATTACTTGTTAAGCTCAGCAGCACACATGTTGGATGCCATATAGATGGTGAATGTGTAAATAACTTAAGTTATGCAGACGACATGGTGTTATTGAGTCCCTCGATATGCGGAATTAGAAAGTTAATATCAATTTGTGAAGAATATGCTAAGCAGCATGGCCTAATATATAATCCTAAGAAAAGTGAGTTGTTAGCCTTTATAGGGAAAAATAAAAGTCCAACATGTGTCCTTCCTGTACAACTTAGTGGGCAACTTGTAAATAGGGTAACTGAATTTAAATATCTGCGACACATATCTGAGGACATGGGAAGAGAGCGCAGGGCATTGGCTGTAAGGGCTAACATGCTGGCTCGAAGGTTTGCTGGTTGTTCATTACCTATTAAAATTGCACTATTTAAAGCTTACTGCCAAACATCTTACACCAGCGGCCTTTGGGCTAGCTGTACCCAAAGAGCAGCCCACATTCTGCGAGTACAATATAATAATGCCTTCAGGGCGCTGTTGAGGCTCCCTTATCACTGTAGTGCGTCAGGCATGTTTGCAGATGCTCACATAGACCATTATTTTGCGATAATGCGTAAAAAGGTGGCGTCAGTAATACAAAGGGTAAGCACCAACAACATTCTGAAGGTATTTGCAGATTGGATGGGCCGACCATGGGGAGGTTTATCAGGTTGCATGTGCAAAATGTAGCCGGGTCAATCTCTCTGTGGTAGCTATTTCTTTATTTATTTATTTATATTTTGATTTGTAATTAATTTTTCTTTGAATTATATTTTTGTATTGTATTTTATTTTATTGTATTTTATTGTACGTCATCTTTGTTTGTATTTTATTTTACTAACATAGTTCTTAAGTAATTCATTGTACTAACCAACTATGAGCCTATGTTGCTTGAAAATAAAAGATTTTTATTTTTTTTTATTTTTATTTTTTATTAACTACTCCGGAATATAAAATTAGAATTTGGTCTTGTACATTTAACATTATATATATCATTATTAATAAAATATTTTTAAAAAAGTAAGTAGTAGTTCGGTGGAATGTGGGGACCAAAGTTTTTAACACTAGGCTCACTCTGCTTACCCTACTACATAGGGGATACAGCGTGTAACTGAAAAAAAATTGTAGGTAGTAGACATAAATCTATTAAAAAAATTTGCAGGAGCTGTTGGATTTTTTATTAAAGCAAAGTATTTTAAATTTCATATTGATAAAACATCACTAGAGTAAAATACCACGTGTCTCAATTTACTTTTAAGACACGTGAACGTGACTTTTCCGCAAAAAAAAAAACTTTAATTTAAGTTCGCGCATTATCCCTAGCGGGGTAGCCAGAGAGAACGGAGCGCTAAACGCTACGGTCTCTACATACCTCTTTCGCCTCGTTCACTGTCATCAACCTCTTCATACATGCTGTCCAGGGGATCCTCGTGCTTTTTACGTGACCTTCCTCCATTATCTTTGATACTGTATTTTTGAAGGTCAACCGAGGTCTCCATCATAAATTTTATTTGCCATTCTATCATCAATCATTCGTCCGACGTGCCCAAACCAGCTGACCAAGTTCTTTACTCTCACCGTGACATCCTCACTAGTATCTGCCATTCTGTGTATCTCTTCATTGCGTATTCGATCAGCTAAGCTGACTCCGCATATCCTACGAAGAGATCGCATCTCCACGGCGTTCACCTTGTAACTGATATCCCAAATACCTTTAAAAATATTACATAATAAATAATGACTTGGCTCGTGATGTGTCTAGTGGTTAGAACCGTTTATAGTTGTGATCGTGAAGAACTTAAAATCTTTTAGAGATTCAGAGGTAACAGTGTTAAGAATTTTATATTATATCATCAGAAGGTATCTCTTTAATAAGATATTTGCCATCAGAAGGTTATTTAGATAACTGGAAACTCGACATTGTCATAACTTGAAGCTAGTCCGAAGAAAAACTAATCCTATCTTAGACTGCGGCTGCAACAGTCCTATTGAACTCTCCGGGACATTTGTGAGTGATCAGTTTGAAGGTACTTGTTTATATTAATAAAAAAAGGCAAAGGGAACCCAGTGCTAAGATATTCCACTCTCTTTACTTTCCGCCTAAAATAAATATGTGAAAATCTATTATTGCTGGCATATATCAAAGAAATAGAACCCAACACAATGACTTTTAAAATATTTGTGTGCGTTTGAAATGAAAATTTGGTGTGCGCTTAATTTCTGGCATAACCATAACAACACTTACGCTGTCTCGAGGTAATAATTTGTAATACAGTGTAGAGGCACTATAGGCCTCTTATTACACATATAACTCATTTTCAAAATTTTTTTACGGGTAACAGTGTAACACTGAGTGTGAAGGCCAAGTAAAACAAACAGGCTTAGTAATTCGATATAGTACCTAAGGTTGTTGTAGCATTAGCTTGACATCAACTTCAAAATTATAATTTTTTTCTTTAATTATTTTTGTTTGACAAAATCATAGTATGTTTACTTTATGTTAAGTAAATATATTTTTCACCTTTTATTTTTGTACTAGAGGGCGCGCGCGGCTTCGCCCGCTTATTAGGAGTGAATTCTAAAAAAACCACGAAACACGTGTTCAATAAAATATTTTTAATAGTCTGAATTTAATTTTTTATAAAAATCGGTGGCGATTTAAAGATTTTTCCATATGAACTTTCAACCCCTTATTTGAACCCTTAGGGGGTGAATTCTTAAAAACCATGAAACACGTGTTCAATGAAATATTTTTAAGAGTCTGAATTTCAAATTTTATAAAAATCGGTGCAGATTAAATTTTTTTTCCATACAAACTTTCAACCCCTATTTCATCCCTTTAGGGTTAAAATTTTTCAAATTCCCTTCTTAGTGGATGTCCAGAATATGAAAATAAACATCTGCCCAAGTTTCACGTTTCTACCATCAGCGGTTACGGCTCTGCGTGCGTCTTACCTCAGTCAGTCAGCACAAGTCCTTTTATATATATAGATAGATTGTTTGAAGGCAGTATTATTTTTGTTAAAAATTAATTTTATTTTACGATTTTAAGTGATAGGATTCTCATCCTCATCGGAATCGGTTGGGTATATATTAGGATATTGAGTTATTCGTCCATTTGTTGTGCACATACTTAGTGCAAATTTAAGAATTGTATGATTTTCTTAAAGATACTATTGTCAGAAATGGACTAAATTAAAATTGGACACACACGGGAAGCACTAATTTTGAAATAAAAAATGATTCCACCCAGTCAAAAGCTAACTAGTATAAATAAATAGAGGTAACTAGTATAAATAAAAGATACAGTCAAATCATAACTTACTTTTTTTACAGAAGTCACTTAATAAATCAAATAAATAGCCTATCTCGCATACAGCATGTTACGCTTAGGGAAACTAGTGTTAATACACACCATTCCCCAAGTTCTCCAGTTTCTGACGAACTTTTCGAAGCATTGTTGAGTGGTGGAACTTAAAGCTGGGCTTTTTCCTTGTGCTAGAGAGAAGAAATGCAAATATTGAGAAATAATAATTCATTCCCTCGAGTGGGGATCCAACCCACAACTGTTGCGTTACAGTGACACCCTTGTGCCTCTGTGCCACAACAGTCTCATAACTTAAGTACTTATCAAAAAATAAAACATTTGTTGGTTATCTGTATAACTGTATATGTCAAACCTATAATAATATTCAATTAATTTTACAACTTGAAATCAAATCAAACAAACAAAAAAATATCTGCACTCTGCTCTTTACACAATATTTTTTTTAATAGTAAAATAACAAAAGAGGTACCTCTACATACACATTTGTAAAGATAGATTTAATTATTATATTTTGATCCAAATAAAAAGCTAAATGTACTACAATGAAATGTTTAACTTTTATTTACAAATCTACATATTATATTTTATCAAAAGGATTGAATTGCACAATATTGCACCATTCTTAATGTTCAATATATAAGATTAATCAATCTTTGATAATTTACTTTAGAAAAAAGAAAAAAGAAGTTTTATTATATATTTAAGACTTTTTTATTGAGGCCAGTTGTGGCACAGCAGCACGAGGTGTGACTGTAAAACCAACTGGTTGTGGGTTCGATCCCCAATCGAGGAGCTGAAATATTTACTTAAATTTATATTTCCATTCATTTAAATTTATATTTCAAGTCGAGGTTAAGCGCAGCGTTGAGTTCTGCCACTCAACACGCAATGCCTCCAGAATTTGGCAGAAAGTGGGGAACGGAGTATCTTAACACTGGGTTCCCTCTGCCTACCCTGCTGTGTGCGGGATACAGCGTGAAGCTGATTATTTTTTAATTAAGACTTTAAGATTTTCAAGTTATTATATATTTAAGACTTAAGAAATAAAAAATATGTACAGGTAGCCAACAAAATCTTACAGATTTTATTACTTTAGATATATGATATGAAACAGACAGCATGCTCATATCTACAAACAGATTATATGTTGTTAATATTATCAGAATATCGCACAATTACACAACAAAGTTTTTAGGTTAAGTTCACTTTGCAGGAGCAGGCGCTGTTGGTGCGCTAGCTACTCGTTGTTGAGCCGCCGATAGTGTTGGAGTATCAGTCGCTAAAGATCTCAGTTGTTTTTCAGCTACCGCATTCACTATCTTTGTAACATTTGCCTTCATCTTATTACGTTCAATTGCTTGTGATTTACTGCGTACTGGGGCATTGCTTCTTTTAGTGACAGCTTTCCCTTTGTTCTTGTTCTTTTTAACTTTAGCACCTGAAGGTAGTTTGCTTTTCACTTTCAATTTACCTTGAGCCATTTTTATTTAATTTAAAGCTTTTAAATTCAATAAACAAATACACCAAAGTGCTGTAACGTGAAACTTGACTTTGACAACTCAGCGAACGTAAGATTTAGGAGTTGTGACGTTGACAGCACCTTAACTTTCTTATTGCCATATATGAATATCATAACAGGAGAACTGAAACAATATTATATTTTATTTATATATACGGTACGGTGTTGTATTAATGAAATAATCTTAAAAAAATAGTTAATAATAAAATTAAATAATCTTAAAAATTATTACTAAAAATATGAATAAAAATTTTAAACCTTTTTTTATGAAAAATTGAAGTACATACTCGATTTGTTTGTATTGTTGTCCTTCATATTAAACACATTTGTATATTTGAAGTTCTGATTTCTGATCATTATTGTAAGTCAATTAGATATAGCTAGTTAAGCTCGATAAATCTATATTCAAATCCTATTCAGTGATTATTTAATATTTTTAATATATGTAGTTTTTCCATTGAATGGGCTACATAAGTAAAGTGTGACGATAGGCTTCAAACGCAATATATTAATAAAATGACAGTGTAAAAATCTTTATTTTGACTGACTTTCTTTATGTGAGCGTAAAGTATAAGAATAGCTCAAACTTGTTTAACAAATATTGTCAAATCAAATGTTTTTTATCAGCCTAGTTAAAATGCAATATGCTATGCATCCCTATATTTTATTATTTTTGTAAGCTTCTTTTAATATTGATAATTTAAAAAAAAGATTTTTGTTGAGTGAGACAGGGAATAAAAATAATTGTAGTTTCTGTATAATTTATATGTTTTGTAATATAATTATATAGCCTGTGAGATTATTTTAAATATATCATAACTTTTTGTAAAGTGAATTATATTGTTGCACAATTATTAAATTAAATTGTATAATTGAAGAAACATAAATATGTAAGAGGATATTAAATAAAGAGTATACAATAATAATATACATAACATTTTACTTATTAATTTTACTCATAAATCGACTGTTGTTGTATATGAATTCGAGTTTTAAGTAAAAAAATATATATAATATATTATATCTAAATATATTTTATGTACAGGTAAATTGAAAAGTAGTCGAATATAATCAGCTATCGAAAGATTCGAGCGGCGAGAGTGCAGGCGACCGGCAAGAAGCGGTGCGGACGAGGACGCAGCTCGCCATAAAACGTTTAGAAAAATAGATAAATCGCTCAAAAACGTCAGAATCAGTCGAAAAGATAGTATAATAGAGAGCGGGCTTGTAGAAGGCGATCAGTGTCAGTCGACAGAGATCGTCATAAACGTGGTAGGTTGCTTGAAATAAAAGATATGTGTCAGTCCACTCGAGATGGACACGAAGTTCTCCGCCTGCATGCAAGAAAGGTCATCCTGCCCGTTAAACATCTTCCACACATAAAGCAGTTTCCATCATAAGTCCTACGTCTGCATTTCTTGGCAGCTCGTTAGCCTCAGCTTCCCCTGGCGCAGGAGATGCGCGCACAAGCCACGCTGACCAACTTACATAGCGAAGGTGATTACGTGGGATATGGTGCATGTCTCGATACAACATATGCAGACGCACCGTCTCTGAATGCGTATCACATCTGAGAGCCCAAGCTTGTTTATCGCGATCGTAGCAAGTGGACACACGTCCAGCGACAGGTACTATTAGCTCAGCTAGGGCTCTGGCTGAGACTAGTTCTATTGTCAATCGGATACCTTTTTACAGAAGACGGGAAGGAGGACGTGGTGTTCAGGGTGGAGTTCAACCCTCTGCATCGCAAAGATATTCAAGAGGCCCTGAGTGTATTCGTCTATCGCCTTCATTAAAATATAATGCATAACGTACTCGACAGAGCTGCCCCTCCCCCGACAGCCTGACTTACACTGCGTTTAGTGTAAGAGCTATCCAACGCCATCAGTTGCTGACACGGATCAAACAAATCCAGTAAAAGCTCCCCGATAGCTTTCCTAGATGAGCGTATCTAAGCGAGGGGCGTGCAGCTCGCAGAAGTATAGCGTTTGCGTCCCCTCCCCTCGCGTCTGCAAACTCGGAGTTGAGTTCCGTAAGGGAAACGCAACGAAACGACAACAATGAGGTGACATCGCGGTTGGACTCTCAGGTGGCGGATCGTGTGACCCCGAAGGTGAAGACGTGCATATCCGCGCGGTCTTTGAGCCGCGTGGCGCGGTACAGCAACGCCATGCACTCGCGAGCCGCACGCCCTCCCTGCCTGCGCCTGCGTCTAAGTAACAGCAATCCGCAATTATAAAACATTGCGTTTGTTTATACATTATTTTCTATAATTATCAAGGATTTTAAATATAAAATCATAACTTCTTTTTTGTTAATCTAATCTAACTCTAACTATTAATTTTATCTAGTAGACTAATAAAAAAGAAAAAGTGCATAAAACAATCATAATAAGAAATACTTTTTCTAATAGATAAATAATAAGATTTTCATTTTAATATAATCTATACATATGTGCATTATACATGCCGCGAGAAGCCTAACCGTTACATTACAATAACAAATTACTCTGCAAATTATATAGGTTTTTTTTTTATAAGAAGATCCCATAAGATACATTGGATAAAGGAAGCTATAAATTTTCAAGAAATTCAATTATCTTTCAGAATCTTTTTATAGAGATGTTTTACGAGACGTTATATTTCTTTTCGGAACTTGTTTATGTGTTCTCCTTAGCTATTTTATAACCATATTCTTTTAAACTTTATGTCGGGTATAATTATCCGGCGGTACATTGCTATTTTCATTGTACAAGTATTCAATATTGAAAGTTATATAAAGTATAAATTGAGCCAAAGCTTAATTAACTTAACTTAAATTATTATATAACAATATACATTATTTGATCATAGATTATATCTTCATCCTGTATCCCGCGTATTAAGACACTCCGTTCCACATTAAGACACCTCCGTTCCTTACTTTCCGCCTAATTCTTGAGGTATTGCGTGTTGAGTGGCGACGCGGCTACACTTTGTCTCATTACCAGAGCGAGGAACTCAACTTAACCATATAATTATTTTAAAAGTACAAGAATGTATTACGTGGCTGTATGCGAGGATGTCATCAGCGGTAAGAGTGCCCCCCGCGGAACTCGAACCTAGGCTTGCGGCCATAAACAGAGTGCTGAATTACTTTAATTTTACATTTTCTCGAAAAATACCTATACCTCCTAATTACATGCTATAAAAGTCCTAATTACATGCTATAAAGGGCAAAGATTATCTTCATAAAACTTTCTTTGATGATGGAATAACTTTCACTTGTAAGTTTCAATATCTTCATCAAATAAAAAAACGGTGAAATATCACCTTGGAATTTTGATTGTGACTTATTTATAAAAGATAGATATAGGGTGTCGCGGACTTTATTTTAGAACTAATAAAATTGAATGCTTTTGTAGTATAAAGTATATTATATTCAACTATATTTGCAGCGCACGCGCTTTAAGCAATTCGATAATATTCATTATTATTGTTATTTCGTTATTTAAAGCTAACTACACTCTAATGTTATTATTGTGTATGGTATTTTATAACGAGAAAGGTTAGTATGATATTATTTTCTGAAGGATTAACATACAACAAAAGTTTAATAAAAATATTGTAATGTAATAACTTAGGTTTTTTATTTTTTTTTGTGCTCGTAGGGACCGTAGACTTCATTCAGTATTTGATATTTTTTATTAATTTCAGCTTCATACTTATCCAAAAAAGTTACAAAAAACCTACACACGCAGCTCCGTCCCGTCCGTAAAGAATATTTTTTGATTTTGATAATGTTATTATTGTCTATGGTATTTTATAACAAGAAAGGTAAGTATGATTTACATAATTTTCTCAAGGATTAATATACAACAAAGGTTTAATAAAAAAATATTTTAATGTCATATTTATATTTTATCTTAATTAAACACACTTATTATTTTTACAATTTTCTTTGTTGTCGACGGATCTTGATAAAGGAATAACTTCAAGCGTTACTTTGGATCCAGGGAACATAATTAGATATACGCGTGCTAACTCCAGGTAGTTGTGGATCACCACAGCTGAAAGCCCAAGAGGAGACACCAACGATTACACCGTTGTGAAGAAGAGGACCACCAGCATCCCCATGGCAATGATCGTGCCCTCCAACATTAAGCAAGCCGGAGCACAGCATGTTTATGTTAATGTCGCGAATTGAGGCGTAGCGGTTTCTGCAGTAGGCCCATCTCACTATCTTAACCTTAACGTGGCGGAGTTGTTCCGAACGTGGAGCGCCGACCTGGAATAAATTATACGTATAAATAGTATAAAACGACTTTCTTAACTTTTAAGGTTCACCAATTTTGTTTGATATTAATATATATTTTTTTAAGTTGTTAACCCATTATTATCGTTTTGTTCATTTGGCCTATTTTCGAGCATGAAATATTTAAAAAAAAATACATTTACATTTACATTACAAAATAAATTCTTTATTTTTTAATTTAATTGAAATACTTTATGAATTTTGATCAATTGTGACATAAATAATAAAATCAAAACCACTTACAGCAGTGCGTCCCCATCCGATAGCCCAAACATCATCATTTTCCCGGGCAAAGTAATCAACTCCAGCAACCCGTCCGGGGCGGACTTTGTCGTTGAAAGAAAATTCAGATAACACGCGAAGTATTGCAAGATCATTGTCCAGGTGTCGAAAACCAGGTACGAAGTGAGAGTGGATAATGATATTACTAATGTCATGAACTACACCGCCGCTTGAGGAGTTGGACGAACCAACACGAGCCCGCCACTGTACGGCCTGATCTCCACTGCAACACGTTATAAATATTTCAGTATAATTAGGAAAATACAAATTATTTAGGCTTAATATAGAGTTCACTTACGACTACTATAAATCACCACTGAATCAACCATTACTCGTATTAACTGAAATACATCAAATATGAATATAGAAGGATACTAACTGGAAACAGTGAGCAGCGCCGAGGACACTTCGGTTGTTAATGATGGAACCTCCGCAAAGTTGCCAGAAATTACCAGAACCACTGCTTGAGTATAACATAGCAACAGCGTAGGGGTATTGGTCGATGGAAGCCTCCGACCCTCCAACAATTCTGCTCGGGTTGGAGGGAGCAGCTGCAAAATACATTTGAATGTTATGGTTTATAATTATAACTTACTAAAAGACTTGATTGAGATCTTCTGTTTTGCTTACCAATTGCCGCCGCTACGCAGAGAGCCAACAAGAGAAACACTCGCATTTTGATTTGTTGGATAACAACTACACAAAATGTCATTTAGCGCGCTATATATTGTATTCAGTTATCGTTGAAATAAAAATAATAATCATATATCAGATTACACTAATTAATTATATATCTATTGCTCGATTTTTTTTTATATTTACCACCAATTTCAGGTAGATACTTATGTATTTGTCTATTCAAATTAATTTGACAAGAACCAATCACTTCTAATCAAATCAAATCAGCTTCACGCTGTATCCCGCACACAGTAGGGTAGGCAGAGGGAACCTAGTGTTAATACACTCCGTCCCTCACTTTCTGCCGAATTCTGGAGGCATTGCGTGTTGAGTGGCGGAACTCAACGCCGCGCTTTGCCTCGACAGCAGCGCGGAGAAATGGAAATATAAATTTAAATAAATATTTTATCTCCTCGAGTGGGGATCGAACCCACAACCTGTCGGTTTTACAGTCACACTTTGTGCCACTGCGCCACTAGCCTCAACCAATCACTTCCTTATCTATTAATACGTATATCTGATCAAAAATAAAAATACAAAATATACAAAGAGATTGAATGTAAATGATGTCTGTACTTTTATCTACAAAAGTAGATAAAAGTAGTAGTAGTAGTAGATATCTTTCTCAGGAATCTGATATTTTTAATTATTAAAAATATCAGATTATTTTTTATTGTTGCGATGTGAACGAAGACGACTAACTTTATAATAAACTTAAAATAAATAGCTTCAGGCTGTATCCCACATATAGCAGGGTAGGCTCAGGATACTTACTCTAAAGACACTATGAGTACTGACTCTCAACCCGGACCATATAAGGAAGTGGTTGAAATTTGTCAAATTTGAATTTGAATAGGCAAATACGTCCATACTTATATTATAAATTCGAAAGTAACACTGTCTGTATGTCTGTCTGTTACGCAATCACGGCTAAACCGCATATAGAGATACTTGCGGGTCTTGGGATGAACATAGGCTCCTTTTTTTCTCATACTTTCAAAATTCTCGACATATACTAATATATAAAGAATACATTTCTATTAGTTATAAGAAGAAGAAATAGCTGATCGCTTACATGGCGAGTGCTGCCTCAACCTAATGGGACACAAAAACAATATTGTACAAAAATAATATTTTCAAAAAATATATAAAAAAGCCCGCGATGGTGTACGAGTATCTTTATCTCTGAAGGTTGAGCCACAGCAATCAATTTAATATATTTAATTTTAATTTATCTGGTTGTTGTATGTATATTTTCTATAATTTGGCACTTATCCTTAACAAAATAAATATAATTGTTCATTGCAACGAGCACTGCATCTCTCTGCGTACAGCAGGCAATTTAGAGTGAGTTCGCTAGTAATTATATAACATTTCTAATATTCTTAAATTTATATGAGGCCATTTACATTTTTGAGGCCAATCGTGGTGCAGGGGCACAAAGTGTGACTGTAAACATGATTTGTTGTGGGTTCGATCCCCACTCGAGGAAATCAAATATTTATTTAAATGTATATTTCCATTTCTTCGTTCTGATGTCAATGAAAAGAGCGGCGTTAAGTGCCGCCACTCAACACGCAATACCTCCAAGAATTCGGCGGAAAGTGGGGAACGGAGTGTCTTAATACTAAGTTCCCTTGGCCTACCTTGCTGTATGCGGGAAACAGGGAGTGGGAGGGAGTGAAGCTGATTTATTTTAAATTTACATTATTTATTTCTAAAAAACGTTAAATAATATTTCACCGGCATGTTTTAAAAAAAACACTGAATGATACTTCGTAGGCTATTAGGCTATTATATTTACGTATTTTCTGCTAAATTAGAAACTTAATATTCGTGGACAAAAAAAGAGAGTAGGACAATATACCTATACTTACCTATTAAAGTTTCTACGATATAACATTTTACATTTTAATTGAATATGGTTTATTTAAATGTTATATTTGCTGCTTATCGGTCTTTCGGGTACTCAGGTGGTAAATATAAAAAAAATCGAGCAATAGATATATAATTAATTAGTGTAATCTGATATATGATTATTATTTTTATTTCAACGATAACTGAATACAATATATAGCGCGCTAAATGACATTTTGTGTAGTTGTTATCCAACAAATCAAAATGCGAGTGTTTCTCTTGTTGGCTCTCTGCGTAGCGGCGGCAATTGGTAAGCAAAACAGAAGATCTCAATCAAGTCTTTTAGTAAGTTATAATTATAAACCATAACATTCAAATGTATTTTGCAGCTGCTCCCTCCAACCCGAGCAGAATTGTTGGAGGGTCGGAGGCTTCCATCGGCCAATACCCCTACGCTGTTGCTATGTTATACTCAAGCAGTGGTTCTGGTAATTTCTGGCAACTTTGCGGAGGTTCCATCATTAACAACCGAAGTGTCCTCGGCGCTGCTCACTGTTTCCAGTTAGTATCCTTCTATATTCATATTTGATGTATTTCAGTTAATACGAGTAATGGTTGATTCAGTGGTGATTTATATTAGTCGTAAGTGAACTCTATATTACGCCTAAATAATTTGTATTTTCCTAATTATACTGAAATATTTATAACGTGTTGCAGTGGAGATCAGGCCGTACAGTGGCGGGCTCGTGTTGGTTCGTCCAACTCCTCAAGCGGCGGTGTAGTTCATGACGTTCGTAATATCATTATCCACTCTCACTTCGTACCTGGTTTTCGACACCTGGACAATGATCTTGCAATACTTCGCGTGTTATCTGAATTTTCTTTCAACGACAAAGTCCGCCCCGGACGGGTTGCTGGAGTTGATTACTTTGCCCGGGAAAATGATGATGTTTGGGCTATCGGATGGGGACGCACTGCTGTAAGTGGTTTTGATTTTATTATTTATGTCACAATTGATCAAAATTCATAAAGTATTTCAATTAAATTAAAAAATAAAGAATTTATTTTGTAATGTAAATGTAAATGTATTTTTTTTTAAATATTTCATGCTCGAGAATAGGCCAAATGAACAAAACGATAATAATGGGTTAACAACTTAAAAAAATATATATTAATATCAAACAAAATTGGTGAACCTTAAAAGTTAAGAAAGTCGTTTTATACTATTTATACGTATAATTTATTCCAGGTCGGCGCTCCACGTTCGGAACAACTCCGCCACGTTAAGGTTAAGATAGTGAGATGGGCCTACTGCAGAAACCGCTACGCCTCAATTCGCGACATTAACATAAACATGCTGTGCTCCGGCTTGCTTAATGTTGGAGGGCGCGATCATTGCCATGGGGATGCTGGTGGTCCTCTTCTTCACAACGGTGTAATCGTTGGTGTCTCCTCTTGGGCTTTCAGCTGTGGTGATCCACAACTACCCGGAGTTAGTACGCGTGTATCTAATTATGTTCCCTGGATCCAAAGTAACGCTTAAAGTTATTCCTTTATCAAGATCCGTCGACAACAAAGAAAATTGTAAAAATAATAAGTGTGTTTAATTAAGATAAAATATAAATATGACATTAAAATATTTTTTTATTAAACCTTTGTTGTATATTAATCCTTGAGAAAATTATGTAAATCATACTTACCTTTCTTGTTATAAAATACCATAGACAATAATAACATTATCAAAATCAAAAAATATTCTTTACGGACGGGACGGAGCTGCGTGTGTAGGTTTTTTGTAACTTTTTTGGATAAGTATGAAGCTGAAATTAATAAAAAATATCAAATACTGAATGAAGTCTACGGTCCCTACGAGCACAAAAAAAAATAAAAAACCTAAGTTATTACATTACAATATTTTTATTAAACTTTTGTTGTATGTTAATCCTTCAGAAAATAATATCATACTAACCTTTCTCGTTATAAAATACCATACACAATAATAACATTAGAGTGTAGTTAGCTTTAAATAACGAAATAACAATAATAATGAATATTATCGAATTGCTTAAAGCGCGTGCGCTGCAAATATAGTTGAATATAATATACTTTATACTACAAAAGCATTCAATTTTATTAGTTCTAAAATAAAGTCCGCGACACCCTATATCTATCTTTTATAAATAAGTCACAATCAAAATTCCAAGGTGATATTTCACCGTTTTTTTATTTGATGAAGATATTGAAACTTACAAGTGAAAGTTATTCCATCATCAAAGAAAGTTTTATGAAGATAATCTTTGCCCTTTATAGCATGTAATTAGGACTTTTATAGCATATAATTAGGAGGTATAGGTATTTTTCGAGGAAATGTAAAATTAAAGTAATTCAGCACTCTGTTTATGGCCGCAAGCCTAGGTTCAAGTTCCGCGGGGGGCACTCTTACCGCTGATGACATCCTCGCATGCAGCCACGTAATACATTCTTGTACTTTTAAAAGAATTATATAGTTAAGTTGATTTCCTCGCTCTGGTAATGAGACAAAGTGTAGCCGCGTCGCCACTCAACACGCAATACCTCAAGAATTAGGCGGAAAGTAAGGAACGGAGGTGTCTTACGTGAATACACTCAGGGCCTTTTGAATATCTTTGCGATGCAGAGGGTCGAACTCTACCCTGGACACCACTTCCGCCTTCCCATTTTCTGCAAAAAGGTATCCGATTGACAGTAGAACTAGCCTCAGCCAGAGCCCTAGCTGAGCTAGTAGTACCTGTCGCTGGAGGTGCGGCCACTTGCTACGATCGCGATAAACAAGCATGGGCTCTCCGATGTGATACGCATTCAGAGGCGGTGCGACTGCATATGTTGTATCGAGACGTGCACCATGTCCCACGTAATGACCTTCGCTATGTAAGTTGGTCAGCGTGGCTTGTGCGCGCATCTCCTGCGCGCATCTGTGCGCCAGGGGAAGCTGAGGCTAACGAGCTGCCTGGTGCTCCGTTTGAATACTACTATGCTCAAGAAAATACGGACGTAGGACTTATGATGGAAACTGCTTTAAGAGTGGAAGATGTTTAACGGGCAGGATGTCCTTTCTTGCATGCAGGTGGAGAACTTCGTGTCCGTCTCGAGTGGACTGACAAATATCTTCTATTTCAAGCAACCTACCGAGTTTAAGACGATCTCTGTCGACTACATGCTCATCAGATGAGGTATAAATTGTTAAGTTACATTATGAGTGTTAGTTAGTACATTTTTGTTATATTAATTACTTAGTCTTTAATAATTTGTATCGTTTCCTTTCACAGACGTGAGATAGCTGCACTGCAAGCAGAGAACTACTCCCTGGAGCGGCAGCTATTCAGTTATCAGAAGAGCCTGGTGTACGCCCAGGCGCAGGCTGGCGAGCCGGCGGCGGCAGAGACCAGCGACAGGCGCTCTCCTGCTGAACGATCGCTGTCTACGGACACGGAGTACGCGTGAAGTGGGCCCGGCAGCGAGACACGCTGACCGCCTTCTACAAGCCCGCTCTCTACTATACTATCCTTTCGACTGATTCTGATGTTTTTGAGCGATTTATCTATTTTTCTAAACGTTTTATGGCGAGCTGCGTCCTCGTCCGCACCGCTTCTCGCCGGTCGCCTGCACTTTCGCCGCTCGAATCTTTCGATAGCTGATTATATTCGACTACTTTTCTATTTATCTGTACATAAAATATATTTAGATATAATATATTATGTATATTTCTTAACTTAAAACTTGAATCCATATACTACAACAGTCGATTTATGAATAAAATTAATAAGTAAAATGTAATGCTCTTCATTTAATATCCTTTTACATAATTATATTTCTTCAATTATTCAATTTAATTGAATTATTGTGCAACAATATAATTCACTTTACAAAAAGTTATGAAATGTTTAAAACAATCTCACATGCTATATAATTATATTACAAAATATATAAATTATACAGAAACTACAAATATTTTTATGCCCTGTCTCACTCAACAAATATTTTTTAATTATTAATATTAAAAGAAGTTTTTATGCTCTTAAAGAAATTTGTTTTTTGAATTATATTTACAAAAATAATAAAATATAGTGATGCATATTGTATTTTAACTAGGCTGATAAAAAACATTTGACGTGACAATATTTATTAAATGAATCTGCGCTATTCTCACAGAAGGAAGTCAGTCATATTGGGTAATAAAGTTTTTTTACACTGTTGTTTAATTAATATATTGCGTTCGAAGCCTCTCACACTTCACACTTTAAGTATGTAGCTCACTCAATGGAAAAATTACATCTACTAAAAATATTGAACTATTACCGAATGAGATTTGAACATACATTTATCGAGTTCTATTAGTCATATCTTAATTGATTTACAATAATCATCAGAAGTCAGAACTACATATATAAAGTTTAACTTATATATTTAATAAAAATATAAATATATTATTATAGTTATAAATTTTAAAAATACAATTTCACGAATACTGCACCTTCCCGTATATTTAATATGATATAATATTGTTTTTATAGCTGAGGTTAGTTCTTCTGTTATGATATTTCTCTATGGCAATAAAAAAATTAGAGCTGTCAACGTCACAACTCCCAAATCTTAAGTTCGCTAGATTGTCAAAGGCAATTCCACGTTAGTAAACTCTGGTGTTAGATCAGGGTTAGGGACCACTCATTGTGTGAATGTGGCCTGGACTACGGTTGCCCTTCCCATATCCTTTTCTCCTGTCTTAAATTAACCCATCCCTTATATGATGTCCTTCCTTATAAAGTTCCCCGTCCTCTTAATGTTCAATGTCTGTTCATGTTTGTGTTTAGTCCTTTATGTAAATTTTTATGTAAATATATTAGATACAACAATATTAAGTTATAAACTAACATAATAATAATAATAATAAAAGTCTTTATTGCACACTTGAAAAGATACAAAAAAAAGTAACTTCTTAAAACAAAATGCACAAAGGCGGCCTTATCACTACAAGTGATCTCTTCCAGGCAACCAGATTCTGGAAGGATATAATTAAAAGTGCGGGCATAAAGCGGTGCAAAGCGACGCGAGAAATAACTAAATAAATAAATAAACATAACATATTTGTAAAATTTTATTTATTACTAACCCACGTTTATGTATTGTAATGATTTTATATTTATTAGTTTTAATATTCGCAATAATTTATTATAAAAATGTAAATCAACCTCTTTGTTTAATAAAAAGATGTTTTTTTAAAAAATAAGTAATATAGAACTCACCAGAGAACATTAATAAAATAACGCTTTATGTGGTAGGAAAATTCGAGATAGACTTTTAGACTTGGAACGGAAGAATAAAGAGGATCTCTAGGATAACATATTGTATTAGAATTTAAGTTAGACATTGTACAAGCTAAATAGTATTTAACTCTGGAAGAAATATAAGTTCTGTAAAAGCCATGAGGTGTTTGATTTCTGTACAATATATACTCTAATTATGTATATTTTTTTAATTTCATAGGTGACGGCAATATTTTGACTGGACTACTTTTTGACATGCATTCTCCTATTGTGTAATATAGTCTCTTTTTACCGTACAATCTCCTTCGTGTGTTCTCCATACAACGTGACATGGTGAAGTGATTAGTGCTCAACTGGCACACTCGAAGCGCCATACATGAAGAACTGAACTGAACTGAAACTCTGGTGTTACTGGATCTCTTTTTTTACATGTATTCTATAATTGTGTATAGTTCTTTTTTTTTACCGGTCAATTTCCTTCGTGTGTTTTCCATACAACGTGACATTGGCGAAATGAATTGTGCTCAACTGGCACGCTCGAAACGCCATAAATTAAGAAATCAATCAATCAACTCTAGTGTATTTATTTATTGAATTTAAAAATGTATAGATTTCCTAGGATGAAATCGGAAGCGGTAAACGTTTTTAAAAAACACAATAAAAACACGTATCGTCTACAAGTATATGTTTCTAAATTATTTGGAAAGTAATAATATGTGGGGGGTTTCTAAATTACTTGGAAAGTAATAATATGTGTATCAATATAGTGTGTGGGGGGTATTTCGACAAATGGGGCACGACGCGCTGAGGCATGCCGTGAGATAGGACTGGCTTTGCTGTCTCTTACGGCGGCAATACGATCCCGATTGACACAATTCGGAATGTCTTAAAATTAAATTCCCTCTGCCTACCCTTGTGTGCGGGATACAGCGCGAAGCTAATTTGTTTTGAATTGATTTAATATTTTCGTTTCTTCGCTTTGATAACAAAGCAAAGAGTGGCGTTGAGTTCCACCACTCAATACGCAATGATGCGAAAAATTGCGCGGAAAGTGGAAGGTAAGGTAAGGATAAAAAAAGTAAAATTACTGTTTACCTACTATATCTATACATATAAATAAAATTAAAAGATCTGTCTTTGATATCAACATAACTGTGTTTTTCAAGTGTTCGTTATTGTTTGATATTGTTTGTTAATTATTGGTTACATGATGACAGAAAAAACTAGAGATTATATGATTATAATATAGACCGAGATTTCAAGATTTATGATTCTATTAGTGCGCGCAGTTACGGTTTACCTAGAAGTAAAATAAATAAACAAATTTCTATTAAATACCAGCTTTCAAATAAAAAAAGAACCATCAATATCGGTTTACCCAGTCAAAAGTTCTAAGAAACATAAAAAAATACAGTCCAATTGACAACCTCCTCTTTACGGAAATCGGTTAATTGCGAAAGTCCATTAATAATTAATCCATTTTTGTACATCGTATGGAAAAAAAAAACGAAACCCTTATAGAATGATTTTTTTGCACGTCTATCGATCTGTCAAGAACATTTAACTTGAGATTCAGAATGAGGTATCAATCTGAAATTAATATCAGATATTCAGGTTTACAGTTTTCTGAATCACAGAAATTAAGCTTCTATTACAACACAGTCAAAAGATATGAGCATTTATGTATAGTTTTTGCTTCATTTTGTAAGAAATTCTCCGCGTAATCAAAACCTATAGTGACTATACCATACTATACTATATGTACTATAGGTTTGGATTACGCGGTTAATTATTATGATTACTGTACTTCCCGTAGCCTACAGTTATGACATTTAGTACGAAGTAAAATACAATACAAATGAAGGAAAAAAACCGAAAAGTAAAAAAGTATTACTTATTTATTAGTTAATTTCATACCAAATAAGTGCGGCGAATAAAGTCAACAAACTTGTTTGTTGGCATACAAACAAGTTTGTTGACTTTATTCGCCGCATCATCAAAACCAATCACAATTTTGTTATTGGTACAGAACCCTTTGTGGGCAGGTCCGGCTCGCGCTTGGTATTTTTTTTTAAATACACTTAAATAAATATTCGTATAAGTATAAGATTGCGTAGGGCCTAGTATACGCACTATTTAAGTAATAAGCCTATACATAGTGTCATTGTGAATATAGTGTGAAATTATAAATAGCTCGCTTTTGTGTGATGATAAACTTATGCGTGTTATATAATAATAATATCAAGATAAAAATAATATTTCTATTTGAAAGATAAGGTATTCATTGTGTATATAAATAATATATATATAAGATAAGGGAATTAGATATAATCTCTTCTCTATATATAATAAGACGGTAAAAATATTTTGTCTGTACATTTAATAATTTTGACTGAAATGGATAGAGGGACGCTTAAAAACTTATTTTTTTGGATTTCGTGTCTGTCTGTAAATATGACCACGTTAGTCTCCGAAAGTACTGAAGCGATATGTTACTCGTTACTGCTGACACTGTATAACTTGCTATATTCGATTGGGGCAATGAATCGAGTCGTATTATGTACGCGCGCATGCAGTATGTCGCGGTGTCGCGGAAAAGTGAAAACTTTTCCGTAAATTTATGCAGATCTTTTTTTTAGCTTCGCAAATTGTTCCGCACATAGCAGAATAGGCAGAGGGGATGTAGTGTTAAGACATTTCGTTTCGATTAAAACAATTTGGTTTTTTCACTTTCCGCCGCGTGTTAAAACATACATATTCGGTACTTGCGTGAACCGAAACAGTGTAGGTACGAATAAGATAAGATAAGATAAGATAAGATAAGATAAGATAAGATAAGATAAAAAGTCTTTATTGCACACTTTAACGGGATTGATTACATAAAATTTTAGGTTATAATATACACAAAAGCGGCCTTATCACTGAAAGTGATCTCTTCCAGGCAACCAATCTGAGGATAAGATACATCTAATGTGGTGCAAAGTGACGTGAATAAACTTAATTAATATATATATAAATATATAAAACCTATACATACAATGCATATCATACTTATATAATATAGATACATATCTATATATATAATATACATATAAACATTAAATATATATACAAGTAGGAAAAAATAAATAAATGATAATAATACATGTAGGTATATATAAACTACTTCCGAAGATAATAATGCTTAACTTTATGCTTGAAGATATTTATCGAAATCGATTGTGTCACTTCTCGTGGTAACGCATTCCATAATTTAACAGCGGGATCTCGAGCACGTTATCACTTTTCGACCGGAGACTGAAAGGAATACAGGAGTTGGAGCTAAGGAAGGAAAAGCGTTCCTTAAGGTAGGAAGGAGTATCGGGATGGAAAAGGGTGGAATAGAGGAGCGTGACAGTGTAGAGAGTCCGACGGTTTTCTACAGAAAGCCACTGCAGCCTAACGTGATACTGGCTGATATGATCAAATTTCTTCAGTCCGAAAATGAATCTAATAATCAGGTTTTGTAGGCGTTCAAGTGTAATGAGCAATTGTTGCGAAACATCTAGGTAACAGGTGTCAGCATAGTCTAATATAGGTAGCAAGAGCGAGGACGCCAGGGAAATCTTGGTTTGGATAGGCAAAAGATTTTTCCATCTCTTTAGCCTACCAATAGTGTAGTACATCTTGCGGCTCAGTTCAGAGATGTGAGGAGCCCAGGATAGAGTGCTGTCCACCCTGATACCTAGATTTTTAACAGTGTTGCTGCATTCCAGCTTACAATTGTCAAAGATAATAGGAGGATAGGAAGGGAAATTTAATTTAGATAATTGTTGACGACTGCCGAGGAAACACACCTGTGACTTTTTAGGATTTATTGTCAGGCCCAATGACTTGCTCCAGGAACTGATTTTATGTAGATTGGAATATACTAGATTAATAGCTTTCGCAATGTCATTCACGTCCGTGGTCACATAAATCTGTAGGTCATCGGCGTATAAATAGAAGGAAAGGGACAGGAATTTAGTAACGGAGTTAATGAAAATGGAAAAAAGTAGAGGGGAAAGGACGCCACCCTGCGGAACACCAGCACTAAGACGACATGTGGATGATCGTTGATCATTAATACGAATAACTTGCTCTCGTTCATGTAGATAGGAGTAAAACCATTCAATAGCCTCTGAAGATACATTAATAGACTTGAGGATTGCTGGGAGGATATCAAAATCAACAGAGTTAAAAGCATTCATCAAGATAAAAATAATATTTCTATTTGAAAGATAAGGTATTCATTGTGTATATAAATAATATATATATAAGATAAGGGAATTAGATATAATCTCTTCTCTATATATAATAAGACGGTAAAAATATTTTGTCTGTACATTTAATAATTTTGACTGAAATGGATAGAGGGACGCTTAAAAACTTATTTTTTTGGATTTCGTGTCTGTCTGTAAATATGACCACGTTAGTCTCCGAAAGTACTGAAGCGATATGTTACTCGTTACTGCTGACACTGTATAACTTGCTATATTCGATTGGGGCAATGAATCGAGTCGTATTATGTACGCGCGCATGCAGTATGTCGCGGTGTCGCGGAAAAGTGAAAACTTTTCCGTAAATTTATGCAGATCTTTTTTTTAGCTTCGCAAATTGTTCCGCACATAGCAGAATAGGCAGAGGGGATGTAGTGTTAAGACATTTCGTTTCGATTAAAACAATTTGGTTTTTTCACTTTCCGCCGCGTGTTAAAACATACATATTCGGTACTTGCGTGAACCGAAACAGTGTAGGTACGAATAAGATAAGATAAGATAAGATAAGATAAGATAAAAAGTCTTTATTGCACACTTTAACGGGATTGATTACATAAAATTTTAGGTTATAATATACACAAAAGCGGCCTTATCACTGAAAGTGATCTCTTCCAGGCAACCAATCTGAGGATAAGATACATCTAATGTGGTGCAAAGTGACGTGAATAAACTTAATTAATATATATATAAATATATAAAACCTATACATACAATGCATATCATACTTATATAATATAGATACATATCTATATATATAATATACATATAAACATTAAATATATATACAAGTAGGAAAAAATAAATAAATGATAATAATACATGTAGGTATATATAAACTACTTCCGAAGATAATAATGCTTAACTTTATGCTTGAAGATATTTATCGAAATCGATTGTGTCACTTCTCGTGGTAACGCATTCCATAATTTAACAGCGGGATCTCGAGCACGTTATCACTTTTCGACCGGAGACTGAAAGGAATACAGGAGTTGGAGCTAAGGAAGGAAAAGCGTTCCTTAAGGTAGGAAGGAGTATCGGGATGGAAAAGGGTGGAATAGAGGAGCGTGACAGTGTGGAGAGTCCGACGGTTTTCTACAGAAAGCCACTGCAGCCTAACGTGATACTGGCTGATATGATCAAATTTCTTCAGTCCGAAAATGAATCTAATAATCAGGTTTTGTAGGCGTTCAAGTGTAATGAGCAATTGTTGCGAAACATCTAGGTAACAGGTGTCAGCATAGTCTAATATAGGTAGCAAGAGCGAGGACGCCAGGGAAATCTTGGTTTGGATAGGCAAAAGATTTTTCCATCTCTTTAGCCTACCAATAGTGTAGTACATCTTGCGGCTCAGTTCAGAGATGTGAGGAGCCCAGGATAGAGTGCTGTCCACCCTGATACCTAGATTTTTAACAGTGTTGCTGCATTCCAGCTTACAATTGTCAAAGATAATAGGAGGATAGGAAGGGAAATTTAATTTAGATAATTGTTGACGACTGCCGAGGAAACACACCTGTGACTTTTTAGGATTTATTGTCAGGCCCAATGACTTGCTCCAGGAACTGATTTTATGTAGATTGGAATATACTAGATTAATAGCTTTCGCAATGTCATTCACGTCCGTGGTCACATAAATCTGTAGGTCATCGGCGTATAAATAGAAGGAAAGGGACAGGAATTTAGTAACGGAGTTAATGAAAATGGAAAAAAGTAGAGGGGAAAGGACGCCACCCTGCGGAACACCAGCACTAAGACGACATGTGGATGATCGTTGATCATTAATACGAATAACTTGCTCTCGTTCATGTAGATAGGAGTAAAACCATTCAATAGCCTCTGAAGATACATTAATAGACTTGAGGATTGCTGGGAGGATATCAAAATCAACAGAGTTAAAAGCATTCGAAAAGTCCAGTAGTGAAAGAATAGTAATTTGCTGATTATCGATACCCAACCTAATGTCGTCATTTACTTTATTTAATGCCGTAACAGTGCTGTGTCCAGGACGAAATCCAGATTGGAAGGGGGATAGGATTTTATTTAAAGCTAAGAAAGATGAGAGTTGTTGATGGACTATACGCTCTAACACTTTTGACAAAAATGGGAGAATAGAGATAGGGCGATAGTCAGAAAAGGATAAAGGATTAGGTACCTTAGGAATAGGAATTACTATTGCTTGGCGGCAGGTATTGGGGAAAGAGTTTGAGCAAAGAGAATGGTTGAAGATGTGACATAATACAGGATAGAATGATACGAAAAATGCGAGTAACGAAATGCATTCGTGAGTAACGTTTCGTTACTCGGTACTAGGTGGCGCACCCGTTACTAAGTAACGAATACTACAGCTCTAGAACGAAGAGGCAAGCGAGGACCATCTGTCACTTAACAAGCTGTGCCGCCTCGTTACAAAGAAATCCCCGCTGGTGAGACCCCTACTGCACCCGGATGACACACTGTGCTTTGACTCCCAGGGTAGAGCGGAAATTCTGCCCACACCTCGTAAGCCAGTTTCTACTCAACCCTAGCCAATGTGTAGAAGCCCTCAACATCCTAGAAGCAGCAGGCCAGGAAAAAATTCGAAGTCCGCCCGCTCCAGATCAGGCACCTCCATTCTTCTCCCCGTCGAGCGTGAAGAAGGCTATTTCTTCACTCAAGCCTAAGATAGCTCCGAGGAGAGACACTGTGATCAACGCGGCTCTACGTCACCGGCCCAACAGAGCAATCGCAGTACTCATTAGACTACTTAATGCCATCCTCCGCCTGAGATACTTCCCCCAGGCGTGGAAGGAGGGCCTAGTGGTAATGCTGCCCAAGCCAGGGAAAAATCCTCACCTTCCGGAGAGCTACCGATCAATCACCCTCCTGAGTGCAACATCCAAACTGTTCCAGAAGCTACCGCTCCCACTTCTCCAAGCGCATCTACAACCGGGCCCCGAGCAGTTTGGTTTTTGGAGCGAGCATTCCACGACCCTTCAAGTCACCCGAGTGCTTCATTATGCCTCAGCCACGGCCAATAGAAAGGAAGTTGCAGCAGTGGCCTTTCTAGACGTCGCGAAGGCCTTCAACCGCGTATGTCACCCAGGATTGCTGCACAAGGTCCTTAAAGCTGTCTGAATTTCTCACCGGCAGGAGCTTCCGCGTAAGGGTCGATGATGCCATCTCCAAGCGGGTCCTCCGTGCCGAGGATATCAACAAGCACGTCTTCTCCGTCGCAGCCAGGATGTACTGTCGAACTGACGCCTCGGTGCACCCTCACATCCGGAACATCGCTCCGTGGCACACACGCCCACCAGACGCAGCCGGAAGACGTCTCCCTGGGAACATCTTCTTCCCCACATCCGACTCCTGAACTGCTGCCATGGCTCACCCGGCTGGGCTGACCGCAAAGGCAGCATATAGCTCATTCCCTCGCTGTATCATCCCTATCTTACATGAGATAATTATCCGGGCTCACTATGGCCAACACAATGCCATGTCCATATTAATGGGCGGAGTTAGATCCCACGGCCAGAGGGTCATCTACCCTGAAGCCCCCTCTCCCCATCGGGAGCTGAGAGATGACTACCTGATGATGATAGGACTGTTCATAGTACAAACAATAAAGTAAATAAAAATGAATTGTCAGTGAAGATTAACTTCATAAATCATAACAATTAAGCTTAAGTCGTAATTAACAAAGAAGAACAAAGAGATAAAGAACGATTTGATCTCCAAAGAAATATCAAGTAAATACATAAATTCTTCGGTTCGTTCGTTCGTTTGAAATAAATGTATATAAAAATGCCTTAAAACGTCCTTTTTACGGGTACTATATAGTAACTACGTATTTAACAATCATACATTCAGCTCTAATAATGTATGTAACTAATTTAAAAACCGTACAGGAGTTAATATGCAATCATTTTACAAAGAATATTATTAATCTTTACTCAAATGAATAATTTAATATTTAAGGCCGTTTCTGAAGGAGTAAATTAAAAATTAAATTAATTAAATTATGATAAGACGTACATAACATAGGTGAAAAGAACGGAAGGTTACAAAAATATAATAATAAATTATTAGCTTTATGTATCAATTAAAATCAAAAACCAAAAAAGATTTTACGATAATATAGTAAAAAAATCATATTTGAAAATAACAGATTAAAGTATTAAAAATCATATTAGACGTCATGGCAGTTGTCAGTCAATTCTGTTTATTAAATAAATAATCATGTAGTTCAAGCGGGCGAAGCCGCGGGCGGGCCGCTAAGTAATAAAATAAAACTGGAAAAAAAGCGAAACCTTTATAGGTTGACTTGACCGATAGACGTGCAAAAGCACGTCTATCGGTCTGTCAAGACCATTTTACTTGAGATTCAGATTGAGGTATCAATCTGAAATGAATATCAGATATTCATGTTTACAATTCTCTGGATCACAGAAATTAAGCTTCTATTACAACACAGTACTGACATAAAATTTACTACGAGTATGTGTGCAACGCATGCGTTTAGAGCGATTCGATGGAGTTGATTAATTTGTTTTTTTTTAAACAATAATAAGGATTTATTATTGTTAAAAAAAAAAAACAAATTAATCAGCTTCACGCTGTATCTCGCACACAGCAGGGTAAGCAGAGGGAACCTAGTGTTAAGACCCACTTTCCGCTGAGTTCTAGAGGCATTGCGTATTGAGTGGCGGAACTCAACGCCGCGCTTTGCCTCGACACCAGAGTAAAGAAATGAAAATATAAATGTAAGTCAAATATTTTACCTCCTCGAGTGGAAATCGAACCCATATCATATCTACTTCAGTTTTTATTTCAATTATTTTTATTCACTATATACTAATATAATAAAGCGGCAGCTCTCTGGATTTACTGGTCTGATTTACTTTCTTTTTGTTTTGTATGAAAGCTTCATTCTTCAGGAGTGCTGTAGGATATACCATGTAAGTCTTAGTTACACTTACATAACAAAATAACAATAATAAGACAAAAAAGGCCAGTCGTGGCGCAGGGGCACAGAGTGTGACTGTAAAATCAACTGGTTGTGGGTTCGATCCCCACTCGAGGAGATGAAATATTTATTTAAATTTATATTTCCATTTATTGGCTCTGATGTCGAGGCAAAGCGCGTCGTTGAGTTCTGCCACTCAACACGCAATGCCTCCAAAATTTGGCAGAAAGTGGGGAACGGAGTGTCTTAACACTAGGTTTCCTCTGCCTACCCTGCTGTGTGCGGGATACAGCGTGAAGCTAACTTAATTTTAATTTTAATAATTTTGAGAAACTGCAAGCACTAGCTAACATGGCTGCTTGCGAGGCCGAAATCGGTGGCAAGGGCGCCCCCCGCTGGACTCATGCCTATACTTGCGGCCGTAAACGGAGCGTTGAATTATTTAAAATTTATATTTTCTTAAAAAGTATAAGTTCAAATTACATGCTATAAAAGACAAAGCATTTCTCCATAAAAATTCCTTGATGATGGAATAACTTTCGCTCGTAAGTTTCAATATCTTTATCAAATAAAAAATGTTGAAATATACCTTGCAATTTTCAGTTATTTTTTTATCACAAAATATCTTATTGTGACTTATTTATAAGAAATAAATATACCGTATCACGGTCTTTTTTTAAACCTAATAAAATACTACATTTCTTCCATACAATGTACTTCCATACAATGTACTGACATAGATTTTACTATATTTGCAGAGCACGCACTTAGAGCAATTCGATGGCGTTCATTATTACAGTTATTTCGTTATTTAAGGCTAACTAATATGTATACCATAATATTACATAGCCTATAACACTTTTGAAAAACGTAGCTTTCAAACAAAACCAAAAATAAGTAAATCGGACCAGTAGATACAGAGATCTTAGCGCTTAAACAAACAAACAAACTCTTCCACTTTATTATATTAGTATAGATAAAACCCGAAAATTATCTTTATTAAATTTCCTTGATGATGAAATAACTTTCGATCGTAAGTTTTCAATATAAATGTATTTTCAATAGTATAGATTAAATAAAAAGTAGCGGGCAATGTCGCGCAGGACCAAATTTTACACCACACCAAGAAAAGAAGAAGAGAACCAAAGTGTAGTTTAAATTAATTATAAACAGCAAATAATTACACAAAAATTCACAATATTTCTGCCCATTCGCGTCGGTCTAACGTTAGGTCAAAGGCCAAGGCTATGTCATTTCGAATCAGTGACATCTCCTTAATTATTTATTAGAATGTTATACAGTAAACTATAATTTCAATCTAGATAAAATGCTAAAAGTGACTATTATATTTATGTTCATAAGGATGAATATCAACCAAGCAAGTTCATTTTGGGTGACGTTTTCTTAAAACAACAAACTTTGCAAACCATTGCTTAGCAACGGTCGTTTGTTATTAACATGGCAGAATAAATTGCATGTCAAATTAGAAAGTATTTTAATATATTTAGAATATATATGTAATGTAATGTTATATAGCCTATAGTACTTCTGAAGAATCCAGCTTTCATACAAAACAAAAACAAAATAAATCCGACCAGTAGATCCAGAGATCTTAGCGTTTAAGCAAACAAACAAAAAAACTCTTCCGCTTTATTATATTAGTATAGATATAGATTATATTTCGTGTTATTTTAAATTTTAATACTTTTAAATATTTATTTTACGTTGATTGTATTGATAATAAATATAGCGGGTTTTGTTTAGTTTTTTTTATTAATATTTTTCTTTAAACGTAACTCGTTTATAAATATCTAAGCACTATGTGTACGTAACAAAATGCTTGAAAAAGACATATTTGCTTGTTTTTCTACCGACTATTTTTGTGTTCTCCGATGTACGCCCCATTTCATCGTGTATATAGTATAGCCACCTGAATGTTATAGTCTTTTGTTTATGAAGTGACAAAGTTTGATAACTTTATTCGGCTCTTTCCATTTATTTTCTCAGCGTACTTAATAACAGCTCTAATTTAAAAATAAGATAAAGTTGTTAAAAAATTATACAAATTAATTTTTATTATAGGCTCTATATTTGATGTTACGTTAAGGCGAAGCCGCATTTGGGTCGCTAGATATAAAATCAAAAATAAACAGATAGTCAAAATATAAATAAATAAGACTACTTTTAAGACAATGCTATAAACACTTTTCTATAAGAAAACGTTTAAAAATTTCAACGTAGCGGGATTTGAAATCGCGCCTCTTGGAAACCGTCCAAGAGGCGTGAGATTATATATATGTCTATGTTACTTGATAAAATATTTCATAATCTTAATATTGTGTATGGTGTTTTATGACGTGAAAGGTTAGTATGATATTATTTTCTCAAGGATTAACATACAACAGAAGTTTAATAAAAAATATTTTAATGTCATATTTATATTTTATCTTAATTAAACACACTTATTATTTTTACAATTTTCTCTGTTGTCGACAGATCTTGATAAAGGAATAACTTCAAGCATTACTTTGGATCCAGGGAACATAATTAGATACACGCGTACTAACTCCGGGTAGTTGTGGATCACCACAGCTGAAAGCCCAAGAGGAGACACCAACGATTACACCGTTGTGAAGAAGAGGACCACCAGCATCCCCATGGCAATGATCGCGCCCTCCAACATTAAGCAAGCCGGAACACAGCATGTTTATGTTAATGTCGCGAATTGAGGCGTAGCGGTTTCTGCAGTAGGCCCATCTCACTATCTTAACCTTAACGTGGCGGAGTTGTTCCGAACGTGGAGCGCCGACCTAGAATAAATAATACGTATAAATAGTATAAAACGACTTTCTTAACTTTTAAGGTTCACCAATTTTGTTTGATATTAATATATATTTTTTTAAGTTGTTAACCCATTATTATCGTTTTATTCATTTGGCCTATTTTCGAGCATGAAATATTTAAAAAAAAAATACATTTTAATTACAAAATAAATTCTTTATTTTTTAATTTAATTGAAATACTTTATGAATTTTCATCAATTGTGACATAAATAATAAAATCAAAACCACTTACAGCAGTGCTTCCCCATCCGATAGCCCAAACATCATCATTTTCCCGGGCAAAGTAATCAACTCCAGCAACCCGTCCGGGGCGGACTTTGTCGTTGAAAGAAAATTCAGATAACACGCGAAGTATTGCAAGATCATTGTCCAGGTGTCGAAAACCAGGTACGAAGTGAGAGTGGATAATGATATTACTAATGTCATGAACTACACCGCCGCTTGAGGAGTTGGACGAACCAACACGAGCCCGCCACTGTACGGCCTGATCTCCACTGCAACACGTTATAAATATTTCAGTATCATTAGGAAAATACTAATCATTTAGGCTTAATATAGAGTTCACTTACGACTAATATAAATCACCACTGAATCAACCATTACTCGTATTAACTGAAATACATCAAATATGAATATAGAAGGATACTAACTGGAAACAGTGAGCAGCGCCGAGGACACTTCGGTTGTTAATGATGGAACCTCCGCAAAGTTGCCAGAAATTACCAGAACCACTGCTTGAGTATAACATAGCAACAGCGTAGGGGTATTGGTCGATGGAAGCCTCCGACCCTCCAACAATTCTGCTCGGGTTGGAGGGAGCAGCTGCAAAATACATTTGAATGTTATGGTTTATAATTATAACTTACTAAAAGACTTGATTAAGATCTTCTGTTTTGCTTACCGATTGCCGCCGCTATGCAGAGAGCCAACAAGAGAAACACTCGCATTTTGATTTGGTGGATAACAACTACACAAAATGTCATTTAGCGCGCTATATATTGTATTCAGTTATCGTTGAAATAAAAATAATAATCATATATCAGATTACACTAATTAATTATATATCTATTGCTCGATTTTTTTTTATATTTACCACCTGAGTACTCGAAAGACCGATAAGCAGCAAATATAAAATTTAAATAAACCATATTTAATTAAAATGTAAAATGTTATATCGTAGAAACTTTAATAGGTAAGTATAGGTATATTGTCCTACTCTCTTTTTTTGTCCACGAATATTAAGTTTCTAATTTAGCAGAAAATACGTAAATATATAATAATAGCCTACGAAGTATCATTCAGTGTTTTATTTAAAACATGCCGGTGAAATATTATTTCACGTTTTTTAGAAATAAATAATGTAAATTTAAAATAAATCAGCTTCACTCTGTTTCCCGCATACAGCAAGGTAGACCAAGGGAACTTAGTATTAAGACACTCCGTTCCCCACTTTCCGCCGAATTCTTGGAGGTATTGCGTGTTGAGTGGCGGCACTTAACGCCGCTCTTTTCATTGACATCAGAACGAAGAAATGGAAATATAAATTTAAATAAATATTTGATTTCCTCGAGTGGGGATCGAACCCACAACAAATCATGTTTACAGACACACTTTGTGCCCCTGCACCACGATTGGCCTCAAAAATGTAAATGGCCTCATATAAATTTAAGAATATTAGAAATGTTATATAATTACTAGCGAACTTACTCTAAATTGCCTGCTGTACGCAGAGAGATGTAGTGCTCGTTGCAATGAACAAACAAAAGAAGGAAAAGTAACTTAAACTAAGTAAAGTAATTAAAATGAACAAAAAATAAAATGTAAACCTAACCAAAGGAAAATATTTGTAAGCAAACTAAACAACTATATTATTAATATTGTCAACGTAAAATTATTAAAATGAAAATAAAACAAAATAATTTTACTATTACTCGAATAAGCGAAGAGAACCAAAAAAATGAGAATTAATAATAAACAGCAAATAGCCACATAAAAATTAACAGAAGATTGAAAATGTGTGAACATTTACAAAACCGTCAACGTCGTATGCCCGATCGGTCATACCGTGCGGCTCGTAGGCTAGCTCCTTTTGAATCAGCGATATCCCCTAAAGTATTTATTTGAAATGCCAAAGGTGACTATTATATTTATTTTGTTAAGGATAAGTGCCAAATTATAGAAAATATACATACAACAACCAGATAAATTAAAATTAAATATATTAAATTGATTGCTGTGGCTCAACCTTCAGAGATAAAGATACTCGTACACCATCGTGGGCTTTTTTATATATTTTTTGAAGGATAATATTTTTGTACAATATTGTTTTTGTGTCCCATTAGGTTGAGGCAGCACTCGCCATGTAAGCGATCAGCGATTACTTCTTCTTATAACTAATAGAAATGTATTCTTTATATATTAGTATATGTCGAGAATTTTAAAAGTATGAGAAAAAAAGGAGCCTATGTTCATCCCAAGACCCGCAAGTATCTCTATATGCGGTTTGGCCGTGATTGCGTAACAGACAGACATACAGACAGTGTTACTTTCGAATTAATAATATAAGTATGGACGTATTTGCTTATTCAAATTCAAATTTGACAAATTTTGAACCACTTCCTTATATGGTCCGTGTCGAGAGTCAGTACTCATAGTGTCTTTAGAGTTAGTATCCTGAGCCTACCCTGCTATATGTGGGATACAGCCTGAAGCTATTTATTTTAAGTTTATTATAAAGTTAGTCGTCTTCGTTCACATCGCAACAATAAAAACAATCTGATATTTTTAATAATTAAAAATATCAGATTCCTGAGAAAGATGTCTGTACTTTTATCTACAAAAGTAGATAAAAGTACAGACATCATTTACATTCAATCTCTTTGAATATTTTGTATTTTTATTTTTGATCAGATATACGTATTAATAGATAAGGAAGTGATTGGTTGAGGCTAGTGGCGCAGTGGCACAAAGTGTGACTGTAAAACCGACAGGTTGTGGGTTCGATCCCCACTCGAGGAGATAAAATATTTATTTAAATTTATATTTCCATTTCTTCGCGCTGGTGTCGAGGCAAAACGCGGCGTTGAGTTCTGCCACTCAACACGCAATGCCTCCAGAATTCGGCAGAAAGTGAGGGACGAAGTGTATTAACACTAGGTTCCCTCTGCCTACCCTACTGTGTGCGGGATACAGCGTGAAGCTGATTTGATTTGATTTGAAGTGATTGGTTCTTGTCAAATTAATTTGAATAGACAAATACATAAGTATCTACCTGAAATGGGTGGTAAATATAAAAAAAATCGAGCAATAGATATATAATTAGTTAGTGTAATCTGATATATGATTATTAGTTTTATTTCAACGATAACTGAATACAATATATAGCGCGCTAAATAACATTTTGGGTAGTTGTTATCCAATAAATCAAAATGCGAGTGTTTCTCTTGTTGGCTCTCTGCATAGCGGCGGCAATCGGTAAGCAAAACAGAAGATCTTAATCAAGTCTTTTAGTAAGTTATAATTATAAACCATAACATTCAAATGTATTTTGCAGCTGCTCCCTCCAACCCGAGCAGAATTGTTGGAGGGTCGGAGGCTTCCATCGACCAATACCCTTACGCTGTTGCTATGTTATACTCAAGCAGTGGTTCTGGCAATTTCTGGCAACTTTGCGGAGGTTCCATCATTAACAACCGAAGTGTCCTCGGCGCTGCTCACTGTTTCCAGTTAGTATCCTTCTATATTCATATTTGATGTATTTCAGTTAATACGAGTAATGGTTGATTCAGTGGTGATTTATATTAGTCGTAAGTGAACTCTATATTAAGCCTAAATAATTTGTATTTTCCTAATTATACTGAAATATTTATAACGTGTTGCAGTGGAGATCAGGCCGTACAGTGGCGGGCTCGTGTTGGTTCGTCCAACTCCTCAAGCGGCGGTGTAGTTCATGACATTAGTAATATCATTATCCACTCTCACTTCGTACCTGGTTTTCGACACCTGGACAATGATCTTGCAATACTTCGCGTGTTATCTGAATTTTCTTTCAACGACAAAGTCCGCCCCGGACGGGTTGCTGGAGTTGATTACTTTGCCCGAGAAAATGATGATGTTTGGGCTATCGGATGGGGACGCACTGCTGTAAGTGGTTTTGATTTTATTATTTATGTCACAATTGATGAAAATTCATAAAGTATTTCAATTAAATTAAAAAATAAAGAATTTATTTTGTAATTAAAATGTATTTTTTTTTTAAATATTTCATGCTCGAAAATAGGCCAAATGAATAAAACGATAATAATGGGTTAACAACTTAAAAAAATATATATTAATATCAAACAAAATTGGTGAACCTTAAAAGTTAAGAAAGTCGTTTTATACTATTTATACGTATTATTTATTCTAGGTCGGCGCTCCACGTTCGGAACAACTCCGCCACGTTAAGGTTAAGATAGTGAGATGGGCCTACTGCAGAAACCGCTACGCCTCAATTCGCGACATTAACATAAACATGCTGTGCTCCGGCTTGCTTAATGTTGGAGGGCGCGATCATTGCCATGGGGATGCTGGTGGTCCTCTTCTTCACAACGGTGTAATCGTTGGTGTCTCCTCTTGGGCTTTTAGCTGTGGTGATCCACAACTACCCGGAGTTAGTACGCGTGTATCTAATTATGTTCCCTGGATCCAAAGTAACGCTTGAAGTTATTCCTTTATCAAGATCTGTCGACAACAGAGAAAATTGTAAAAATAATAAGTGTGTTTAATTAAGATAAAATATAAATATGACATTAAAATATTTTTTTATTAAACCTTTGTTGTATATTAATCCTTGAGAAAATTATGTAAATCATACTTACCTTTCTTGTTATAAAATACCATAGACAATAATAACATTATCAAAATCAAAAAATATTCTTTACGGACGGGACGGAGCTGCGTGTGTAGGTTTTTTGTAACTTTTTTGGATAAGTATGAAGCTGAAATTAATAAAAAATATCAAATACTGAATGAAGTCTACGGTCCCTACGAGCACAAAAAAAAATAAAAAACCTAAGTTATTACATTACAATATTTTTATTAAACTTTTGTTGTATGTTAATCCTTCAGAAAATAATATCATACTAACCTTTCTCGTTATAAAATACCATACACAATAATAACATTAGAGTGTAGTTAGCTTTAAATAACGAAATAACAATAATAATGAATATTATCGAATTGCTTAAAGCGCGTGCGCTGCAAAAATAGTAGTGCGCTGTAAAAATTGAATGCTTGCATTCAATTTTGTTAGTTCTAAAATAAAGTCCGCGATACCCTATATCTATCTTTTATAAATAAGTCACAATCAAAATTCCAAGGTGATATTTCACCGTTTTTTTATTTGATGAAGATATTGAAACTTACAAGTGAAAGTTATTCCATCATCAAAGAAACTTTTATGAAGATAATCTTTGCCCTTTATAGCATGTAATTAGGAGGTATAGGTATTTTTCGAGAAAATGTAAAATTAAAGTAATTCATTCAGCACTCTGTTTATGGCCGCAAGCCTAGGTTCGAGTTCCGCGGGGGGCACTCTTACCGCCGATGACATCCTCGCATACAGCCACGTAATACATTCTTGTACTTTTAAATACAAGAATGTATTACGTGGATTGGATTACGGGATACAGGATGAAGATATAATCTATGATCAAATAATGTATATTGTTGTATAATAATTTAAGTTAAGTTAATTAAGCTTTGGCTCAATTTATACTTTATATAACTTTCAATACCGCCGGATAATTATACCCGACATAAAGTTAAAAAGAATATGGTTTCATTTAAGTTGTGCTGACAAAAACACTCTATATAATGTAGCTTATTTAATACTTACAGTAATTTTTTGGTGAATAGATATCAATAGTTATTACAACACTTGCGAAGAAAGCATATTTTAGGCATTTTCTTAATTCCTATAACTTTTGAAAACTACCAATATTCTTATTCTTTCTTATAGTTAATAATTTTTTTTTTTCAAATTAAAAATAATCTATGTTTTTCGTCATAATGGCGCGAATATGTTCAGAATGTTCAAAATTACACTATGATATCACATTAATATCGACATTGTAGTAATTGAAAATAGTTATACTACAGGAGGATATCTTTATACGCACTGTTTAAACCTGTTTTTTATGATATATTATAGATAGAATAATATATAGGTAGAATAATATATTATCACATAGGAAACATCTCAATAGGAATCACACATTCTTTTTATTCTTTAAATATAATACGTAAGTATATTTTTTAGAGTTTACTCTGTACTAAAATAACAGCCCTGTTTCCGCATTTACGTCTCTGATTTATCGATATAAATAATAGAAATATAAATCATTGGAAAGAAAAGGAGAAACGCAATTATATTGCATTTTTTCTTTTTTATATTTAAGCATCCAGTGCGTTCCGTGTAGCCCTATTTTAATTAAGTTAATTTCTGACAAGGGACTCCCAGGGTAGAGCGGAAATTCTGCCCACACCTCGTAAGCCAGTTTCTACTCAACCCTAGCCAATGTGTAGAAGCCCTCAACATCCTAGAAGCAGCAGGCCAGGAAAAAATTCGAAGTCCGCCCGCTCCAGATCAGGCACCTCCATTCTTCTCCCCGTCGAGCGTGAAGAAGGCTATTTCTTCACTCAAGCCTAAGATAGCTCCGAGGAGAGACACTGTGATCAACGCGGCTCTACGTCACCGGCCCAACAGAGCAATCGCAGTACTCATTAGACTACTTAATGCCATCCTCCGCCTGAGATACTTCCCCCAGGCGTGGAAGGAGGGCCTAGTGGTAATGCTGCCCAAGCCAGGGAAAAATCCTCACCTTCCGGAGAGCTACCGATCAATCACCCTCCTGAGTGCAACATCCAAACTGTTCGAGAAGCTACCGCTCCCACTTCTCCAAGCGCATCTACAACCGGGCCCCGAGCAGTTTGGTTTTTGGAGCGAGCATTCCACGACCCTTCAAGTCACCCGAGTGCTTCATTATGCCTCAGCCACGGCCAATAGAAAGGAAGTTGCAGCAGTGGCCTTTCTAGACGTCGCGAAGGCCTTCAACCGCGTATGTCACCCAGGATTGCTGCACAAGGTCCTTCAAGCTGTCTGAATTTCTCCACGGCAGGAGCTTCCGCGTAAGGGTCGATGATGCCATCTCCAAGCGGGTCCTCCGTGCCGAGGATATCAACAAGCACGTCTTCTCCGTCGCAGCCAGGATGTACTGTCGAACTGACGCCTCGGTGCACCCTCACATCCGGAACATCGCTCCGTGGCACACACGCCCACCAGACGCAGCCAGAAGACGTCTCCCTGGGAACATCTTCTTCCCCACATCCGACTCCTGAACTGCTGCCATGGCTCACCCGGCTGGGCTGACCGCAAAGGCAGCATATAGCTCATTCCCTCGCTGTATCATCCCTATCTTACATGAGATAATTATCCGGGCTCACTATGGCCATCACAATGCCATGTCCATATTAATGGGCGGAGTTAGTTCCCACGGCCAGAGGGTCATCTACCCTGAAGCCCCCTCTCCCCATCGGGAGCTGAGAGATGACTACCTGATGATGATAGGACTGTTCATAGTACAAACAATAAAGTAAATAAAAATGAATTGTCAGTGAAGATTAACTTCATAAATCATAACAATTAAGCTTAAGTCGTAATTAACAAAGAAGAACAAAGAGATAAAGAACGATTTGATCTCCAAAGAAATATCAAGTAAATACATAAATTCTTCGGTTCGTTCGTTCGTTTGAAATAAATGTATATAAAAATGCCTTAAAACGTCCTTTTTACGGGTACTATATAGTAACTACGTATTTAACAATCATACATTCAGCTCTAATAATGTATGTAACTAATTTAAAAACCGTACAGGAGTTAATATGCAATCATTTTACAAAGAATATTATTAATCTTTACTCAAATGAATAATTTAATATTTAAGGCCGTTTCTGAAGGAGTAAATTAAAAATTAAATTAATTAAATTATGATAAGACGTACATAACATAGGTGAAAAGAACGGAAGGTTACAAAAATATAATAATAAATTATTAGCTTTATGTATCAATTAAAATCAAAAACCAAAAAAGATTTTACGATAATATAGTAAAAAAATCATATTTGAAAATAACAGATTAAAGTATTAAAAATCATATTAGACGTCATTGCAGTTGTCAATCAATTCTGTTTATTAAATAAATAATCATGTAGTTCAAGCGGGCGAAGCCGCGGGCGGGCCGCTAAGTAATAAAATAAAACTGGAAAAAAAGCGAAACCTTTATAGGTTGACTTGACCGATAGACGTGCAAAAGCACGTCTATCGGTCTGTCAAGACCATTTTACTTGAGATTCAGATTGAGGTATCAATCTGAAATGAATATCAGATATTCATGTTTACAATTCTCTGGATCACAGAAATTAAGCTTCTATTACAACACAGTACTGACATAAAATTTACTACGAGTATGTGTGCAGCGCATGCGTTTAGAGCGATTCGATGGAGTTGATTAATTTGTTTTTTTTTAAACAATAATAAGGATTTATTATTGTTAAAAAAAAAAACAAAATAATCAGCTTCACGCTGTATCTCGCACACAGCAGGGTAAGCAGAGGGAACCTAGTGTTAAGACCCACTTTCCGCTGAGTTCTAGAGGCATTGCGTATTGAGTGGCGGAACTCAACGCCGCGCTTTGCCTCGACACCAGAGTAAAGAAATGAAAATATAAATGTAAGTCAAATATTTTACCTCCTCGAGTGGAAATCGAACCCATAACCAGTTGATTTTACAGTCACACTCTGTGCCCCTGCGCCACGACTGGCCTTTTTTGTCTTATTATTGTTATTTTGTTATGTAAGTGTAACTAAGACTTACATGGTATATCCTACAGCACTCCTGAAGAATGAAGCTTTCATACAAAACAAAAAGAAAGTAAATCAGACCAGTAAATCCAGAGAGCTGCCGCTTTATTATATTAGTATATAGTGAATAAAAATAATTGAAATAAAAACTGAAGTAGATATGACAGTATTTTTTTATTATTTATCACTTAATCTCTTAAAACTTTGAGGCCGGTCGTGGCGCAGCGGCACGAGGTGTGACTGCAAAACCGACTGGTTGTGGGTTCGATCCTCACTCGAGGAGATGAAATATTTACTTAAATTTATATTTCCATTTCTTCGCTCTGGTGTCGAGGTTAAGCGCGGCGTTGACTTCTGCCACTCAACACGCAATGCCTCCAGAATCCGGCAGAAAGTGGGGAACGGAGTGTCTTAACACTAGGTTCCCTCTGCCTACCCTGATGTGTGCGGGATACAGCGTGAAGCTAATTTAATTTAATTTTATCTCTTATAACGTACAAGTTATATTTTTGACACGTGAAATACGTGTGCCCTTAGCACTTGTGTGTCTTACTTGTTAAGAGTGTATGCATATTAATTAATGGATTTCCAAAACTAGCCTAATTTCTCAAGATTTTCTAAAAAAAAATTAAGACGTGCATCTGAAATTCGCGTATTAATATTTATAATTATGATAATATATGTGCAATGTACGTACGCAGGTCTGGTCAACAATCACATTCACAAAGATAAGATAAAAGATGTCTACGCAAAATTTACATAAATTTATACTGCGTAACACATTTTTACAGCATACCACAGAAATAGATACTTTAGAAGATATCAAAATTTTTAAATGTGGGAGTAAAACTGTCATGCGCTGCGTAAATGTTTAAAGTTACACCAAAATCATATATTGTAACGAACATATTGTAATTCTTTAAAAAGTCTATATAAAATTCGGCAACAGCATGTCTTCGCATAGCATTATTTATTATTTACTGTTTTATTATATACTAACGGCCCATTCGCGACTTCGCTCGCATACCACTTATAATTGTTTTATTATCCTGCATTTTCCATAAGATAATCAATATAAATTATATAATTAACATATTTTATACATTCAATAATTTTCCATTCTGTAATACTGAGACCTGTCGTGGTGCAGTGGCACAAAGTGTGACTGTAAAACCGACTGGTTGTGGGTTCGATCCCCACTCGAGGAGATGAAATATTTATTTAAATTTATATTTCCATTTATTGGCTCTGATGTCGAGGCAAAGCGCGACGTTGAGTTCTGCCACTCAACACGCAATGCCTCCAAAATTTGGCAGAAAGTGGGGAACGGAGTGTCTTAACACTAGGTTTCCTCTGCCTACCCTGCTGTGTGCGGGATACAGTGTGAAGCTAACTTAATTTTAATTTTAATAATTTTGAGAAACTGCAAGCACTAGCTAACATGGCTGCTTGCGAGGCCGAAATCGGTGGCAAGGGCGCCCCCCGCTGGACTCATGCCTATACTTGCGGCCGTAAACGGAGCGTTGAATTATTTAAAATTTATATTTTCTTAAAAAGTATAAGTTCAAATTACATGCTATAAAAGACAAAGCATTTCTCCATAAAAAATCCTTGATGATGGAATAACTTTCGCTCGTAAGTTTCAATATCTTTATCAAATAAAAAATGTTGAAATATACCTTGCAATTTTCAGTTATTTTTTTATCACAAAATATCTTATTGTGACTTATTTATAAGAAATAAATATACCGTATCACGGTCTTTTTTTTAAACCTAATAAAATACTACATTTCTTCCATACAATGTACTTCCATACAATGTACTGACATAGATTTTACTATATTTGCAGAGCACGCACTTAGAGCAATTCGATGGCGTTCATTATTACAGTTATTTCGTTATTTAAGGCTAACTAATATGTATACCATAATATTACATAGCCTATAACACTTTTGAAAAACGTAGCTTTCAAACAAAACCAAAAATAAGTAAATCGGACCAGTAGATACAGAGATCTTAGCGCTTAAACAAACAAACAAACTCTTCCACTTTATTATATTAGTATAGATAAAACCCGAAAATTATCTTTATTAAATTTCCTTGATGATGAAATAACTTTCGATCGTAAGTTTTCAATATAAATGTATTTTCAATAGTATAGATTAAATAAAAAGTAGCGGGCAATGTCGCGCAGGACCAAATTTTACACCACACCAAGAAAAGAAGAAGAGAACCAAAGTGTAGTTTAAATTAATTATAAACAGCAAATAATTACACAAAAATTCACAATATTTCTGCCCATTCGCGTCGGTCTAACGTTAGGTCAAAGGCCAAGGCTATGTCATTTCGAATCAGTGACATCTCCTTAATTATTTATTAGAATGTTATACAGTAAACTATAATTTCAATCTAGATAAAATGCTAAAAGTGACTATTATATTTATGTTCATAAGGATGAATATCAACCAAGCAAGTTCATTTTGGGTGACGTTTTCTTAAAACAACAAACTTTGCAAACCATTGCTTAGCAACGGTCGTTTGTTATTAACATGGCAGAATAAATTGCATGTCAAATTAGAAAGTATTTTAATATATTTAGAATATATATGTAATGTAATGTTATATAGCCTATAGTACTTCTGAAGAATCCAGCTTTCATACAAAACAAAAACAAAATAAATCCGACCAGTAGATCCAGAGATCTTAGCGTTTAAGCAAACAAACAAAAAAACTCTTCCGCTTTATTATATTAGTATAGATATAGATTATATTTCGTGTTATTTTAAATTTTAATACTTTTAAATATTTATTTTACGTTGATTGTATTGATAATAAATATAGCGGGTTTTGTTTAGTTTTTTTTATTAATATTTTTCTTTAAACGTAACTCGTTTATAAATATCTAAGCACTATGTGTACGTAACAAAATGCTTGAAAAAGACATATTTGCTTGTTTTTCTACCGACTATTTTTGTGTTCTCCGATGTACGCCCCATTTCATCGTGTATATAGTATAGCCACCTGAATGTTATAGTCTTTTGTTTATGATGTGACAAAGTTTGATAACTTTATTCGGCTCTTTCCATTTGTTTTCTCAGCGTACTTAATAACAGCTCTAATTTAAAAATAAGATATATAATAAAGTTGTTAAAAAATTATACAAATTAATTTTTATTATAGGCTCTATATTTGATGTTACGTTAAGGCGAAGCCGCATTTGGGTCGCTAGATATAAAATCAAAAATAAACAGATAGTCAAAATATAAATAAATAAGACTACTTTTAAGACAATGCTATAAAAGCTAAAATAGTTCTTCATTAAGAAAACTTTTCTATAAGAAAACGTTTAAAAATTTCAACGTAGCGGGATTTGAAATCGCGCCTCTTGGAAACCGTCCAAGAGGCGTGAGATTATATATATGTCTATGTTACTTGATAAAATATTTAATAATCTTAATATTGTGTATGGTGTTTTATGACGTGAAAGGTTAGTATGATATTATTTTCTCAAGGATTAACATACAACAGAAGTTTAATAAAAAATATTTTAATGTCATATTTATATTTTATCTTAATTAAATACACTTATTATTTTTAAAATCTTCTCTGTTGTCGACAGATCTTGATAAAGGAATAACTTTAAGCATTACTTTGGATCCAGGGAACATAATTAGATACACGCGTACTAACTCCGGGTAGTTGTGGATCACCACAGCTAAAAGCCCAAGAGGAGACACCAACGATTACACCGTTGTGAAGAAGAGGACCACCAGCATCCCCATGGCAATGATCGCGCCCTCCAACATTAAGCAAGCCGGAGCACAGCATGTTTATGTTAATGTCGCGAATTGAGGCGTAGCGGTTTCTGCAGTAGGCCCATCTCACTATCTTAACCTTAACGTGGCGGAGTTGTTCCGAACGTGGAGCGCCGACCTAGAATAAATAATACGTATAAATAGTATAAAACGACTTTCTTAACTTTTAAGGTTCACCAATTTTGTTTGATATTAATATTTTTTTAAGTTGTTAACCCATTATTATCGTTTTGTTCATTTGGCCTATTTTCGAGCATGAAATATTTAAAAAAAAATACATTTTAATTACAAAATAAATTCTTTATTTTTTAATTTAATTGAAATACTTTATGAATTTTCATCAATTGTGACATAAATAATAAAATCAAAACCACTTACAGCAGTGCTTCCCCATCCGATAGCCCAAACATCATCATTTTCCCGGGCAAAGTAATCAACTCCAGCAACCCGTCCGGGGCGGACTTTGTCGTTGAAAGAAAATTCAGATAACACGCGAAGTATTGCAAGATCATTGTCCAGGTGTCGAAAACCAGGTACGAAGTGAGAGTGGATAATGATATTACTAATGTCATGAACTACACCGCCGCTTGAGGAGTTGGACGAACCAACACGAGCCCGCCACTGTACGGCCTGATCTCCACTGCAACACGTTATAAATATTTCAGTATAATTAGGAAAATACAAATTATTTAGGCTTAATATAGAGTTCACTTACGACTAATATAAATCACCACTGAATCAACCATTACTCGTATTAACTGAAATACATCAAATATGAATATAGAAGGATACTAACTGGAAACAGTGAGCAGCGCCGAGGACACTTCGGTTGTTAATGATGGAACCTCCGCAAAGTTGCCAGAAATTACCAGAACCACTGCTTGAGTATAACATAGCAACAGCGTAGGGGTATTGGCCGATGGAAGCCTCCGACCCTCCAACAATTCTGCTCGGGTTGGAGGGAGCAGCTGCAAAATACATTTGAATGTTATGGTTTATAATTATAACTTACTAAAAGACTTGATTAAGATCTTCTGTTTTGCTTACCGATTGCCGCCGCTATGCAGAGAGCCAACAAGAGAAACACTCGCATTTTGATTTGGTGGATAACAACTACACAAAATGTTATTTAGCGCGCTATATATTGTATTCAGTTATCGTTGAAATAAAAATAATAATCATATATCAGATTACACTAATTAATTATATATCTATTGCTCGATTTTTTTTATATTTACCACCTGAGTACTCGAAAGACCGATAAGCAGCAAATATAAAATTTAAATAAACCATATTTAATTAAAATGTAAAATGTTATATCGTAGAAACTTTAATAGGTAAGTGTAGGTATATTGTCCTACTCTCTTTTTTTGTCCACGAATATTAAGTTTCTAATTTAGCAGAAAATACGTAAATATATAATAATAGCCTACGAAGTATCATTCAGTGTTTTATTTAAAACATGCCGGTGAAATATTATTTCACGTTTTTTAGAAATAAATAATGTAAATTTAAAATAAATCAGCTTCACTCTGTTTCCCGCATACAGCAAGGTAGGCCAAGGGAACTTAGTATTAAGACACTCCGTTCCCCACTTTCCGCCGAATTCTTGGAGGTATTGCGTGTTGAGTGGCGGCACTTAACGCCGCTCTTTTCATTGACATCAGAACGAAGAAATGGAAATATAAATTTAAATAAATATTTGATTTCCTCGAGTGGGGATCGAACCCACAACAAATCATGTTTACAGACACACTTTGTGCCCCTGCACCACGATTGGCCTCAAAAATGTAAATGGCCTCATATAAATTTAACCTTTCGTGCACTACGTGGGGTTTAAGAAACCCCAGTGAAACAAAAATCTTCGTATCTTTTTAAACAACCGCACAAATTCCACGAAACGTCCTGTAGCTGGAGTTGCAACGTTGCCGGGTCACGTAGTAATAGTAATTTAGTAGTAGCGTCGCAGGCGCAGCGGACAGTCGCCAGCAAAGTGTCGCAGGGTGTCACAAACCCCACGTAGTTCGGGACGTCGTCGAAAAGGTAAGCAGTATGACATGCAAAATATACCATTTTTACAGAAATAATTTATTTAGTTTATTTTATTACTTTGATCGTTTTTCTATTTGTTTGCAGGTCTCATAATGGCTCGACGTATTAATGAATATGAAATACTATCGTAATAAATAATAATACACGAATTCCAAGGGATTCTCGTAAGCGTATACATGTGTTTCTTGGTGAACCAAGTGTCGAACCAGTAAAGAAAATGCCAAGACGTGTAACAAGATGTTCAGAATGCGATAGAAAGACTAAGTATGGTTGCGAGCAGTGCGAAGTACCTATATGCTTAGAGCATGCATATTTTTTTTGCAAAAATTGTGCAGATTTAAACCAATTGGGATCTCTAGAAGAATGATTATATTTAATTATTTTTGTTTTATTTTTGATTAATATATCTATAGACCCTGAAATAGAGGGCAATAAGAAGTTTTTAGTAAAGTTTTTTTTTATAAAGTCAATCCAAAGAAGATGGTCTCCTCTTAGTTATTAAAAAAGTACTATTTTTGTTACAATGCTTAAAGATAATAAAAATATGTTTTATATTTAGCAAAATAATTTTATTTTTTTATCCTAATAGTCCAGAAACAATATAAATACGTATTAAAGACATTTTGAAAAGATATTACCTACATATAGATAGAATGATCTTGGGGTATAGAAAACCCCACGTAGTGCAGGACGCAACTTTTACCCACGTGGTTTACGAAAGGTTAAGAATATTAGAAATGTTATATAATTACTAGCGAACTCACTCTAAATTGCCTGCTGTACGCAGAGAGATGTAGTGCTCGTTGCAATGAACAAACAAAAGAAGGAAAAGTAACTTAAACTAAGTAAAGTAATTAAAATGAACAAAAAATAAAATGTAAACCTAACCAAAGGAAAATATTTGTAAGCAAACTAAACAACTATATTATTAATATTGTCAACGTAAAATTATTAAAATGAAAATAAAACAAAATAATTTTACTATTACTCGAATAAGCGAAGAGAACCAAAAAAATGAGAATTAATAATAAACAGCAAATAGCCACATAAAAATTAACAGAAGATTGAAAATGTGTGAACATTTACAAAACCGTCAACGTCGTATGCCCGATCGGTCATACCGTGCGGCTCGTAGGCTAGCTCCTTTTGAATCAGCGATATCCCCTAAAGTATTTATTTGAAATGCCAAAGGTGACTATTATATTTATTTTGTTAAGGATAAGTGCCAAATTATAGAAAATATACATACAACAACCAGATAAATTAAAATTAAATATATTAAATTGATTGCTGTGGCTCAACCTTCAGAGATAAAGATACTCGTACACCATCGTGGGCTTTTTTATATATTTTTTGAAGGATAATATTTTTGTACAATATTGTTTTTGTGTCCCATTAGGTTGAGACAGCACTCGCCATGTAAGCGATCAGCGATTACTTCTTCTTATAACTAATAGAAATGTATTCTTTATATATTAGTATATGTCGAGAATTTTAAAAGTATGAGAAAAAAAGGAGCCTATGTTCATCCCAAGACCCGCAAGTATCTCTATATGCGGTTTGGCCGTGATTGCGTAACAGACAGACATACAGACAGTGTTACTTTCGAATTAATAATATAAGTATGGACGTATTTGCTTATTCAAATTCAAATTTGACAAATTTCAACCACTTCCTTATATGGTCCGTGTCGAGAGTCAGTACTCATAGTGTCTTTAGAGTTAGTATCCTGAGCCTACCCTGCTATATGTGGGATACAGCCTGAAGCTATTTATTTTAAGTTTATTATAAAGTTAGTCGTCTTCGTTCACATCGCAACAATAAAAACAATCTGATATTTTTAATAATTAAAAATATCACATTCCTGAGAAAGATGTCTGTACTTTTATCTACAAAAGTAGATAAAAGTACAGACATCATTTACATTCAATCTCTTTGAATATTTTGTATTTTTATTTTTGATCAGATATACGTATTAATAGATAAGGAAGTGATTGGTTGAGGCTAGTGGCGCAGTGGCACAAAGTGTGACTGTAAAACCGACAGGTTGTGGGTTCGATCCCCACTCGAGGAGATAAAATATTTATTTAAATTTATATTTCCATTTCTTCGCGCTGGTGTCGAGGCAAAACGCGGCGTTGAGTTCTGCCACTCAACACGCAATGCCTCCAGAATTCGGCAGAAAGCAGAAAGTTCCCTCTGCCTACCCTACTGTGTGCGGGATACAGCGTGAAGCTGATTTGATTTGATTTGAAGTGATTGGTTCTTGTCAAATTAATTTGAATAGACAAATACATAAGTATCTACCTGAAATGGGTGGTAAATATAAAAAAAATCGAGCAATAGATATATAATTAGTTAGTGTAATCTGATATATGATTATTAGTTTTATTTCAACGATAACTGAATACAATATATAGCGCGCTAAATAACATTTTGGGTAGTTGTTATCCAATAAATCAAAATGCGAGTGTTTCTCTTGTTGGCTCTCTGCATAGCGGCGGCAATCGGTAAGCAAAACAGAAGATCTTAATCAAGTCTTTTAGTAAGTTATAATTATAAACCATAACATTCAAATGTATTTTGCAGCTGCTCCCTCCAACCCGAGCAGAATTGTTGGAGGGTCGGAGGCTTCCATCAACCAATACCCTTACGCTGTTGCTATGTTATACTCAAGCAGTGGTTCTGGCAATTTCTGGCAACTTTGCGGAGGTTCCATCATTAACAACCGAAGTGTCCTCGGCGCTGCTCACTGTTTCCAGTTAGTATCCTTCTATATTCATATTTGATGTATTTCAGTTAATACGAGTAATGGTTGATTCAGTGGTGATTTATAGTAGTCGTAAGTGAACTCTATATTAAGCCTAAATAATTTGTATTTTCCTAATTATACTGAAATATTTATAACGTGTTGCAGTGGAGATCAGGCCGTACAGTGGCGGGCTCGTGTTGGTTCGTCCAACTCCTCAAGCGGCGGTGTAGTTCATGACGTTCGTAATATCATTATCCACTCTCACTTCGTACCTGGTTTTCGACACCTGGACAATGATCTTGCAATACTTCGCGTGTTATCTGAATTTTCTTTCAACGACAAAGTCCGCCCCGGACGGGTTGCTGGAGTTGATTACTTTGCCCGAGAAAATGATGATGTTTGGGCTATCGGATGGGGACGCACTGCTGTAAGTGGTTTTGATTTTATTATTTATGTCACAATTGATGAAAATTCATAAAGTATTTCAATTAAATTAAAAAATAAAGAATTTATTTTGTAATTAAAATGTATTTTTTTTTAAATATTTCATGCTCGAAAATAGGCCAAATGAATAAAACGATAATAATGGGTTAACAACTTAAAAAAATATATATTAATATCAAACAAAATTGGTGAACCTTAAAAGTTAAGAAAGTCGTTTTATACTATTTATACGTATTATTTATTCTAGGTCGGCGCTCCACGTTCGGAACAACTCCGCCACGTTAAGGTTAAGATAGTGAGATGGGCCTACTGCAGAAACCGCTACGCCTCAATTCGCGACATTAACATAAACATGCTGTGCTCCGGCTTGCTTAATGTTGGAGGGCGCGATCATTGCCATGGGGATGCTGGTGGTCCTCTTCTTCACAACGGTGTAATCGTTGGTGTCTCCTCTTGGGCTTTTAGCTGTGGTGATCCACAACTACCCGGAGTTAGTACGCGTGTATCTAATTATGTTCCCTGGATCCAAAGTAACGCTTGAAGTTATTCCTTTATCAAGATCTGTCGACAACAGAGAAAATTGTAAAAATAATAAGTGTGTTTAATTAAGATAAAATATAAATATGACATTAAAATATTTTTTTATTAAACCATTGTTGTATATTAATCCTTGAGAAAATTATGTAAATCGTACTTACCTTTCTTGTTATAAAATACCATAGACAATAATAACATTATCAAAATCAAAAATTATTCTTTACGGACGGGACGGAGCTGCGTGTGTAGGTTTTTTGTAACTTTTTTGGATAAGTATGAAGCTGAAATTAATAAAAAATATCAAATACTGAATGAAGTCTACGGTCCCTACGAGCACAAAAAAAATAAAAAACCTAAGTTATTACATTACAATATTTTTATTAAACTTTTGTTGTATGGTAATCCTTGAGAAAATAATATCATACTAACCTTTCTCGTTATAAAATACCATACACAATAATAACATTAGAGTGTAGTTAGCTTTAAATAACGAAATAACAATAATAATGAATATTATCGAACTGCTTAAAGCGCGTGCGCTGCAAAAATAGTAGTGCGCTGTAAAAATTGAATGCTTGCATTCAATTTTGTTAGTTCTAAAATAAAGTCCGCGATACCCTATATCTATCTTTTATAAATAAGTCACAATCAAAATTCCAAGGTGATATTTCACCGTTTTTTTATTTGATGAAGATATTGAAACTTACAAGTGAAAGTTATTCCATCATCAAAGAAACTTTTATGAAGATAATCTTTGCCCTTTATAGCATGTAATTAGGAGGTATAGGTATTTTTCGAGAAAATGTAAAATTAAAGTAATTCATTCAGCACTCTGTTTATGGCCGCAAGCCTAGGTTCGAGTTCCGCGGGGGGCACTCTTACCGCCGATGACATCCTCGCATACAGCCACGTAATACATTCTTGTACTTTTAAATACAAGAATGTATTACGTGGATTGGATTACGGGATACAGGATGAAGATATAATCTATGATCAAATAATGTATATTGTTGTATAATAATTTAAGTTAAGTTAATTAAGCTTTGGCTCAATTTATACTTTATATAACTTTCAATACCGCCGGATAATTATACCCGACATAAAGTTAAAAAGAATATGGTTTCATTTAAGTTGTGCTGACAAAAACACTCTATATAATGTAGCTTATTTAATACTTACAGTAATTTTTTGGTGAATAGATATCAATAGTTATTACAACACTTGCGAAGAAAGCATATTTTAGGCATTTTCTTAATTCCTATAACTTTTGAAAACCAATATATACCAATATTCTTATTCTTTCTTATAGTTAATAATTTTTTTTTTCAAATTAAAAATAATCTATGTTTTTCGTCATAATGGCGCGAATATATTCAGAATGTTCAAAATTACACTATGATATCACATTAATATCGACATTGTAGTAATTGAAAATAGTTATACTACAGGAGGATATCTTTATACGCACTGTTTAAACCTGTTTTTTATGATATATTATAGATAGAATAATATATAGGTAGAATAATATATTATCACATAGGAAACATCTCAATAGGAATCACACATTCTTTTTATTCTTTAAATATAGCACGTAAGTATATTTTTTAGAGTTTACTCTGTACTAAAATAACAGCCCTGTTTCCGCATTTACGTCTCTGATTTATCGATATAAATAATAGAAATATAAATCATTGGAAAGAAAAGGAGAAACGCAATTATATTGCATTTTTTCTTTTTTATATTTAAGCATCCAGTGCGTTCCGTGTAGCCCTATTTTAATTAAGTTAATTTCTGACAAGGGACTCCCAGGGTAGAGCGGAAATTCTGCCCACACCTCGTAAGCCAGTTTCTACTCAACCCTAGCCAATGTGTAGAAGCCCTCAACATCCTAGAAGCAGCAGGCCAGGAAAAAATTCGAAGTCCGCCCGCTCCAGATCAGGCACCTCCATTCTTCTCCCCGTCGAGCGTGAAGAAGGCTATTTCTTCACTCAAGCCTAAGATAGCTCCGAGGAGAGACACTGTGATCAACGCGGCTCTACGTCACCGGCCCAACAGAGCAATCGCAGTACTCATTAGACTACTTAATGCCATCCTCCGCCTGAGATACTTCCCCCAGGCGTGGAAGGAGGGCCTAGTGGTAATGCTGCCCAAGCCAGGGAAAAATCCTCACCTTCCGGAGAGCTACCGATCAATCACCCTCCTGAGTGCAACATCCAAACTGTTCGAGAAGCTACCGCTCCCACTTCTCCAAGCGCATCTACAACCGGGCCCCGAGCAGTTTGGTTTTTGGAGCGAGCATTCCACGACCCTTCAAGTCACCCGAGTGCTTCATTATGCCTCAGCCACGGCCAATAGAAAGGAAGTTGCAGCAGTGGCCTTTCTAGACGTCGCGAAGGCCTTCAACCGCGTATGTCACCTGGATTGCTGCACAAGGTCCTTCAAGCTGTCTGAATTTCTCCACGGCAGGAGCTTCCGCGTAAGGGTCGATGATGCCATCTCCAAGCGGGTCCTCCGTGCCGAGGATATCAACAAGCACGTCTTCTCCGTCGCAGCCAGGATGTACTGTCGAACTGACGCCTCGGTGCACCCTCACATCCGGAACATCGCTCCGTGGCACACACGCCCACCAGACGCAGCCAGAAGACGTCTCCCTGGGAACATCTTCTTCCCCACATCCGACTCCTGAACTGCTGCCATGGCTCACCCGGCTGGGCTGACCGCAAAGGCAGCATATAGCTCATTCCCTCGCTGTATCATCCCTATCTTACATGAGATAATTATCCGGGCTCACTATGGCCAACACAATGCCATGTCCATATTAATGGGCGGAGTTAGATCCCACGGCCAGAGGGTCATCTACCCTGAAGCCCCCTCTCCCCATCGGGAGCTGAGAGATGACTACCTGATGATTATAGGACTGTTCATAGTACAAACAATAAAGTAAATAAAAATGAATTGTCAGTGAAGATTAACTTCATAAATCATAACAATTAAGTTTAAGTCGTAATTAACAAAGAAGAACAAAGAGATAAAGAACGATTTGATCTCCAAAGAAATATCAAGTAAATACATAAATTCTTCGGTTCGTTCGTTCGTTTGAAATAAATGTATATAAAAATGCCTTAAAACGTCCTTTTTACGGGTACTATATAGTAACTACGTATTTAACAATCATACATTCAGCTCTAATAATGTATGTAACTAATTTAAAAACCGTACAGGAGTTAATATGCAATCATTTTACAAAGAATATTATTAATCTTTACTGAAATGAATAATTTAATATTTAAGGCCGTTTCTGAAGGAGTAAATTAAAAATTAAATTAATTAAATTATGATAAGACGTACATAACATAGGTGAAAAGAACGGAAGGTTACAAAAATATAATAATAAATTATTAGCTTTATGTATCAATTAAAATCAAAAACCAAAAAAGATTTTACGATAATATAGTAAAAAAATCATATTTGAAAATAACAGATTAAAGTATTAAAAATCATATTAGACGTCATTGCAGTTGTCAATCAATTCTGTTTATTAAATAAATAATCATGTAGTTCAAGCGGGCGAAGCCGCGGGCGGGCCGCTAAGTAATAAAATAAAACTGGAAAAAAAGCGAAACCTTTATAGGTTGACTTGACCGATAGACGTGCAAAAGCACATCTATCGGTCTGTCAAGACCATTTTACTTGAGATTCAGATTGAGGTATCAATCTGAAATGAATATCAGATATTCATGTTTACAATTCTCTGGATCACAGAAATTAAGCTTCTATTACAACACAGTACTGACATAAAATTTACTACGAGTATGTGTGCAGCGCATGCGTTTAGAGCGATTCGATGGAGTTGATTAATTTGTTTTTTTTTAAACAATAATAAGGATTTATTATTGTTAAAAAAAAAAACAAATTAATCAGCTTCACGCTGTATCTCGCACACAGCAGGGTAAGCAGAGGGAACCTAGTGTTAAGACCCACTTTCCGCTGAGTTCTAGAGGCATTGCGTATTGAGTGGCGGAACTCAACGCCGCGCTTTGCCTCGACACCAGAGTAAAGAAATGAAAATATAAATGTAAGTCAAATATTTTACCTCCTCGAGTGGAAATCGAACCCATAACCAGTTGATTTTACAGTCACACTCTGTGCCCCTGCGCCACGACTGGCCTTTTTTGTCTTATTATTGTTATTTTGTTATGTAAGTGTAACTAAGACTTACATGGTATATCCTACAGCACTCCTGAAGAATGAAGCTTTCATACAAAACAAAAAGAAAGTAAATCAGACCAGTAAATCCAGAGAGCTGCCGCTTTATTATATTAGTATATAGTGAATAAAAATAATTGAAATAAAAACTGAAGTAGATATGACAGTATTTTTTTATTATTTATCACTTAATCTCTTAAAACTTTGAGGCCGGTCGTGGCGCAGCGGCACGAGGTGTGACTGCAAAACCGACTGGTTGTGGGTTCGATCCTCACTCGAGGAGATGAAATATTTACTTAAATTTATATTTCCATTTCTTCGCTCTGGTGTCGAGGTTAAGCGCGGCGTTGACTTCTGCCACTCAACACGCAATGCCTAGAAAAAAATCAACGGAAACTGGGAAACGGAGTGTCTTAACACTAGGTTCCCTCTGCCTACCCTGATGTGTGCGGGATACAGCGTGAAGCTAATTTAATTTAATTTTATCTCTTATAACGTACAAGTTATATTTTTGACACGTGAAATACGTGTGCCCTTAGCACTTGTGTGTCTTACTTGTTAAGAGTGTATGCATATTAATTAATGGATTTCCAAAACTAGCCTAATTTCTCAAGATTTTCTAAAAAAAAATTAAGACGTGCATCTGAAATTCGCGTATTAATATTTATAATTATGATAATATATGTGCAATGTACGTACGCAGGTCTGGTCAACAATCACATTCACAAAGATAAGATAAAAGATGTCTACGCAAAATTTACATAAATTTATACTGCGTAACACATTTTTACAGCATACCACAGAAATAGATACTTTAGAAGATATCAAAATTTTTAAATGTGGGAGTAAAACTGTCATGCGCTGCGTAAATGTTTAAAGTTACACCAAAATCATATATTGTAACGAACATATTGTAATTCTTTAAAAAGTCTATATAAAATTCGGCAACAGCATGTCTTCGCATAGCATTATTTATTATTTACTGTTTTATTATATACTAACGGCCCATTCGCGACTTCGCTCGCATACCACTTATAATTGTTTTATTATCCTGCATTTTCCATAAGATAATCAATATAAATTATATAATTAACATATTTTATACATTCAATAATTTTCCATTCTGTAATACTGAGACCTGTCGTGGTGCAGTGGCACAAAGTGTGACTGTAAAACCGACTGGTTGTGGGTTCGATCCCCACTCGAGGAGATGAAATATTTATTTAAATTTATATTTCCATTTATTGGCTCTGATGTCGAGGCAAAGCGCGACGTTGAGTTCTGCCACTCAACACGCAATGCCTCCAAAATTTGGCAGAAAGTGGGGAACGGAGTGTCTTAACACTAGGTTTCCTCTGCCTACCCTGCTGTGTGCGGGATACAGTGTGAAGCTAACTTAATTTTAATTTTAATAATTTTGAGAAACTGCAAGCACTAGCTAACATGGCTGCTTGCGAGGCCGAAATCGGTGGCAAGGGCGCCCCCCGCTGGACTCATGCCTATACTTGCGGCCGTAAACGGAGCGTTGAATTATTTAAAATTTATATTTTCTTAAAAAGTATAAGTTCAAATTACATGCTATAAAAGACAAAGCATTTCTCCATAAAAAATCCTTGATGATGGAATAACTTTCGCTCGTAAGTTTCAATATCTTTATCAAATAAAAAATGTTGAAATATACCTTGCAATTTTCAGTTATTTTTTTATCACAAAATATCTTATTGTGACTTATTTATAAGAAATAAATATACCGTATCACGGTCTTTTTTTAAACCTAATAAAATACTACATTTCTTCCATACAATGTACTTCCATACAATGTACTGACATAGATTTTACTATATTTGCAGAGCACGCACTTAGAGCAATTCGATGGCGTTCATTATTACAGTTATTTCGTTATTTAAGGCTAACTAATATGTATACCATAATATTACATAGCCTATAACACTTTTGAAAAACGTAGCTTTCAAACAAAACCAAAAATAAGTAAATCGGACCAGTAGATACAGAGATCTTAGCGCTTAAACAAACAAACAAACTCTTCCACTTTATTATATTAGTATAGATAAAACCCGAAAATTATCTTTATTAAATTTCCTTGATGATGAAATAACTTTCGATCGTAAGTTTTCAATATAAATGTATTTTCAATAGTATAGATTAAATAAAAAGTAGCGGGCAATGTCGCGCAGGACCAAATTTTACACCACACCAAGAAAAGAAGAAGAGAACCAAAGTGTAGTTTAAATTAATTATAAACAGCAAATAATTACACAAAAATTCACAATATTTCTGCCCATTCGCGTCGGTCTAACGTTAGGTCAAAGGCCAAGGCTATGTCATTTCGAATCAGTGACATCTCCTTAATTATTTATTAGAATGTTATACAGTAAACTATAATTTCAATCTAGATAAAATGCTAAAAGTGACTATTATATTTATGTTCATAAGGATGAATATCAACCAAGCAAGTTCATTTTGGGTGACGTTTTCTTAAAACAACAAACTTTGCAAACCATTGCTTAGCAACGGTCGTTTGTTATTAACATGGCAGAATAAATTGCATGTCAAATTAGAAAGTATTTTAATATATTTAGAATATATATATGTAATGTAATGTTATATAGCCTATAGTACTTCTGAAGAATCCAGCTTTCATACAAAACAAAAACAAAATAAACCCGACCAGTAGATCCAGAGATCTTAGCGTTTAAGCAAACAAACAAAAAAACTCTTCCGCTTTATTATATTAGTATAGATATAGATTATATTTCGTGTTATTTTAAATTTTAATACTTTTAAATATTTATTTTACGTTGATTGTATTGATAATAAATATAGCGGGTTTTGTTTAGTTTTTTTTATTAATATTTTTCTTTAAACGTAACTCCTTTATAAATATCTAAGCACTATGTGTACGTAACAAAATGCTTGAAAAAGACATATTTGCTTGTTTTTCTACCGACTATTTTTGTGTTCTCCGATGTACGCCCCATTTCATCGTGTATATAGTATAGCCACCTGAATGTTATAGTCTTTTGTTTATGAAGTGACAAATTTTGATAACTTTATTCGGCTCTTTCCATTTGTTTTCTCAGCGTACTTAATAACAGCTCTAATTTAAAAATAAGATATATAATAAAGTTGTTAAAAAATTATACAAATTAATTTTTATTATAGGCTCTATATTTGATGTTACGTTAAGGCGAAGCCGCATTTGGGTCGCTAGATATAAAATCAAAAATAAACAGATAGTCAAAATATAAATAAATAAGACTACTTTTAAGACAATGCTATAAAAGCTAAAATAGTTCTTCATTAAGAAAACTTTTCTATAAGAAAACGTTTAAAAATTTCAACGTAGCGGGATTTGAAATCGCGCCTCTTGGAAACCGTCCAAGAGGCGTGAGATTATATATATGTCTATGTTACTTGATAAAATATTTAATAATCTTAATATTGTGTATGGTGTTTTATGACGTGAAAGGTTAGTATGATATTATTTTCTCAAGGATTAACATACAACAGAAGTTTAATAAAAAATATTTTAATGTCATATTTATATTTTATCTTAATTAAATACACTTATTATTTTTAAAATCTTCTCTGTTGTCGACAGATCTTGATAAAGGAATAACTTTAAGCGTTACTTTGGATCCAGGGAACATAATTAGATACACGCGTACTAACTCCGGGTAGTTGTGGATCACCACAGCTAAAAGCCCAAGAGGAGACACCAACGATTACACCGTTGTGAAGAAGAGGACCACCAGCATCCCCATGGCAATGATCGCGCCCTCCAACATTAAGCAAGCCGGAGCACAGCATGTTTATGTTAATGTCGCGAATTGAGGCGTAGCGGTTTCTGCAGTAGGCCCATCTCACTATCTTAACCTTAACGTGGCGGAGTTGTTCCGAACGTGGAGCGCCGACCTAGAATAAATAATACGTATAAATAGTATAAAACGACTTTCTTAACTTTTAAGGTTCACCAATTTTGTTTGATATTAATATATATTTTTTTAAGTTGTTAACCCATTATTATCGTTTTGTTCATTTGGCCTATTTTCGAGCATGAAATATTTAAAAAAAAATACATTTTAATTACAAAATAAATTCTTTATTTTTTAATTTAATTGAAATACTTTATGAATTTTCATCAATTGTGACATAAATAATAAAATCAAAACCACTTACAGCAGTGCTTCCCCATCCGATAGCCCAAACATCATCATTTTCCCGGGCAAAGTAATCAACTCCAGCAACCCGTCCGGGGCGGACTTTGTCGTTGAAAGAAAATTCAGATAACACGCGAAGTATTGCAAGATCATTGTCCAGGTGTCGAAAACCAGGTACGAAGTGAGAGTGGATAATGATATTACTAATGTCATGAACTACACCGCCGCTTGAGGAGTTGGACGAACCAACACGAGCCCGCCACTGTACGGCCTGATCTCCACTGCAACACGTTATAAATATTTCAGTATAATTAGGAAAATACAAATTATTTAGGCTTAATATAGAGTTCACTTACGACTAATATAAATCACCACTGAATCAACCATTACTCGTATTAACTGAAATACATCAAATATGAATATAGAAGGATACTAACTGGAAACAGTGAGCAGCGCCGAGGACACTTCGGTTGTTAATGATGGAACCTCCGCAAAGTTGCCAGAAATTACCAGAACCACTGCTTGAGTATAACATAGCAACAGCGTAGGGGTATTGGCCGATGGAAGCCTCCGACCCTCCAACAATTCTGCTCGGGTTGGAGGGAGCAGCTGCAAAATACATTTGAATGTTATGGTTTATAATTATAACTTACTAAAAGACTCGATTAAGATCTTCTTTTTTGTTTACCAATTGCCGCCGCTACGCAGAGAGCCAACAAGAGAAACACTCGCATTTTGATTTGTTGGATAACAACTACACAAAATGTCATTTAGCGCGCTATATATTGTATTCAGTTATCGTTGAAATAAAAATAATAATCATATATCAGATTACACTAATTAATTATATATCTATTGCTCGATTTTTTTTTATATTTACCACCCATTTCAGGTAGATAGATACTTATGTATTTGTCTATTTAAATTAATTTGACAAGAACCAATCACTTCTAATCAAATCAAATCAGCTTCACGCTGTATCCCGCACACAGTAGGGTAGGCAGAGGGAACCTAGTGTTAATACACTCCGTCCCTCACTTTCTGCCGAATTCTGGAGGCATTGCGTGTTGAGTGGCGGAACTCAACGCCGCGCTTTGCCTCGACAGCAGCGCGGAGAAATGGAAATATAAATTTAAATAAATATTTTATCTCCTCGAGTGGGGATCGAACCCACAACCTGTCGGTTTTACAGTCACACTTTGTGCCACTGCGCCACTAGCCTCAACCAATCACTTCCTTATCTATTAATACGTATATCTGATCAAAAATAAAAATACAAAATATACAAAGAGATTGAATGTAAATGATGTCTGTACTTTTATCTACAAAAGTAGATAAAAGTAGTAGTAGTAGTAGATATCTTTCTCAGGAATCTGATATTTTTAATTATTAAAAATATCAGATTATTTTTTATTGTTGCGATGTGAACGAAGACGACTAACTTTATAATAAACTTAAAATAAATAGCTTCAGGCTGTATCCCACATATAGCAGGGTAGGCTCAGGATACTTACTCTAAAGACACTATGAGTACTGACTCTCAACCCGGACCATATAAGGAAGTGGTTGAAATTTGTCAAGTTTGAATTTGAATAGGCAAATACGTCCATACTTATATTATAAATTCGAAAGTAACACTGTCTGTATGTCTGTCTGTTACGCAATCACGGCCAAACCACATATAGAGATACTTGCGGGTCTTGGGATGAACATAGGCTCCTTTTTTTCTCATACTTTTAAAATTCTCGACATATACTAATATATAAAGAATACATTTCTATTAGTTATAAGGAGAAGTAATCGCTGATCGCTTACATGGCGAGTGCTGCCTCAACCTAATGGGACACAAAAACAATATTGTACAAAAATATTATCCTTCAAAACATATATAAAAAAGCCCGCGATGGTGTACGAGTATCTTTATCTCTGAAGGTTGAGCCACAGCAATCAATTTAATATATTTAATTTTAATTTATCTGGTTGTTGTATGTATATTTTCTATAATTTGGCACTTATCCTTAACAAAATAAATATAATAGTCACCTTTGGCATTTCAAATAAATACTTTAGGGGATATCGCTGATTCAAAAGGAGCTAGCCTACGAGCCGCACGGTATGACCGATCGGGCATACGACGTTGACGGTTTTGTAAATGTTCACACATTTTCAATCTTCTGTTAATTTTTATGTGGCTATTTGCTGTTTATTATTAATTCTCATTTTTTTGGTTCTCTTCGCTTATTCGAGTAATAGTAAAATTATTTTGTTTTATTTTCATTTTAATAATTTTACGTTGACAATATTAATAATATAGTTATTTAGTTTGTTTACAAATATTTTCCTTTGGTTTGCTTTATTCTACATTTTATTTTTTGTTCATTTTAATTACTTTACTTAGTTTAAGTTACTTTTCCGTCTTTTGTTTGTTCATTGCAACGAGCACTGCATCTCTCTGCGTACAGCAGGCAATTTAGAGTGAGTTCGCTAGTAATTATATAACATTTCTAATATTCTTAAATTTATATGAGGCCATTTACATTTTTGAGGCCAATCGTGGTGCAGGTGCACAAAGTGTGACTGTAAACATGATTTGTTGTGGGTTCGATCCCCACTCGAGGAAATCAAATATTTATTTAAATTTATATTTCCATTTCTTCGTTCTGATGTCAATGAAAAGAGCGGCGTTAAGTGCCGCCACTCAACACGCAATACCAAGAATTCGGCGGAAAGTGGGGAACGGAGTGTCTTAATACTAAGTTCCCTTGGCCTACCTTGCTGTATGCGGGAAACAGAGTGAAGCTGATTTATTTTAAATTTACATTATTTATTTCTAAAAAACGTTAAATAATATTTCACCGGCATGTTTTAAATAAAACACTGAATGATACTTCGTAGGCTATTATTATATATTTACGTATTTTCTGCTAAATTAGAAACTTAATATTCGTGGACAAAAAAAGAGAGTAGGACAATATACCTATACTTACCTATTAAAGTTTCTACGATATAAAATTTTACATTTTAATTGAATATGGTTTATTTAAATTTTATATTTGCTGCTTATCGGTCTTTCGAGTACTCAGGTGGTAAATATAAAAAAAAATCGAGCAATAAATATATAATTAATTAGTGTAATCTGATATATGATTATTATTTTTATTTCAACGATAACTGAATACAATATATAGCGCGCTAAATGACATTTTGTGTAGTTGTTATCCAACAAATCAAAATGCGAGTGTTTCTCTTGTTGGCTCTCTGCGTAGCGGCGGCAATTGGTAAGCAAAACAGAAGATCTTAATCAAGTCTTTTAGTAAGTTATAATTATAAACCATAACATTCAAATGTATTTTGCAGCTGCTCCCTCCAACCCGAGCAGAATTGTTGGAGGGTCGGAGGCTTCCATCGACCAATACCCCTACGCTGTTGCTATGTTATACTCAAGCAGTGGTTCTGGTAATTTCTGGCAACTTTGCGGAGGTTCCATCATTAACAACCGAAGTGTCCTCGGCGCTGCTCACTGTTTCCAGTTAGTATCCTTCTATATTCATATTTGATGTATTTCAGTTAATACGAGTAATGGTTGATTCAGTGGTGATTTATATTAGTCGTAAGTGAACTCTATATTAAGCCTAAATGATTAGTATTTTCCTAATGATACTGAAATATTTATAACGTGTTGCAGTGGAGATCAGGCCGTACAGTGGCGGGCTCGTGTTGGTTCGTCCAACTCCTCAAGCGGCGGTGTAGTTCATGACGTTCGTAATATCATTATCCACTCTCACTTCGTACCTGGTTTTCGACACCTGAACAATGATCTTGCAATACTTCGCGTGTTATCTGAATTTTCTTTCAACGACAAAGTCCGCCCCGGACGAGTTGCTGGAGTTGATTACTTTGCCCGAGAAAATGATGATGTTTGGGCTATCGGATGGGGACGCACTGCTGTAAGTGGTTTTGATTTTATTATTTATGTCACAATTGTTAAAAAAAAAATGTTGTATTTTAAATGACCTTTTATTTAAATATTTCATGCTGAAAATAGGCCAAATGAATAAAACGATAATAATGGGTATAATATAAAAAATATATTAATAAAATTGGTGAACCTTAAAAGTTAAAAAAGTAATTTTATAATATTTATGCGTATTATTTATTCTAGGTCGGCGCTCCACATTCGGAACAACTCCGCCACGTTAAGGTTAAGATAGTGAGATGGGCCTACTGCAGAAACCGCTACGCCTCAATTCGCGACATTAACATAAACATGCTGTGCTCCGGCTTGCTTAATGTTGGAGGGCGCGATCATTGCCATGGGGATGCTGGTGGTCCTCTTCTTCACAACGGTGTAATCGTTGGTGTCTCCTCTTGGGCTTTCAGCTGTGGTGATCCACAACTACCCGGAGTTAGTACGCGTGTATCTAATTATGTTCCCTGGATCCAAAGTAACGCTTGAAGTTATTCCTTTATTAAGACCTGTCGACAACAGATAAAACTGTAGAAATAATAGGTGTATAATTAAGATGAAATATAAATATGGCATTAAAATATTTTTTTATTTAACTTTTGTTGTATGTTAATCCTTGAGAAAATTATGTAAATGATACTTACCTTTCTTGTTATAAAATATCATACACAATATTAAGATTATAAAATATTTTATCAAGTAATATAGAATTGTAAACTCACGCCTCTTGAACAGTTTCCGTTTTTTTATAAAAACTTTTATACGTTTTCTTATAGAAGCGTTTTCTTAATGAAGAACTATTTTAATTTTTATAGCTTTGTCTTAATATAGACCCTATAATAAAAATGAATTTGAATAATTTTTTTAACAACTTTATCTTATTTTTAAATTAGGGCTTCTCTTAAGCACACAGAGAAAAACAAATAGAAAGAGCCGGATGTCATTATCAAACTTTGTCCCCGTAGTACACGATAAAATTGGGACAGACATCACAGAACACAAAAATATTCGGTAGAAAAACAAGCAAATATATTTTATTCGAGCATTTTGTTACGCACACATAGTGTTTAGATATTTTTTAAATGGCCAATACCTCGAAAACGGTAAAATATCAAAAACCTCACTGTATGTGGCTATCATCTGTATCAATTTGTCTACTGATTTACCAATCATCTTGTATAGTGATAATAATTATGTTAACAAACTTAAAGATAATTAATTTAAATTTATAAAACACTAGCGGACCCGTGCGGCTTCGCCCGCTTGAACTGTACGAATATTAATTAAATATATTTATGAAATTATTTTCAGTAGGATTACTAACAACATAAGCCTAAATAATCAAAAGAAGCCAATAAAGAATAATAAGTATAGAAAAATATTATTATTAGAAAAAATATCTAAGTAATTGAAACGAAGCAAAATAAGTAAAGGTAACGAAAGGAAATTTTTAATATTAGAAAAATACCTAAGTTAGGTATTTTTTCTAATATTAAAAATTTGAATTAAAATGAACAAAAATAATAAATAAACGAGCTACGTTTAAAGAAAAATATGAATAAAAAAACTAAACAAAACCCGCTATATTATCAATATAATCAACGTAAAATAAATATTTAAAAGTATTATATTTAGTATACTTAGTAATCTGTATAAGCGCACAGCGTTGAAAATAGTTTCGCAATTATATATATTTAAATTTCCGTGCCAGGCCAGTCGTGGCTCAGTGGCACGAAGTGTGACTGTAAACCTGACTGGTTGTGGGTTCGATCCCCACTCGAGGAGATAAAATATTTACTTAAATTTATATTTCCATTTCGTCGCTCTGGTGTCGAGGCTAAGCGCGGCGTTGAGTTCTGCCACTCAATACGCAATGCCTCCAGAATTCGGCAGAAAGTGGAGAACGGAATGTCTTAACACTATGTTCCCTCTGCCTACCCTGCTCTGTGCGGGATACAGCGTGAAGCTGTTTAAATTAAATATATTAAAATGCTTAATATTGTCCAACCTTCAGAGATAAACAAATACCGTCGCGGACTTTTTAATAGATTTTTTAAAGGACAATATGTTTGTAAATATTGTTTTTATGTCTCATCATCTCTGGAAGCTCATTTTAGGCGACGTTTTCTGTAAGCAATAAAATTCCGTGTTGCTTAGCGACGGTTGAAATAACATGGCAGAATAAATTACATGTCAATGTGAAAATATATTTTATATATTACTATATATCGATAATATTGCAAATCTGAGAAAAAAAAGTATCCTATAACTATCCCAAGACCCTCAAGTATTTCTGTATGAAATTTTGGCACAAACAAATCAGCGGTTTGGGCCTGATTGCTACTCAGACAGACAGACTTACTTTCGAATTTATAATATAGGTATGGACTAATTCTGAAAGATTACGTCTAGAACTATATAATGTTATAATTTTTCTTGCCTTTAAAATTTTATGTTACGCAGTATAAATTTATGCAAATCTTGCGTAGACATCTTTTATCTTATCTTTGTGAATGTGATTGTTGACCAGACCTGCGTACGTACATTGTACATATATTATCATAATTATATTAATACGCGAATTTCAGATTCACGTCTTAATTTTTTTTTAGAAAATCTTGAGAAATTAGGCTAGCTTTGGAAATTCATTAATTAATATGCATACACTCTTAACAAGTAAGACATACAAGTGCTAAGGGCACACGTATTTCACGTGTCAAAAGTTTAGAGAACTAATCTCAGCTTTAAAAATAATATTATATTGTTAGCGAACTCGTGTAAAAGGTGGTAGATTTAGGTGAAAATAACTATAAAAGCAGTGGAATTGTGTCAATCGGGGTGGGGCAGTTGCTTGTCGGCAACGACCCCTATGGAAGGAAACTAGTGAACTTCCCGTAAATATTTAGTATTAGTTTTATTTTAATCGGTTCACACAAAGTTAAAACCAGTAGGCAGAGGGAACTTAGTGTTAAGATACTGCGTATGATATGTGACTGGTGTGCGAAATAACAATATTATTAAATTACAATTCAATCCTCCAAGTGGGGATCGAACCCATAATGTCACGTTACAGTCACAACTTTATGCGACTGCGCCCCGACGGCCTTTAATATTTATACAGGTTGGAAGCGTCAGCGCTCCTTTAAGGGAACAGTATATAGGATAAGATATTTTAAGTCCATACCTATAGAAATTAATCAAGATATCTCAACAGTTTAGACATAGGATTTTTTTTTCATCTCATGATGTTTATCTACACCTGTATTTCGTGTGACGCAGTTACGCATATATACCAACAACGTAAACACATGCTACTACAAAAATACTACTAAAAGTTAAACAACTTTGAACTTTGCCGCCAATACCTACGATTCGATTTCGGAATGAGGCGTATGCGGCGGTTTCCCTTTGATAGGTTTATGATAAATGACGTTTTATTTTTCAACGATAATTTTATAATTTATTTTGTTTAAAAAAATTATTGGTTCATTGTTGGGATTTTTTAAATTGTATTAGGCTTTTGTAGAGTAGTTAAAACTATGGTTTCATTTAAAGTGGTACTGACAAAAACGCTTTATATAATTGAGCATATTTAAAATTTATAGTGATTTTTTGGTGAATAGATAGTTATTACAACACTTGCGAAGAAAGCATATTTTAGACATTTTTAAATACCTTTTGAAAAACTACCAAAATTCTTTTAGTTAGTAAATTATTTTGTTCAAATTAAAAACTAGCATCATACATCATAATGGCGCGAAAATATTAAAAATGCTCAAAATTACTTTATAACACCACAAGTATCCACATTGTAGTGTTGATAGTAATTGAAAATAGTTAAACTACAGGATTACCATTATATGCACTACTTAAATTTGTTTTTTATGATATAATATAGAATAATATATTCTATAATCACACATTTTTTTTAATTCTTTAACGTAAATATATTTTTTAGATGTTACTCTGTACTAAGATGGCAGCTCTGTTCCCGCATTTACGGCCCTGATATATCGATATAAATAATAGAAATATAAATCATTAGAAAGAAAAGGAGAAACGCAATTATATTGCACTTTTTCTTTTTTTCATACTTGAAACGTATTAATAAATTTACATATAATTCATTTGTTTTGAATAAAACATTAAGTTTAATTCATAAAATATATTTGTATTTTTTTATATACAAAGTCTTGATTAAGTTCTCTTGAGAATTATATCTACTGTAAATGAATGTAACGTATGTTACCTACGTGCCACTGATTAAAATGTATTGACATCACCACGTGATCCATCTAAACACAATATAAACTTTTATAAACTATGAACTCGCAACCAGAATTTACTTTAAATATACATATACTTTTTATTGTAGACATCGCCATTTGAGCTAGTCCCGACAAATATACCTACTTTATTATTTTTGTTAATGTCACCAACGTTGACGTTAAAAATAATAATTATAGTAGACTAAAAACTATTATTTTATTTGTACTTATTTTTTCAGCTTCACGGTGTATCCCGCACACAACAGTCTAGGGAGAGGGAACCTAGCGTTAAGACACTCCGTTCCCTAATTCCCGCGGAATCCTGTAGGCATTGCGTGTGAAGTAGCGGAACTCAACGCCGCACTTTGCCTCGACACCAAAACGAAGAAATGGAAATATAAATTTAAATAAATGTTTCATTTCCTCGAGTGGGAATCGAACCCATAACCAGTTTACCAGTCACACTTTGTGCTCCTGCGCGACGACTGGCCCAAATTTACTTTCTTCTTTTAAATTGTGGTTAAATAAAATAATCGTAATTTGATTATGTCAGATTTTTATTAACCGACTTCTGTAAAAGGAGGAGCTCATCAATTCGACTGTATTTTTATACTTGTTACCTCAGAACTTTTGACTGAGTGAACCGATTTTGATGATTCTTTTTATATTTTAAAGCTAGTGCGTCCCGTGTAGTAGTTCATTTCTGACAATGGTATCTATGAGAAAACCACATAAGTCTCAAATTTGCATTAAGTATGTGTGCGACAAATAGACGAATAACTTAATATCAACTCAACCGATTTTAATAATTTTTTTTTTATTGGTAAGGGTACACATAGAGGGTAGTTTGGTGAAAGTTTGGTTAAGTTCACAGTATGAGATCCGGTTGAAATTGAAGAAGTCGATTTTTTTTTATAAAAAATATAATTATCTTATTTTTTCTACTAAAATTTCTGTATACTCTATGATGAAAACTATACTATAAATTGCTTTAGACTTTGAACTATTATCATGCCAAAATTCATTAACTTCCATTCCGCAGTTATCGGTATTTTAAGTAATTCAAAATTTTCGGGTTTTATTTTTTATTAAATAAACTATCATGACATTCGGGATGAAACTAAAAAAAAATGTACCTTGAGATCTCCTAGGCTAATATCATGCAAAAATTCATCAATTTCTGTCCGGTAGTTTTTGCGTTATTGATGAACAAATAAACAGACACATAGACAGACAGACAGACAGACAAGAATTCTGCTGAGTGGTTTTTTAGGTTCTGCAAACGATATATTAACCCACATAATTTTTATTTTTTTATATCTTCCATGTACAGAATCGACTTTTCTATCCTTTTATTATATATAGAGATAGAGGTAGAGATTTGTTGAGTGAGACAGGGAATAAAAATATTTGTAGTTTCCGTATAATTTATATATTTTATAATATAATAATATAGCCTGTGAGATTCTTTTAAACATGTCACAACTTTTTGTAAAGTGAATTATATTGTTGCACAATAATTCAATTAAATTGAATAATTGAAGAAATATAATTATGTAAGAGGATATTAAATGAAGAGCATTACATTTTACTTATTAATTTTATTCATAAATCGACTGTTGTAGTATATGAATTCGAGTTTCAAGTTAAGAAATATACATAATATATTATATCTAAATATATTTTATGTACAGATAAATAGAAAAGTAGTCGAATATAATCAGCTATCGAAAGATTCGAGCGGCGAGAGTGCAGGCGACCGGCGAGAAGCGGTGCGGACGAGGACGCAGCTCGCCATAAAACGTTTAGAAAAATAGATAAATCGCTCAAAAACGTCAGAATCAGTCGAAAGGATAGTATAGTAGAGAGCGGGCTTGTAGAAGGCGGTCAGCATATCACGCTGCCGGGCCCACTTCACGCGTACTCCGTGTCCGTAGACAGCGACCGTTCAGCAGGAGAGCGCCTGCCGCTAGACTCTGCCGCCGCCGGCTCGCCAGCCTGCGCCTGGGCGTACGCCAGGCTCTTCTGATAACTGAATAGCTGCCGCTCCAGGGAGTAGTTCTCCGCTTGCAGTGCAGCTATCTCACGTCTGCGAAAGGAAAACACAATTACAAATTATTAAAGACTAAGTAATTTGATATAACAAAAAATCACTAACTAACACTCATAATGTAACTTAACAATTTATACCTCATCTGATGAGCATGTAGTCGACAGAGATCGTCATAAACGTGATAGGTTGCTTGAAATAGAAGATATGTGTCAGTCCACTCTAGACGGACACGAAGTTCTCCGCCTGCATGCAAGAAAGAACATCCTGTCCTTGAAACATCTTCTACTCTTAAAGCAGTTTCCATCATAAGTCCCTCGTCCGCACTTTCTTGAGCATAGTAATGTTCAAAGGGAGCACCAGGCAGCTCGTCAGCCTCAGCTTCCCCTGGTGCAGGAGATGCGCGCACAAGCCACGCTGACCAACTTACATAGCGAAGGTGATTACGTGGGACATGGTGCACGTCTCGATACAACATATGCAGTCGCACTGTCTCCGAATGCGTATCACATCGGAGAGCCCATGCTTGTTTGTCGCGATCGTAGCAAGTGGCCGCACGTCCAGCGACAGGGACTGCTAGCTCAGCTAGGGCTCTGGCTGAGACTAGTTCTACAGTCAATCGGATACCTTTTTGAAGAAGACGGGAAGGCGGGCGTGGTGTCCAGGGTGGAGTTCGACCTTCTGCATCGCAAAGATATTCAAGAGGCCCTGAGTGAATTCGTCTATCGCCTTCACCAAGAGATAGTGCATAACGTACTCGACAGAGCTGCCCCTCCCCCGACAGCCTGACTAAACGCAGTGTAAGAGGCTCTTTGCCAACGCCACCAGTTGCTGACACGGACCAATCAAATCCAGCAAAAGCTATCGGGGGAGTATCTAAGCGAGGGGCGCGCAGCTCGCAGAAGTATAGTGTTCGGACACGCGACATGGTCAATTCCAATTGAAATTCTCCCCTCGCGTCTGCAAACTTGGAGTTGAGTTCCGTAAGGGAAACGCAACGACCACGCCCCTGTGCCGCACATCCTGCGAAGAATCTAACTTGTTTACCAGAGAAACCTTCATTGGCTGTGAAGTGATCACGACTAAGCAAGGTGAAAGTGAAGTCTACGTAGACTCGCATGCCTTCGCAAACGCCACGCCATACCAGATATACACCTGTAAATAAAATTTAAATATATTTACTGAATCACATACTTATGATTTAAGAATTTCATAGACTAAGATATTTTACACACCCAACGCGGCCTCGGTACGACTGAAGGCGACTGCCCATCTTTGGTGAGCACAACAGAAGTCCTTCGAGGTGACGTCGCGGTCGGGCTCTCGGGTGGCGGAACGTGTGACCACGAAGGTGAAGACGTGCGTATCCGCGCGGTCTTTGAGCCGCGTGGCGCGGTACAGCAACGCCATGCACTCGCGAGCCGCACGCCCGCCCCGCCTGCGCCTGCGTCTAAATAACAGCAATCCGCAACTATAAAACATTGCGTTAGGTTATACATTATTTTCTATCATTATCAAGGATTTTAAATATTTAATAAAATTAAATCAAATTAGCTTCACGCTGTATCCCGCACACAGCAGGGCAGGCAGAGGGAAATTAATGTTAAGACACTCCGTTCCCCACTTTCTGCCGAATTCTGGAGGCATTGCGTGTTGAGTGGCAGAACTCAACGCCGCGCTTAACCTCGACACCAGAGCGAAGAAATGGAAATATAACTTTAAGTAAATATTTTATCTCCTCGAGTGGGGATCGAACCCACAACCAGTCGATTTTACAGTAACACTTCGTGCCGCTGCGCCACGACTGGCTTCAAATATTTAATCATAACTTTTATATTGTAAATCTAATCTAACCCTACTTACTAGTTTTATCTAATAGGCTAATTAAGAAGAAGTGCATAAAACAATAATATTAATAAAAATAAAAATACAATCTATACATATATGCATTATGCATGCCGCGAGAAGCCTAACCGTTACATTACAATAACAAATTACTCTGCAAATTATATAGGATTTTTTTTATATTCAAGAAGATCCCATAAGATACATTGGATAAGGAAAGCTATAAATTTTCAGGAAAATCAATTATCTTTCAGAATCTTTTTATAGAGATGTTTTACAAGACTGTTGTGAATATTGTAAATTCTCTTTTAGAACACAAAATTAATTAATAACAATAATAATACACACAAATACATATAAACTAATATTTTATTTTTCCATTATATAAACTATTTACAAAGTTGCTTAACATTAAATAATTAATATTAATATGTAAAATTAGAAAAATATTTGCGTTGAGTTCTGCCACTCAACATGCAATGCTTCCAGAATTCGGCAGAAAGTGGGGAACGGAGTATCTTAACACTAGATTCCCTCTGCCTATCGTGCAGTGTGCGGGATCCAGCGTGAAGCTGAAGCTGAAGAAAAATATTTTTTAGAATCATCCGCACGCAGCGCATTTGAATTGTAAACCTGTTCCGAGTTCTTTTGCTATGCGTGACGTAGGGTCCTTATGGTCTAAGATCCCATTGCATAAATCTGTAGGGATCAATAATTCTAATCTCTCTTTAAGAATGATACATGATAGTAGAATAGATTACACTAGGGTTGCCTAAAAGGCTCCTGCCGCAATCACATTTAATGAATGTTTTACGTAACTCGTTTTTGGAGAAAATTGCACTCATATGTGTTTTATGTCAATCACTCATCATTTGAAAGAAAATCACATAAGGAATTGGAAAAACAATGGTTGCCAGCTCTCAGTCTGCCGCAAGCCCAGGGCTGACCTCTTTAAACTAGGCAACTAGTTTAAAGAGGTCACTTAAAGTTAATATTTGCACTCATGTGTTTTTTTAATGAATTATATATCAAATTAAAGCTTATTTTTTTGTCATCACTAAAACACATGGTTGCCTGGAAAATAACTGCCGCAAGCAAAGGTTGCCATCATTTGAAATATTCTATTCCGATTCCGTTTGACTGACAATAGACGATTAAATGCGCGGTTTGCCTTATGTTTTAAAGTAAAATATTATATAATAGTAAGTCAATCTTAAAATTAATGTTTATTCTAGCTATTCTCTTGTTAAATGATGATTTTAATCTTATTAAGTACATACAAAAAACTATTTAAACATGAAATCATCCTTATTTTTCAAGTGAAATAATTAAATTAAAAATTAAATTAGCTTCACGCTGTATCCCGCACACAGCAGGGTAGGCAGAGGGAACCTAGTGTTAAGACACTCCGTTCCCCACTTTCTGCCGAATTCTGGAGGCATTGCGTGTTGAGTGGCAGAACTCAACGCCACGCTTAACCTCGACACCAGAGCGAAGAAATGGAAATATAAACTTAAGTAAATATTTCATCTCCTCGAGTGGGGATCGAACCCACAACCAGTCAGTTTTGCAGTCACACCTCGTGCCGCTGCGCCACGACCGCATCAAGTGAAATAAGTGAAATAATGAATCCATGATATTAAATCTTTGCTAAATCTGTTTTCTAAATAATAATTTAATAATAATAATAATAATATTTATTAAATTAAGATTTTCGTACTTAACAATAACTTAAACCGGTAATAACTGCAATAATATTAAACTGTGTTACAGCTATTAACTCGCAGTCGTCCTTTCATATAATAATATAACTAATTTTCACAAACAAATAAAATAATAACATAAACCAAACATGAAATAGAAAAACAAAATTCAATAATTAAAAATATATACGTCGAAGACGTCCCTAACTTAATGTAATCAAAACTAAGGCAACTATCCCACTGCAACAATTATCTGCATTTTCTCCTGTATTAAAAGTTATTTACGTAGAGAAAAATATATAATGTTAAATATTAAAGTATATTTACGTTTTGCATTAGAAAATAATTTAAAAAAACTTTTTCACATTTTTGTTTTAGATCAATGAACTTTTTGTAACACTGTAAGTGATAACCGTGTATAATGTCACTATTTAAAAAAATATCACTGTATTTAAAATTAGTTTTTTGGCGAAACAACAACATAATTTTACACTTTTGGAGAGATTCATCGTTAAATTTAATCATATTTTCGCTCCTGTCACACAAAAAAAACACATCTTCATTTTTCTAATGTTAACTAAAAACGTCTTCACTCCAAAACGAAAAGTAAGTAACTAAGTCAAAAACATTTCATTTTTCCATCTGCACTTTTATTGCATTTAGAAACAATACATCTTCGAAAATCATTTTATTGCATTTGGTTTGCTTTGTATCGAGCCGCAAAATGTTTATCTATAGTAAAAAGTAGACAACAAATTGATTCTACTCTTAGTAGAGTATAATCAATTTGTTATCTACTTTTTACTATAGATAAATATATGATAGTTCATGTATCATTATTAAATATAAGTTTCATTAGAATTACTGGTCCCTACAGATTTATGCAATGGGATCTCGACGTAGAATCGCTACGTTTAAAGAGTCGGTTACAATCGTTTGCGACGTTCACTTGTATATCTATTGCACTCTTTGCTTGCATTCAATTTTAAGCTTTATCTTCTTATAAAAAAAATAGATAAGCGAAACAAAATATAAAAAGTAATAGATAAGCGTGTCTGTTTCGCTTCTCTATTTATATTCTTTTGGTATTTCTTTAAATCTCTTTCTTTCCTTCTGTGAGTGTAAAATTATTCTCTTTTTATGTATCTTATGTGTTAAATAAATTTGGACAATTTTGCGACAAATTTTGGAATTTTAATTTTACTCCATAAATATTAAATAATATTAAATTGCGTTGTATCTTACAAACCGCTATAAGACGTAACATTTTGTTTTTTTTAACTTTATGGGTTCTCTTAAGCTACTTTATAACCATATTTTTTTACATTTTATGTTGGGTATAATTATCTTAATAACTTACAATACATTAAATTATTTGTTTTGTGATCTAAGAGACATTTAATAATAAATAATGTCTTCACTGTATCAACGATTTTTTTAAACACCATTGCCCTATTATTGTTTGTCAAATTCAATTAAAACATAAAAAGACTCGAAATTACAAACGAATTAATATGTCACTCACTGGGTTGTTAACTCCAGATAAAGAGATATAAAAATAATAAATGTAAGAAGATATAATTGCCATTAATATTATGAGGTCAAACGTAAATTCTGTTAGTTACGTAGCTATGAATTTCAAATAGGATTTTGCATTAAAAATAAAATATTGAGGATTAGTTAGAGGCTTTTATGAAGTCAAAAGAGCGAGGGTTGATTTTTTTTGGTTGTTGATTTAATTATAGGGGGATATTGATTTTTTCTACATTGTAAGTATTCAATGTTGAAAATTATAAAAAAGTATAAATTGAACCAAAGCTTATTTAGCGTAACATAAATTGTCATACAGTATACATTATTTGATCATAGATTATATCTTCAACCTGTATCCCGCGTGTACCATTGCAGAGGGAACCTAGTGTTAAGACACTCTGATCGCCATTATGACACTTCCATTCCTCACTTTCCGCCTAATTCTTGAGGTATTGCGTATTGAGTGGCGACGCGGCTTTGCCTCATTACCAGAGCGACGAACTTAACAAATTACGGTCTTTTATAAAAACATTTTTATAAAAGTATAAAAATTCACAAAGTAGAGCAGCTACTCCTATTTGTAAGATTTCATTCGTGAAGTACACAAAGTCAAACTTTGGAACAATCTAGAATCGATTCTCGCCAACAGCGAAATTTGATACAAAATTTACACGTACTTTATAGGGTGTTTATTATTTAAAAAGTAAATATTTAGATTTTAAATTAACATTTTAATTTTATGTACATAAATGTTCTTTACTTGAGTTTTTTAACCATACATCGCCATTAGAATTAGTCCCGACAGATATACCCACTATTATTTTTAATGTCACCAATGTTCTCTTTTAAAATAAGATTTATGTTAGAATATTCATATCGGCTTCATATATATCAGCTTCACACTGTATCCCGCACACAGGAGGGTAGGATGAGGGAACCTAAGGGTTAAGACACTCCGTTCCCCACTTTCTGCCGAATTCTGGAGGCATTGCGTGTTGAGAACTCAACGCCGCGCTTTACCTCGACACCAGAGAGAAGTAATGGAAATATAAATTTAAGTAAATATTTTATCTCCTCGAGTGGGGATCGAACCCACAACCAGTCGGTTTTACTGGCACACTTTGTGCCGCTGCGCCAATCAATTCATTTTTTTATACGTTTTCTAAATAAGTATTTTTTTTCCTATATGTAATCCACATAAACTTTAAAAAATGTTTAAAATATATATAACAATTTATTTTGAACTCCATGATGAAAACTGTCCTATACGTTGCTTTAGATTTTAAACTATTACCATACCAAAATCCATTCACTTCCATCCACTAAACTAGTGTGAAAAATCTGTGTTTTGAATAATTTGTCTTTTTCGATTTTTAACTTTAGGGAAACTATAATGAAAACTGAGATGTAACCAAAATGTACCTCTAGACCCTAAGGTACCATACAAAAATTCATACATTTCTGTCCAGTTGGTTTTAACAAACGACAGACAAAAACTCTGATTGGTGTTTAAATTTCTATGATCGATCAGCTATTGTCTGTAGCTAAATTGATTTCTGGTGCCTAACATATCTTTTGTCCCTCTGGACAATTAGAAGAGAAAGCTTTCACTTTTACTTATCCAAAAAAAAAAATAATAATTACGTATTAATGTAATATCTAAATAAATAGATACTTTCGAAGAACTCGAAAGAATTTTAAAACATATTCCAAATTAAGTTTAAAACGGAAAACTAACAGTTTGACAACGACCTTTTCATATTTTAATTTTAAATAACTTGTTAATATAAAGCCAAATTAAAAAGTTTCAACCGCTAAAGCAGTTTAGAGAATGATTAAAGTAATAAAAGAAAAACGACAACTCTCTGAATCTGACTGCCAATAAAAAAAAATTAAAATGAAAAATTTGTTCGTATTACTTTATGAAAACTATATGTTCCAGTTAATTTCTCCGCTCTGGTGAATCAAAGCGCTATAGTCTGTTTCACCACTTAACAAGAAGTATGTCGAATTCAGGCGGAAAGTGGAGAAAGTGTCCTTACATTAGATTCTATTTGTCTACCGTATATTACGCAGAACAAAATTTGAATGTTTTACAACATTAGCTTGAAGAATCGTCTACTATTTATTCAAAACTATATTCTAACTATAAAATGGCTTACGCGACTCTTTCTTACTTACATATTTAGGTACTAAATTCTAACTAAAGGAAATTAAGCAAAACTTTTAACTGCAACGAACTATACAAGTGAATTGATGATGTATACTATCTTGAAAATATAATATTTTTTTAATATATTAACAATTAATATTATAAACGTTTTACTTCTTAAATATCATTCAATATAAGGAATTCCAAATTTTAATACATTTATTTATAAGTGGTATGCCTCCAATTTATTTTTATTAACATCATTTTTATTAATTCTTGAGCGTAAGTATAAATAAAAAAAAGAACCGGTAATATAAATTGTATTTTAAAGTATACTTAAATAAAAATATTATAAGAAAAAAGAATAACAAAACAAGGTTTTATTTACTTCACTTTTACATTGTAAAGAACATCAACAAGGCGTCTCACCGTACAATATGAGAAATGAAAATAAAATTCTTGCCCAAATTTCTGTGTAACGCAATAAACTTTTATAGAAACGTCTAAATTATGTATGTATGAGACGTTATATTATGATATACGAGTACGCCTTTTAGAAAACGGTGGATTATTTCACACTAACACAAGTACCTTATCTTACTTACTTTATCATTATCGTACTTACGTTACCTTGGGATTTACTGAAGAAAAAATAATATTATAAAATGAAAATTAAAAGCATTTTTCAGTAGTTACTTTAACTACTATAAGATATAACTACTAAAGAATAGTGGACAGTCACAATCATCCGTTCTGTAGAAGCTTATACTTTCAAGAAGAGTCTGCTGAGAGGATTTATTTCTTAAGCTGTACAATAAGCTTATGGGTACGTTGCTTGGTCGCTTTAGGATATTTACTGAATATGAAATATAAATTTTAACATAATATTATATTGTGATATAAAAAAGTGATTCATAGGTAGTATAAGGTCTGATCGAAGCAAGATTTTAAGTACAACTTTTTACAACGCATCGTGACTTTTTTTTACTTAATCCGTTCCTAATTTCCCGCTGAACTTTCGACATTGTGTGGCAGTAACACAATACCGCACTTTATTTTGTCATCAAAGCAAAGCAAAGGACATGAAAACTTATTTCCCCCAAATCCCAATCGAACCCACAGCCGTCGCGCTTAAATACTATGCCTCTACGGCTTAAACATTATCTATGTTTAATTGAACGAAAAATAGTTTGTTTTCTGTTTTTTACCACAAATATTTTTATTAGTACATTTTACTTTATAAGTAAAATATTCTACAACTATTTTATTTTATAATCTCGGCGTCGGATTAAGCGAACGTTGACTGGTACGTATATACTGATGAATACTGTATGAATACAACATTTTGTAGCTTAGTAACCGCCATTGTAATTTTGTAAATCAAGAATCTCTATTAGATACAAAATAATTTATTTATTTCATAACAATACATACAGGGTGTAACGCGATCGACCGCTCAACGGTGGTCAGCATATATTTGGGAATTTGTGATTTATTGGAAAAATTCTGTTTCTAAAAGAAAATTGGCTAACACAGCCCAAATGTTGGGTCCACGGTCGTCGTTTTCTTCAATATTGTCTAATCTTTGCGTATTGTATATATAATATTACTATCGGCTTATATATCCTGGAAAAAACATTAAAGTAAAAATATATTTTTTTAAACTACATTTTAACCAAAACTTTCATGGGTAGTAGAGAACAAAATTGCTGGCGATTTCTTTTCATTTATGTAAAATAATCTCAGCAAATTTTATAAGGCTAGCTCAATTTCAACATATTAAAAAATGTGCTTGAATTATAAAAGTAAATAATTGTTATTCTCGTTATGAGCATTGATTGACCTATAAATTGATTTTTTAAGTATTAACTGAAGTGTTTGCGTTTTTCACCAGTCAAGTATAGTCAAACAATATTTGTCGAGTGAAAATATTCTGATATTGTAAAATTGCTATGTTACTTGGGTGTTGGTTAATATTAACTTTTAGAGGCTGTACAAGAAATATTTCACAAGTATTTTTTACTGATCATTTAAAAAATTATTACTACAGCTGATTTAAGTTAAATTTCACTAGAGAATCTCAATATTTCAATAACTTTTATATAGATATATGTATTTATATATCCGTCTAATCCCACACTTTATGATAAGCTAAATTACTAAAACAAGAAAACAATTGTCCGTGTTCAACGTATTTGCGATATATGTATAAGGAAAGCATATCCATTCTCCAGAAAATTAGGATGTAGGTAAATAAAAAATATATAGATAAATCTATCATTATTAAGGCTCTCCTGGTGCAATGGCACAAACGTGTGCCTGTTATAGGTTCCATTCCTACTCCAGGTAATAATTTAAGATTTATTAATCCTCGCTCTGGTAACAAGGCAAAGCCACAAACGCCATGCCTCATTCAATGGAAAGTGGGGAACGGAGTGTCTTAACACTAGTTTCACTCTGCTTTCCCTACTATAAGCAAGATATAGCGTGAAGAAAAAAAATTGCTGAATGTTATAACTCAAAAATCTTCATTTGTTTATGAAAAGGTTATACTAAGATTTGAATTGCACTAAGTGCATAAATTCAACTACCGTGTTAAGAATCGATAATTGCTTATGTAAAAATTTTGATTTTTCGTTTAATATAAGCTTATTTTTCTAAGCTTGCACAATTCCAGTCGAGTAAATACGTAACGAATATTCGAAACACTTGTGCCATTAGCGCTGTATACATTGAAATAGGGTCAAGTGGCTTGTATGACGTTTGTAAATGCAAAAAATACGAACTATGTAACGTACATACATATGTACATTTATTAGTAGAGGTTTATTTTTTTATTTGAATAGAAATGAGTTTGAAACAACATTTTAATTTAAAAATTCAATACAGCTTTTCAAAATTTTTACAGGTTTTCAATTTTTTTTTTAACTCTATTATAAAACATCGTGGAAAAACAATAATACCGTGCAATTAATGAATACTGTTACTAGTTATAGAAAGAATAAAATCTATTATAATCCTAATATTTTCTTATCCAGTTGACTAAATAGCTTGCTTTTAGGAGGGCTAGTAGTATCAATTTGTATTTATTAACAACACCTTTTTATTTATAATATATATTATAATTAATATATATTGTAAATAAAAATAAAAGCTTCACGCTGTATCCCGCACACAGCAGAATAGGTATAGGGAACCTACTGTTAAGACTGTTTCCGTCGAATTCTGGAGGAATTGCGTGTTGAATGGCGGAACTCAACGTCGCGCTTTACCTCGATACTACAGCGAAGAAATTAAATAAATAAATATTTATCCTCCTCCTCCTCGAGGGTCCTGTGGGTCGCATTTATAGTCGCACTCCTCAGCACTCCTCAGCCACAGCCGGTCGCATTTATAGTCGCATTCCTCAGCATTGAAGGTGTTATAAATATTGCGATAGAATATTAAATACAGTTAGAAATATAAAGGTGAAATAACAAGGACATCCATCAGCTATGACAAAGGTACATTACGTAACATAACTTACGACGAAAGTTTTCTCGAGTTCAACAGTTCAAAGTTCTACCTCCCTTAACATAATCAACAAACAAATCTGTGCTCACCTGTACGTAGAAGCAACTACAAGGTATCTCTTATGTTAACTTAATTATAGTTATTGTTATTTAAACATCTCTACTTAATAACTTTTGTTATTTTAAATTTATTTCTGTCATATAAAGCTAATTAAAACAAATGTACATATATGTATATGTTTTCCATGCGAATCATGTAGTTGACGCGCCATACTGGTATGTATAGGGACAATAATAGTAGAAATCAATTTTTTTTTGTATAAAAAAAGTCCCGCTAAGTTCTTCTCAGGTCTGAGGCATTAACTTTAGTGAAGTGGAGGTTAATTGTAATTGTAAAAAAATGAGGCATGCAGTACTTTCCTTCCCTAAGTGTGGAATAACACTGTAAAATATTTAAAAATGTAACTTCTTAATTCGAATAATATTATTTGAGTTTGACTTTGAATATTCCGTCCATAATAATAGAAGCTAAACGCATTCTTGACTTATATTTATTTTGGATACGCAAACGATACAAAAGAATATGTAGCGTATGCCAACTTTTAATAAAATAAAAATAAAAAACATAAAAAAATACTAAATAATAACATTACGTAGTAAGACTACTCAAACTAATGTAAAAGAAAATGTATTCGGCTATATTAAGACCAGTAGTCTTTAAATCACTTACTCTTTACCTAGTGTGAATTTCATACAATCTAACAGTTTGGTGCAAAATTCATATTTCTATAAAATTATTCGATTAGATAGTACATACAATACGTAAATTTTATATTCAATTAAGCCCTACAATTTTTAAAAGAACTTTATAAGAAAAAGTCAACACTAAAGTTTTTACAAAAATAATAAAAAAATCAATGACTGGTACTTCTACAGCTTTTAATTCCACCGCCGTGGCTTCTATTGTTTACTTTTTAACTTTTAATTAAAACGCTACGTATACCTAATTTATTTTGTATTTCCATTTTAATGTTACATTCTAAAATGTGAAAGGCCATGAGGTAAAGTTAGAAATTGTATTTAAATATTTAATTAAAACCAACTTTTGACGTTTTATCAATCTTATAAAATCAACATCAAACGCCTTTTAAACTTAAATTTATACTTTTATGTATAACCGTCAGGCCAGTCGTGGCGCAGTGGCACAGACGTGTGGCTATAAATTTCGCCAAAATGTTACAATAAATATAGTATTTTTTTATGAAAGATTAAAGTAAATTTACAATTTGAGGTCCCCATGCCAGCGCAGCAGTACAGCGTTTGACTGTAAGCGTGACGTGACAACCCACGACGGGTTTATTTGTCAATTGCGGCGTTGAGTTCCGCCTTTCAAAGTACAATGTCAGAAAAAATAGAAAGAATGTGGGAAACATTGAATGTCTTAACACTAGTTTCACTCTGTCTACAGCGTGAAGCAAAAATAAGTTACAAATCCTAAACAGTCTTTACATCATTTAATAACTTATAGGGGAAAGTTGTACAATATGATCCCACGGGGTAAGTTGATCCTTTGATATTGCAGCGAAACTACAAGTGCAATCTAGAATTTTTTTTTAATAATATGTCACTTAACACCTGCGCCTCTCGTATACCGTAAACCATAAAGACAATATTTAGTGATTGTGAACTAAACAAAGGCTGATTTTAGATCTATGATACTTTAATTCTACGTGGTCAAATGCAATGACTGAAATGTTATTTGGGGTCTACCAACAGGTCAGGTCAGATAATTAAGAGATAATTAAGTGGTTTTATGTACATAATAATTTCAATATAGTGTAAACTACGAGTATTCCCCCTTAATAGGGGATCATTTCGTACACCTTTTACCCTACCGCCTATTATTATCTACTATCAATTTATCTGAAATCTATTGTCTAAGAATTTTGATTTGATATTCAGAAACCAATTTCCTGTAGACATATATCGAGAAAAGTTACAAAGTTTACTCATTTTGCTTTAATTTTGCGTTCCCATACAATTTTTATATTCACGTTATACGACTCAATGAAAATAAACGACAAAAATATCGACAAGTCCTGTTGGTAACAAAATATTTGCATAGTATAAAAGAAAATCGCTTTCCCTTGATGAACGCTTGGATAATGCGATATTTACTCTAAAAGACAGAATTATTAAAGAGAAAGGTTATTAGGGGTTCGACTCAAAAGGTAAAAACGGAACCCTTATAGGATCACCGTGTTGTCCATCTATGTTTCTGTCAAGACCATTTATCTTAAGATCGCGTCTAAGTATCAATCCCTCGATGCCTATGCTTCAAATTTAAATACTTTTTCTAAAAAAAATAATAAATATATAAATATTATAGAGATCGATTTTTTTTTTATTTTTCAAATCAAAAGATACTTTTATTTATGCATAGATTTTGCTGCATTTTATATGAAATTCACCGCGTAATCAAAACCTATAGAGTACTTCCCGTTGACCTACATTGTCCCAGTTATAAAATTTGGCAAAAAGTGAGTACTTACAATACCAATAAAGGAAAAAAAAGCGAAAAGTAAAATTTATAGGTAGAATAACATTGACAGACGGACAACAAAGTGCAGATAACAACACAAGGGTTTTTTTTTTCCTTTTAAGTAGGGAACCCTATATTTTTTTTCCAAGACGCGTTTAACCAAGAAAACTCTTCAACTTTACGCTGTAATATAATGCATAGATGTAGTTTAATATTATATTATATCGTATTTTAAAAATTCTACTAAACGGAATAAATAAATTACAAAAAAGGAATCTAATTCCAATATACATTAAGAATCCAATATGCATCAACTATTGTTAGAAACTGAAACCTCTTAAAATAAACCAAAACTTAATATTTTAACAAACAAAAGAGGGTTATAGCTTGATTGAGGGTGGGCGTTCAATTACATAGTCATATGAAATTTATTCTAAACCTACATACGTACAACGTTAACAAAGTATGTTGACCGATAAAACAAAGGACTACCTACATCCTACTATAGTACGCATGTGGCTGACTGTACCCGAGGTGGTGGTTTCGATCCTCGGAAAATGAAATAATTTAAATATCTCTTCACTCCGTTTAAGACACTCCGTTCCCCACTTTCTGCCGAATTCTGGAGGCATTGCGTGTTGAGTGGCAGAACTCAACGCCGCGCTTAACCTCGACACCAGAGCGAAGAAATGGAAATATAAATTTAAGTAAATATTTCATCTCCTCGAGTGGGAATACCTTTACTATTATTAACTAATATATTTTCGTGTGAGTAAATACTTATAATAATAGAATCACTATTTACTCACACCTACCATTCCTTAAAATAATGAAATTACCTTTTGATCTAAACTTCTTTTCTCTTCCACTTAAAATTCTTTGTTGCCTTACATTTATTACGACACAATATTTAATTTTACATGGCAACCACAAGTCAGCTGAGGGAACAACATTTTATGTGACATAAAATCCATAATAACTTCGGATAAACTTCAATCTACACGACACGTGTACGCCATCACTAGGCCTCGTATACACTAGGTTTATTGAGATTTTTTTTATAAGCCACAGATTAAGTTGAAAATATCGGGAAAAAAATTTTTTTGTAGCGCAAATTTATATATTTTTCATTATATATCATCAATCAAATGTATTTAATAAAAATACAAAGTGTTATAAAATAATAATTTTAACCATGCTATGCTAAATGCTAAAGCTATGTTATCTCTGCTTACCTTCAAGCTTTTTTTTTCAGATTCCCTTCGTAGGTATACAAAGTGATATTGTCGTAGATATCGCCATACTCAAATAACAAAACAGAACACATATAAAAAATACGTGGGCGAATCATCAAGCATGAAAAACAATAGAAATAAATAAACTCGTACCTATAGAGTAAAACAAGAAAAAAAATTGGATGTGACTTTTTTCCTTTTGTAAATACAAACAAATGGACGGTTTGTTAATTCGTAAAAACGTTGATCAAATACCAACATTTGCCTGACACTGTAATCTGGCGTTGTAACCACAGGCCACGGGCCAGTTCGACATGGAATATACGGTAATTGTTTTGTTCTGCTTTAACACGGCATTCATTAAGCTTTATAAACTCGGAAACTAATTATAGCAATTATTATTTTTCATGACCCATAATGGATATTGTAATACTGTTAGATATGTTTTGGTGTTTGGATACATCTGTTTGATATTAATAAATAATGACTGATATCAGCTTATCTATCTATATATATAAAAGGACTTGTGCTGACTGACTGAGGTAAGACGCACGCAGAGCCGAAACCGCTGATGGTAGAAACGTGAAATTTGGGCAGATGTTTATTTTCATATTCTGGACATCCACTAAGAAGGGATTTTGAAAAATTTTAACCCTAAAGGGATGAAATAGGGGTTGAAAGTTTGTATGGATTTTTTTTTAAATCGGCACCGATTTTTATAAAATTTGAAATTCAGTCTTTTAAAAATATTTAATTGAACACGTGTTTCATGGTTTTTTAGAATTCACCCCCTAAGGGTTCAAATAAGGGGTTGAAAGTTTATATGGAAAAATCTTTAAATCGCCACCGATTTTTATAAAAAATTTAATTCAGTCTGTTAAAAATATTTTATTGAACACGTGTTTCGTGGTTTTTTTAGAATTCACCCCTAAGAGTGCAAATAAGCGGGCGAAGCCGCTCGCGCCCACTAGTAAGCAAATAAAATAGAAGTAAAATATTTAAAAACTTTTACAGTACCAATATTTGTAAATGTAACACATAAAAACATATATTGCTCGTGAAAATAACGCAAATGGGTAGACCATTTCATACTAGTTTAATAGAAAACAATTTTAAAAAATGTATGATAGAATTTAATAGCCTTTGTGATCGCTATTCATAACATAACGAAGCATATTTTCATGTCAAACGAATATTAGTAAAATATCGCGTCTATAGTAAATTATAGTTTTATATATAATTTCATAAATTGTTTATAAACAAAAAACTTAAATTACTATGTGACGAATATTGTACACTAACGAAAATCAATATGTACAGTGAGCTTTAGAGGAAGAAAAACTGCCATGATAAATCACTCGCATTATATAGTTAATTATAAAGCATATTATATCGTTTTTTTTATCAGCTACACTCTGTATCCCGCATATAGAAGGGCACTTAGAAGGAACCTAAGACCTAATCCTAACACATTCCGTTGCTCACTTTTCGCAAAATTTTCGAGGGACTATGTGTTGAGTGCCAAAACTCTTTTGTCTTGGTACCAGAGAAAAGAAATAAAAATAATAAATAATTATCCATTTCCCTGAATAGGGCTTGAACCCACTCACACCACAGAAGACCTCATTATTTTTTATAATAAACTATATAAATACTTATTATATAGCTAATTATAAAATATATATATATATATATTACAATATGCACACTCAGCCTTAAGACTCTGGTTAGAAGAAGTTATGTGTAGAACCAACATAATCATAGTAACCGATTGCTTCAGGCGTACTCCGAAATCAGATTGGATTTTTGCTACATGAATTCTAAATTTAACTTTAGTTGATTGTGCGGAAACGTGGCTATACAAGAGGATATTAAAATTAACTAAACTGTGCACTATTATAACATTTAATTCATATTTTATACAAAAATACAATTTGACGTTATTATGATGGCGTGTTTAAGCAACATACCCCAATGACCAGTGCAAATCACGCAAAGTGCTTTTAATAATTCACAATGTGGCCTGAAAATTATAATTTTTATTTATGATTGTGCCACACAAGGACAAAAAATACAGCAAACATATTATAACAGAGACATGTTAACACCGGATAACTCATATGTAAGAGAGATCTCTATCAGAACCTCTTGAATGTAGGAAATGTTAAGAGAAACGTTTCGGGTACGGCATTTACAACTTTTCTGTATAAAATAGATCTGGTAAAGTAGTACATTCATTGATCCAAACTTTCTATAATTGTCAATTAAAGAAAGTTTGGATGTTTGGAAAAAAATAATAATCTATTGAGATTATTATTAATAATCAACAGATATGTAAAAAATAAAAATATATAAATAATTTTGATAAAGAAAAATTATTGATTTCCTTAACTTGAATAATTTATTTGATGTCCTATCACAATACAACGAACAACAGCTATTATTCAACAGTTTCAGTGAAACTAACATAAGGCCATATAACCAGCAAGGTCGGCAGTTACATTTCAAAGTTGTAGCCCTCAACGAAGCTTATCAACAAACAGTAAGTTAACTAAGTAGTCCATACAAAGGCATAACTTGCCATCAATGGTCAACATAAGGCACCATAATTATTTCTACTGTATAAGTTATACAGACGTTGAGATTTTATTGTGTGATATATATTTTAATAGTATATTGACAATTATAAAAAGTAAAAATGTAATATTTTTTGTAAGTTTAACGTTTTGTCTTTTAAATTTTTTTTTCAATTTTAACGGAATGTTTTATTTCTATGAGAAAAGTAATAGTGACGGGTACAACAGACAAATCTTTCTACAATCTTTACTTTCTTTAAGATCAGGACCAGTTTAGGACTATCATCAGCTAATTTCTAAAACATACATTATTTAGGTTAAGAGGAGAGAGTCGCACGAACAGTGAAAGCGTTAAAGCTTATCTCTAAAGGACCCCTTAAACCTTTGGGTCACAAGTTCCAGGCACTGGTCTGAGCTCCCTACCCTAATCTAATCGATTTAAGAAAGTAATATGGTGAGCTTTGGCTTATTTCACAATATTCCAAATTTACTCAACAAACATAGCAAATTATAGAACATTTTCACTAAAATATGCTAGAGTTGAATTTAAATAAATACTGTACAAATGTTTTATCCCGCTATACGAATTTCGTAAACCGCAAACACACCTAGTAACGTTTATGAATATGAAAATTTATGAATGTTAGTAAATTGACTAAAAAAAATGTTTCATTGTTAAGAATGAATAAACACTAGAGGCAGTGCTTTTGTACATTAAATTTTATATTGTAGTATGTCAAATTATATTACTATAAGACACCTATAGAGAAATCGAGAATTTTTTTCTTTTTTCAGTAACTCGTATGAATTTTAAACTTATTATTATATGCTTTATATATGTGTATCGAAAAAGTTAGTCGTGGTGCAGATGCACACGTGTTCCACTGCAAGCGCGACAGGTTGTGGGTTCGTAGAGACTCCTCGGTTGACCTTCGAAAATACAGTATCAAAGATAGGTACTGGAGCAAGGTCACGTAAAAAGCATGAGGACCCCCCGGAGGGCATGTATGAAGAGGTTGATGACAGTGGACGAGGCGAAAGAGATATGTAGAGACCGTAGCGTTTGGCGCTCCATTTTCTCTGACTACCCCGCTAGGGATAAAGCGTGAAGCTAGTAGAAGTAGTAGTACTTATTGAACACTTGATTTTATTTCTTTCATCGCAGAGTTCAAGAGTTACTACAAATATCTGAATTCAAGTACAATCAACTAATATCCCTCGTAGGTGACAAAAAGTAGGGTTTTTCTCAAAGCATATTAAGAATTAAGTCAATTCTCACTCAAGGAAATCAAATATTTAGTATTTTCATTTTCCTCGCTTGCTAAAAATGCAAAACGCAGCATTAAGTCCCACCACTTAATACGCAATGCCTCAAGAAATCGGTGGAAACTATAGGACGGAAAAACGGAAAACGGAACGGAGTCATGGGTGTAGGAAGAGGGGGGCTAGGTGTCCACCCCAGAATAGCCCACCCCAGATATTATACTAACAAAAAAATTATTAATAAATAAAAAGAAAAAATAATAAAACAACGTTTTAACAAGTCCAGCCCCCCTTCCGCCCCAGGAAATATCTCTTGAATAAACGGATTGTCTCAATACTAGATTCCCAGGTTCCCTATGGCTACTGTACGCTGTGACATGTGTGCTCGATCTAAGAAACGTAAACGTATAAAAAATTAAACGTTGCGGGATTCGAACCCGAGTCTCATGGAAACTGTCCGAGGTCGTTTTGTAAACATATTTTTATTCGCTCCCCTTCAACCAAAAAAAAACATTTCAATAAAGTGTAAAATGTTCATTGTCTCTGTACTTGCGTACGTATTCAGTATATTCTAACATGTACCTATAGTAAAATATTTTCAAGAAAAAAAACGCTTTATCATGTAATTTCACGGCAACTTGTTGGCATAATATAAGTATAGAGGCTGACACTATGACAAATAGTTCTCCATCATTTTTCCTTACTCACGACGGATCCGGCGTTTAATATAAAAAGAAATATTAGCATTTTGGCATTGTTTAAGTTACTTTCAACTGTCAAACCTGTATTGTTTTTTAAATTTATATATTTACAAATTTATACTCCGAAAAATAAAGTGTAAAAATTAAATTAAATTAGCAAGGAACCCAACAACTGCTACTTATCCGGCCTTTATTCGACGGCCGTCGTTCGCGGCAAGATTACTATTGTGTACTTTTTCAAGTTTTAATTAAAACGTTACGAGTTTTTGAACCTAATTCATTTACTCTCTTCTTATTGTGCTGGAGGTCTAGTTAACACAACTTCTTTATTTCTACTTTCAGAAAATTTTACGCGCGGCTCCATTGTTCTGTTTTTCCTTTTTATAAAAATGAATTATTATCATTCGTTAGAGTGATTCTAAATATGTAATAGGTATAGGACTGACCTATTTACAAACATTTCATTTGCCGCTCTGATTACTTATATTTGACTTACATGATCTTTTCAATTAAAACAATGAAATAAATTTATATAGAATTTTTTATTTAATCATCTATGTAGCGAGGTTATTTTGACGCAGCGGTGCCTGACTATAAAACGCTACGGTTGTGGGTTTGAATTTCACATGGGGGGAAGAATTATTTTCATTTTTTCGCTCTGGTAATAAGAAAAAAAACAGCGTTGAGACTGTCAATCAACACGAATTGTCTCGAAAATGGGGTGGCGAATGTAGTACCTACGCACTACGGAGTGCCTCGACGCTAGGTTCCCTCTGTCTACTCTGCTAAATATGGAATAAAGCGTGAAGTAAAATAATAAGTATGTATTTTACAGGTGTATATAGACAATGTATTACATCAGTTTCAACACAAAATATAAAATATATAGGAAGAAAGAAAATATTATAACGTAACATATAATATTGTAACGTAACATAATATTTTAACTGTATTCTCTATACCCATCCGCAGAATGTGGATAAATAATTTCTTAAAAATATATTTTAATGATTTTTAATGATTATGAGATACAGCGTGAAGCTAAATATATATATAATAGAATATATATATATTATATATATATATATATATATATATATATTATATATATATATATATATTATATATATATATATATATATATATATATATATATATATATATATATATATATATAACCATATTTACGAACAGAATCTTAATATTCCACTAGTTATATTATGAATATAAAACGGAAAGTGGGACTCTAAACTTGGGATAAAATTAGGGTTGATATATCGCCTGGTGTAAGGTGAACTTGCCTACTACGTACAAAGGACAACTTTGTGAGACATGTGATAAATTTAAAATAAATGTTACTAACATATATAACATGAATAAGTAGTATAGAGCCGGATTTAATTTATTTTGATACAAAGGGACACCTAGTGTTGAGGCACTCCGTAGTCCACACCACATGCATCGTTCCATTTTCAAAACATTCCGTGTTGAGGGACAGTCTAAACGTCGCTCTTTGTCTTGTTACCAGTGCTGGAAAATAATTCTTCCCCCCGTATTATTCTAGTATTTCCGCGAGTGGGAATCGAACCTACTACCATCACGTTTTATGGTCAGACGCTGCGACACTATAATGTAAACACGAATATTCCACTGGGTTGAAATCAAACCCGCAGTCATTACTTTACAAACACATTTCAACTAAGTCACTATTAGCGACATGTAGATCATTAAAATTAAAATTCAACATAAATTTATTTGATTTATCAAAATCATTCATATCAAATATGTACAAGTAATTAGAGCGGCGAATGAAATGTCCGTTTGTAAATAGCTTAGTAGGACTATATATCTATACATATTTAGATTCATTTTTATAAAAAGAAAAACAAAACAATGGGACTGCAATGTAAAATTTTCTGAAAGTAGAAATAAATAAGTTGTTTTAACTAGACCTCCAGCACAATAAGAAGAGAGTAAATGAATTAGGTTCAAAAACTCGTAACGTTTTAATTAAAACTTGAAAAAGTACACAATAGTAATCTTGCCGCGAACGACGGCCGTCGAATAAAGGGCGGATAAGTAGCAGTTGTTGGGTTCCTTACAAATTTAATTTGAAATCTTTTTAAGTATAATTTTAAGAATATTTAACCATGAAAAACATTACGTTTCGTTGACTTAAAATATACATTTTGATGAAAAAAAGAGAGATAAATGAAGAAAGAAATGGAAAAGAAACAGAAACACTATAAGCAAATCTTCACAAATATTAGATACTTGTAGTACCATAGGTACGTACTCTTGAGCGTATTTCTTTAATTTGAAGATAAATTACGGTTTATCTTAAAAACATATAAATTAAAAATCAGCTTCACTATCTCGCACATAGCAGGGTAGGCAAAGGAAACCTAGTGTTAAAATGATTATGTATAATAAAAATAATAGTAAATAATAATTTGGTGTTACCAAATGTTGCATGGGGATCGTACCCACAAGCGTCGCGTTACAGTGTCCCTTGTGCCTTAAAAAAATATATTTAAAATAATATTATCAATCGAAAGAGAATTTAGTGAATATATTTACATATTATAAAATAAAGGGACCACAATTTTTTACGTATGAAATTTTGAGTGTTATCTCAATATTTAATGCCAAAAAAACTGTGGCCCTTTTTTTACATTGAAAATTACAGCTTGTGGCAAAATTTTTACGTTTTCAAACTTTGTCACCCAATTAACAAAAAACTACAACTTTCAGTCGGCTTTATGTTTCGTCATTAAATGAGGAATCAGAGAATATAAAAATACCAATAGTCGGTGAAAAAACACGCAAAATATTTTTTTCTAGCATTTGATTGCGTATATATGGTATATAGTATTTTTGAATGATGAATATTTCGAAAACAGATGAATATCAAGGCATATTATATAGTAAAATTTGTGGGAAATATCTATACTCTATCACCTCCTCCTATATCCTCTATCACCTATGTCAGTTTGTACATCTGTCTATAAATCAGCCTGTATAATAAGGTAAATGAAGCTATATATTAGGATAGTCGTCACTTGCAATTTTGTCTGCGTGGATTTTAAGAGGAAAAGAGGAACATTCCGCTTGTTTCTGTTCCCACAGCTATTTCGAGAAAACCTCTTTTACACTCCCTAAGCTACCTGCATTTCAGAAGACAGAAGTCTTCTGTGGATTGTCTGTTATTATGATCACCATTAATATAGTAATCTTACCATACTATTCTATTATTAACGGATTTTTGCATATCTCATTAAAAAAATATGTAGTATTGCTTTTTTATCCTATAAATGGATCATAATTATGTACAATCTATTAGATGTTAAATCAAATTGCTGTCCAAAAATAATTTGTGAAATTTTATTATAATTACTGAATTTTTGAGCAAAAGCTCATTCTTATAAAATTAAGAAAATTATTGTAAAACATATTATTTAGTTAAATTCCAATATATTCCTCTGTTTTTTTATTATAGTACATATATATCAATATAAGTTCGTGTGTTTGTATTACATATGAATATTTGTTATTCAATTACCCAAAATCAGTTCAAAGGAATTAGATGAAATTGGCACACAGATAGTTTACAAACTGAATTAACACACGAGATCTGGATAGTTTATGTTGAACGTTTGAAACACAACTTTTTACTATGAAATATACCTATAGAAGTTTTAATCGTAATATGCTAGAAGTTGGTAGAAATTTTATAAATAATGTAAATTGCTATTAAGTACAAAAAATACCGCTGGCTCGTGCTGCTTGCACACCGTTGTATCTCAAATGTGACGGTTGTAAGTTCGATCAAAAATTGGGTGGTGTAAACCAAAATGTTTAAATACTAAGTCCCCTCCTCCTATCCTACTTTATGGTAAGCTGAGTTTGAGTTCTGTCGCTCGACATGAGAATCTTCCTAGAGAATGTGTCTTGAAAATTTTATGAAAAAAGTTGGGAAAGGTGGGGAAACACTCATTTCCCTACTTTTAATACATTGCGTGTTGACTGACATAGCTCAAAACAGCGCATTGTTTTATCACAGTCGAACCCACTACCATCGCGATTACAGCCAGACGCTGTTTCACTCACAACAAAAATATCATAGAATATTTTCTTTTTATTTATATTTAATTTTGAAGTCACCACAAAAGCTACCTTTCTAAATGATAAGAAACAAAACAAAACACTACGGAATTATAAAGCAAAAGGACACGTGATTACGCCAAAATGTTTACATGCAGCGACAAATTCACGCTCCACAGTAATAAACTACTAACATTTTAAATTATGTAAGTACTAAGCAATTTAACACGTAGAAATTAACAATAGGACGTTGTGGCGCAACGGTGTGACAGTAAACGTGACAGTTAGACTCCCTCTCGCGGGAATGAAATATTTAATATTTTCATTTCTACGAACTGGTAACAAGGCAAAGCCCGGCGTTGAGTTCCGCCACTCAACACACAATGCCTCGAGAATTCGAGGAAGAATGGGAAACGAAACCATCGAAATGGGGAACACAGTGTCTCAACACTAGGTTCCACGACGAAAAAAATTAACAACACCACGTGACTAACGTTAGTCACGTGGTGTTGTTAATTTTTTTCGACCATGAGAAATTTATGTAAAAAATCAAATAAAATTAGAGATAAATTTATATTTTATGTTTTTTGTAACGCACAAATGGCAGAGTAGACAGAGAGAATCAAGTGTCGAGGAGAACCCAGAATGCGCGAGTTCACAATATTTCTTCTTGAGTGGCGAAATTCAACTACTCCCTATATCTTATTAGCAGACGAAAATACCAAAAAAATCATTGCCCCAACTTGTCTAATCTAACACATAACCATCGCGAAAATTAAAAAAATGGAATAAAAATAAAAATACTTCAAATTCCATCATAATCGTTAACACAAGAAAACATTCTATCAGCAAAGCTCGTTAGCTGTTACTTCTAAAACTAACAGCAGTAGTAAACAAACAACCACACATTACGTCATACGGCATTAGGGGTCCACTAAGTCACTGTTACGTGGAGCGATAATGTAGCTTCGTGATACTAATCTATGAGAGTAGAATAAACCCAGAATAATTTATCAGATCATCTATTTGTTGGTTTGTATAGTTCCTGCGATGTCCTCTGGTTTCAACTGTTTTCTATTTTTTTTTCTATATTTGTGTTTTTCTTTTTCTTGAACGTAATGAGTAATGTTGAGTAATAATCATTTAAAACCCAAAAGTATTTTGCTTTTGTATAGTTTAATGTGGAAAATCTTTAACAATTTAAAAGACCTTTATAATTTGTTTATACCTAACCAGTTTCCGCATTTTGAATAGTGGACAAATAGCTATTAAATGACTGCTAAGATTTAAAATTGTTAATTTTATTGATTAAACGAGACGGATGATTTGAAATTAACTTTGAAAAAGTCTTTATGTAAAACCCGAGGGTTCAAATCCCTCTACTTTCAACATTTTTATACGTTTTCTAAATAAATTTTTAGTTTTTTAATTGTGAAATAAATCTTTTGAAAGTGTAAAAATGTTTATAATTTATTTATCCCTAACCATTTTCCGCGTCTTAACTGATAGACAATTAACTATTACAAAACCGCTGAGATTTAGAATTTTTAATTTTGTTAATTAATTTTATTTGCTATTGACTCTGATAAGTCTTTACGGAGTTTTTATACAAAAGATATCGTCTACAAAGGACTTTACATTTAAATTATTTCAAACGTATACAATGCATATTTTCATAATATTTCACACGTTTATTGTATGACCAACTGTTACCGTCGCTATCTCACTGGGGCCGTGTAAAAATTCAACAGAAATGCTGGGTAAATTATGAAAGTTAACTTCGTTTGAATACGCGCCGTAGTTTCAGTTTGTGAAAATATACAGTTAAGCCATTCTAGTAATTCCAGATATTTCGTGACTTTTTATGAATTTATTTATATTTAACTTTTGGTATATAGGTGCATAGGGGCCATTCAAGTATTACGTAAGCACTGTAGTGGAGCGGGGGGGTCTTGGGTTTGCTTATTTTTGATGACATGGGGGGTAGGGGGTCTAGCTAGTAATTACGTAAGCAGAAGTTATTTATTTTATCATATATATTATGGCTATAATTGGTGGACGTATGAATGGAGACGATATAACTATTAGTTTTATAATATAATATATAAGTTTATTGTATCTATTTAGCGGGAATGGCACATTGTCAAGAGGCTAAATTTCAGATTCTATAAAAATCTGTGGCGATTTAAGGATTTTCCTATACAAACTTTCAATCCCTTATTTGCACCTTTAGGGGTGAATTAAAATAAACCACGAAAGACGTGATCAATGAAATATTTTTAAGACTGAATATAAAATTTTTATAAAATCGGTGCTAATTTAATTTTTTTTCCATATAAACTTTCAATCCCTATTTCATCCCTTTCGGATTTCCTAAATTCGAAAATATAAATCTGTCCAATTTTCACGTTTCTACTTACAGCGGTTACGGCTGTGCGTGTGTCTTACCTCAGTCAGTGGGAACATGTTCTTTTATATATGGAGATATAAATAAAATATCAATAAAAAAATACCTTAAAAAAAATTATATGCTAATGTTTACGTAAGCATTGGGGGAGGGGGTAAGAGGATTGCTTATTTTTGATGACATAGGGGAGGAGGGGGTCAATAATTGCAAAAAATCTGCTTACGTAATACTTGAACGGCCCCATATGTATGTTTTAATTAAATTTTAAAAACGGTGACTGACTGTAAACGCGACGGGTGTGTGTTCGATATCCACTCGAGGGAATGAATTATTTCCAATTACTCGCACTGGTATCACTTCTTTGGGACGTTAGGTTCCCTGGGAAAGTAGGTAAAAGAGTGTCATATCACCATGTCCCTCTGTCCAATCTGCTGCATGTGGGTTAAATACACGTAAATACCATCTTGGCAACGTTTAGGAATGTCTAAACGCTGAACAATACACGTTTAGAAGAATAATAAAAAGATAAGATACCGAAAAAAAACAAAGTAATTCTATATAATAGTATTCTATATACCACCAATAGATCTATAAATAATAAAACATAACTACTGTAATAAAAATATAAGAATAAACGTGACAAACCATACCATATACGTACATATGTACTTATTCCATATTGGAATTCGCGTACAAATGCGAACTGCCATAATCGTAATAGGTAAGTACCTTATATCGAGCGTGGATAACGTGACTTATTGGTTCGGATGAAACGGTCTGGCTTATCAATAGAAGAGTGCACATTTACAATAGAATAAAATCGCACTATACATTTAAAATGTTTCTTTAATTGTTAAAATACGAATAAAAAAATATGTTTTTCGTTTTTCTAGCGTCACGCTGTAGCTGGTAAGGCAGGTGGAACACTTCGTTTCCCAGGCACCGTGTGAGTCGCGCAATTTAACGCTGTGACTTTATGAATTTAAGAATTTCTTTTTAGTATTTTTTTAGACGCCACCTACCCCCCCGACCCCCCTCCCCCCCTTCCTCAAGATTAAGAGTAACAATATGTCAGAATACAAAGCAAAAAAAGATATATTATTTTATTTTAATAAAAAAACTTACAAAAAATTCTCGAACCCAAAATATTTAAAACTTCTAAGCACGCTTTGCAAAATTAATTTTAATAACGTCAAATTACAATATAATTAGTTTTCATACACAATTTCCGTTCTTTCGCAGATGCATTGTTGCATAATGGTTTCTCGAGCGGGATAACTCAATTTATTAAAACAGAATTCTCCGGAAGCCGGTCTCTTTAATTAGGAGGATGGAGGGAGATGGTGCCGCGAAGTAAGATTAAATGATGTTTTTGTGTAGAAGATTGGAGGCTATTGTTCTTTATAATTGCTGTCAAATAATATTTTAAAATAGTAGTTTGGTAAGGTGGATAGGGTTTAATTACTTGAATTTAATTATAGCGAAAAACGAATGCTTTATTTCAGTTTAGTTTTGATTTGAGCAATGAGTGGGAAACGAAGTGTTTTGTCACTAAATTCTCAGTTCAGTTTAGTTCAGTTTTAACATTATGACGTTCCAAACGTGCCAGGCGAGAAAGCACACGAAAAAACGAGAGATTGTACGGCAAAAAAAAGATAATGTTACACAATAGGAGAATGCATATCACATTCTCTCTACCATGCCAGATAAAAAGTGAAGCTGTCAAAAGAAGTATAATAATAAAAGGCAATGGAATAATCTTAATATAATCAATCTTCTGTGAACATTATTATTCATAGAGAGTATATTTGTCATAGAGCTTTTACGTGTCGTTCATGAAATATTTTATGTAGTTAAATTCGTTTATTGGAATTTGTAATATACTATTAAGAAGATAAAAAATAGGAGATATTCTCAGTCTTAAAAATGTACATTTAGATAGAAAATATCTTTGAATTATTTCAGCTGCTGTTCTACGCTCTCCAAATTCGAGACATTGCGTGTTGACTGACGAAAACACGGCAACTTTATCTACTAGAGAGGAGAAATGAAATAATTTCTTACCCCGAGTGGAGATTGAACCCACAGTCAACGGATATATACCACTGCACGACTGCTTTATTTTACTACTACAGAATTTAAAACTAAATAAGATATAACGTTAAACACATAATAAGTAGAAAATAAAGCTTTATATAACTCAATAATAACCGATTGTTAAACGTATTTAAAAGTTTAACAATCTCACACGTTTAACAATCAATATTCACAATGAACCTGAACACTTAATTTGGAAAAGAGCACACACGTCCAAACATTAATTAAATTTTAAATTAACCAAATTAAATGGACACCAGAACTTTCTGCTCTGCTTGCGTTTAATTTGCGTTTGAAAATTTTGCGAGAGCTCTTTGCGAAAGATATGTGTTAGTCATAACTCATTCGCACAGGTGTATAACATTTTAATGATGATTTTTCATAATATATTTAATAAAAATATTATTGGAAATTGTAATGAAAACATATTAATATTTAAATATAAGTAGTAGAGACTAGTCGTGGCGCAGCGGCACGAGGTGTGGTAAAACCGACTGGTTGTGGGTTCGATTCGATTTCCATTTCTTCGCTCTGGTGTCGAGGTTAAGCGCGGCATTGAGTTCTGCCACTCAACACGCAATGCCTCCAGAATTCGGCAGAAAGTGGGGAACGGAGTGTCTTAACACTAAGTTACCTCTACCTGCCCCGTTGTGTGCAGGATACAGCGTGAAGCTATAAGTAATGTCAGAAGATTTAGGATGAATTCAAAGTTTTTTTTTTACTTAAACTTTCTACATCGCATTTTTTTTTCTTTTTCTCATACTCGTACATCGTAATGATGCATATACTATTTTTATTTTTTTTAAAACAATGGGTTATAATACTTTTAAGGCTTTACACTTTATTTAACATATAGCAAGGTAACCTAGGACCCTAATTTAGAGACTCTGGTCTCATGATGATAATTATCATAATAATATATAACATTTTATCGTATTTTGTTACGGTAAAACTCTGCTTACAATGCTATGTGATACTGCGTGAAAGTAAACAGAATATATTGTAATAAAATATAATAATCCATTTTTTATTATATGGCATTTACATATTTATACATACATACATTCTCCTCCAATTATACTTTAACATAATGTGTTATTGTTTGTTTTGAATATAATTTGTATAAACATCTAATATCTTATATATAAATTTATAAAATAAATACTGTTGTTGTGCAGTGTTAGAGTCAAGAGCAATAAATTTAAATTTATTGAATATTGTATCTGAAATGAAATTACAGTTATATTTAATACTTCAAAGTCCAAAGTTCCATCTGTTACGTCCATCAAATATTTTATCTTACCCTTCTGTCATAGTAGAATCTCCCGGGACGAAGATCTTTGTTGAACTCAAAGTTTTTAAATGATTAACGCCGGTATTCAGTGTTGCCAGTGCATGGTGCCTCACAACACGGCAAGATGCAAACACCGGCTTCAGTTAAATTTACGAGGTCATGAAACAAGATAAACAACAATGCATGAGTTTCTTACGTTTACTATGTTTAAGTTCGACTTTTTATCTGCACTAAAAGTTGTAGTGGGTTTTTAATTTTGTTTTATAGTTTTAGATTTTTATAAAATATATAATCTCATTTTATTGACAAAGTTTTTATCAAAGATTCTACTGATAGTCTCTGGTAAGTTTAAGACCTTTTTTTGCAGAAAATCTGACCTCATACTACCTACCTCAAGCAATCTTATCTGGAAATATGATTACATACATACACATCCAAATGTGCAGTTTTAAGAAAATGGTGCTGCCATTTTCTTAAATCGATCTCGTTGACGATAAAATTGATCCCACAGTCTTGCATTAAAAATGGCCAGCAGAAGCCCAACGTATTATATAAATATTTATTTACTAACGTTTGAAATTAGCTGGTGCAATGTTAATATTTAAATTATTTAAAAAATACATTGTAATCATATTCCAATAAAGAAAAAAAATACTTTGTGATTTTTTAAAGGCCTTATTTTGAAGCCAAGTGGAAAACGTAGAACGTGTCTTGACAATAATTATACTACCGGTTCAAAAACAGCTTTTTCTTCATTTATGACGCTTTAATTAAGCGTTACATTCCGTGACTGTAAGTATAGGTGTAGATAAAAATATTACGTTATATGGGTTAGTAATATCTTTATAATAACCCATAATCAATCAATATTTCTCCGTCTACCTTTTACTTTTCCTATATCGTTATACCTGAGGCATTTCGAATAAAGTTAAAAAAATATATATCAATAAAACTTCTAAGCTGTCAACATAAAGCATCATTTTCAAATAAGTATGCTTGGTGGTATGCTTTCTATTCCCGCTCAGGAAAATTATTATGTTTAGTTATATTGATTTCCTTTCGTTATAGGGCGCAGCACGACGTTAAGTTCCGCCATTCAACAAGCATGTTTTATTTGGGCGGAAGAGGAGAAAGGAGTGCCTTGACAATATATTTTCTCTGTTTACCTTTAAATATTCTTTTACTTTTGGCATTTAAGCGTTTTGAGTACTTATAATAAGCTATGGCAAGTATACATTCTAGGTTTGAACGGCGCAGGCGAAGAAGATTAATCGGTTTAACTAAGATAACAAGTCTCTATTTTACAGATATTTAATTCATGCCTTGAAAGATTAATTAAAATAGATATCTTTAGTATTATTATTAAAGTGTTAAAGTTCACATAAACTTCTTCACGTCTAAAAGAGTACTTTTCATAATTAGGTACATTTCGTGAGACTGTCGTGGTGGAGGAATACAGTGTCTGTCCGTAAACGCGACGGTTGTGAGTTCGATTCCCATTCGAGTGAAAAAATATAGCTTCCTTGATCTTATAACAATACGAAACAACATTCAATTTCAGAACTCAAAACGGAATATCTCGAAAATTGGACGGATAGTGAGGATAGAAGTATCTTAATACTACACCAAATGTCTTCTTGCCGTACCGTAGAAAGTTTAATCGATAGCCACAAACATAAGTAGATATCACAAGAACGGCAATAAAAAAAGGATATAAAGCATTCATAAATTCCTGAAAAACAGTAAACGCAAAAAGTATAAATTTTATCGAATTTTCAATGCAATGCTAGCATTTAATTAACTCTTGACATGCATATATTAAATGAAATTGCATTTTGTACGCGATGTTCGTTAGTTCTATTTATTTTATATAGTAGTCAATATTGTAAGTGAATTTAAATTATTTATTATAGAGTACTAGTGACCTAAACGCGGCTTAGCCCACCTATCCCTATTGTTATATTGTATCTAAATTATTATATACAAATCTTTATTTATCATTTTATATTACTGTTAAGTTTTATCTAAATCTGTTCAGTAGTTTTTGCGTGAAAGTGAAACATCCACCCTCACAAACTTTCCCATTTAGAATATTCGTAAGATGATCAATTAGCTTAAATTATATATTACGACGAAAATTATTCTATTACTATCTATATCTATGAAATATTGATGGAAAATATGTATTAATATAGTCAATAATTTTTCACAAATATATAATAAGGTTTTTACTGGTTATGAGTCGCTTTATACAAGGCCACATATCTTTATGTTCTTTACATGTTTTAAAGCAATCGCTTTCCAAGTTTCCAAAGGAATATTCACTTAGATCTTTCAGACTATGAATTTTAATGCGGAGTCTATTAATAACCAGATTAATGAGAGGAGGATGCATAATATATTAGAGTATAGCAAAGAATATATTATTTATATACCTATATTACTCGTTTGATATAGGAAAAAAAAATGTTATCATAAATGTAATTGTAGAGGGAATCTAATGTTAAGACACTCCGTTCCTTACTTTGCGCTGAGTTCTGGAGGCATTGCGTGTTGAGTGGTGGAACTCAACGCCGCCCTTTGCCTCGGCACCAGAGCGAAGAAATGAAAGTATAAATGTAAATAAATATTTCATTTTTTCGAGTGGGGAATGAACCCACAACCAGTCAATTTTACAATCACACTTTGTGCCCCTGCGCCTCAAATGGCCTCAATGATATAATAATGGTCATAGGAAACAAAAGAAGTCAACTAATCAATAAAATTAATAACTGCTTCGTTACCATTAAGGCAGCAGAGTAACGAGTAATAAAAATCGTATAAAACTTGCTTTGGAGCCGCTAAGCTAAGAGTCATTAAAACTTTGGAAGCACTGGTTTTTAAGCTTAATAAACATTAAGTGAACGGAAGACAAATAGATATTAACTTTTTTAAACAGCTTCACGATTTCAGAGGGAATCTAGTACATCTCGTCTTCTATTTTCCACTCAATTTTCAAGATATTGCATTAAGATATTAATGACCATTCTCTTCAAAGTAGGGATCGAATTCACAGCCTTCACATTTAAAGACGATGTCCCACTGCGCCACCACAGCTTCACAAATTAACTAATATTGAATTTTAATAAAAAGCCTAATTCCATTAAAAGATAAATTTTAATAAAATATATTTTTTGATGGAACTTATAAGACCTTGTAAGGTTGGCTAGCGTTAAGGTTGGCATATTGATCGTCTATGAAACACGTAGGTAATATAAGTAATAGTATTACCTAAATGTCGATATTCCGACACCTTCCTCGCATTATGTCGAAGACAAAGAAAGCGGTGGCAGCTAAATGACTGTATAACTTTCATAATGGGATACTAAAGGCGAAGTTACCTTATAAATTGCTTGAATTAATTTAAACATTACGTTATAATTATTTGCAAGTATAAGATCAAAATATATAGACAATTTTAAATAAGATTGTCTTTATTGTTGAAATAATTGTCTAGTTTGAAGCCAACCTGGGAAGTTCCTTTCATGCAGTCAGTAAAAAGCTTTCTGTAAAACGTACTAAGCGATATTATTATGCTTTCTTTTGATGCTGGATTTTATTTTTACCATACATTTAATTTTAGGACAGACAGAATTTTTGTGACTAACTATCGTTGCACTGTAGCTCATCATCTGACTGTAAACACCACATCCCAGATTCGACTCCCATTTAAGATAATTAAATATTTTCATTTCCTCACTCTGGTGATAAGATAAACGGGTGGAGCTGTCATAAACCTAGGTTCCCGCTGTCGGGTGTCATACACCGTGGAACTAAAGAAAATACATGCAAGGGCACAAAATGTGATTAAAGTGTAAGATAAATATTTAAGGAATAATATAAAAAATATTGGAACTCTTATTCTAGCCTGTGTATTAACACATAGGCATAAACGAATAACTAAAACACAATGCGAGACATATTATTTATGCAATTGGAATATTCGTTGGGAGTCTCTTAAGAAATGGCTAGACAATAGTATGGGTGTAACAAAAATAATTATGTTATGAATGATTTTCATAGAAATAGTTCTTCACGCTAACAATCTTTAAAGATAATATAAGGAAACACTAATAAAGCATTTTCTAAAATCTGACACGATGAATGGACGATGATGGATACCAAATAGGTTTAGTTTGTACGTGGTAGTCGGACCGAAAGGTTATTCAACGAAATCTGTGTATAGTATACTTAAATATCTCGTTAAACTATCATCTATTTATATCTAGAACGTTCTTTAAAGGCATTTCCAATTTGCTTGGTGGGAAGAGAATCTCGGGCAATGTAGGGAAGCGTACATTTAAAGGCCCCCTTGACCTCCTTACCTCCTACCCACTTAAATATTTAAAATATTTAAGTGTGAATTGTAAGCGACAACGCAGCTATATGATTATATCATTTGTTTTGTATAAATAAATAAAATTCTTTTCATTTTATATAAAATTCAGACAAAATTAAGCTAAATTAAATTCATATACGCAATTTATATTCACAGTTAAATATGAAACATAATTCTATATTAATTAAAACATTCTCTTGTTTTTGAATAATAATTAATAAAACATTATTCATGAGTAAGGGAATTTAATAATAATAACATAATAATTAAACACAGCAAATTGAATGCTCAACGGGAAATTACATGCCGATAAAGTAATTTAAAATGGTTGACCATCACTGGAAAGGCGTCACTTGCTAATTGGGTAAAACTCAAAATGTTACTTCCTCTTCAACTGATAAAAGTATACATTTATGTATTTCAATTTTATTTAAAAAAAAAAATCAGCTTCACGCTGTTTCCCGCGCACAGCAGGGTAGGCAGAGGGAACCTAGTGTTGAGGCACTCCGTTCCCCACTTTCTGACGAATTCTGGAGGCATTGCGTGTTGAGTGGCAGAACTCAATGCCGCGCTTTGCCTCGACACCAGAGCGAAGAAATGGAAATATAAATTTAAGTAAATATTTCATCTCCTCGAGTGGGGATCAAACTCACAACCGTCGGTTTTACAGTCACACCTCATCGCTTTATTTTTAGAAATTTTTATTTAGTTTGCAATGTCATTTAGTCTTCGGCTGAAATGGATATGTTCAGTCAATTAAACTGATGTATACACGTTTAATTTGGATTGTAATGCATGGTACTCATGTAACGTCATTCTAAATCCAACATGGTGAAACACCCAAGTTAAGTGAAAGAACTGGTTGAGAATACGAATACAATTCTGTTGGTCCAAGCATTACGGTGTACGGGAGATTTTGGAGTACTTGTATGGATTATAAAGTGCAGGGTGCTCTGTCGACTATATCGTGGCATTCTTGGGCTCGAAGCTATTCGCTGCTGGCTTAGCATACGTGACCTTAAGTAGGATAAAATCATTACAAGTCTCTTTATTGAAGAACTTGACTATTTCAATTTGACCAGCATTATTTAATACTGCTTAGCGCCTTTAAATAAATAATTTTATTATTTTTCCTGATTGCTAAGGAAGGGTTATCTATTTTTTTTTTAACTTTTAATTTATTTATTGTGACTTACTTTTAATGAGTCATATTATATAAGATTGACTCTAAGAGTGAAGATATAACAATTTTTTATTGCTGATTTCGCTTCATTTTGCTGTTTCATAAAATAGATGTTGTAGTTAATCTAATAATTCTGAATAAAGCTGCCTAAAACTACTATTTTAACTATTTTTACATTTTATAATAATCCTCATCACAGAGTAGGTTTATTCATTATTTATTTAGCTTCACACTATTATGTCATTCCGAAAGATTTAATATTTTAAGAACATTATAGTTTCAAGGCTGTCGTAACTCAGTGGCACAGCACTATAAATATGACGGTTTTAGGTTCGATTTCCATTTAGGTGAACGAATTATATTTTAATTATTTACATTTCTTCGCTATAGTAGATAAAATACGGTATTGAGATCCCCCACTCAACACGGCAAAAGTTACACGTAGAGTAGGAAACAGAGTGTCTTATCACTGAATCCCTCAACTTGCTATGTAGGGAAAAAAATGAAACCTTTTCATATAAAAATTTAAGTTAAAAAATTTAATTTATATTTACTATAAGAGCCCACACAATGTTTTCAAATTATTAGTTAGCTAGAGCACTTTATTATTCAGTTTAACATATAAATTTACGTTGACCTTCCGCTTACAAATGAATATTTTTAAAAAATCCTTTTGGAAGTCCCACGAGGACGTTTTCGTTAGAAAGTAATGAATTAAATTAAAGCTCAAATTAACCTCTTTTCCCAGGATTAAAATAATTATTCTACAAAAATTCGCTACATAGCGGAAAGTCATTTATCACGAATATATAACAAAATATAAAATTAAATGTTTTAATGAATAAATACAATTAAATACATTTTAACACATATTCATTATTATGAAATATGTTTTAACTATCCCTATTGGAATGTACGTACGCAATAGTTCTAATTTCAATCAAAGAAGTGTATTTTAATTTACATATTTGTAATCTACTCTAATCTAGCTTCACGTTGTATCCCTAGCGGAGTAGTCCAAGAGAACGCAGCGCCAGTCGCTATGGTCTCTCCATACCTCTTTCGCCTTGTCCACTGTCGTCAACCTCTTCATCCATATCCTTCGGGGAGTGCTCGAGTGCTTTTTATGTGACGTTCCTCGAGTATCTTTGACACTATATTTCGAATTTTCGAATTCAACGTCGAGGTCTCCTTATTTCTTTCTTACGGTTTACTTTTTCTTCATGAATCTTTTTTGCCATTCATTCATCACTCATTCCTTCGATGTACCGAAACCAGCTGACCTCGTTCTTCTTCATTCTCGCCGTGATATCTTCCCTAGTAATTCTGTGTATCTCTTCATTCGACCAGTTAAGCTAACTCCCCATATCCTACGAGGAGATCGCTTCTCCACAGTAAATATCTTTCTTTCATTCTTCTTCTGTAATACCCACGTTTCGCTGCCGTATAACAGCGTCGGTACCAACACTGCATTGTGTACGGCCAAACGTGCAGCTGTACTGAAGTTTTGCCTTTACTCCAACAACAATACGCCTGTCCTCCTTCCTCCTTCCTTCATCTATCTCGTATCTTCCATCTCTACTAAACATAATTTCTAAATATATATATGTATATATATTTTTTATTTCTCTGATATGATTTCCTGGTTAGATTATAGCATTGGGCTTTATTCAATACACACGTCTTTAAGTAAAATAAAGTCCAGAGACACAAGGATATTTAAAAAAAAAAAGTTTTTATATAAATATGTATAGGTTGCTTTATAGTTATCGTCTAGGAATAAAAATAACAGCGCGATACTATGTCAATATTGACGCCGTCGCTGACTATTGAAATTGGATTCTGATTGAAATTTAAAGTAGATATTCCACGAATAACATTTTAAAGAGAACTTCAATATACAATATATAAAATACATATATATTAGATGCTAGAAAGAAATTTAGATACTTGTAAAATACGAAAATTATTTTAATGGAATTTGTTTGATCCAGTAAGAAAATGTACAAAATTTAAATTTAAAATAGGTATAGGGGAATGCAGTCGTGGCATAGCGACGCATCATCTCACTTTAAACCTGACGGTTGTGGATTTGATTACTACTCGGAGGAGTGAGTTATTTTTAGCTTTAGTAATTGAATTATAAAATATCTCTTTCCTCTCTGTTCTCTATCTATTCCGTTATAGTGGTGCAATTAAGCTTAAACCATAAGCTTTTTTAAGTAGCAAGCAAGTAGTAGCAGAAGCAAGAAAATATAAAGATGATACATATCGTCGTGAGTTTTTTTAAGTTATCTTTATGTAGGGAATATGTTATTAAATTTTAATAACATTTTCTTCTAAAATATCATAACAATTTTAATCCTTAAACACTTAATATTCAAATGAAGCGATAAAAAAAATATTCACACGATCGTTTCCAAAATTTAAATATGATACTCTTTTTCTACGTTTTGAAAATTCAACGATTTTAATTTGAACCTTTCTAATATCTTAAATTTAATAATATTTTTTTTACTTTCATATATTATTGAGATAAAAAAAAATATTTTGATCATAACATTTTAAACATTCAATTTGACACTTCATAAAACTACGCACGATTTATCCTGGGCTCGCGCCAAACCTGAGATTCCAAAGTACTCTAAATGGCAATTAGTTTGAAACTCAGTTCATGCTCTCAGAAAAACGCTTTTCCTCAAACCAATTTGAAAAGAATCGGATTTGGTCTTTACGAGTTTCCGGAAATGTATTCTTTCGAGAAGATTGCTTAAATATAAATTGTATCCTATTAAAATATACGGTAAAGGGAGTGCTATAACGATAAATAATTCGGCCATAAAAAAATATTAATACTTATTTCATGTAGTATTTGAATTTCAAAAATAATGTTGCGCCCGTCGATATTTGAAGATCCTGTTAATTTGAGTTATTTTTAGAAACAAAGACTAATTTCGAATACGATTTTTATAAAAAATACGACAGTAACAATATATTAAACGCAGATATTACACACAAATATTCTGAATTTGCTTTTTAACTTATAATATGAACTTAGTTATTATACGTACTCCAATGTGCAAAACCAAAGGGCAAAAATTGATTAAAAAATGGAAAAATTTTAAGCCAACAATATATAAAAAATGCTTAAACGTTTTGCTACGAAAACTCTACAGGACTGCTACGAAACCGTTAACAGCCCAGCTTAATATCAACAGCTTAAAAAACATTATAATAGTTTTTATATCTACAATTAAAACACTATTAATTATCGATAATTATTATTTACCTTAACTTCGTATTACAAGATAATTCTGAAGCAATAAGAATATACCGAGTACTTATTCCGAATAAATAAATATATATATTTTATCCTAATCAAGTACGATTGAAATAATTTTTCTTGCAGTTTTCATGGCATCACATTTTGTAATGTGTCACGCTTGCTGAATATATTGTGTGAAAAAGCGATTTTTATGAGCTGTGTAGGTAGAGAGGACCTAGGAATCTAATTTTTTCCATTCCAATTTAGACACTTCCGTTCCCCAGTTTTCGCTGAATTCTAGAGGGTGGTTGAGTGGCGGAATTCAACACCGCGCTGTGCCTTGTTACCAGAGCGAGGAAAATAAATATATAAAATATTTCATATCATCGACTGGGAACTGAAACCACAACCTGTCGCGTATACAGTCGCAACTTTTGTGCTACTACGCCACGATTAGTTTTAAATATACTTTATCGTCCTTTATAATGTTTTTCGCTTCGAGCGAAGCAGAAAATAACAAGCGAAACGAGCATGGGGTAAAACTGTTTTATTTATAACGACTTTGAATGATGGTCAAAAACTAACCTAATGCATTTGTAAAACAAATAAAGTTATATAACATAACATAACATAACATAACAATAAAATATAAATTTTAATTGGTATTTTAATTTGTTTAAAAAATGCATTACGATAATAAAATAAAACGGCCTAAATAAGAAAAAATCATAATACATGAAAATCTTCATTCGAATTCACTTACTAAACTTACACACAGGCAAAATATACGATATATTTCTTCAATTACTCAAGCCACTTTCGTAAAATGAGACAGCATTTCTTGTTGGAGAATACAACATCCTTTAACAAAAACAGTAATTCATACAGGATAGGAGTACTTAGCCAATTAGATGTATCTAAACAGAAATTGGAGTTGATACTTCAATTATAATATCATTTCTAATTCAAAACACCTTTTGTTATGATATATATATAAGGTGTTCAGGAAAAAGGGATGAATTATATTAGGCGCCATTAAGTCCTATGACAATTGGCTATTTTGATACTTTTCAATCATGACCCTTCTCATTAGTAGTCTGATCGCTTTTTTGGTTGAGCTTTATTGTTTTTTGTCATGGAGTAAATGACAACTTAGCAACATGTTCAAGTCATTAGAAATTCAGTGAACAACGATAGTTAGAAAAGTAAGGTTTCCGATTGATTTTTCCATGTTGTGAATATTAAAGACGACACCATATTTTCGCATCAACATGATGATGTTACTTATTTAGAAAACGTATAAAAATTTGAACGCAGCGGGACTTGAACCCGCGCCTCCTGGAAACCGACCAGGCGCTCTGACCACTAAGCCATGCGTTCTCGCCAAATAAGTTGTAACAAGCGTATAAAAATTTCGACGTAGCTTGGCGAGAACGCATGGCTTAGTGGTCAGAGCGCCTGGTCGGTTTCCAGGAGGCGCGGGTTCGAGTCCCGCTGCGTTCAAATTTTTATACGTTTTCTAAATAAGTATTTTTCTTTCCTAAGTGTGGAATAACACTTTAAAAATGTTTAAAAATGATGATGTTACATGTCACGTATAGCGTAAAACGATTGTTACGCTAAATAAGAAGAATTCCTCAAAAATATCCCTTCGCAAAGCAACCCCTAGCTCTTTCTACTTTTTTGAGTTATTTTTTATTTAAATAAAATAAAATGTCTTTTTTTAGCTTCACCATATCTGGTGAACTTGAATTTTATCCCGAGTGAACAGACCTCGGCACCCATAAAGATCTCTCACACTTTGTCGGTGAAGCAGAGACGCATAACTTAACATTTAACTTAGCGCTCATTTAACATTTATGTTTCTGATAGGATAAAGTGTTAAAAGAAGAAGATCTCTCCTTCTAATAACACATATAAGTACGTATTTCTCCGATAATAGACATCCATATCGGGGCACATCTAACATGAAAAGCCAATTACGCGACGGTTGAACCAAGAATTTCCCCAGAGGCGACGCTAGTTAAGAACAAGCGCTTAACTCGTAATTACAGGGAACACTCATTTCCTACCATTGCAAGCCGTTATTCTTTCCTTTATAACCTTGAAATATGCTCTTTATATATCGAAGTTGCAAGAATGTATCTTGAAAACAATACTTTTGTAAAGATTAAATAAAATATAACATAGACGGAATTTGAACCTACACACAGGTTCAAATTCCTTATATACAATAACTACTTTTGTACTGGTAAGTTTTGAAAATGGTTTTTCTAATAAATTATTAATCTGAGAAATGTTTCATGTATGTAAATTGAGGGATCTCCGAGTATGATAATTACAAGAATTCCAGTTATAGTAATATCAGTAATTGGCTAAAATAGGTGATTATATAGATATATAAATGACAATATTATGCAGATACGGCTTAGTGTATTAGAATATGAATATATATAAATAGGAATATATATTTATATATATATATATATGTAATTATATCGCGTTTTTGCGCTAACTGACAAGAACATGTAAGACAAACGAGGAAAGTAAAATAGTGTGATAGATGAGCTGTCACCAGACTTCTCATAAAGGAAGTTTGTTAGAAGGAAGTAAGTAATTTAGTAAATATCCTCACCTGTATTTATCTTTCTGCTTGTTAGTCCGTCCGATGAGTTTTACCTTATGAATGCAAAAAGATTGGTTAATGAAATGAAATGTATGATGAACAATTTTTTGTAGTTAAGTATGATTTTTATGCATTGAATAATATAAAATGTTTAAATTATAAGACATAAGCCTAAAGCCAAGGCATTTTTAAATTCCAATAAATTAAACAACATTGTTTTATAAACATTACTTCTGTCTTACAGGAGTAGTTATTTACTCTACGTTGATGTTGGAAATGTATGAAAGTTAAACGGTAAAAAACAAAATAAAACGCTACCTATTATTTTTCATGCTTTGTAATCTGTCTTAATAAACTCTTTTTTTTTTGGAATAGATTAAAATAAGTATGTAACAAATTCAGGTGAAAAATATACATATTCGAATTAAAGTCATTGTAACAACAGCTTTTATATAGTGCAATAAAAACATCTGTACACAATGAAGTCAGTTTCGATTTGCGGAGCAAATGAGAATTGTTTAGCTTTCGCTCCCTAATTGTTCCATTACCGCTTCGCAATGTTAGTAGAAACCCGAAATATCTTCATTATAAGGAACCACAGATTGCAGTATACTATTATATGTAGTTTTATATTTTACCCAATTTACCTTGGTATTTTGCGGAGTTATCAAAAATAATATTATTTATTTGTTAGACGACGAAAGACTATTTGTTTTGTATTATTACATCTCTCTGTCTATGCTGGGAAATAAGATTCAGCGATACGCAATATTAGCTGTTCATAATTCTATAAGAGAATTGATAAATAAATCTCTATTGGCGCTATCGTATCTTTACAATTATAACTTATGAGAATTTTATTATTATTACATTTTTATTATTTTTTATTATTAAAATGATAACAAAAGAAACATGTTTTATATATTTATGAGACAATAGTCGCTACTGTGGAAATTAAACCCTAATTTAATTAAAATTATCATTTAAGGAATGGGTATATTAATATATCAAATAAATGATTTCCTTTTAAGAAAAACTGAAAAACCTAAAGTAATTCAAAAAAGAAAAAAATAAAATAATAAATAAATAATCAGCTTTACATTGTATCCCGCGCACAGCAATGTAAGCAGAGGGAACTCAGTGTTAAGACACTCCGTTCCCTACTTTCCACTGAATTTTGGAGGCATTGCGTTTTAGTGGCGGAACTCAACGCCTCACTTTACCTCAATAGGAGAGCAAGAAATGAAAATATAAATTTAAATAAATATTTCATTCCCCGAGTGGGGATTGAATCCGCAACCAGTCGTGTTTACCACGACTGGCCTCTTTAAAATAATAACAAATTCAAAATAAAACTTAAAGCCCTTCAAGCAGCAGACTTGTCCGCTCTTGAAAGCTTATATTTTCCTTATATTTTCCTTTCCAAGAATTTGCAATGCTTTTGAAATTTATTTTCATTTTTATAATAATTTTATAAAGCACTATTTTTAGTATATTGATGAATGACTAGTATTCATGAGGCTTCTAGTCTAGTATAAGTCATAAGTATTTTATAATAGCTATGAAAAATATGAAATAAAATCACATTTTCTAAGGTAGAGCGGAGAGCTTTGTAGCCGTTACTCACAATTGTGTAATTTGCACACCTGCCCCTTGTAAATGAGCGAACTTCCAGGGAAAAAGCACGAACAAATGTTTCACAAAATTATGGTCGTTTCAACAGGAAATGAAATATAGATGCTGCTCTAGAATGGAAGGATATTTTGATTTCACAGTGACTTCGTTTGTTTGAAAGCGTTAGGTGGTACATGGATTTATAATAACGACTTGTGATTTCTTAGGCGAAATAACTGGCTTATTTATATAGGTCACAAAATTGTAAGTTTAATGTATATGGAATGCAAAGCATTTCATACAAATATTATCTATATAGTACTGTGTTTATTTTTACAGAGTCACTATTAGCGGAAGTAGGAAAATGGAATTAAACCTTAAAGTATTGCTTAGAAATTTTAAAATTTTAGTAGGCATTACAAGTGTGTCTGAATTATTATTAAAAGTCTACATATAATATAAAAATGTGTATATCAATCGAGGCGCAAAATAAAGAAATAACAAAACACATTCAAAGGAATAAATACAGCGCCAATAAACAACAATGCCCACCTGCCGCTACAAATGAAACGATATACAAATATTGTCACGATAAATTGTGTTTCGTCTACAATTTGTGACAAGAAAGCTTCAGGGTGAGGTTTTATTTCTTTAATTTAATGTACAACGAGACGCTGGCAAGATAAAAATAGGGAGAAATTTAAATAATTTTGTTTTGCGCTAACAAAGGGAGACTAAAGAGGCGTCCGTCTGAAGTTTAAATGCACAAATTAGTTTGTGTTAATTAGAAATTTCTAGTACATTTAAACCCACTTCCTACGCATTTTTGCCCGATGGTTTTTCTCCTTAGTAATTAAAGAAAAGCTCGTGACAATAGTAACAATGAATAACACAGTACCTCATTATACATGACATGTATATATGAAAAATATAACTTTGTCAATTTTTTTTCGTAGTAAATAAAAATAAGGTAAGATTACCTAATATTATTGCTATATGAAGCCTTTTGTAGGTCTACGAAATCTATTTTATAAATATTAACCAAAAAACCTTTATCTTTCACAAAAATAACAGCAATTTGACATAATACAAAATAATATAACATTTTATAGTTCCATGAACTTTTGTATATCTATTAAATGTAAATATTTTTCTTATATGATCAACCGTGTCGCATGTTTCGTTAAATATTTAAGCTGACGCGTGATAAATTCCGAGTAGAATCCCGCAACTGTAGTACCACTTACACACTTGATTCCACTATACACACTTGATTCTAATTAAATAGGACTCTTATTATACTAAAATATTGTACTTTAGATCGGCAAATAAGCTCTATATATAGAACAAAGAAAATCATCATATTATTAGATGCAAATTTATTATAAACACTTACATTTTTTTGTGTTCTTTGAAATGATTACTATCATTTATTTGTTAATTATCAATTAGTTTCTCTCAAAAATATAATTAAAAAATTTAAACATACAAAAAAAATGTATAATAAGCCTTTCTATGAAGCTTAAATAATTGCAAAGAATATAAGAAAGTGGTGCTTAAGGAAGCAGAAAGCGCGGGAACTACAAATGCTGAAGTTTAATATAATAAACATTGTGCGATGCGCAACAGGATGGCGCGGGGTACCTGAGGGCGGCCGGCCGTGACACTGCGGTGCGTTTGCCACCGCGCCGCTTCGCGCGGACTAACGCAGCCAGCTCACAGGACGCGCCCTGCCTGTGCAACAGTGTTGCTATATAAGGGATGTGATCTCCCCGTTTTGTGGGGTGATTTGATATGAGCTTGCTTACTTTGTTATCGGTGTGGATGCTTGAGTTTGTATAGTTCTTTGTTCTATATTTGTTTTTAATATATTTGGTTACGTTTAAAGTAAAATTATACTATATTGAAGTATTATATCCTTCAGATATTTTATTTAGTTTATTTTTTTTAAATAATTAATTAATATTCCTATGTAAAAAGTTATATATAATAATATATACAATTTTATTTCCTAACAATCAAACGTGACTCGTGAAGTGTTACAAGCGACTTCCTTTATAACCGCACTAATGGCTTATTTCATTACCTCGTAACCGGATGAAGAGTGTTCCTGTAATTGGCAACTCCGCGTCGCGCCCCGCACCCCTACGACCCGGCCAGTCATAATGGAGGCAGGGGTATGGGGACGGAAGATACTACCCGTGCCGGATGGCTGGAGTCGCACGCCCGGATCTCCCGTACCTGCATCCCTTTTACAACTGTACGACATATAAATAAACGTAAAAAGTAAAAAGCGAACACAGAGCGGAGGTTCGATTTCAACATCCTGAAACTAGAAATGTAACTCGAAGCTCAACTTTGTTACAAATAAAAGTAAAAAACCATGAAATGCCGGGGTTCAGTGCATTTTGAAATTGAGCCATCAATATGCGGTGTCGTTTTACATTTGTCTCTTGTTCCCTTTTACTGACAACAAACGAGGTAATAAAGGCAAACTCAATCAGTTTCACGAGCGGCCGATCGCTCTTTCACAATTAAAATGCCTAAGGATCGATTGTGTTAATTGCCAACAATTTCTAAGAGCAAGAAACTATTACTTGATGGGAAACTGATCATTGATAGAATTTTGTTATATAATATTTTATATATTCATTTTAATAATATATTCTAGTATAATATCAAATATAATAGAAGTAAAGAGGGCATTTTCCACTTACGCAGGAAATTGCAGAGGGTATTGTGCTGTATAAACGCATTAATACCGTTCAGAGAGCTCTTCACGCGTAATACCTAATTTGCTTCCAGCGCGAAGTTAATCTTCAGATTGCGAGCTGGCCAGAAATAAATTGTCATCTCCAAACACCCTGCTCCCTAACGATATGCATTTAAAATAAATATTTTAAAGTGAAAATGTAGAATTTTTAAGTCGTTATTAAAATTTTGAATTTATATTTTTTCCCACATATATTTTACCGCTCCAGTGGTTGTGGGATCAATACTCGTAAAGTACAGGAATTTATGTGAGCTATGTGTATCTAAAAGTCGTTTCTACATATGTATATAAAATGTAGAAAGTAGTGTCTTTTTTGTTCTTTGTTCTTATAATACAAGGTGTTTTATACCAATTTAGCTATATCTGGGCATCGTGGCGTAGCGGTAAGCGTGTGACAATAATAGCGACAATTGTCGCTCGATTTTCAAGTGAGTTATTTAAATTTATTTTCTCTAATAAAACTAAATAAAGCACGGCATTGAATTTCGTCACTGATCACTGAATGTCTCGAAATTTGGGAGGACGTAGGCAACAAAGTGTCTAAACATTAGATTCCTTCTGCCTATTTGCGGGGTACAACGTTAAACTAGAAAAACAAAAATATTTGTATTCTTTGTTATTTATTTATTAATAACTAGCGGCCCGCCCACGGCTTCGCCCGCTTAAAATACATGATTATTGATTTAAGCAGAATTGATTGACAACTATAATAAAATAAAATAAATAAATAAATCAGCTTCACGCTGTATCCCGCACACAGCAGGGTAGGCAGAGGGAACCTAGTGTTAAGGCACTCCGTTCCCCACTTTCTGTCGAATTCTGAAGGCATTGCTTAACCGCCGCGCTTAACCTCGCCACCAGAACGAAGAAATGGAAATATAAATTTAAGTTAATATTTCATCTCCTCGAGTGGGGATCGAACCCACAACCAGTTGGTTTTACAGTCACACTTCTTGCCGCTGCGCCACGACTGGCATTGTTTACTTTATTGTATAAAATATTGTATAATAGTGCTTCAAAAATATATATTTTTATCAACAGTCATATAATCAAGACGTTTCGAATGTCATTCTTTAGCCAGGGTCATACCAGCGCGATTTTTATATAACATTCGCTGGCAAGCTAATGCCTTGAGTTCATTCAAATGACGATAACTTTTTTTTTAATGAACCGATTTTGATGAACCAAACTTTAGAACCTAAATTGAGTTAAAACAAAGCAATTGGTGAAATTTTCAAATAAATCGGTTCAGTAGTTTCAGAGAAAAATGCGGACAACAATATGTCGACAGACAGACAGACAGACAGACAGACAGACAGACAAGAAATTCAAAAAAAATCTTTTTGCTTTCTATTAGTCTTTTTAAGTGTCCCTCTATCCATTTCAGTCAAAATTACTAAATGTACAGACAAAATATTTTTACTGTCTTATTATATATAGAGATAACATATTAATTTCTATAGTACTGGCAGTAATAAATTTTTGGTCAGATAGCCAGACAGATAGTCGTGTTTGAGTTGTCCAAAGTTATTATTTATTTGTCATAAATGTTGTAAAACATATTAATATTCACAAAATTATACATAAATAAACCTTTTTGTGGCTAGTGTTTAATGTGTGTGAGTAATAGCTGTTATATTATCATTTATGCCTGGCGCACAAGCATAAATGTGAGACTATAAACGCGACGGTTGTTGGTTCGATTCCCATACAGGGGAATAAAATATTTAATCAAGGCCAAATTCAACCGAATTGTAAACATTGCAAGTTAAATGTTGAAACAATGTCGTATTTTATCTTACTAGGTCAGGTAAAATGAAAATTATAATTATAAATATGAAAATTATTAAATAATTAACAGCCATAGCTTTCTCTATTACTAATACTCAATAGTTCGAGAGTTTCAATAATTACAGTAGAAGATAGTTGTTTACAGACATACATACGTAATATACTGTGCGACAATAATAAATATTTGCTGGCCATTTCTTAAGTATACGAAATAATTTAGAAGCAATATTTTAAATCGATTTAAAATACACGTGATACATACATTCTTTGTAAAAATAAATTAAAGGAAAAGTTCTTATATTTCCTGTACTTTGAATCGTAGGCCCATATTTATAAAACACTCTTTACTCTGAGATCGATCTTGAGAGCAAACTTGAGAGAAAACGGCATCTCAAGATCGATCTCAGAGCTTACACCAATTTATATATACGAACCTTAATACCGCAAGGGCGATATGGTGGCAATTTCAAAGATAATCCTAAATGAAGAAGCTATCATCCCCTTTTATTGTTCATATTATTTATCTTTCATATAATGCCTTGTGCTTCAGTTTGACCTGGTTGGCAATTAAGCGTGTTTAATTGTTTATGTATGGATCGTGACTTTCAGTATCCCGACATTATTTATATACGCCTACTCTGTAATTCGTATATTGAATGTTTATTTGTACGGATGCTCCAATGTTTGATCTAAAAGGGAATTATTTTACGTTTTTTTTAATATATACTCTATATAATGTACTTTGATATGTGGCTAATGTTTTAATTTTTTAAAAAAAATTAAATTAAATTAGCTTCACGCTGTATCCCGCACACAGCAGGGTAGGCAGAGGGAACCTAGTGTTAAGACACTCCGTTCCCCACTTTCTGCCGAATTCTGGAGGCATTGCGTGTCGAGTGGCAGAACTCAACGCCGCGCTTAACCTCGAACCAGAGCGAAGAAATGGAAATATAAATTTAAGTAAATATTTCATCTCCTCGAGTGGGAATCGAACCCAGAACCAGTCGGTTTTGCAGTCACACCTCGTGCCGCTGCGCCACGACCGGCCTCTGTTTTAATTTTTATATAATAAATATTATTTTGATTCATATTTATTTATCATTTTTATTGATATATGAAATAAAGTTATTATATCTCTAATTAAATTTTAAAATAAATCAACTTCACACTGTATCCCGCATATAGCAGTATAGGCAAAGGGAATCTAGTGTTCTTTTTTTTAATTACTTAACACTACAGACACTTGGTCTGTACCCATTTTTATTTTATTATTATATCTAATTTCCTTATCATATATATTAATTACATTATTGTTTACATACAATTAATACCTATAAAAAAAATGTTATTTTTAACTTTACATTATTTTACAAAATTTTACTTAGATCTAAGGTTTTAAGCGAGTGTTTATATATGTATGTATATTTAACAATTTTACATATTCTGAATCTAGTGTTAAGACACTCCATTTTTCGCCGAATTTGTGAATGCTCTGCTTGTTGAATGGCGGAATTCAACGCGACTGGATAACACCCGATTGGATGTCAAACCAGGGCGACATGCCAGCTCCTACTCGCACGCAGGCTGAGTGATCTCTGTAAAGAGACTATATAGCTTGCAGCAAGGGTCCGCCCACATAGCCCACATTTCCAAGTCCACAAAAGCACAAAAACTTTTTGCTTAAGGCAAAAGGGCAAAAATTTTTCCATGATCATGCGGAGGGAAAAGATCTGTTCCATACACCCTCTTCCAGGTCAAAAGCCTCCTTGGGCCTCCCACAGATCTCTCTTGCATTCTTCTCGCTAAAACTTGAGCATAAACTTTACTACCTAAGCTAATCAAACTGATAGCCCTATGGCTTGCGCAATCTATCTGTGAACCATGGCCTTTATACAAAGACACAATGACCGCACCTCGCCAATCGTCTGGGACCTCCCCTGATTTCCAGCATAAATTGCACAAAAACCAGAACAAGTCCAAGACGCGTGGCCCACCATATTTGATCATCTCGGCAGGAACTCCTTATGCTCCCGCTGACTTACCACATTTCAGATTTCATATTGCACTCCCAACTTCTTTTACACTGATTTTGCCATCAGCTACATCAAGACTCAGCGTTTCGCTGCTACTTGAGGCTGAGGCGTCATCACATAGCTGCAAAACTTGTGGTTGTTCTGTTAGAATTTCACCGTCCTTCGTAGGCACCCCTTTCATTCTAAAGGTTAGCGTGCAACCTCGAGAAACACTAACTTCTCGCCAAAAAAGCTTAGAAGACATATTTTTAATATGTATAATTTACTATTCTCCTAGTGACTTGCCTTTAACTTAATAAGTATGTCGGGTTTTATTAAAAAAAGATGTATTTCATTATGCTTTCAGATTTCTTTCATTAAAGTGTCAGCTTGGTATAGATCCTCATTTAAATAATTCTCATTCTCATCATCTCAAGGATATTATTTCGATAATTATGAGAAAAAATACTATTTTAAGTATTTAAACATAATTCCAAAATGTCTTAGCATTTTAAAAGCGTGGCGTTGAATTTCGAAAATTAGAAGAAAAATGAGAAAGGGAGTAAAGGGTCTTTACCTACCTTGTTATATGGAAAAAAACGTTAAGTAGAAAGTCTTTTAATAAAAACTTTTAAAATAATATCATTTCACCTAAAATTTTATATCCTTAGTTGTCAATTTTTCAAAACTCATGTTTATAAAAGAAAAGTCTAAGAACTTCAATAATAGCAATGAAACTTGATGTATAGATTTAAATAATTAAAAATTCAGTTAGGTAGGTTCAGGTATAACAAAAATATATATGTATAAACCTATAATACATGAAAAGGAAAAAAAAAACTTAAATTTTAACTTTAATTTGTTAACTAAACGATCATGTATATAATGTTATAGTGTAACAATGCACTAAAAGGACACGTCATCTAACAAATTACATCTTTGTTAAGTAATAATTACCCCATATATCGATTATCTAATATAATGGTGCGCAGAGTCCCCGATTAAACTACTGCGCGCACCGTGCACTGCTAAGTGACTTTTAGCTGTTACCGCTCATTAAAATGATTGACATTTTATTGTAGATTTTAGAAATCAATATTTTAATTTAGGTTTAAGTTGAATCTAAGCAAGTGAATATAACACTCCTTTTCTTTGTACGGCCTCCCTGGTCTGAGATGTAATACAGTCTTCTTTAAATACGAAATGAAATTTTCAATATTTACGCCAATCCAATATAATCCATTAATTTACATTTTAGTTTAAAAAATATTAAAAGTAATTATAATGTTGCACTTCTTCAAGTTTAAAATCACGACTTATACTATGATAGGTTGATGTTTTTTTTAAACCTCAACTAATAGCGCAATTAATGACTAAAATGTAATATTTAGGTTGGAATTTTTTTTAAAGTAGCTAAATTTGGTCACGTCCCTTTGTGTAAACTGTTTTTTTTATATGGAAAAGACAAGGCAAACGAGCTTTCGGGTCACCTGATGGTAAGTGATTACCGCTGCCCACGACCCCGTGCAACACCAGAGGAGCTACAGATGCCTGCCTGTAAGGTGGGTTGGGCGCCGGAGCCCGGCATTACCTGATGCGAAACGCAGTGGCATAAATCCACTACTTCACGCCGGTTTTAAATGCCGGGGGTGGTAATGATCCGGTCGAGTCTGCCCATGCGTGTTGCCATTGCTGGCGACGTGACCCTACCACACGTACTTTAGTCGCCTCTTACGACACCACCAGTACCAGGATGATCCTATTCTAGGCCGGGATCACACGGCAAAAAACTGTACTAAAACTGGACACTATACTCTCCCATAAACATATAGCCCAATTGGTTATCTTTTTATAATATTTTTTTAACTTTATATCACGCTTACATTTAGCTACTCTCTGAAAATAAAAATAAATGCTCTGATTTAACAGAGCATTTATTTTTATTTATAACGGAAAGAACAAAATGCACAATTTCTTATTCGCGCTACTTTAAAGTCTACCCGGAACTTCATGCATATTGAGCCAAACACGAATACTTACTAACTTAAAAGCCTTAATGCTGTCAGCATTTTGGATACTTTATAAATCCTTGTAGAAATTCATTGGGTTTTAATTTAATCTATTTGCTTATTGCTTTTTCCCTAGTAAAATATTTTGTAATGTAATCTTTTATTTTCTTTACTATACAAATTTAATATATGTAACAATATAAAAAATACATTGCTTAGAAATACCACATCAATTTAACGACAGCCTGATATAGTAACATCAACTAATGTTCCGAAAAAAAAAAGCTCAAAATAGAAGAAAAAACCTTCACCTTCGCCTGTCATCAAGGATTTTTAGGAGGAAAACTCCAACAATAAACCTTAAATTAATCTCATTTATACTCTTTTATAAAACAATAAAGCACAAAGAAGGGCTTACGTCTTGTAAATTGTGATCAAAATCATAAAATATATCAGATAATTCTAGAATTAGACAAAATTTATAGAAATATTGTAAGAACAAAGAATAATCTTAACACGTAAGCATATAAACATTATTCCTAAAGCCTTATTAAAATGGTAATTTTATCATACGGTGTATACTCTTTGACTTTGTCACATCATAATTCTCGACGGGAGGGCGCTGGAAAGATTTTATTACGAAATAAACACAAATTTTAAGAAAACTTTTTGCTTCAAAATGTTTTAACTTTTCGTCGGAATCTCTTTTCAAGTCGCGAACGAAGAAAACTTTTCACTACGTAACATGAATGCGAGTCACACAACAATATGTAAGTTATATTCAAAACGGTTACACAGAAATGGAAAAAATATTTTGTTTCCAAATATTATGTTTTAATATCAGACAGCCGTCTCTACACTATATGTGTTTGGGGGAAAGAATAACAGAGGATTTAACAAAGTGTTAACCCACATTTGGTCACATGCGCATGTACAGTTTTTATCAGTGTTTACAAAGCAGTAATTAGTCGACAGTCCCTAACAAAACTGGCTGATACCCGTCACCGCAAGTCCTCTACAAGAGAAAAGGCTTGTGTTTAAGCTTGTTGTCCAACAAATATAATAACAAATATCTGAAGCAATTATTTTCATTTAATGAGGCCAGTCGTGGCGCAGTGCCTCCAGTATCGGTAAATAGAGGGAGCAGAGAGTCTTAACACTAGGCTTTCTCTGCCAACCCTGATCTATGAATGAAACCGGAAATACGGAATGCAGCGTGAAGCTAGAAAACAATATTTTCAACAATATTATTATAAATCAAATGTCAAAAAAATATATAAAAGTATATTTGTATAATTTTTCAGTCTGAATGACTGACACTACTAACATTTTTATATAACTTAATACATCAAAAGTGATTGTAATGGCCTAATTGAATAAAGTATATTTTGTTAGCTTTTAAATCATTAATAAATCGTCGCAGCCTAATTTCAGGATTCCTAATCAATGAAAATACGTTCATAATTATGGCTTATTACACATTCTCATTTACTAGTCAAAGGCAGAAGCAAAATTGATGCAGCACTGTCAGATCGCTAATCGATCTTCGACTGCCAAATACAGTACACGTGTACATCAGTTCATTTGTAGGTCATTACTTCCATTTACACACGAAGTGGAAATTTGTACGGCTAGAAGTAATATAAGCGGCAATATGGCCATAAAATGGATTGTAACAGAAAATTAAATATAACATTTTAACTTTAATAAACACACTTTTACCGCATATCAGGATAAGCAGAAGTAACTTATTGTTGAAAACACTCCGTTCCACGGTCCTAATTTTTGGGACATTACACAGAAAAATTAAAATAAATTAAATACAACCATTAGGAAAATTAAATTTAATTAAATATACCTAACTATCTCTTCAATTGAGAATCGAACACACAACCATCGCGTTTACATCCAGATGCTGCACCATGACGGTCTCATAGCTAAATAGTAATTAACAACGAAATATGTAGTAATTATCAACAAATATTTATGTATAATAAATACATGTATCCATTGGATGATTAGTATTAAGCCCACAGGGCAACTTTACACTAACCGACGTCCACAACTCCGCAATGCGGAGATACTTTATGTGTTCTCTTTTGAATCAATGACTAGGTTTAAAAAATAAAAGAATTGTCAAGTACGTATCGTTATATGTTATGTTATTTTCCTTTGAGAGAAATAAAATAAGAATATATTTTCGTACATTTACTGGAGATAATAAAAGCTAGTAGTGACTTTATACAGTATACCATTTTTTATATGATTATTTAACAACGAGCTTTCTCGACGTTGAGTTTCTCCACTCAGCACAAATGTCTTGAAAATTGGGACGGAAAGACGAATGGAGTACCTTAACTCTAGGCTCCCGCTACCCTTCCTGCTTTATGCGGAATACAGCGTGAAACTAATTTAATTTTAATTTATCTATTGTTCATTAGTGAAAATAAGGGGCCGTTCAAGTATTACGCAGCACTGTAGGGGGGGGGGGGGGGGGGTCTTGGGTTTGCTTATTTTTGACATTTTCGATGAAATATTTGTAAGAGGATTGCTTATTTTTGATGACATAGAGGAGGGGGGGGGGGGGGGTCAATAATTGCAAAAAAACTGCTTACGTAATACTCGAACGGCCCCTAAATAGTTATCTTAAACCATAGGTAGTATAATCTTTAAAAATCTCTATGTTCATCTAAACCTGTAATGTAATCTCCTTCCACCTTTACCTTTACTAAATATTTTACACTGTAAACCAACCCCAGTTTTTTAATATCTATTTTATATTATGCTAAAATTAAATTCGCTGGTAGAATGGCTTCTTTGTAGTTTGTAGTGTGGCAACTCAGATTACACGCTTTAAAGATTCCTGTGGAATAAGTTACTGTACAGAATAGAAATTCCAGCTTCACAAGTATAAATATTCTATTCTATTACGTATTTGTTGGAGATAAAATTAGTATTTAAATAATATTTAATTTTAATTGAATACAATCGAATCCAAAATGTTTGCAAGTACGTTTTCTTATATATTTTTTAGCGCTGTAAATAAATATGGAGTATTAAAAAATATTAGTAATATAAAACACTGGCAATATCACACCCTCATGAGCAGGCTCTCTGATAGATTAAAAAAAGGTTGAGAGCTGGGCTCAAAATATGTGTTTTTCAAAAGGTTAGGTACTATATTTCCATAATTTTAAAAGAAAACTATAATAAAGTAAAAAATAAATTTACTAAGCATTTAAAAATGTACTCGTTACAGTGTATATATACAAAATAATATAAAAAATAAAGATTTTTTTAACACTACAGAAAGACAAAATAAAAAATACTTCTCCATCATCATCCAAATCAAACAAACGATTTTGTTTTCAATGAAGTCTAAACCGACCGTTCCGTCAACCGTAAGATATATAAAATAATATATGTATTTTTTTAAAATAATGAAATTGAAAATAATGTCCCTCTGGAACGTAGCTTAAGAAAAATGTTTAAATTGTTTTAAACTTGTCTAAACTGTCCGTCGGGCTCATTTGAATTTCTTACAACCCTTATTATAAAAACGTTCATAACTTTGTCTTTTATTGAACATAACTTTTTATCGACATTTTTTTATTAGAATAATTTCGAGGAACAATTTAATTTATATATTTAAATTATAAAAAAAATGTGGATGAAGAAACACTGTTCTACGTACTAGAATACAACAAAATTCATCCTTGTTCTTTAAAGAGTTCTATTTTTTCCGCTCATTACGGCAAGCGAAGCGAACGAGATTTAAATAAGAAGCTAGTAGAGAGAAGATTTTTGGTTTTTAAATAAGTACAATTTTTTCTGTTCTGGTTATTTATAGCGAGCTGTTTGGTTCCACAATTCTTTTAACACTGTATGTACCTAATAGTATAAATTTGGACCCTCCCTTATGTTGATTTTCAAGATATTAAGAAATAAAAAATAAAAAAAAGAAAAAAAGAGTGATTGAAGCATCGTAGTAAATACGCCAATAAATAAGTACAGTCAACATGGGTAACTATGACAGATATGAGCGATATTTTACACTACATCTTAAAATTTAAAGCACATTGACAACAGTGTTTTTGTTTTATTAGTGCCCTCATAATACTTTTTACCCATGGACATTTACCATAAACCTTTTAAAATACAAAAAATAGCTAAAGTAACTAAAAATTACCCCCCTTCAATCGGGTAAATACAAAGAACCAATCATAAAAAGGTAGTCATAATTATTATTTATATTAATCTAGGTAGGATTGGTTCATGCTTTTAATAATGGACATAATTGATGTAATAAAACAATCATTATGCAGTTTTGTCTTATATTACAAAAAAAATCGGACAAGCGCGAGTCGAGCTCGCCCGCCGAGGATTCTATACAAAAATCGGAGATCTCGAATATTTGAAATTCTGGCTTAGCTTAGCCAGCTTTCATCTGATACTTCACTAGAACTAACGGCTTTTATACCAACTTTTGCCCCCCTTTTAAGGTTATTATTTTTTAAGATTTAACACAAATGTATAGTTTTCATTTTTACCTGAACCAGTACTACCAGTAGATACTAGCTGCCAAATTTCACAATTATAGGTTAACCGGAAGTATCCTATTCATTTTTATTCCCTTTATAGTTTCAAAATACTTTAAAACATGTTTAATAGAAAACATTTAGACAAATTAAATAGAAAACAAACCAAGATAATTTAAGCAAACAAAAAAATTGTAAAAACTGAAATTATTTTTTGTATATTCCCCCCGCTGCATACACAGCAAATCGTCATCAATTGTGTGCCAGGCTCTTTTATACTAATTTTACTGATATGTCATATATATCATACTGTAATGTATCTACTGTAGATACTACGTCATCATATTTAATTTTAATAAATTCCCTTTTATCTGGCCAGGTCCTTTACGCCCAGTATTAATAACCTATCTCCAATGTCAATCTTAGATTGTTTCATACATCTATCCAATCTCTAGATTGGATAGATGTATGAAACAATCTAAGATTGACGTTGGAGATAGGTTATTAATATTGGGCGTTAGTCAACTTGCTCGTGATAACAATTGTATAACAGGGGAATGTAGACTAATAACCTGGAAACAATAAGGCTTCTATTTTAAATATTACTGTAGTTCCAGGTGGAAACTCAACGCAATTTGAAGTGTAAGGCTTAAAGAGTTTGATAAGAGTACAGTTTCTCTTTTTATTCATGTATAACAACAAACTCTTCGATCACTACTTGCTCCGCTATTTCAGTTTTTTAAGAACGCACGTCTTTTTTTCTCATTACTTTGATAGTAATTTTCGATTTTCTTTATCTGGGGAAACCTACAGAAAAAGTAGAATACCCCTATTATTAATATTATGTAAATAGTATTTTTGTGAAGGCAGTAGCAGTTGCAGCAACAGCAGTTGAAGCCGTCGTGGCACAGGGGCTAAAGCGTTCGACTGCAAACGCGACAGTTGTAGGTTCAATTCTCACTTAAGGAAATGAAATTAAACATTTTCATTTTCTCGCTCTGGTAACGAGGCGCTTTCGCTACTCAACACACATTGTCCCAAGAATTCGGCAGAAAATGGAGAACGGTGTGCCTTAACACTAGGTTCCCAGGTTCCCTTGGCCTACACTGCTAAGTGCGAGATACAGTGTGATGATAAAAAAATATATATTGTTATCATATTTACGTGTATAGGTTTTCTGATATTAATGCTTCGCTCTAGGTTAAGCGTAAAGCATAAGCCTCGCTGAACCCAGCCTGAAATTGAACACCAAATCGTTTAGCGTATCAAATAGAAATATTGCTACATCATCTTCAGTGATTTTTTATTTTAGATATATCAAGTTAAACCCTCTACGAATTGTAACCAAAAATAAATAAGGTTTATTATTAGTAAGGCTAGTCCAGGGGCATAGGCGTGACTATAAACAAGGTTGTGGGTTCGACTTCCACTCGGAGAAATGAAATATTTAATATTCTTATTTCTTCGCTCCTGTGATGATTCAAAGCGCGACGTTGAATTCCACCACTTAACACGCAATAACTTCACAATTTGGTGAAAAGGGGGAGCGGAGTGTTTTAATACTAGGGATAAAAAAATAATTATTAAATTAACAACGTGAACAAGACATAAATAATTCTACCGCTTAATATATGTACGTATCTATATTTGGTTACATATCTAGGAAATAATCAACGACGTTATCATCGTCTTAGAATTTAATTTTATAAAACCTTTATTATATTACGTGTTTCTCCTAATTTTATTGAGTTACGGTTTCCCGTCCAAATATTTTGTGAAAAAGAAAGATAAATTAATCCGAGACTATTTAACTATATGATTAACTGCTCTAGAAGCCATTAGTTGAACCGTCTCCACTAAACATTTATATAACTAACTATATGTATATCTTATAACTTTCGATACAAAAAAAATCATTATATAAAGATTTTTTTAAAACTGTACATACCACGGTGAGCAAAGTGAACCTAGTGTTGTGAACTTTCCGTCGAACTTGATTAAGATTAAGATAAAAATAATAGCTGCCGTCTAAAGCAATCCGTAGAGAAAATAAACACACACTTGTGTGACGTGAACGAGATTAAAATACTGTTATTTCAAAATTGAAATATGAAAAAATACATGAAATATGAATTATAAGTGTCATTGAACAGAATTTGTGATTTACAGCTCTTAAAATATTTATGAGCACGTCAGCTATTGTCTCTTGTGAACCCTTCCATTAACGTTAAATATTTCCTCCCTTTTAGGATTTCTCTTAAAAGGGGTATACGAAATATGCTATATATAGATTTTTGTCAATTTTATGTACAAAATAACGACTTGAGACAATAATTTGGCCACAGTATTAGGACCTTTCAAGGGTCAGAGGGACTGTGGAAAGTCAATTTGTTTAGAACCACGGTTCACTTAACTTCACATAAGGAGTTTCTGTGAGCTAGTGAAAGCATATATTTCGTAGGCGAAATATTCTAATTTAATTGTAATTCATAATTCTTAACTATTTCAAATATATATTATTTTACAAATTTTAATAATAAATCGACGAAAAGTGGAGAATGGAAGTAATGAGAGGAATGGGTAACGGAGTCTCTTGAAACTAGGTTCCAAGGTCCCCTCCGCCTACACTACTATGTGTAGGATATTAAAAAAATATTTATTACATAAACTAAAAATATATTGATAATATGAATTTAATTAAATTTATGTAGTAACAAAAAAAAACTACATTTTAAAGTACTTAAATAAATATAAAGTAAATAATACTTCATAGTACCATAAATCATCAATGTAAATCGTCAAGTTGTATAGTATCATAAATCGTCCATTCATCATACACTAGTTGCACGTACAAACTACAGTACAAGCCGTTACATCTATGTCCAACTCCATACAAACATCGCTTACGCACTGCAAGCGCCCCGCGAGACAAGATTAAACACGATATAACAACCATTCATTTCTAATGTCCATTTTATTAAGGACATTTAACATTATAATAATTCTGTAATAATGTTCAAAGCTCCCTTTGCAACTCAAAGTGTACATATTTTGCCTTTATAAGAAATTTGATTATAGGTTTCAAATTATTATTTTATATTTATTATACATTTGGTACGAGTCTTATGTGCATCATATTTATTTGTACCGTAGTACTTAAGAATTGGACTGCTATCCACTATGTATATGTACATATAAAACGACGGTTGCGACACTCGGGACGATAGTACAATCTAGTCTAGACAGTAGTATGAATTAGTCTAGATTAATATGATATTAAAAATATATAGATTGTATAATTCATAATTAACTAAGCTAACTATGTTATGTAATTCCGTACATATATTGTTGTCTTTTCTTAAAACATCATACCCAACGTACATACTGTTACAAGAAGAACAACAAAATGATCCTATAAGAGTCCTGTTTTTTTAAAAAATATTATTATAAAACAAAGATATTAGCTATAAACTATTTTATTTAACCCCTACTACACTTTGTGGCAAAACCAAATGTCACACTTTGTTTCAACTAGACCGGAACTAACAACTGCATACCTATTACGGCCGACATAAACATGTTTGAACTTTAAGTAAGGTAAATGGTTCAATATTTTTTTGATAAATCTCTATAATAAAAATAATAATAATAGTCTTTGGACTCCTAATTGTTAGGTTCACATGTTTTCTTGTATGTATCTATGTATGTGTATAGCAGAGTTGTCAAAAGGAACCTAGTGTGAAGACATTTCGTTTCTAAATGTCATACAAAAGACGAAAAATAAAAATTACTGAAATATACATTCTCCTAAAATGGGAGCCAAACTCACCACTCACTACGCCATGATAACCTCAACAAATAATCCACATGTCGCAGTGTAGGCAGAGGGAACCTGGGAATATAGTGTTAAAACACTACCTACGCATTAACACACTCCTATTACCCACTTTCCATAATAATTTTAATATATTATTATTTCTTAATTAATATCAAGCTCCAAGTCATTTCCCTATCATATTATTAGGCAACCATACTAAAACTGTCCCAGACGAACGCCACACTATGGATAATGATAGAACAACGGCAGATCAAAATTCATTTTTACTAAAGTCGTCCTTGACGCACTTTTTATTTTTTTTTAAATAGTATAATAGTGGACCTTTAATGCAATGAATTATTTTTTCGTGAATTACATTTGGAATATATATTTTTTTATTGTGAGAAATTGTAATACGTAAGAATGTCTTTTTCCGGTTGTTCGCATCGATATTTTAAACTTAATTTCCTTAAAAAAATGTGCAAATAGGTATAAAGTGTTATATATTTTTAAAAAGCCTATAGTATGTAGATTTTAAAACAATTATTATATTGTGGATTTTGTGATTATATTCCTATTAAAAATATTAACAATGAGTGATAAGAAAAAAAGTACGTACTTAAAGTTCATCGAGACCTTTAACAGTTACCGACGTCTACCGACGCGTTATATTTGATGTTGTTTTATAGTCCAGATATTCATAAATTACATTTATAAAAATCAGCTGCGGAAACGTGCGGTTTACGAAGTTATCACGAAAACTACGATACAAGTCAGGAAACAAGAAAACTCTATCTATTGAAATTTCTAATGTTGTACTATTTAATTAGTTAGATTACGGTAAATTTCAATGAAATTATTGTTATTTATTAATAAAAGGACGTTTTATCTTCATTTTGCACACATTTTGCGGTATAACTAATTAATAAAATGCACAATACCCTCATTTATGAAATTATATAAATAGAGTGAATTAATTTAATAAAACTCGTACAAATTAGTAATAAAATTACTAACAGACGTTTGATTGTTAAGTAACTTCACTAAATTTCAAAGTGGCTAATACTTTCAAGTGTTCCAAGCGTGAATTATACCCATACATTGAAGGAGGAAAAATATTTGAAGCAATCAGTATTAGCTATTAATATTTCTTAAAGAAAAGTATCATGTTTCTGTAGACATCATGTATTTTATTATCAGCGACATTCAAAGGAATTTTATTCGTTCCTTTAATAAACAATGGACAGAAACGTCTCGGTGAAAAGATTCGTTTTTTTAAAAAAAACAACGAAAATTGGTTTGATTCTGAATACTTGTTAACCTTACCAATCATTGAAGAAGTAGCACCTGAGAACTCACCATCGACGTCTTCTGGAAAACGCGGAAGACCCTGTGTCCCTATGGGGACTCATCAGAATCAACGAAGAGGCGAAAATACCGCGCTATTTAGTGAATATGGCTTTGTACACATCTGCAATGCCAACGTTCAGGGCTTACGTTCCATAGGAGAATTAGAAGCAAAAGCCGTTAGAAAAACTAAGGCTTGCTGACCGAGATACAATTTCTCTATATTTGAATCTCATAGAAAACGCAAGCCAGAGAAAAATGCTATCGGATCGAGAGGAATTGAGTGTTTTCATTGATTTGGACTTAACAAAAGCGCAATACATGTATTTAAGGAATCTAACAAACGAATGAGATCCCAAGAATGCACAAGGTGCACAAGAATCCCGCAATAAGGAGTATCAAAAATTTCGCCTACATCATGCCAGAAAGTGCTCTCGATCAGCTACAAATGAGGATGTATTTCATACTCTTCTCTACACATCAGATCCGTACATTTCCAGTCATAGTAAAACATACGAGTATAGCAAAAGTGTGAAGGCATTTGATGAAGATACCCTAGATCTTTTAAAATTGAATGAACTTACTATGGATCCCGAAGTTCACCAAGTATAATTAAATATAATATACTCGTTATGTAACATACATTCATTTCTAATATTATTCTACTTGTAAATCAATTTTTGTAAATTTTATTTTTATTAAATAAATATGTGTAATCATAACTATTAATTTCTTACTCAAATAGATAACAGCTTAAGAAACATTGTTTATTAATAAACTAATTTAATAATACATTTTTATTACTACTATAAGTAGTGTGGACTAAGGAAATGAAATAATCTTTTTTTCATTATTTTTTTAATATATTTATACTCCAATAAAAGTATAATATCTGAACTTTATCTTAAGCGCAATTTTATACTTTATGCTTATGCAAAAATTCAATAGTTTATCTTAACAAATAAAAAAGTTATCGATTTTTGATCTGATACAGACCTCGATTGCCCATAGTGCGCCATTTTAATTTCTAACGTCAGCTCCACCGCTATAGTAGACAGAATATTGGCGTAGCACAAATAATTAATTAGATTGTGTGTCGCACAGTCTCGTTGGTGACTGCTTAAATATTTCAACAAAAATCAATATAGCCATAATACAATCTGCCCTAACCTTAAAATGTTTAATTTTTAGAATAATACGTCACCAATTGCGTCAATTAATTAAATAATTTGACTTCGATTTATTTGAATAGGTAAAAATATATTCAACTATAGCTGATTCTGTTGGATTGTAAATCTTACAATCCAACAGAATAATAGAATATTACTTTTCATTATTTTTATGATAAACAATCACATTTATTTTGAATTAAACATAATTCCAGTCCAATCGTCGCACAAAGTGTGACTGTAAAATCAAGTGGCTGTGGGTTCGATCCCCACTCGAGGAAATAAAATATTTATTGAAATTTATACTTTAATTTATTCGCTCTGTTGTCGAGGGAAAGCGCGGCGTTAGGTTCCGCCACTCAACACGCAATGCCTCCATAATTCGGCAGAAAATGGAGAACGGACGGTCTTAATATTAGGTCTCCTCTGCCTACCTTGCTGTATGCGGGATACAGCGTGAAACTGACTTTTTTTTCTTTTTCATTTAATATTTTGTGTTTGTTTTGTTTTTTTTTAACACTATAATATTCACGTAGAAGATATTCAAATTTCATGCAAGCAAGTGTACTGAAATTATAAAAAGATTTGATCGTTGTGATTTTGTCACGATCATGATCACTTTATAATCTAAAAGGCTGTTACGGAACAAAGGAGTATTCGCATATAAACGATTTAGATGAAACTAAATATGCAAACATTTTAAACTGATTGCATAAAATATGCTAATCTGTGCATCTTTTTTCCATAGTCAAACGTAATTTAACAATTTTAAACTTCGATTTAAGTGTATAAGGCAGTATCTTTATTATTTAACAAACTAAATATTTAAGATATTTTTTTTGTGAAAGTAGAATTACTGAAAAAAGTGTTTTCTGAATACAATACAAAATTTGCTGGCAAATCAGTAATATATCAATAATTTCGATTTTAACTGTAAAGGTTTCTGAAATTCTTGACTTAAATTACAAGGAAAAATCTGTTTTTCAAATGGATTCGTGCTTCAAATCGTCTAAAATCCGTCAAATAATTTAGTTTGTCAACGGTAAATGTACGAGTGCAGAGTGAGGACAATCTGAATGGATGCAGTGATTCGTTCGTAGTATACCTTTTTGCGCTGCTCTAGTCGCATTGTAATTGTATTTACGCGCTATGCATTTTAATGTTTCCATCTATGCATAAATCTGACGCTCGCATATAAAATCTACAGAATTCAATGGATTTTTGTCGCTTGTTGTGTGGAATAAAAATAAATTAATATATTATTATACAATTTAAGGTTAGCTTATTATATTTTATAGAATATTTTTTATTTTATAACGTATTTAGGTAGTAAACGTTTAAATTATTATGAAAAATATTATTTATTATTTACACTTATTTAATTTTGTTAAACGTATATTGATATGTATTTATTCTTATATTTATCTCGAGCAATAGAATTACTTTAAATTATATTCTTTGGAAAAACAATATAAAACAATAACGTAAACATAAACATATATTTATTGAGCAGATACTAAAATTTTCCCAAATATAAGCAGACGGAACCTAGTGTTAAGACTCTTTATTTCCAATTTCCGTCTAATTTTCGAGACATGCGCGTTGAGTGACGGCACTCAACGCCGTGCTTTAACAATGTGAATAAATATAACCATTCCCCCGACTTAATATCGTACCCACAACCAGCGCATTACACTCAATGTCATTGAGTGTCCCTGTATGAATACGAGTGTCTCTGATTGCAAAATTTATTGACACATCAGCCACTTTGTGAACACATTGTAAACAAGTATCTTGTGTACTTGCAAAGTTCTCGAACTGTTTTGACATTTTCAGTACATCGCACGGCGTACAATAAATGCCTAATATTACCATTAGTTTGTGGGTGAACAGCTGGGACACAGTTTCCGAACAAACTGACACTAGTCAGATACAAAAATCCGTACAAATATAAACAGTATATACATTAATGTCTACCATTTCAACTGGACGCAGTCCCACTACGCCACGACAACCTCAAATTTATTAATTCGACTATAATATATTTAGGGATATATGAGCAGCGGAGTGTCTTAACACTAAGTTCTCTCTGCCTACCCTGCTCTGTGCGAAATACAGCGTGAAACTGATTTATATTCAAATTAACTATAGAAGTATAACCGTATTCCCTATATCTATTTCTAATCAAAATTACATAAACTACATTCGTTAATTAGCGGTTATTTGAAAACAGATTAATTCTAATTGTTCGAGCTTAATTCCTAATAATCGTTCTGTAGGCGACGCTCTCCAATAATCCGAGGCTATACTAAAGCCTTTGCACGCCAATTTATTTATATTAGATATAATTGGCTTATAAGACATATGTTTCTAATTGTGAACATTTGAAATTGCTATGTATGTATATAAAAGGGCAGTTTTCTTTGGCTACTGCATTCTAAGTAAAAGGCACCAGTAACTGACAAGCACCAATCAACTTTTTTTTTAATTTTTGAAAATAAGGATTTAAAATACAAATTGCTTTAATTGTGAACACTAATGCTAAATCCATATATACTTTATAAAAGATGGCGAAGTGGAACGTAAACAGAGCGAAAATATCTGCATTTCTTAAGCTTTATTGTTCAGAGGTTAAGCGCAAGGTATTGCTTATTACTTATTTACTGTGCTTCCAGCTGCAGTCAACTAAGCTAAACTACGATGGTCACGTCTCACTCCGACAAAAATTTTGTACTGTTGTAAAATTTCTGTTTTTCCCAATTGGTACTGTAGGGAAATTTTCACAAATGTCATAGAACTCTACGTGACTACGAGTAATCCCTTGACGAGAAAGAATCTTAGTATTCGGACAGAAACAGGTTACACTAAAAATACAGTCGACAGTAAAAACGATCTTGAAGCGACGTGAATACTTTTAAAAGCTAGCTAGCTTGTAAGCTAATTAGTATAGCACCACTATTGCAACACCTATAGAGGAATACTTCAAATAATCACCTAAAAAAAAAAGTTTTAATAATTGCACTTACTGATCCCAAATTAAATATTGAATATTTTCATGTCTTCGCAGCAAAGCGCGGCGTTGAGTACCGTCACTCAACACACAATGCCTCCAGAATTCGGCGGAAAATAGGGAGCGGAGTGTCTTAACACTAGGTTCCTTCTGCTTACTCTCCTGCATGCGGAATACAACATCAAGTTGAGAAAAGAATAAGATCCTGCACCGATGCCGCCGATATGCAGCATAAATAACATAAAATTCTAAATTTCCTTCTGCCAACACATCTTAAGGCCAGATCGTTATTAATTAATGACTAAGTATCATCTCCAAGATAAATTACTATCGGTAGTAAACTTCAAACACTTAAAGCTTAATCTCTGCATTGATATATTACAAGCTCGTTCACTTTTACGACACTTGTAAAGCAGTTTGTGAAATGTTGTGCAGCTTCGTTTAATGGGAAATTTTATATATTCTTATGTACTTATCAGTTATAAAAAATTTCAATTACAAAAAAAATATTTCGCTACTTTTAAATGTTCATACGTTTTCTAAAAAATAAAAAAGAGAAACATTTTTTTTTGGTTATCTCTTTATGCTGCATAATAGGGTATGCAGGGTCAACCTAGTGTCAACTTATTTGAATCTTCTTGAAATTGAGACACCACGTTGAGATCTCCCAGGCAGAACTCAACGCTACGCCTGCTCTTATCAGCGCAAGGAAATGATTATGAATCACTTCCCCGATCCGTGCGAATCGATTTCGCAACCATAACGTTTGCAGACACGCTGCCTCGACGATGAAAAAAAAGTATTTTACATTGAATGATGTAATTAAATTTAAAAAATATTACCCCGAGTGGACATCGAACCCACATACGTGGCCTTTACAACACTGTGCCTAAATAATAATAATAGTGAGAATCCTAAATATTCAACAAGTAAGAAAAATCTATTGATAATTTTAGCTTTTCATGTTCTGACAGTACCGTTTAGCATCTGTTTAATTTACGATTCATTGTTAAAACATTCTAATTAAAAGATATATTAAGGCTTAGTAAGTAAATTTATATAATTTATTTGACTAATATAACATCAGATCAAATCAATATATATCTCTCAATAATAAAATTACTAGCAAATTATTTAACAATTGCTTATAAACCTTCGATAGAACTTACAATTCAACAAAAGTTGAACGACAACCGCCAGCAATAAATTTTTTATTTTTTTTAATTATAAAATAAATCAGCTTCAAGCTGTATCCCGCACACTGCAGGGTAGGCAGACTGAACCTAGTGTTAAGACACTCTGTTCCCCACTTTCTGCTGAATTTTGGAGGTATTGTGTGTTGAGTGGCAGAACTCAACGCCGCGCTTTGCTTCGACACCAGAGCGAAGAAATGGAAGTATAAATTTAAGTAAATATTTCATCTGCTCGAGTGGGGATCGGACCCACAACCAGTCGGTTTTACAGTCACACTTTGTGCCGCTGCGCCACGACTGGCCTCAATATGATACTAATACGATAGTCATTAATTATTATTATTTTGTCACAATCTCAGTTAATATAATTATAATGGTTACATTTCCGAACGACAACCAACCACCCCTTCAGGTTGTACGCAACAAAGAACTTGTGTTTAAAAGAATGAGAGTGGTGGTGGGAATCAATATTGCTAGTACTACCACTAACTAATACATAACAATGACGCTTAATTTTTTATCGCGTTATTTTTTTTTTTATTATAAGATTTTTTATTTATTATGGTGAATTAATATTATTAAAATGCTCTTGGTGTTTATGTTTCTCTCATATTATACAACATAAGTAGGTAGAGTGATCTAGTGTTAAAAAACGTTGTGCTCTAATTTCCACCCATTTCAGAGACTTTTTAGGGAGTTAATATTGCATGATAGACAATAGCCGGCTAATTGCGAGTTGGACTCGCCTACTGAGATTTCCATACTAATTTCAGGATTATAAGTTAACAGGAAGTACAACTTATAAAAGCCAACAAACTTAAGTTAGGGGCACATGCGTTCATTTTGCATATCATTCATTAACTATAAATATAGGTAATGTACAAAAATTATCACTTTACGGATTTTTTTTCTTTATGTGTTCCTGCTTGATTTTTTCTTTATATGTTCACTTGTCAATTTTTATAACTGTAGGTTGATGGGAAATACCATATAGGTTTTGATTACACTGTGAATTGTGTTGACCTAGAAGCTTAATTTTTTGTGCGCTTAAAGGATCATAGACATAAATAAATATTTGATATTAATTTCAGCTTGGAACCCCCACGCAATCGTAAGATAAATATTCTTGAAAGTCGGTCAGACGGGCAACAAAGTGATCCTATGTGAGTTCCCGTTTTTCCGTTTTGAGGCGCGGAACACTAAAAATGATGTTTTTGGTTTCCGTTATTTGGATTTTTTTTATAACAAACGCTTGAATTATTTTTTGTAGTTTACATTCAATGTAAGGAACTGCACCTTTTACAGTTTTATATTCTTGCAAAGTGCAAGTGCAAATATTCGCTGGTACATATTTAAGGGATAGGTATTATATGAAAAAAAATCTTTATGATAATATACACCCTGAGATGAATTTTGACATTTAAATTTATAAATCATTCATATAGAGTACATTGGTATTCTAAGATAACAACCATCATAACACCAATTTGAAATTCACCGAGCAACGTGGCGCGAGGGCGGAAATGAAGTTTCGTTGATGAGCTGTTTATAATGAAACGTACCTATTTTTTTTAATTTTATTTTACGTATCTCAATTTTTGTTAGGGAAACATATATAATAATATTCAAAAGTCATTTAGTTCTCAATTTTTCTCTGTTTTTAAAACTCCGTACTTATAACCCTAATAAAATCCAGCTGGGGAAATATATCATGTTAATAATATTTCCCCTTATTGCAATTTCAATTTTGAATCATTGTAATTTGTGCTTTTTGAAGATATCAAATATAAAATCAATTAAATAGCAATAATAATCACTAAACTGGTCCATCTTTAGCCAAACAGTGTAGGGAGTTTATGTCATGCCTCTTATATCGCGGAAGCAATCATAGAAAACATCTGTTTTACCTGGGATCATTTGACATTAGTACAGTAACCATGATAACAACGTCTCGACAAAAAACTAAAGTATCGTTAAATTTAATTCATGTTAAAGTTAATACAAACTATAGATATATTACCTATTTAATATATATTACCTATTCTAACAAAATTTTACTGTATTGATATTGTTTTTCATAGAGTTTAATTGTTTTTTAAATTTATTTTTTCTTCTTCTTCTGTTATTTTTAATAAATCTTAAAATTTAAATTTAGGTACCATTACACAAACCCATCAGTTACATTCGTCAATTCAAAAGAGCTCTGAATCTTTTGAAAATATTTCATCGTACAACGACTACAAATGAGATCCTACCAACTTTTCAAGCCCCCTAAAGCCATTTTATATTCAATATTATAAAACTTTTGAAACAGCATTGAACGATTCCGTCGACTAGAGTCACAATAAGGGCATAGTGGTCTTAGCACAAGTTACAAGTATGAGAATATGAGAAAATACTGCTTAAAGAATTCTCGTTGAACGCTTTATGAAAGACATTGAAATGCTACATTTATTTTATATTTTTAGTTTGTTACGTATTCAAATTGTAGTTATAGCATTTTTATTTTGTCTTCGCGTAAGTTGTGGCACATTTATGATTTTTTATAGTCCGATTATAATTGTTATTCAAATTTATACTTTTATGTCGTCATTCTGGTGTCGAGGCAAAGTGCTCCATTGAGCCCCGCCTCTCAACACACAATGCCTCCAGAAATCGGCCAAAAATTGGGAACGGAGTGTCTTAACACTAGGTTCCCTCTGCCTACCGTGCGGTGTGCGGGATACAACGTGAAGCTGATTTGATTTTTAATTTAAATTCTAGGCAAAAAACTTTCTAATAACATTTCCAAATTGCTTATTGCGTTAGTTGAGTCTTTTGTTCACATTTCACTAAGTTTAAATACTGACAATTTTATAAATATTGTTTATGTGGGTGTTCTAATAACAGAATATGTGGGATGGACTTTCGTCTGATATATCAGAATTCAGACTGACACATTTTTATTTGTGTCAGCACTGTTTTTGTAACGAAAACAAAAACAGAACAAAAATATATTAAAAGTTCCGAAAATATAACGCTGTTATTTTAACTCCAGAATAAAGTTAGTAATGAAATGTTCACAGCGAAATAATTAAGTGGTTTATTCAAGCAACAATTTTATAATAAACGTCGAATAACCGTCCCGATATGCGATTCATTTCACAAACTAAAATGATACATATTGACTCGCTGTGTCATATTCCTTTGGGATAGATTCCAATATTATTCAACGCAGTTATGCAGAACTATATCCAAATTTCAATTAGTGAATAATTCAAACTATTCTATATCTGAATGTATAATTGAAATGTTGTTTGTCGATATAAATTAATGTATCCTAAGTTTATATTTACACAACAAATACTGAAGCCTCAATAACAATGAAACTGGTACGTATACTGGTATATATATGATATATTTACATATGAGCGACCCAACAACACATCACTTTTTTTAGCCTTACGCTGTATCCCACATAAAGCAGGATAGGCAGGAAAACCTGGGACCCTAATACACTCCGTCCTCATTAACACATTTCCGTTTCCTACTTTCCGACGAATTCTGAAGGCATTGCACGTTGAGTAGCGCAATACCCACTTTCGGGTGGCTACCAGGGCGAGGAATTGAAAATATGTTTCGAGTATTTTATTTCGCTACGATGCAATATACCATACCTAATAATTGATGATTTAAGATATTTTCTTTTATACTTCGTTGGTTCGTTACCTAAAATGTATAAAATAAAACAAGTAATGTAATTCATATTTTCAGGAATTTCAATGAATTTCCTATACGCCGTTACTAACGCTATGACGGCGTTAGGTAGGAGGAAAATGCGTCGTTTCCGCCCGTCACTCGCTCACGGCGTTATATCCGGCGAGGCAATCATTTCAGTGACCAGTAATGTGTGATATATGATGCTAGAATGTTTCTGTAAATATTATAGTGATTATTATTTGCTTTGTTCAAGTATTCTCTCATTCCTACTGTTTACAGTACATATGAGAAAATCTGTTTGTTTGTTTATTTATATTAGTGTAATCATATTATTTGCTAATGTATATAAATATATCAAGTTAAAGTAATTTAAATTTTAAGGTATATTGGATCTTTCTTATAATTCTGATTCTTACAATAGTCTATTGGAACAAAGAATATTTTGAACTACTAGTAGGGTGTAATATGGCTATTACAGCCCCGCCGTATAGGTAGCGGTCACTTAATACATCCATCCACAAAGAGCTTGTTCATGGTGAAATCTGAATAGAAAAGAAAAAAATATAATATATTTAAAAATACGATAAATGCCTAAGCTCACATAAGATTCATTTAAAAATGTAATATTCCAAATATAAAAAATAAAATAAATTAAATCAGTTGTACACAGCAGGGTAGACAGAGGAAACCTATTGTTAACACACTCTGTTCTCCACTTTCCGCCCAATTCTGGAAGCATTGCGTGTTGAGTGCCAAAACTCAAAGCCGCGCTTTGCCTCAACACCAAGGCGAAGAAATGGAAATATAACTTTAAATAAATATTTCATGGGGATCGAATCCACAACCAGTCGTACTTACAGTTACACTTTGTGCCCCTGCGCCACGACTAGCCCCAAATATTATCAGGAGGTCGTCCTGTTGCCGGAGCACAGCATGTGTCTATTTTCATTTTTTCGGTCTGGCGCCTAGGCAAAACGTGGTATGGTATGCCTACCCTACCATATGCGAAATACAACGTGATAAAAAAAATATACCTACATATATTATAAGCATATTATATTGCATTACGAAAACCTATACAAATAAAAGTTAATTACACATTTTATTTCAAGTTAATAAGGTAATTTATGTAATATAAATATACAAGCTTAACGATGAATTCTCAATTTTCAGCAGTATAGAGTAAACGCGTCACTTCCTCTCGTCACGTCATCGCTCACGGCGTCATATCCGGAAAGGCAATCATTTCTATGAGCTATGATTCATGCATTTACTATACATATATGGCTTTAGCAATATTTTATATTATATATGTTATTTTTTTTTTTTGCTGATTTTGATTTTTATAATTTTTTTTATTAGCTTCACGCTGCATCCCGCACACTGCAGGGTAGGCAGAGGGAACCTAGCGTTAAGACACTCCGTTCCCCACTTCCTGCCGAATTTTGGAGGGAATGGAAATATAAATTTAAGTAAATATTTTATCTCCTCGAGTGAGGATCGAACCCACAACCAGTCGGTTTTACAGTCACACTTTGTGCCCCTGCGCCACGACAGGCCTCATTATATATGTACTATATACATATGTTAGTGGTAAACATTATCATGGTAACTGTGACAAATACATACTATAAATGTTTAATGAACTTGTGAATCTATATTTTAACCTGTCATAGTTATTTTAGTTTCCTATTAAACTTACAATATTAAAGTAAAGTCGAATAAAATTTTTATTACAAGTGGCACAGCACAGGCGTAAATATATATATTTAATATATTTACGCCTGTGCTGTATAAAACAAATAGATATTATTATTATTACGCCTTGTGGCCAGTCATGGTGAAGGGGCAAAAACTGTGGTTGTAAACACGACAGGTTCTGTGTTCGATTTCCACTCGAAGAAATGACATATTTATAATTTATAATATTATCCCGCCTTCTAACAGATATTCTCGTTACGTCGGTGCAAAGTGTACAATTGTAGAATGTTATAGATATAGGTTCAATACCCATTTTTAATATTCATTTTCACTTGTAACCTGTGATAAAATATTAAAATATGTTTTTTATGAGCCTATTTATGTAATTAAAGTTACTATAAATAAACACTTAACAGTTTCAATAAAAACATATTACGTGAATAAATACAAAGACTATGTTAAGTAGAAAATTCTTGCAGTAAAAAGCCGTGCCTTTTAATGAGAGTTTAAACTCAAATGACTGCTCAAGTATCCTCGAGGTCGAGTGAGATGAACTTTTAAGATGAAATTTTTGCAAGGATATTTTATAAAAACAAACAAGCTAGCTTTATGTTGCATGCATTCTTTATTATAAATCTATTACATAAAACAGACTAACGGTAGACTTTTATAAAGTATACGATATAACGATGTTCGGGCGTCATTTTATTGTCAAATTTGAGCGTGAATTTACTTTAAAACTACTTTAATACCTTACCATGGTTATGTCGACTACTATAAATGTCAAATTTACGCGCTTTACAATATTAATATAGATAATAGCTTCTATCGCCCGCCGCCTTCGTAAGCCTTACCAGGCACGGCGCGACGACTTACAACATCTACTCACTCCCGGATTTTAAAACTGTGATGGCCTCTCAAATATCCATGTTATTAATACCCTATAAAAGTTAAATTTAATAAATATGAAACGTACAACGCATTCAATAAGAAAAAATACTGTGTAAAACAATTTCGAAAATATACCTTAATAATTTTTAATAATTTTTTTATTTACCTTCTTCAATAAATGGCCTATCCAATATCAAAATAATTTCTCAAATCGAACCATGTAGTATATGAGTAGAGCGTTCAAAAAAAAAATTGCCCTTTAGATTAGTTATTCTTTAGATTTTAGATAATCAAGTTGTATACTACAAATAATAATATGTTCATGAAATTATGTAATGTTTTTGTCATTTGAGAGTAAGTCGAAATTTAGTGAGCGAAGCGAGCAGGAGACGAAACCCCATATTATCGTATAAATAAATTTATTTACTAAATATATCGTTTTTAAGTTTTGTGGAAATTATGTTCACCTGAAGGAATGCTCTGTTTTACATGCCGATTTATTTTAATCATAAACGAGTCAAGAGTTATTCCATTTCCACCTTCCACTCAAGTTGAAGAATAAAGGATTAGATAGAAAGTAAATGAAAATCAAACCCTGTTTTCAATCTTGATTAATTTTATATAATATTCGTATTCTTGAATAATATAATATTCATATAATATTGAAATTTCACATACTCAAACAGTAAATATATGTTTAACCAAAATGAAGAAAACGACAAATATATTTTATACGTGACACGACGAGGCTGATCTCATATTACACGAAAACAACCCACCTAGAGAATGTTCCAGAAACTATATCGATTGTTGAACATTTATAATAATCTATCTCCGTGACACTTGCGACCTGCTCTACGGGTAGATTTTCGTCGCTCACCTGGAATCTTCGGCACTGGCGTCAGAATTCCATTCCAATATCCATAAAATTAAATTATATTGCCCCTGAAACAATTTGGTATTATTTATAATAATAAGGTCTTAACAGTTTGCTTTATATAAGAGGTTAACATGGTCGAATATAAAAGAAAATTAAAATTATTAAAATGCTAAATAAGAAAGGTGATATTCGAAACAATGGCCCAGTTGAAATTCGAGTATAATGTAAGTTTATAAATACAATATCATTGTTTTCATACAATTTGTGAAACGTAAAATTAATTATAGTAGATATTTTTATTCCACTATAGAGTACATTGTATTGCAAAAGCAGTTGATCAATTTGCATATTGAACGTGTACAAAATAATTATATACATGTTAGTTTTACACTATTTAATAATAATTGAAAACTAACTATATATTTTTGAAATACGTACATTTACCAAGATGTTGCAGCTCCTATTGTATTCAATTGTAGTTCACAACAGTTGTTTTTTACCGTAGTATGTGTTTTTAAATTCCGATAATAATTGTAATTTAATAAGTACAGGTGTATCTCATTATCGCTAGAAATGTAAAATGTTATTTATTACATTCCTTTCAACATATAGGAAGGGGAGAGAAAAGAGAGAGAGAATCGTAAAGAAAACGCAAAGTTCTTCGACATTACATTACGTAGGATTTTTTACAAGACCAAACGCACATTCAATTAGTGAAACGGTTGCTATAAACGATTTAATAAATACATAGTAATTACTATGTTTTTTTTTGTTATAATCTGTTATAATTAGTTGCAGAAATTAACTTTATCTAACTATAGTTATAACAAAGAGCTCTAGAATAATAAGTAAGCTTGAAGGACGTTCAAAGAGTATTTAAAATGCTAAAGAAATGGCAGGAAGTGGAGTGGAAAAATATTACTACAATGTTGATAACGCTGTAAGTTATTATATCTTTACTAATTGTTTAAAAAATATATTATGTTCAAATGTCGACTTTTTATTTCTCTTTTTTATCTTTTCGTGGATTCCTAATACTTTTTCCACAGTTGTCCAACGCTACAGCATGCGACCATTCATTGGTGCAAAGCACTGACATCTTTGCACTACTAGTATAACAAAATATTATTTAATTATTAAAGGCCAGTCGTGGCGCAGAGAACCAAATAGTGAATATAAACGCGTCAGGTTGTGGGTTCGATTCCCACTCGAATAAAAAAAGAAATTAAATATTTTCATTTCTTCGCTCTGGTGACAAGGCAAAGCGCGGCGTTGTTGTGTTTGTTGTGTCTCGCCACTCAACACGTAATGCCTCCAGAATTCGAAGGAAAATGGGGAACGGATTATCTTAACACTAGGTTCTACTCTATTTACGGGATACAGCGTGATGCAAAAACAATGTTCCATCAATAATCATTTATTTTCTACACTGTAATTATAAATATAATATTTAGTTATCTATGTAACTAATTTCCAGACTGAAGAACTCAGTTTATAAGATAAATAGCAAATGAACATTCATTCCTCAGACACCTCCAACTTAACAGGTCTATTACTTCACGCGACGTTTAGCGCCCCGCCGTATACATTAACTTACATTTTAAATGCTTTCATTTAAAAGCTCGTATATACTCTTCAACTATTACTAAAATAATATGTTTTCCACTTACAAAAGATATACAAACAGATTGGTATATCATTTCTTTTTCAACTGAAATTTAAATTTGTATTTTTTTTTATATTTCCTGTACGGTTATTTGAGCGCAATGCCTATATTTCAAAATTCCGACAATAGAAACGCAATATTAATCTTTAATATCTATACACTATAATCTTTAATAAATCCTTTTTGTTGATTAAATCGAAACTTTTTGGAGTTTTAAAAAAAAATATAATATTACTGGGGAAATTGTGATCTACTGGCAGTCGATTAATATTAATAAAACACATATTTTTAGTAGCTTTACACTGTATCCCGCATATAGCAGAATAAATAGAGGGAACTTTGCAATGTTTGATTACTTTTTGGTAAAATAAGTAAAAGAAATTTTATTTTGTTAGCATAATCAAATCGTTCACTTAATGGAACACGCTTGGTTATCCCAAGGGTATGCCCCTGTTTTTTAATGTTTCGAAAAAAACTAAGAGACATAATTTTATTTTAATTTATAAAATAAAAAATGCTTATCTTGTAATAATACTTTTATTTCTCTAGTTTCACTATTATGTTACTCTGTCAGAAAATCTCTCCATAGGTAAAAGTGCGCCCTCTTGCTCGGAATGACTCTGTAAAATATTATCTTTTACAATAGGGATATCAAATGAAAATATGGGTACATAATGTCAAAAATAAATTTAAGAAATCCAATAATAGATCTTTATATTTGTCCATAGAGTATGCAGTGTATAGTTATTTCTTTTAGTAGCTCCTGTCTTTCTAAGGTAAATGGTTTTCCTTTCACATATATACACGTCACATAGTGCTTAGCGTGTCTATAATCTGATTACAAACCATTTGCCCTCACCTCACTTCTTTTATTGAGCTTACCTTATCTTAAGGTTAAATGTGATGCTACAAAACCTAACAACTAATTGAACATACTTAGAATAATCTCTCGTTTATATGTTTAAATTCGTAATTAAACGCAGTAGGATTTGATCACGTGACATTTCAATATCATTCAACTATTTTACAAGTTACAACTTTAGTTGTAACTAATAACATCATCGTTGTAACATCATCGTAGTTTACTACGATGATGCTACTTTTCACCGTATCATGTTTTTTTGTATTAAAAATATAATATTATATTTTTTTAGATGACAAACGAATAAGTTACCTATATTTAGACGTGTTAACATATTCAATTTGCCTGTAGAGGTTCAACTTAAAATTTTTGTACAATATATTCGTCAACTTCATTCAATAATTTTCATTATAAAACCATTATAAGAAAACCCGCCGTTTTATACCTAGTGCTATTACCAAGTAATATCGCTTAATTGAAAATGAATACAACAAAATCACAAACGAATGTTTTATAAACGACAATTGGCAATAATTTTAAAAGACACTTCATTAATATTTTATTAGAATTCATTGTAAGTAACAATTTAATTAAAAGTAACATTAACCGACGCCTACTCAATTGGGACTTAACTAAAGCTTTCCCCTTTATTACATTTAATCGTCTATCTGAAGGTTTAGAAAAATTTGATAATATTTTCCAGAAAATTCGTTCGTTCGACTTTTTTCCTATTTCTATGCTAACTTTTGATTGTTAAACAATAAAAATAAGACGAAGTAAGCAATTTCTTTTAATTGTTAAAATGTTAAGGCACGATTATACTGTGGTAATTAAATATTAAACAAACAAAACTGTGAAAAGTTTGGCCGCAGCGTGGAATAAAAGCGAGTTAGTTGCTTATAAGACTTCACAGATTTTCCTTAATCGACTTTTCGCACGCTTGAAAATAAAAGGCAACTGAGTGTTGGGAACAAACTAATGGATTCTCGTGGCCATTAAGTTTACATTTAAAATATTCTTTCTCCCTGAAACCTATTTGTAAACTTAATTTATAAAAAAATATTGTTAGAATAAAAAAGATGGCATGAGGATAGTTTATAAATAAAAAACCTATATAACCGTGCTATAAAATGTTGCTTCGTACCAAGTTTTAAGATTCTGAGTTCACGGGACGTACTACGTTTTGAGGTACGGAACAATAAAAACTAATTGCATTTTTAATAGTTAAAGCTGTGGTTTCATTTAAATTGATGCTGACACTTCCACCCTGTATATTAATTTTATTTTTTATTGGCGAATGCTATTTTTAACATGCATTCTCTTGTTTCTCCTGACATTAATCGAGGCGTATGTTGCCAGGGTCTGCCTTTCTGCTTAACCTCTACTCCACGGTCTATAAGGTCTTCGGTAGTTAGACCATCGCTCTCATGTCCTGCATCACGACATCCAACCTTGAACCTCCTTGAACGTTCGGGAGGTCTAACTCCAGCAACAAACATAGCAAGCACGTATATCCGACATAGTTCCTAGTCCGGCGCGCAATGTAGCCATACCATCTCAGGCGACGCTCTTGGAGATTATTCGCTACGTCACGGACTCCAAGACTACCTCGAATAAATGTGAATATGTTACTACGTTACGCTGCACATCCACCTCAGCATTTTTAACATGTATCCTAGGACTATGTAACGTTATCTCATTTTTTACCGTACAACCTTTGTATCTTCTCCACACAAAGTGACATCACCGAAGTAATATGTGCTAAACTGGCACGTTTGGAACGTCATTATCAAAATACATATCATGACCAAGTATAGTAAATATTTAAAAAAAATAATTTAAAAAAATAAAATACAGCAAAATATTTATAAATATCATAACTTTAGACCCCAGTGGTCCACAAATTATCGAATGTACGTGCAAATAGTCCCTGCTCTGTGTAGCACCTGCGCGATCATTAGTTTGTAACCAAAGTTACAAACTAAAGAGGGTTTGCGTTTACACCAATTGTTCTGTTTGATTTTATTAAATTGCTGCTGCAACTGATATCTATTTTTGTGGATGCAAATCTTATTTTCCAATTTCCTAAACAGAGGGAACCCAATGATAAAACACTCCATTCCCCGTTTTTCACTCATTTTTTTATATTTTTGTTTGTTATACCGTATACTATCTATTACTAGCTTATACGTAAAAAGTACCAAGAAAATTTAACGAATAAAATGATGATATTTTGTAATGTTTTTACTGCGAGGTATCACACTTTTTTCCTTTTCCCGATTTTTTAATGCTGCAATGTGAGTCTTCTATAAAAGCTCACACTACACTTCTTGTTTGTTTTTCAATGCAAAAGAGTAGTTTTTTCAGTGTTTCATGATGCAAGTGATACTGGTAGCCTTATACAAACGTGCCTGCGAGTTGGCCCTCGTTACATTAGAAAAACTTCATCAGAATGCAGTAGTACAGTACCGAACTTTCAAAACATAGAAGCGAAACTAGATCGTTGTTTCAATTGGAGGAATTTAAGTTTAGTTAGAAAACGTTGGTTTTTTTTACGCTTGTAAATGTAAGTATAATTTATCTATTTATTTCTATACTATGGAATTTGGATACAATATGAGTTATGACAGCTCGATTTTAGAGTTACTTCATTTTTAATAGTTTTATTTAGGTTAAAGACAAATTAAATTATTAATTATCTCGCTTATAGGTATACCGCTAGCGTGCAAAGGCGCCGTTGCGTATTGCGTGACAGAACTCAACACTGCACTTTGTCTTACAAGAATGGGAAAATAATTTACTCCGCTCAGACGCTTTATTCCACAGCGCCACGACTGCCTGAACAATTGTAATTTTATAATTTATTATTTCGACATAATTTTCAAAAACATGTAACACATTTATTTTCAAGATTACTTAGAACGTAAGCTAGTTTATTTTAAAAGGACGTCGACTACTGACGTTTGACGCCTAAAGCCTCTGGCCAGTATCAAAATATAATCAATACATGAACAGCGTTATAACAATCTTTTTTTACATAGAACACAATAATGAACCAAGCAATTTAATATAATTAAAGAACCAAACCAAACGAATTAGCGTAATATATATAACAAAGTATTTGAATTAACGAGTCTAAGTAAATGCGAGGCCAGTCGTGGCGCAGCGGCACAAGGTTTGACTGTAAAATCGATTGGTTGTGGGTTCGATCCCCACTCGAGGAGATGAAATATTTACTTAAATTTATATTTCCATTTCTTCGCTCTGGTATCGAGGTTAAGCGCGGCGTTGAGTTCTGCCACTCAACACGCAATGCCTCCAGAATTAGGCAGAAAGTGGGGAACGGAGTGTCTTAACACTAGGTTCCCTCTGCCTACCCTGCTGAATGCGGGATACAGCGTGAAGCTGCTTTATTTATTTATTTTATTTTATTTTAAGTAAATGTTAATTTATCAAAAAAAACATTTTCATTTAACTCCTTTGTATTATACAAAATAATGATTATGCAGTGATGATAAATTAGTTCAATTCTTAAAAATATGCAGTTTGTCATCAATGTTTCCTTATGACGGTATCATGTAAAATTATCGTCCGTAACTCGATTTTACAGATAACCAGATTTTTGCCTATATCTGCAGGTGTACGCTGCACATTGCAGAATAGGCAAAAGGACCCAAATGTTAAGTTATTCCGTTCCCATTAAGACAATACAGTTCCCCTCTTTCCGCCGATTTCCCGATGCATTGCGTGTTCAGTGGCGAAACCCAACGCCGTACTTTGCCTCGTTACGAAAGAGAAGAAATGAAAATAATAAAAATTTAATTTCCTGAAGGGAATCGAACCCACGACCTGTCGCCTTTACACAACACACAGACACATGCTTGTACCCCTGCGCCACAAGTGGTCTGTATATAATTTTGACCCGAATAATATTTAAAGTTATACCCGAATAATATATAAATTTAATACAGACAGACATATTATGTTAGTACAACCAGAGATTTTCATCAACAAAATTCACGACGTTCCTAGATTAAAGAACAATACGCTAGGAACAATTGACGGAGACTCAGAAACAGCTGTGTTACGTAGGAATCTGTATTCATGACATTCCTGACCCCATTCTTAGTAATATTTTCTACGTCTCAAACCAAATTTATTTACAATTTGAAACCAAATCAAAACCGAACCAAAATAAATCAACTTCCAAAAAACTATAGCTTATATTCATATAATATATTTGTGAAAATCATAATTATATCATATTTCATTTTCGTTATTTCATTTCCAACGAAAATGATATATATTTCATTTTCTTAATACTCCTTTGTCGCTTTTCTTATGTTGAATAGCATGTAAAGACAATCTTATTGCCTGATTGCGTGTCAAGAACAATAAAAGTAAATTGTACCTACAGCAAAACCATAGACAAAAAAGGTAAATATTTATATAAAAAAATATTTATATAAGAAACTTCAATATTTACACATTCTCGAGTTGTCTAAAGACTGGCTGTTCATTTTGTTCACACGCATTCATTGTTCCGGCTTTGAAAGCCGGAACAATGAATGCGTGTAGCTAGTAAACTATCTTCCACTAATTCGAATCTTCAAAATTTACTGTTCCGACCCTTGTTCCTTGTCCCCGTCTCTTTGTTTCTGAAACGATAGTCTTAATATTCACTTTAATTAAATTAAATTAGTTTCACGCTGTATCCCGCACACAGCAGGGTAGGCAGAGGGAACCTAGTGCTAAGACACTCCGTTCCCCACTTTCTGCCGAATTCTGGAGGCATTGCGTGTTGAGTGGCAGAACTGAACGCCGCGCTTAACCTCGACACCAGAGCGAAGAAATGGAAATATAAATTTAAGTAAATATTTCATCTCCTCGAGTGGGGATCGAACCCACAACCAGTCAGTTTTGCAGTCACACCTCGTGCCGCTGCGCCACGACCGGCCTCAAATTCACTTTAATTACAGTCTAAAATATAACTTGTATAATTTATTTTATTATTTCGTATTAAAAATATTTATTTTATTGAAAATAATACTTTAAATATCGTTTATATTAATTATTTAATCTAATTACAAAGTATAGTTTTATTAGAAACGTACCAGGATTAAAAACTTTGTAGAATCTGCGTAGCTTGTTCTCAAAATAAATATGAAAATAACAATTCAGTCTAATTACTTGCCTTGGTATAATTTTTATTTTATTTACACTTTAATATAATTTATAAGCCTTATTTTTAGTTATGTTTTTTTAAGAAATTTTTAAACTCTTATTTTAATTGAGATTTTTTAGTTAACAATTCTTATGTATATATTTTTAACTTGCCTTTACCTGTACTTATCCCGTATAGTGCAATGGAAATCGCGGTAACTCTGACTGAAGGTATGGTTATATTTTAGTACCGTTTAAAAAACCAAATGTACTTTAAAAAACACGCTTATTTTGAAATCAATATTTAATTTCTATTACAAGAAGCGACCAAATATCACTGCTATGTTTTTTTTTTGTCGCAAAATGCCTAATTGTGGCATTCTTTAATATATCTCTATTCTATAATTATAAATAAGTTATAAGAGATAGATAGATATACATATATTTTTAACTCTTCCTTAAAACGTTAAAAATATATATATTTTTATAATACAATGTACTTATATCATTTAATATTTCTGCAGTGCTCGCGATTAAAGCAATTGGATCCATTGTTATTGTTATTTCGTTATGTAAAGCTAACTAAGAAATACACCGCAATGTATGACCGCTCAACCGGTGATTTTTTGGCTTTCCTTACCCACCGCTGGGCTGCGGTTATTGAAATCAAGAGAGAGGGCCTGGCAGTTAATCTGGATATGGCGAAGGCCTTCCATCGAGTATGGCATGAACGCTCATTTCTGGGCTGGTGCAGCCCAGCATCAGTTTGAACCAATTGATCGCATAGAACGTAGAGCCGCTTAAGTAAGCCGTTTAAGTTTATACATACTATATACATTATTATTTATTACTAATAAAAACAATAATTATTTTTAGAAGTTGGGGCCAATCTCAGTAATTATTATCAAACTTAGTGTTATCAGCTTACGTTTTTTGAAAATTAAATCAATCTTCCTGTAAAACATAACATACCATACAAAAAAGAATCTTCAAAGTCTTACTTGGCTGAGTAATCCAGTAAGAAATATAACCTCCTCCATTTATTTAATATCTGGTATGAATATATGCTTTATTAAGAATTTATGATGTTCTTTAAATTTATTCTTTTACACCTCAATTTTTTTTGAGAAATAAAGGAAAGGAAAGGCTTAAAACGAATATATATATTTTTTATTTGTATTTAAAGTTTGTTTTTATCAGGTTTACGCTGTAAAGGGAGCCTAATATTAAGACACTCCGCTCACCACTTGCCGCCGAATTCTACAGCCTTTGAGTGTTGAATGGCAGAACTCGACGTCGCACTATACCTCGACACCAGAGTGAAGAAATGGAACTGTTAAACATTTCCTTTCCTTGAATGGAACTCGGACCCTCAACCTATCACGTTTGTAGCTACAAGTTTCTGCCCCTGCGCCACGACTGACCTCTGTTATTTGTTTGTTGTTATTTAAGTGATGCGATAAATATTAAATATATTAAATTATTTTTAAATTTGATTGCAAGAACGTTTTAAAACAACCAGTAAATAATGACAAAAAGCGGATTATTAACAAATTTATAGCCGAGCTTTACATTAATCGACGTTCACACGGTTGAAATGAAGTTATTTATTGCAATACAATCATGGATTTGTAGTAGCTCCTGTAGTCTTTTAGTCTAGATATGAAGCGTAAACAAGGTCCATATATTTTAACTATTATAATAATACACTAAGTACAAAAATTAAAGCAGTGGATTAAAAAATTATTAAAATGGGAACGCTTTTTTAAAAATCAGAATTTGTAAAAATCTCCCTACAGAGATGCTAATAACGTAAAATAAATTGTAACAGGCATATTAGAATTTCGACGTAGCTTTATATGAACGTATGGCTTAGTGGTAGAGCGCTTGGACGGGTACGTAAGTAATCGCATCAATCTTATAATATAGTCTTTACTTGCAACTTCGCCCCCGTAGTCAAAATGAAATAAGTAAAAATTGCGACATATCCTAAGCGGCCCAGGCTTTTATGATCGCTGATGCAGTGGGTTAAATTAAAATAATTAACGTAATATAGCCTTCCTGAATAAATAGATCATCTACAAGACAAAAAAAAAATTAATGCAAACCAGTAGATCCTGTGATTAGCTCATTCAACCAAAAAAAATCTTCAGCTTTATATGATTAGTATAGAATTTACCTAAATTTTAATCAATAATTTCCATATTAAAACAAATCATATAAAATTTATTATAAAACCACTGCAAGATTTTTTTGTATCCCAATGGAAGTTAAAAATAAAAGGAAAAGAATGTTTTATTACCTGAACTTTCGTAATCGACGGTTTCCACGAACCAAAATAAAAGCAGGTGATTAAGAGCGAAAACAAAATTATGGATTCGGATCATCGCTTAGCCCCTCGCGGAACCCCATTGCGAACTTAACCGAAAATGAAATAAGGGAAAACGAACCTGAATGCACTACGAATAAAAACGAGCCTCTAAATGATCACCCAAAGTACCTACATAAAAAGTTTTTACAGCTGATCATTGAGAACAGCTATAAAGTAATATTACAGAGATGCTAGTTACAATAGTAATAAAAATATTGTATTAAAATTTTGATTAAATAAGTTCGTGAATAATTCTAATTTCTTTTGTGTTTATATCTAAGCTTCAAATGTAATAAGAAGTGTAAAGTAAATAATTTAGTAAAATCTTTATAATTTGGATGCTTTCAGTTGCGTTTTAAATTACAACTATAACTTCATACAAATTTAATATTTAGAAATATATATATATATATATATATATATATATATATATATATATATATATATATATATATATATATATATATATATATATATATATATATATATATACACACATATAACATATTTATCACTTGAAAGTGATTGTTACCCTGATTATACCTACATATGATTTCTAACAATAAAATCTGCCAAACCTCAAAATTTTATTGAATTCATACGGACACTATGAGCATTTCTAATTTCCTCTCCTAGTACCCGAAAATATGTCCAGTTTAAGTGTTGATCGCGCTCCAATTTCCGCATGTGTCGAACACCTGCGCGCTCGTTAGTTTGTAAACAACGTGATCGATGCCGCGCCGATCGCAATCAATCACCAACAAGACTGGACGAAATATTTATTTGAAACGTCACGCCAGTGAAACCGACCGAAAACATTATTCAATGTCAACTTCACGTAACCCACATATAGTAGGGTAGGCAGAGGGAACCTAATGTTAAGACACTCAGTTCCTCACTTTAATGTAAAAATTTTCTCTGGTCATAATATATTGTCTATGTCTATTTTCTGATAATGTCTATGTCTATGTCTATTTTAAGATAATACGTACAGATATAAGCAAAGTATTGACCCTGTTAAACTAATAAGTTATTCAATATTTGATAGAATATTTAGAGATTTTACAATACAATACAATATACTTTATTGCACATAAAATTTGCACAAATTATAAACAAAATAAGTAGAAACCACATGTACAATAAGGCGGCTTTATTGCTTAAAGCGATCTCTTCTTCAAATATTCATATAGTGGTTTTTAAATGAAGTTTTAAATTTTTGTGAACTTTTGGCATGTCTGATCTCAATTGGTAAGGAATTCTATAATCGGGCAGCTCTAATAGTAAAGGAGTTAGTCAGAAAAGAAGAAGAGTTAGGAGGAATTTCAAGTGTTAGATTTTTCTGGGGAAAGTGAGTGGACATCATGTAGAAACCTAAATTGTTTCTTTAGATAAAGAGGAGTAGAAGGATTAAACAGCACGGAATAGAGAAGATGAAGAATGCGAGTTTTCTCGCGAAGGCGGATAGGGAGCCGCTTGAGAAATATGATCATATTTACGTACACCAAATATAAACCTAATGCAGAGGTTTTGAAGTCGCCTAAGTTAATTCAGTTGCTCCTCTTTAATGTCGAGATAACAAATATCAGCATAATCGAGAATTGGTAATAGGAGTGAGTTTGTCAGCGCAATTTTGGTAGGTATTGGTTGGAAATTAAAGCATTAAATCTATATCTATACTTATAATAAATGTGTAATTGTTCATAATAAATTTGTATTTTTAATTGTATAGTGTGAATTTAGTAAAACGTCGTTTTCGATTAATATAATTATATATTAAGTGAAATTTAAGATAAAACGGGATTTTTAACTGTCCGAACAGTTACAATTTAACTTTAAGCCCAAGAGAGATCATTTTCTGAATCGCGCTAGGAAGATTTTTGGCTAAAGAATGGCATTCGAAACGTCTTGATTATATGACTGTTGATAAAAATATATTTTTTTAAAGCACTATTGTTTATAGTACAAACAATAAAGTAAACAAAATTGAATTGTTGGTGAAGGTTACCTTCATAAATCATAACAGTTAAGTTTAAGTCGTAATTAATTGAAGACAGATAAAGGAGGCCAGTGGCGCAGGGGCAAAAAGTGTGACTGTAAAACCTATTAATGTAAACTAATATACTACTTAATTATTTACTATTAGAAATTTACAAAAGATACTGTAAGTATGACGAAATTCACACAAGTTATTGTGATATAAAATCTCTTAAGAATTATTTACAGACATTAAGCACTTATAAATCTGTTATTTTTCTATAGAAACCTATAATTAACGATAATTAATAATAAATTTTACAATACAAAAGTAATCTATATACAAAAGGACTTGTGCTGACTGACTGAGGTAAGACGCACGCAGAGCCGTAACCGCTGATGGTAGAAACGTGAAATTTGGGCACATGTTTATTTTCATATTCTGGACATCCACTAAGAAAGGATTTTGAAAAATTTTAACCCTAAAAGGATGAAATAGGGGTTGAAAGTTTGTATGGATTTTTTTTTAAATCGGCACCGATTTTTATAAAATTTAAAATTCAAACTTTTAAAAATATTTAATTGAACACGTGTTTCATGGTTTTTTAGAATTCACCCCCTAAGAGTGCAAATAAGGGGTTGAAAGTTTGTATGGAAAAATCTTTAAATCATTTCCGATTTTTATAAAAAAAATAATTCAGACTGTTAAAAATATTTTATTGAGCACGTGTTTCGTGGTTTTTTTAGAATTCACCCCTAAGTGTGCAAATAAGCGGGCGAAGCCGCGCGCGCCCACTAGTTATTATTCTAAAATACAATTAGCTCGGTAAACTATATTAAAACTATATAATTGTAATACAAATTCGAGAATTACTATAAAGAAACTAAAAGGCGATACTTATATCTGTTTATAATTCTACTTATGTTATAATTAATTAAAAATATTACTAATTTAGGAAATATTAAATAATACTTAAAATTACTACAATTGTATGACGTCACGAGTCACGATACGCAACTAAGAACTTGCAACTACATGTCGCTAACATCATCGTTTCCACGTACTGCCCCTACTACCAATGCTCTTCTTACTTACTGCACGATGACCAATGCCACAGCGTCCGCTAAGCTTAAAATCGTTCGCGGACCTTATTTAGGCTTCTGCGGACCACTGGTCCGCGAACTACTGGTTGAGAACCACTGCTCTAAAGCAGGGGCTCCCAACCTTTTCTTGATCAAGGACCACTTTTATATTATTCTTGGTAGCAGGAACCACTATGCATGTAGCAGGAACCACTATGCATGTATGTAGATATAATAAAAATTAACTGTGATAATCAAACAGAAACTTCCCCTCACCATTCTCAGTCATAAAATTAAAATCGTTCGCGGACCTTATTTAGGCTTCTGCGGACCACTGGTTGGGAACCAGTGGTATAGAACAAAGAAATAAAAATAAATCATTCTTCTGAGTAGGAATCAAACCTACACACTACGCCACTATGCCTTTGTACAATAATGAAGATATATATAAAATAAATTTTATTTGTTTGTGGACACGGGGCACTTATTATAGTATAAATTTAAATTATTATTTTTTCAATTGTTATTTGGATTTCATTTACACTTACAAATGATTCTTTTTTTTTTATTCTATGGGATGGTGAAGCGTTCGTCATCGCGCAGTGAGTTAGAAGAGCATGCTACATGGGTAGTAGTAGAGTATGCTCTGGTTTCAAATATAAATTATTTTGATGTACAAATTTTTTAAAATATTTTAATATAATTACATATTAATTAATTGATTTTATGAAATAAGTATGCCAGTTCACGTAAGATAGTTGTGTATATTTTTGACAATTTGCAAAGTGAATTTGAAATTCGAAGTTCCTATTGGATCTAGTAGTCAACCATCCTATTGAACATTTATCGTATGTAAGATATGCGCAATCAATTACGTAAGCATTGTGCTGTCTTTTGTTATAAATGAGTGTCAGTATAGTATTTACTTTTACTTAACTACGTGAGAGCGTAATCGTTTAATACTGACTGTTTCATCAATTCAATTATATATCTTGAATTTGTCCGTAAATAACAAAATCGATAAATAGTACGTAAGTGATTTTTTTGTGTTTATAAATTTTACTTTTGTCCTTAAACAAAAAATTACACTGCATCTATTTACCTCACCATCCCTTCACACACAACGCCAGAGGAGTTACAGGTGCCGGCTTTTGAGGTGGAGATAGGTACGTTTTTTGGTACCCAAGTCGTATCGACCTGGAAACACTGTCACGGGTAGGCCATTCGTGGAAGGCAATTTCTACGAAATCGCACAGTAGTGGAGTGCCACGTATTCAGATGGTGAGGATGGTATTTAAGTTTGTAACGTACTGTGCAGTTAGCAATTTAAGCGGCAGGTGACAGGACAAATAGCTTAATGAAACACTGCCCATGATAAATGCGGTAGAGAAAGAAAGCGTGGAGACGTCTCTACGCAAAGCCAAAGTAACAAGCTTTTCACAGATCATTGTGTCCCCAACGATTCGTACGACTCTGTTGTATTCGATCTAATGATTCAAGCTGATACTATACTGCAACAGCCCAGACATGAGAACAGTATTGCGTATGAGCCGAATCTGGGCCTAATACAGGGGCAAGCGGTGTTTTGGCGTGAAGTACTGTTTCGCTCTGCTAATACTCCAGTTTCTTTAAAGCTAACTTGGCCTTACTTTTCGGATGATCGCGATACTGGCAGTCACTCGAAAGACTAAGGTCCAATGTGTTGAAATTGGCCGCGGCTTTAAAACGAGTATTCTAGAAAACTGGTGACACGACAAATGGATTTTTCTTAGTAGTTAATGCGCAAATTTATTTCTTCTGGAGCTTGAATTGAACCAGATTACTTTCATTCCATGAGAAAACATTCCCGAGGGATTCTTCAAGAAAAGACATAAGTTTGTTTTGGAATCGGCCAACGTTTTTTCTAGAAAGACTTGCTGAACTTGCTTGCTATACTCCGGGTATACAGCGTTCATTGTGCTATCCAGATGATAGCACATAGCAATATATATTAGAATCCTCCAACATGTTATTAATATTCAAAAGAAACAATGTAGAGCGGGAAGCCAAGAACTAAGTGTCTTCACCCTAGGTTCTCTCTGCCTACCCTACTTTAAACGAAGTGTGAACCTAAAAAAAATATATAAATTCAAAACCTATTCTCACTATCTACATATGTAGGTAGCATTGTATGTACGAACATATTTTAAGGAATGATACCTTAAATATATTATATACATACCATGAAATATGTTCGCAGAGTATAGCCCCTAGACGGTACTGTATATTTTTGCAATATAACTGTATAGTGTACACGAACTGCACTGTAGAAGATTAAGCTCGAGCCCCTCGTTTATAAAGGGAACGTGGACAAATGTATGGATTTATTCTATTTTTAACTTTTAATATAGTGCAAGTAACTTTATACTCGCTTTTTATAAAATGGAATAAATTATTCACTTGGAGTTTTATATTAAATAACGCCATTGTTTGTGGTGTAATTGATAGGTGCTTAAGTGCACGCGATGACTTCACTCTTCTACAAAGACAAAAAATAAATCATACTTGTTTAGAAAAATAAAGTTTTCTAAATAAATATTTTTCTTTCCTTAGTGTGAACACTTTAAAAAATGTTTTAAAAAAATTAGCTTCACGCTGTATCTCGCACACTACAGGGTAGGCAGAGTTAGGCTAATGTTAAGACACTCCGTTCCCCACTTTCTGCCGAATTCTGGAGGCATTGCGTGTTGAGTGGCAGAACTCAACGCCGCGCTTGTCCTCGACAACAGAGCGAAGTAATGGAAATATAAATTTAAGTAAATATTTCATCTCCTCGAGTGGAGTCACACTTTGTGCCCCTGCGCCATGACTGGCACTATTATAAATAATTTATTTAAAAAATACAATATAAACATATATGTGATGTGAATGAGTTATTTTGATAAGAAAAAGTGCAGCGTTGAGTTCCGCGACTCATTACATTCTTTCTCGAACTTGGATACAAAAAGGAGAAATGATCGTCTTGAAACTTGCCCACTCTACCCAGAACACATTGTAACTGATATCCCAAACACCTTTGAAAATATTATTCAATAAATAATGCCTTGGCTCGTGATGTGTCTAGTGGTTAGAACCGTTTATAGTTGTGATCGTGAAGAACCCAAAATCTTTTAGAGATTCAGAGGAAACAGTGTTAAGAATTTCATATTATGCCATTAGAAGGTATCGCTTTAATAAGATATTTGCCATCAGTTGTTCTTGTGTCAGTTATTAGATAACTGTAGACTCGACAATATAACATTGTCATAACTCGAAGCTCGTCCGAAGATAAGCCAAGAGTGCGTCCTATCTTCCCCTCCACTATAACTGCGAACTAGTTATAATAAGAGGAAGAAAGAGTACGGGCCCCTCTCCGCCCTACACCGTGAATTCCTACCAGACTGCGGCTGCAACAGTCTTATTGAACTCTCCGGGACGTTTGTGTGTGATCTTTCCGAAGGTACTTGTTACGCTTGTTTATATTAAGATTGTATTAGAATAGTGATTCGTGATGTTGATTGATTTGTGAGATCAATATAAGTCGTTGGAACGAACGCACTACCGCAAGGCGGCCGATATGTTAAATAAACGCACGGCACACACCCCACAGTCGTGTCTCGAACTACTGCATACACCAGAGTTCCAGGACATAAAATAGCACCACACACCCGTATGAGACGGGCGGACACTACTACATACACCGGAGCTGGGACATAAAATAGCACCACACACCTACTAATAATATACCAAGTCGTAGAAGTGGTATATAAAATGTCAACGACCAACGCCATACAAGCATAGCTTACGTACTGCGAGCGTACTGCGAGACGGCATTAGCCACGGCATAGATAATGTCGCTATAACAATTCGCATAAACCCATCACGTCAGCCTTCGCGACGTCAAGCAACATTCAATATTATAATAATGTTCAAAGATCACTTTGAACCACAATATGTGTCGCTCCTGCACATATATTGCCTTTATAAGAATTTCGATCCTATAAGATCGTGCCATTATAGGCTTCCAATTATTATATTATATTTATAATACATTTGGTACGAGTCTGTGCATCATACATATTAGTACCGTAGTACTTGACAGTTTGACTCGACCGCTGCCTTCCGAGTTCTGCACCCACCTATATAGACAGAACGACGGTCGCGACATTCGGAACGACAATACACGAACTCGTCTCCATTAATATGTTATGAAAAATATATAGTTTGTATTATTCATAATTAACTATGTTATTTATGTGTATTGACATGCAAATTTTATTTTATTTATTTATTTATTATTAACTTATATCCGAGGTACATACTGTTACGAAAACCAACCAAAAATGAGTGACACTTAGCGTTCTCCATAAAAAATTCCATAATAAAACAATACTTTCAACTAACTCAAACGCTACTAAATTCAAGAGTCGCAGTTGAAATATCATTTTAGAAATTGAAACCTTCACAACGGACATTTCAATTTCGAGGGAGAAGAGGAAGCCGGATACATTTTATTTATGAGGCGAGGGTGCATCTGGAAAATAATTTCACGAACCGAACTGTGACGTGAGGTTCACTAGTAACCCATACTAGCGCCATCTAATTTGTTTTCAAGGTATTACTTTATGTTTTCACATTAATAAGTTTATAATGCAAAGCTTTAGATATTATAGCTTATAATATATTTTTTGGTCCAGATCTCTTTAACATTACAATATCTAGTCCATACAACTACACATGTTATAAAATTGTCATATAAAATTTACTCATACAACGTAGAGACAACAAAATAAATGTCGAAGCAAAACAATACGACTGCAAAATAGCATTCGTTTATACATATAATGGGTTATTTCCATTCGTCACTTTAATGGTACTTGGCCTGTGTACAGGAGGGGTGCGGGGTCACGAGCAACAGGCGCCTGATCAATGAGACACCCCCGCACCCCTCGCCCACCTGCGCCGCACTTGTTGCGCGTACATTCAAACTATAATACACCTTAACTACACATGAATAGAAGCTAACAACTTTCTAAATTAATATACATAGTTAAACCGAAGCGCGACTCATTCTCTGAGCCCACCTCTTTATGCAGCTGGCGTCACGCCGTGCCGTATCAAGATTCTACGAGCGTTTTGGCGGTTCAGATAAGTAAGATGGTATTTTTAGTGGCGAAATGTTTGCGGATTTATAGATACATTTACACAATTATGTCCTTTTTATATATAGATTTTGGAATATCAGAAAAATAATACTTTAAAACAATGGAGTTTAATATTTCATATTTCAGTTATTTTAAATTACATGATTAAGTTTAATTTATTAATATTTTACTAATAAATAAGAAGGATATTTAAAGATCCAATTAAGCTTAATGTAATTTAACATACGTACAAATCTGTGATTTCTGTAAATGTTTATTTTATAAGTTCATAATAAAAATATTTTTACTTTTGTATTTGCGTATGTCTGATGGTCTGATGGATCCTTTGATCCGGGTTAACATAGGGTGAGGACTCAGGATTCATTAAGGAAAATGTTGATGGACTTAAATTATAAAACTAGACTAAAGAAATACTAACAGATAGCTACACTATAAATAAATTATTAATTGAGTGCATTTTGAAATTTGAAGACATAAGCATTGTGTCAGCCACCTAAAATTCTGCCACACTAGTGTCATATAATACTATCAATTCCGACTAAACGAGAGTGGGATGTATGTACATTAAATATCATTAGGATGTAGATTAAATTTAATTCAAAGAAATGTTTATTTATACGTAAATATACATGCCGTATAAACATATGCGTGCTGTACATTCATGAGGCGATAGCGTGTTTTACATTATTACTCCTCCTCTTACCTTACCTCTGGCGTAATATTAAGATAATGTGTAAAAATAAATTAAACAAGAACAATAGTAGGTATGTAACCTACAATTTTGCCAGAGGGTTAAATATGCGATAAACTTTTACCGCTTATAATAAATAATAAGCTTATATAATCAAGCTAACATTACGTTTATTTTCTTGTAATACACGCATTATTTGCCAAAAACGAGGATGTCTAATATTTTTTTTTGATGTGTCAAAACAAAATAATTATGTTTATTTTCATGTATATCTGTATTTTAATTTAATAAAGAAACTAAAAAACCGATCAGGTGCTAGTCAGACTGGAGCAAGAAGTGTTTCGTACCATTATTAATAAAAACGCCAAAAAATCTAATTTGGTGTGTGAGAGCCGCCATAAATGTTTATTTTATTATTTATCTGTTTTTTGGTACTTGCTGTTGTTGCTAATTGCAACAGAAATTAATGATCTGTGAAATTTTCAACTGTCCAACTATCACGGTTCTTGAGTACAACCTGGTGACAGACGGACAGACAGGCAGCGAAGTCTTAGTAATAGAATCAAGTTTTATCCTTTGGATAGGGAACCCTAAAAAACTACTCAGATTTATTACTTCTTGTCGTCGAGTATATGATTAAAATAGAAAATACATATATTGTAGATCATCGCGTCATCATCAACAATATAATAAATTTACATTAATGTGATATCTAAAGTTATGTCCAGTTAAGATAATCCGTATCGATCGTGTAGTGCGGTGGAATGCGACCCGAAGCCCGGTGGTATGAGAAAAGCAATGGAGAGCACTCACAAATACCATTTGCCAATATACGAGTAAGGGGATTTATTTGCAAGGCTGCTTGCTCTCTTATAAATTCTCTTCACTATTTTTTTTATAAAAAAACATTCTATTACGTAAATACTTTATTTCTTTCTTATATTATATGCCATCAAAAACATCCTGTAAAAAAACCCAAGTCTCGCAGCTCAGTCTTTCTACCGTAAAAAGTTGTGAGATCCATGTAATACCAAGCCGGTTAATCTATTTAGTCTCTACTTAAATGACCTTCTGTTTTAAGTTATTACAGTAGTTATTATCATGCCAATATTCAAAATATTTTACGTTTTAAACAAATAGATCGACTTGGACATCGATATGTATCACACTACATATCACGACGGGCCAGCAACCGAATTCCTCACCAGAGTCCTTCCGAATATGAAATCTATTATGTCTTTCGATAGGTTGTGTTTTCATGCGATGTCCAAGTCGATCTATTTGTTTAAAACGTAAAATATTTTTAATATTGGCATGATAATAACTACTGTAATAACTTAAAACAGAAGGTCCTTTAAGTAGAGACTAAATAGATTAATCGACTTGGTATTACATGGATCTCACAACTTTTTACGGTAGAAAGACTGAGCTGCGAGACTTGGGTTTTTTTACAGGATGTTTTTGATGGCATCTCACTTCTTTTTGTAGAGTTCTACTTTTTGGTACCTATCTACACTTATTATTTATTTTTTTTATTAGCTTCACGCTATATCCCGCACACAGCAGGGTAGGCAGAGGGAACCTAGTGATAAGACACTCCGTTCCCCACTTTCTGCCGAATTCTGGAGGCATTGCGTGTTGAGTGGCAGAACTCAACGCCGCGCTTAACCTCGATACCAGAGCGAAGAAATGGAATTATAAATTTAAGTAAATATTTCATCTCCTCGAGTGGGGATCGAACCCACAACCAATCGGTTTTGCAGTCACACCTCGTGCCGCTGCGCCACGACCGGCCTCTACACTTATTATTTTCTATTATACAGTAATAATGATTCACTAACTGCAAATGTAACCTTGTAATCCTATACATTTATATGGGATTACAAAGTTATTCATGCAGTTGGTGTATTTGGAAAACTGGACCGAAATTACAAAATATTTAAGTTTTCCCATGATTAAGACACTAAACTCTATTTGTATTCTAAATTTGAAGCTTCTATGTCTGCTAGAAGTGCCTTGGACTTTTGATGATCGGTGAGTCAGTCAGTGAGTGACAAAATTTAGAAACTTTAACAAGTTGTCATTCTTAAACTACTGGTTCAAATTGACTGAAATTTTAAATATACCGTGTTTATACAACGCCTGATTAGTAACTGAAAATTCAGGTTTCTTGTTTTATCCACAACGAAGTTATAGGGGGTTGAAAATGGCCTGAATTGCTTCGAGAAAAGGATGGTACGGCCGTGCCGCTGTTTTTTGCTCGACTTGGCGGGAGCACTGCCGTGCCCCCAGATAATAGATGAGCTTCACGCTGTATCCCGCACTCAGCAGTGTAGGCAGAGGGAACCTACAGCTATAGAGTCACTCAACGTGTGTAAGCAAAAATTTGTAATTTGTTATCGACGTGTCACTTAATTTTGTGCTTCCCGGAAAAAAGCAGATAAAAACACTGTCATGCGTACCTATTGAGTTTTCACTTAAAATACGACAAAAGTAAAAAAAGCAATCTCTTGTTTATTCTGGTTTCAGCTTGCACCTAAAATCTGGCAATATCCTACAACTACTCTGGGATTTCCCCGTTTAAGCGAATGACCACGGAGAGCGATGTTTATGCGTTTTATTTCGTTGTTATTACATTTTAATACAACATAACCTTATTCTTCTGATTATTAATTAGTTTAATTTATGAATAAAATAGTGAAAGTAAAAGAGATCCCAGTGGAGTGAAGATAAAGTAAAAAGAAGAACAATCTTTAGTTACAAGGAAATACCATTTATAGGTAGGTATGTGTTTTTAATTTGAATTGTTTGGCTAGCTTTAAGGGATAACGGAGGATAACGAGAAGATAAATTTCTTTTGCTACAAATTTTTACCTTTTAAATCACGCTGTATCCCGCACAGAGCAGGGTAGACAGAGGGAACCTAGTGTTAAAACACTCCGTTCCCCACTTTCTGCCGAATTCTGGAGGCATTGCGTGTTGAGTGGCAGAACTCAACGCCGTGCTTAGCCTCGACACCAGAGCGAAGAAATGGAAATATAAATTTAAGTAAATATTTCATCTAATCGAGTGGGATCGAACCCACAGCCAGTCGGTTTTACAGTAACTCTTCGTGCCGCTGCGCTACGACTGGCCTTTTTACCTTTTATTTAATAAAAATACCTACCTAGACCACAGAATACCTTTTATTTAATAAATTACCTACCTAGACCATAGACCACCTTTATTTAATATGAATACCTAGAGACCTAAGTTACGAATTTAATTAAACACCTCGACATCAAAAGGCTTGAAGCGTCACCCATTTGCGACAAGACGCGCACGGCACGTAATACATAGGTATATGTATACACTGATTATGTTTTATACGTATAGTATAAGGCCGTACGGCACAAAGTGTGACTGTAAAACCGACTGGTTGTGGGTTCGATCCCCACTCGATGAGATAAAATATTTACTTAAATTTGTATTTCCATTTCTTCGCTCTGATGTCGAGGACAAGCGCGACGTTGAATTCTGCCACTCAACACACAATGCCTCCAGAATTCGACAGAAAGTGGGGAACAGAGTGTCTTAACACTCGGTTCCTCTGCCTACCCTGCAGTGTGCGGGATACAGCGTGAAGCTGATTTATTTATTTATTTTATAAGCACATCTTGGGCGCGTACATTAATATTCCACCGTCGTTTTACAAATCCCATGACCGTATCGTATTTCAAAATATATATGGGAAATATAAAAATGTGATATAGCAGGCATGTTTTTAAGACTATTGCCATTTTAACTGAATTCCCAAAAATGAGGAGGTTATATATTCGATAAATATAGTTATACGAAAAAATATGCTTTTATTATTGTTATTGTTATTGTTATTTTTAGTTATTCATTTAAAACGAGATTTGCATTTAATTTGAATATCTGATGTAAAACTTCTATTTAAATTTAGTGCCTACTTACGTATGTAGGGATCGAATATCAGAATAATAATATGCAAAGTACTAATACAAAATGTATATTTCAAACAATTCGTCATATTTTATAACAAAAGAATTTACAATTTTTTAAACAAGTTTATTAAACTAATTGACATAAAAAATCTTTACGCAATAAATGTATTTATAAAATCAAAAAAATATTTTAAAGAAAACAATAATATAACTAATTTAACATGATCAAGATCTGAAGAAACAATTTAATCTATATAACAAAATCTTTAATAATTATTAATAATAATTGTTACACATAATCTTTCTCCCATTCTGACGCGACTTTTAAATAAATTGCCATGCATGCCTTAGCGTCTTCTACAGAGTCATGTTCATCTTCTTGTATTGTTCTGCCCAATATATCCCTAGCAAGAGTTTTTAAAGCCACTGGCTGGTAGTTGTACTTCTAAAACAAAATTCTATTACTTACGTAATTTACTTATATATTTTTTATATTAGGTTTATAAATTGTCTATGTATATAAATTTAAAACAATTCATGCGCTTAAACGCTAAGCCATAAGTTCTCATCAAGCTACGTAAAAATTTTTAGACCGTTATTACAGCTTGTTTATTTTGTTAGCATCTGTAGAAAGTTTTTACTAATTTCCGCTATACTACAAGAATTATTCAGAATTATTAAACTTCTATAGAAAATACTATATAATATTGATAAATAAAAAAAATATATATGTTCCGGCGTCAACTTTATTATTTTTTATTCCTAGATCTTCTACCTACATAAAACACGTATAGGTATACAAGACAAATATACAATAAATATAAAGTCCATCGTGAGATAAGGTCATCGTGACACAGTGAGACAGCGTCAGACTATAAACGCTATGGTTGCTGGTTCGATTCCCACTCGGGAATATGAATTATTTTCATTTCCATTCCATAGCATATCAAAAAGCGGCGTTGAACCCCGTCACTCAACATGACTCAAATTCTTAGGAAAAGTAAAGAACACAGTATTCTGACAGTAGGTTATCTCTATCTTCTACTATGAGGAAAAAGTGTGAAACTATAAATGCCGCCTGAGTTTTTTTTGATCCTACTACAGTTGAATTCAGTCTAGCTAATCTTTAATGCTAATTTAAAATTTAAAATGAAAAAATATTTTACCATCATAAACGGTTCATACAGTGCGAGATCTCGTTGTTTATTCTCTGGATGGTTTAGGTTAAGAGCTCCCAGGTCGAATTTTAAAAAGTAACCGATCAAAATGCATCCTTTTATAAGATCTCTTACTTTCCTTCTTACAGTAGCTATATCACTTCCATTTTCCAAATGTTTTTTCTTTATGTCAGTAGCAATATTCTTATAATCTGTCACCACGGCCGTGGGTTTCACATATTCATCGAGTACATGGCAGCCGAATTGATTAACGATTGAAATTCGCGCCAAACAATTTCCGTTAACACATCCCACCATTTCACAATCGATAGCGTATTTCAAAGTCATTTTACAGATTAAAATATAAATTATATTTTTATATATTTATTGATATTGTCGAAAAATTATTGAAATCGAATTTCTACACTGTAGAAGATAATAATCCTTGGAAATAAATATAATTGCACTCTACTTCGTAAGTTTTATTAAGAAGGTAACTCCACTTGATGAGACTAGAATGTAGGGGAAGCCCCTAGTATAAGCAATAGTCAATAACAATTTGTCATATCTTGGTATAAAGTATTTTAATTAGTTTATCTAATATAATATTTAAACTAGTAATATCACGTACCATTAAACACCTTAATATATATAATCAAAATAATATGTCAACCTTTTTGACAGATACGTTCTCTAATTCTTAGCAATATATAGCGTAGTTATAATAAATTTTATATTTATATTATTTGTTTGTTATATATTGACTTAAAATTTATACCGTAAGTTATTAAATATTTCTAACGATCATTTTATTTTTGTACACATGTTATATATGATATCGCCTTACTACTAATGATTTTTAAAACAATAATAAAGTGAAATAAATTTTCAACCAAATAGATTTTCTGAGCTCTAAATATACAAAAAGGTACAATATTAATTTTATAATTCTGCAAATTATAAAATTCATATTTTCATACCAATAAATACTTAGACGGACAATGTAGCCATTTTAAAATATTAAATTTTACTATTATGAAAATAAAATAATGTGAATAAATATTTATATTTTGTAGTGTACTATGTAAAATAATTAAAATAATATTTTGTATTACTTTAATATCAGCAATAGGTAATTAAAATGTCATTACTCATTTATCAATTCGTAGCAATAACAAAACGCGCCCAACATAAAATGTATAAAAAAAATTAACTAGTGTGAGTGAATGTCAATTTTAAAGCTATTTTTACATTCTGTAGTTTCATCGAAATCAAATGTAAGCTACTGTAAAAACAAACCTATCTTATCACATAAGATAAGGCAGTAGCGAATTGATGAACCAAACGCAGAAAAGAATACGTAAGTCTCGGCCTTGTATATAACCCTTGAGCCGCTGCCGAAACGTTATTGTAGTATTTGCTAGTATAGTTAATACTTGCTATCAGGAAAGTCACGTCGCTATCATGATTAGAGCTGTTAAGAAAACTTGGCGCGACTCTGCCTCGCTGATAGTGCTTTCAAAACAGAGTCCGAATGTTTTATCAAGTGGTAACTCGAGGAAAAGTAACTACGATATCTTGTTGCAGACTCGAACGGTTGACGCTTCTTTCTCGAAAGGTGTAGTGTTTCCGGGCGGTGTGAGCGAGGAGGCGGACGCGAGTGAACATTGGCTTCACCTCCTCAGCTCTTTCGGTTTTGACAAAAACGACTTCGAATCCCTGCACCGACCAGGTACACCCATCACGCCTATCTTCGCAGATAACCCCGTTAAAAGGTAAAAGTTCTAATAACAACACATAATACTTAGCCTTCATGTTTCGTGACTATTGTTTACAGTTCTCGATTCTTATTGTTGCTATTTGCCACTTCCAATCAACATAGTAATTAATTTATGCAAAAATGTTGTCCCACACAATTGCTTACTTTTTGATAATAATCATCTGTGATTATATATTCAAATGTATACTTTAATTTGCAATATTTATTTGACAAAATCGACCAGTTTTTTTGTTATTTTAAGTTAAATTTAATTTGACCCTGACCTTGTGTTTTTACATCATAGTTAAACATTATTAACAGACATATTGCATTACGAATTACTGCAATAAGAGAAACATTTGAGGAGCTTGGTTTGCTAATCTGCAGTTCAAAACATAAAAACAATAGAAATGACATATGGGCTAATACCATATCTGATATTGATACTAAATATTGGCAGAAACGGGTGAGAAATTTTCTTTATTTTAAAAAAACCTCAACTATTAACTATGTTGATATGTAACACTAATTTAACTAAATTATTTATATACATTTTTTAAGTACCTAAACTTGGTGTTTTTTGTTTATTTTATTTTAAATGTTTTCCTATTTCTGTTTTTGGTGCCTGGTGTTGTTATATCAATTTGCTGTTAGTATTGTAACATAATACTTTTGTAATATATTTCTTATACTAACAATAAATAAATGACTTTTTTTTTTATTATAAGATAAATTATATATACAATAAAGGCTCTTTTTTCTACCTATGTGCTGCAAATACATAAACTGTGAATGTAAATCAGTATTAACTATAAAATTTTAATCAAAACTTTCTGCATCCAGTCAAAGCCAGCAACCTTCTTTAGGTTATTGGTTCATTGACACCCTATATTTATTATTTCTTCTTTTCTTTTCTCTTTCTGATACTCAACTGTGGCAGTATAAATGTCCCTTTTAAAAATAAGATGTATTTCCTTCTATATTTGGAAAGCAATTCATATGATAAAGTCACACAGCTCATTTGTCATCTGGTAAACCTTTACTTAAGTTTTTCAAGATCAATCGTTCAATGCTTGTTAAATTTCTTCTTCAATGAACTGTAAATTTTAGGTTTCCTACAAAGTTTTCATATAAGTAAATGTTGAAAAAGCTACCTTGGCATGTGCTAACAGTACAAAAAAATGCCGAAGTGGAAATAGAAGAAACCAAATCTTCATAACTGGCTAAAATTCAAATAAGTTCTGTATTTGTTATATTAATCTTTACCAACAATATGCAATAAAAAGTATATATATGCACAGTAGAAAAGAATGGAACACTAAATGCTACAGCCTCGGCATCCCTTTTTGTGTCATCTAATGTCATCAACTTCAACATGCCCTCCGAGGAATTCTTTCTTTTACCTATTCCATCCATATTGATTTCTCAAAGGTCAATTAAGGGCTGTCCCTAACCTTTCTTTTGCTTTGTAATTATTATTTGTAATACTATCATAACTCATTTTCTGACAAAACCATTTAAATGAATAAATTATTAACTGCTAATATAGGAACAATTTCATAATATTTTAGGTTACAAATGCAGAAACTGTGAATGAAAAACAGAGCTTTTACTGTATGTTAAATATGTTAAAATATGAAACATAATCTGTTTACGTATACTATATACATATATATTTTTTTAAACATTTTAAGGTGAGCGAGAATCCTTCAGAACTTTTAAGTCTGTGTAAGGAGTATAATTGTTATCCTGATATATGGAGTTTGTACTACTGGAGTAACTGGCTATCACCACTAGTGATAAAGAGGAGGTTTGATACAGCTTTTTTTGTAGCTGCATTAGAAAATAGACCAACTTCTATTAGAGCTAGTTCAGAAGTTGTTAGTGTTGAGGTATTGTATTCAGTGAAACAAATAATTTTATTTATAAGCTTTATACTAAAATTTTGTGATAAATGTTAATTCATTATAACAATTCATTACCTCAACTAATGATAATATTTGGATATTTATTTTATACAATAATACTTATACACATCATATATAAGAGCATGTTTTAAATTTCAGTGAATTTACTTATTTATCATTTTAAGTTTACTGACATTTAATTTAACCTTAATATCCTGTCACCAACTAGTTTATAATAACTTAGCTTCACAGTGTATCACTAGCGGGGTAATCAGCATGGGCGTTCCTCCATGAAGAGGAACTTTAGTTTTGAACAGATTGTTTGTGTAAAAATTGTTTTTTATAATTCTTTGGGGTAATGTCATTCTGTGTATCTCTCTTCATTGTAGATTTGATCAGCAAAACTAACTCCGCATATCCTACGAAGAGATTATATCCTCACAGCATTCATTTTTCTCTTTCTTCTATAAAACCCACGTTTCGCTGCCGTATAACAGCGTCGGTAATACTGCATTTTGTTCGGCCAAACATGCAGCTGTGCTGACATTTCGCCGACACATCAATGCAGCTAAGGCACCACTAAAATGAAATAATACCACTTTAATTACTTGTTCTAATATCTTAGATAATAATGTAGCTTATAATATACATTAACATTTATAAATCAGCTTCACGCTGTATCCCGCACACAGCAGGGTAGGCAGAGGGAACCTAGTGTTAAGACACTCCGTTCCCCACTTTCTGCCGATTTCTGGAGGCATTGCGTGTTGAGTGGCATAACTCAACGCCGCGCTTAACCTCGACACCAGAGCGAAGAAATGGAAATATAAATTTAAGTAAATATTTCATCTCCTCGAGTGGGGATCGAACCCACAACCAGTCGGTTTTTTACAGTCGCACCTCGTGCCACTGCGCCACCACTGGCCTCAAATTAACATTTATAGGAATATTTTTATTGTTTCATCGAAATTTTGTGAGGACGTCGTGGCCCTTACAACAATGTGACTGTAACGTGACGATTGTAGGTTCGACCCCCACTCAGGGGAAAGAATTATTGTATATTACTATTTTTATTTCTTCCGGCACGCAACACGCAATGCCTCGAAAATTTTGGCGGAAAATGGGGAATGGATCGTCTTAACACGAGGTTCCCTCTGCCTAGGTTGCTGTATGCGAGATACAGCGTGAAGCTGAAAAAAAAATTATGTAAATAGTCTAACATATTAAAAATGTATGTTTTTGTTATTACCTATATTTTTTGGAGTATAAGATTAAAAATAAAAAATAAACTTGTATTTTGAATATATGGGACTTGAAGCTAATGTAAAGCAACGAGAGCAGTATCCAGGCGGCGTGAATTCAAATCATGCTACATTCAAATTTATAATTATTATTAAATAGTTATTTTTATAAATATATAAAAAAATAGTATTCTTTGCTAAGTTTGGAAAAACACTTTAAAATTGTTAGAAACATAAAAATTGGTTATATTTTTTTAGTGGACCACTTCACTGGAATGTTTAGAAGCAAATAGAGAAGGAAAAATTGAGCTTTACCCGCCTCAGGGATATGAATTGCATCGTTTCTCGAAATTCTCGGACTTTGATGAATTAATCAATTTTGCTAAAGAGAGAAGTAGTAATGGGGATGATCTGATTTATCCTGTTCGTCTGGAAGCTAAAGATGGCACTGTGTACCTTATGCCAGGTATGTTATATATTGTTATTATTACTTTTATAACGAGGCCGTGCCGTATACAGCCATACGCGACGCTTGTGGGTTCGATTTCCACTGGAGGTAATGAAATCTATAATTATAATAAAATCGTAATAGATCGGTGTCTGTACAAAGAAGATATATAAGGAAAAATGTTATTGTTTACTAAAATGATAGAACCAAAATCAATTAGTTTTTGTCTGTTTGTTTGTGTGTTTGTTAATCTCGGAAATGGCTTAACTGATTTATTGCAATTTTTACTACTCTATTTGGGCAAGCTTCCCTTAACATTTAGTTTTTTTTTAATCGGTTTGTAATAAATTTAAATAAATACCATTTTAAAGAATGTTGTTCCACACACCTGCTATAAGTAACTGTTTTATTGAGTAGGCTGAAACTTTACTTTTTAATGTAGGTACTTTTTTAAAATTATATTCGAAATCGAAAGTGACGCAGACTAGTTGATTAATAAAGACTAGTGGGCAAAGCCGCTTGTGGGTCGCTAGTATTTAATATCTGCTTTTCCTCGCTCCCGTAACAAGGCAAAGCACGGTGTTGAGTTCCGCCACACAAAACGGAATGCCTTGTAAATTCAAATTAAATGTGGGGATCGGGAACGGAGTGTCTTAACAAAAGATTCTTCGGTACTCTGCTAAAAAATATGTTTATGTATAATTTTTTTTTGCTTGCAGAGGATTACCTGTACCCAACAAATGTAGACCTTGTCGACACTCCGATCATATATGAAGATAAAACTATATTGGAATTAAGAGGAGAGAACAAAATAATACATCGTTTGGAAACAGACAAACAAAATAAGACAATTTTAGCTGTTCAAAACTACGTCCCAAAACATCATTTCAACATGGGCAACGGCTTTACGCCCCTCAACATAAAAATTCATAAAATTAAGTAATCCTATCATTGCCTTAGCAGTCGGCCTTACTAGTAGTAAACATAAGAAAATATTATAACCCAAATATATTGATAAGATAATAATAATTTTATAATATGGCGACTTCAGGTCATATGTGGCCGAACAGTCAAGATGACTATGAGTTGTTAGAAGTGATTGGTGTTGGGGCTACTGCGGTGGTTCACGCGGCGTTTTGTCGCCCTCGCGGGGAGAAATGCGCCATTAAACGTATAAACTTGGAGAAATGGAATACTTCAATGGATGAACTTCTCAAAGAAATCCAGGCCATGTCTAGCTGTAACCATGAAAATGTGGTGACATATTACACTAGCTTCGTCGTTAAAGAAGAGTTATGGCTAGTCTTAAGGTTACTTGAAGGTGGCAGCTTGTTGGACATCATCAAACACAAAATGAGGATCTCCAATTGTAAGCACGGCGTCTTCGACGAGGCGACCATCGCCACCGTTCTCAAGGAAGTGCTGAAAGGCCTCGAGTACTTTCATCAAAATGGACAAATCCACAGAGATATTAAAGCTGGTAATATTCTACTCGGAGACGATGGTATTGTTCAAATCGCCGACTTTGGTGTGTCAGCTTGGCTGGCGACGGGCCGAGATCTGTCGCGACAAAAGGTGCGACACACATTCGTCGGCACGCCATGCTGGATGGCTCCCGAAGTCATGGAGCAGAACCACGGGTACGATTTTAAAGCCGACATTTGGTCGTTTGGTATCACCGCCATCGAGATGGCGACGGGCACAGCACCCTACCATAAGTATCCTCCCATGAAAGTCCTCATGCTGACCCTGCAGAACGACCCGCCCACGCTGGACACCGGTGCCGAGGACAAGGATCAGTACAAGGCTTACGGCAAAACTTTCAGAAAAATGATATCCGAGTGCTTACAGAAGGATCCCACTAAGAGGCCATCGGCGACGGAGCTGCTGAAGCACTCGTTCTTCAAGAAGGCCAAGGACCGCAAGTACCTGGTGCAGACGCTGGTGGCGATCGGGCCCAGCATGGAGACGCGCTCGCACAAGGCCAGCAGGCGGCAGCCCGGCACGTCGGGCCGCCTGCACCGCATGGAGACGGGCGAGTGGGTGTGGGAGAGCGACGAGGACGACGACGACGACGAGGGCGAGGCGCGCCGCGACCGCCCCATGAACCAGCTGCCGCGCGCCGCCTCGTCGGACAGCGACGACGACGAGCCGCCGCGCGCCGGCTTCACCATCGGCGCGCCCGAGCCCGAGCCGGAGCCCGACGCGCCCTGCGTGGACCTGGTGCTGCGCATGCGCAACGCGCGCAACGACCTCAACGACATCCGCTTCGAGTTCGCGCCCGGCAAGGACTCGGCCGACGGCATCGCGGCCGAGCTGGTGGGCGCGGGGCTGGTGGCCGCCGCCGACGCGCCCGCCATCGCCGCGCACCTGCAGCGCCTCGTGGACGCGCCGCCGCCCGCGCCGCGCTCGCTCACCTTCGCGCTGCGCTCCGCCGCCGGCGCGCCCGAGCCCGCCGACGAGAAGGGGCTCGTGGGCTTCGCGCAGATCTCCATCGTCGACTGAGCCGCGCTGTTACTACTATATATAAGCCGTGTTCTATGTACCTACATATTTTATGGGTGAATAAGGAATTCATTATCGATACCGTTTGTAGTTCGGGCGGATTGCGTAACTGTAAGGATGAATCTGAATTTATAAGTTTTATATTATCCTCGTGTTTATTTCGTTGCTTTTTTTATATTCGAAATATTGTCATACACGTTTAATTATAATTTTTGACGCTCAAATTATTTTTATCGACATGTATGTTATGTTAAGTAAATACGTCGCAAAACTCATATGACAATATAAACGTACTAAAATATAATAATTACATACGTTTTTTTAAATGCTCAAAAATACATAATTTGTATAATCTATGCATGTTAAAAAAGACAAAATTTAATTACATATTTATATATAATATACATTTGAGCTGGAACACTTACTACTTGGAATGTGCCATCTTTAGAAAATCTAAATATGTATGTGATAAATATTGAGCCTAAACTAAAAAGGAATATTATAGCACAAGCGATTAGTACCCCGCGGCCATTGCAGTGTTGAAGCGACCAGATGTATACACTATTAAATATTTTACGTTGTTATTTGTTTGTTGCTTATTTTGGAATTATTTTTGAAATAATAAAATATAAATCTTATATTGTTTAACTGTTTCATTTAAAAAAAAACACCGAAAATAATATTTGTATCTTTTTATTAATTACATTTGTGCTTAATTTACTTACACAATTAGTACTTTCCAGGCATTAAGTGAAAATGTCTACATACAATTTCAAAAGCGGGATGGCATAACATCTTTGGACTGTATTATAAAATGGATGAAATCGGACAAAAGTCACGACACGTTTTGGCCTCTGCAATGCCAGTCCTTACAAAAATATGTTTCACCAAATTCTGCTAATCAATAGTGATCTAATTAATTAATCTAAGCTATAAATATTCCAGTTTATTATTAATATAGCTCAATACAAATGCAAAAAGCAGTTGAGGTACAAAAATAAAGTTTAAACAGGTACAAAACATAAGTGTGTTGGTCCACTCATAAACATGGCAACACTGAGTAATGCTGAAAAATACACATTCAAATATCACTGGCGAAGGCGTCTACACTATTATTATTATCATTACAAAATAATTTAAAACTGTACACTATTATGGCTACTTTTTAAATGCAAATTTAGTTAAATAAATGCATTATCTCTATACTTCATCATTAAATATTGTAGGAAAAATAAAATAGTTTCGTTTCATATAAACATCACAAATTTGACAATAGCTAAGATAAAAAAAAAAATTGTTGAAATTTCGTATAGAAATGTCAAGTGTAGTGATATAAAACTATTCTCTTACATTTAAGAGTTTACTTGATATGAACTTGCAACATTTTTGTTAATCATTTTCTTAAGAAAGATTTTTACATAGTTTCACCATTAAAAATATTCATTCGTTTAAAATCTAAGGGGCAATACGTACATTATATGACTACCAAAAGTTCTATACGAAATTCAAGAGTAGTAGATGTATATATTTTGATAAAAGCAATTTATCATGACTTACACAATTGACAAAAAATGTAAATTCAAAGATAATGTAAATAATCACATACATATACGAAAGTCCATTTCGTAATCATATTTTAGCACAGTTTATATTGAAATAATAAAAATATTGCTACATACATTGGAATATTGTCATTATGTTTAAAAAAAAGTATTCAGAATTTAACAGTAATAGAGTTAAAGTTAATGACATACGAGATATTTTTGTTTAATTTTACATTACATAGATCCAAATACAGTCGTTGTATACTGCTATTTATTCCGCAAATGTGCTTAATACCAAACATTTTTTTAAATATTAAAAAAGTAAAAATTGCTACCGAAGATTAAAAACTGAACAATCCAGAAGATTAGTTCTCTGCAACTTATTAAAAATGTCAAAACTCAAAATATCAAAAGAAGAACTAGAAAATACACTATTAAATCACATAAATAAATATTTAACAAGCCTATAGTTACGCCGAAGAAGAATAAACAAAAACAAAAATGGAATTATAAGTAACAGTTTTATATTAAAGAAGTTTTTATACCGTGACTAGGCAAAGAAGCGTTTAGGCTTGCACTGTAACCACCTAATAAGGCAATAACTATTTGTGCTTAATTATTTATAGCCAGTGGCGGATGTACCTATAGGTTATAGCTTAAGGTGGATGGGTGAACGATATAGCAGAATAACCAATGGAAACCTGCACTGATTTTTATTGAACTGTATTGCTTTTTATCCAAAATAGTGACACATTATTGTTTAACTTTAATATTACATTACGGGGTAACAATCCCTTATTCTTTTGAAATGTCTTCATAAAATTTAAAGTGAACAGGACTATCCATAAGCTCATTGTAATGTACATTTTTATAGAACTTTTAGAATATTTTTTGCCAATTGCAATATATCAACAAATTTCGACAAAATTATAAGATTGTAACAATAATATTGGAACTGACAATAGGCATGATGTCAGATATTGATACACTTTTCTATTATGTTGAGAATTGTTTTATAAACACAATGTATATTATACGTCTGTAAAAAATAAGGTTTGAAAGTCGAAGTGCCATGGCGTTGCGTGAGACGTCAAATTTGAGGTAATTTGTTGATATCATTATTAGCATTATAAATACAAAATGTTAATTAGTTTATTAACCAAGGCGTGTCGTCAACGGCTCTGACGCGTTTAACATATTATAGCGGCTTGTCGTATTTTGGAGTAAAATTAATAATAAAAAATAATAATGAAACTAATGCGTGCTTACAAAACTCGCATCTATTAATAGGGTTTTATTAATTAAATATATAATTTCAGTGATTCTTACTTACTATCATCCCTAAAAATAGGCAACTATTATAGGGGTGAAGGCTGAAAAACTGACAGCCTATAGGTAAATCCACCACTGTCTATAGCATATAATATTAATGAAACAAGTTTATAACAATGTTACACTAATACTCCAATAGGATAATTGCTAAATTTGTTAAAACTTACAAAAAATACTTATACACTAAGTAGAGGTTTCAACTGATATTGATAAATTGAAATATCATAAAACATATGTAAATTTCCTTTTTAAGATTAAACGTAATAAAAAAATTAAATAAGTACATAATTTGTACAACAATATTAAATAATAGAAATAGATAATATATTAATAAGCAATTAAGTTTCAAAATGAAATAAATCCTTTTGCTAACAGCTAATAAAAATTGAGAAATAAAGTTCATTTGATATTAAGACTTAATAACCAGTCTAAAATAAAAAAAAATCAGGTACACATAAAATATCACAAGAGCGTGTGCGCAAGAGCAAAAAGGTAATACAAAGTTAAAAGTGACACTTAAATATTTAAAAAAATACAATTAAAATGTTAAATTGAAATGCAAAATTGGAGATTTCAAAAACGTGTCCAAAATTTTTGACACCGCAGAATTGACGCCGTCTAACATACCTAACGCTAAAACTCATCTAAAATGAGATCCAACAACTTCTTACAACAATAGGCCTAACTGTCAAATTATAAGAAATTAAATGACCTTACATATCGTATACAGTACGGTCGACGAGTCGCGGCCTCCCTGAAGTTAGCTGTAGATGGCAGCACAGACATAGAGTTTAGATTTTCTTATTTTTGATAATTTTCCTCAAGAGTAAACATTACGCATATCTCAAAAAGTCTAACATCAGGGCTGCTGTGTCTCGTCGATTGTATGTATGAGATTAAAATAAATATAAAAGAAAAGACAATGGCTAGGGAGAGGAAAACAAAATCATAGACCAATCAAATGACCACCGTCTTATCAAAAAAGCTCAATCACTTTCTTCTTCAAATACTCTTTAAGAGGTGCATAGTAATGATGTCTGAGTGATACTAGCTCTGGTTTCCTTTTGAGAGGTCGCAGGAGAGTCCAGTCGGTCTCGAATACCAGGAGAGCAGCAATGGCTAGGGAGAGCCAAACAAAGAGGAAGGAGGGTATAAAGGCGCGGAATAAGCTGAAAGGACGCGGGGGAGGCTGGAGGGCTGGTCGCCAGTCTTCTGTGTGGGAGGCCTGTGACACGTACGTAACATGCGTCGCGGCTGATTCCGTTGAGGAATGTTCGAACGGGTCACGTGCGCTGTATTCTGGACAGGCACCTGAAATTAAAAACAATATTATATAAATTATACATTTATTAATTAATTATTATGGATACTATTACTTCAGCTGCAGACATTGTGATCAAGAATTTTTTTAGGCTTATGAGGCCATTCGTGGCACAGGACACAAAGTGTGACTGTAAAATCGACTGGTTTTGGGTTCGATTCCCTCTCCGTTCACAGTGCAGCGTTGAGTTCCGCCACTCGATACGCAATTCCTCCAGAACTTGGCGGAAAGTGGCAAACGGAGTGTCTTAACACAGTACAGTAACTCAGAATGTAATGAACCGGTGGTGAGAGTAGAAGGGTGGCACACTGCAGGACGCTCACCGGGCGGCTTGCCGTCGTCGCGGTGGTCGCGGTGGTCGCAGCACAGCGCGATGTCGACGGCGGGCCCGGCCAGCAGGCAGCCGCCGCCGCACGCGTCGTCGCCGCTCTCCTCCAGCGGCGCGCTGTGCGTGGAGCGCGGCAGGCTGCTGTAGCCTGCGGGCACACGTCACGGTTGGGGGCTCAATTCAACTAAACTTCAACTCGGGGAAATTCAATATTTTATATTTTCATTTCCTTATTCTGGCTACGACAAACGAGACAAAACGTGACGTTAGGTTGAGAACGGAGTGTCTTAACCGAGGAGTGAAGCCGAAAACATACATAAAAACAAAAAAATACCATAAAAAATTTACAAATCCCTACCAAAATCCCCAGTCATAGGGGTGGAGGGAGTTGCCGGTACGCTAGACGCTTTCCTCTTGCCAGAGCCCTCGTCTTGTGAATCTCTGGGGGAGAGCAGACCGTCCCTTTCTAGGATCTCTCTCTCCGTCCGCCCCACGTACTTGAATTTAGTACCCCACGAGAAAAGACCTCCACCAGAGTATACACATGCGTCTGATGATGATGGTAACCTGGAACATACATACATTACATTATAGTAATACAGTCTAAACTAAGCAAAGTGATAAAAGTACATTTATTTTGTAACTAGGACATTAAAAAGTGAATTGTCTAATGCTTATGTAAGTAAATAATTAACTTAGCTGAAATATATTCATAAAATAGGTTACGTTACATATTTAACTTTTACAAGAAGAAAAACATACAAAATACAAATATGTATGCTTGTACTTACGTAAAAAATAACATTTGTTCTATAGCACAGCACCACACGTGGCGGCAAGCGGCACCGCTGGGACATTTAAATCCTACTGTGTGTTTTTTCTAGAAATAAAAATAACATTAGACATAAAATACTTATAACCTAATAGTACTGCACGCTGTATGTACTGCCCGCACACAGCAGGGTAGGCAGAGGGAACCTAGTGTTAAGACACTCCGTTCCCCACTTTCTGCCGAATTCTGTAAATATAAATAAATATTTACTTTTATCGAGTGGGCATCGAACCCACAACCGTTACCAATAATATTTCTAAAATAAATTAATAAAGTAATTAACATCTTACAAAAATTTTAAGAGTAGATACATATTTCCTTCGGCTACAAAGTGATGTTTTACATATAGGCAATAATGATATTAAAAAACAAAATAACCGTCAAGTTAAAACAAAATAACTATGAAACTTATAAGATTTCTTATTTCAGTTGGTGAAATATTGCAGGACGATTTAATTATTTAACTTGTTTTTTTTATTTTTCAGAGTAATCACATTGATCACGAGGAGGGCGACATATATTTAAAAGATACTTACTTCTGGATAATTCAAATGCACTATAAACATTCGGCCCTCAAAATTTATCTTGTGCACTTCAGACCACTTGAAGTGATGAGTTTTACGAGACCCTTGGAATGTCAGTATGCCGCTATGATTTATACCTAGATATAACTGGTTACCTCTGTGATCCTAAAAATACGTATAAAACAAAATAAGAAAATATTAAAAATATTTTAAATGGTCGAAGATTCTCATATTCCGTCTGTCTGGCGTTCTCCGCTTCCCGCTCGTTTAGTGACAATACATGCTAAGTGGTGGCATTTTGTTGTTCAACAAGACCACCAACGGTATGGTAGGCCGTGATCAAACCAAAAATGTAAATGTAAGCGCGACTGGTTGCGGGTGGAACTCCACCACTCAACATGCAATGCCTCCAGAATTCGACGGAAAGTGTGCAACGGAATATCTTAACACTCTCTCTACCCTCTGCCTACCCTGTGTGCGGAATACAGCGTGAAGCTGATTTATTTATTTATTTACACAGCCATTTACCGTAGAAAATGCTTTTTAGCGTCAAGCTCTCATTTTGTGCATTCTTTAGCCAGTTATCTTTAACTAATTTCAAAAATATCACAACAGATAAACATATATATTAAAAACATTATATTATTATATATTATACAATAATAAAAAAAAATACAACATGAAAATTGTATATAATAATAATGTAATATCCATTAAATATGCTTTTAATATAAAAACCTACATATTTAAAAAAAACAAAGCTCTTTCTGACCTAAATAATCGTTTCAAGAGGGCATTGTTTGTAGATAGTGACACAAACTAAAGGGAGGAGTGGTCTCGTTAAGACACTTTGGAACAAAAATCTTTTGTACAACTTAATGGCCCTCCACAAGCACCTAGACATTAAGTCATTTTCTTTGTATTGCTTTCTTCAAAACATCCATTTTCCATTTCTTTTAGCTTCACACTGTATCCCACATATGCAGGGCAGACAACGGAAACATTGTGTTAGGACACTCTTTTTGTTTGGTCATGCTTTGTCTTGACATAATATTTGTAAAGAAAGTAATTAATTTCCCTGTACCTTCTCCATGTCTATTACATTATAAAATAAATACATATGCACAGGTATTGTGTTATATATTTTGTATTAACTTACTTTAACAGGATGTGGATCAACACCATATGTATCAAGCTGGCAGGCTATCTTCAAGAATGTTCGTTCAGCCTCCTGCGTAGACATGCCTTTAACACCGCCAGCCCCGGGTGTACCTTCCATTGGCTCTCTGTGTAACTCCTTAAAAAGTATATTTTAAACCTTTAGTATATAATAATAGCTGTTGATTTTTATTTGTTATAAGAAACAAAATTATGAGTATTATGTTAAAAAATAAATGTATATTATTAAGTGAATTTCAAAGATTCAAACTACTTAAAAAATGGAGCCCAGAATACTTTAAAATATACTTCCTTCTTATTTTGTATTACAATTTAAATTTCTCAAGGTCACAACGAAGTTGTGATCAATGAATCATTAATTTATGCATCACTAGTTTAATATACATCAATAAAATCATTGCCATCATGCATGTCACAGGCTGATTCAAGGTTATAAATAGATATTGTATCAATATTGACATAATTTCTTTTTTTTTTTCAGCTTCACACTGTATCCCGCACACAGCAGGGTAGGCAGAGGAAACCTAGTGTTAAGACACTCCGTTCCCTACTTTCCGTCAATATCTGAAGGCATTGCGTGTTGAGTGGCGGAACTCAACACCGCGCTTTCCCCTCGACACCAGAGCAAAGAAATGAATATATAAATGTAAATAAGTATTTTATATCCTCGAGTGGGCATCATACCCACAACCAGTCGATTTACAGGCGCACTTTGAGCCCCTGCGCCACGACTGGCCTCTTTTTTTTCTTTTTCTCTCCTAAATGTGGAATAGCACTTTAAAAATGTTAAAGTAATTTCTTTTTTTTTGTATCAAAGCCTTTTTAGCTTTTTTTTAGCAAAAAATTTAGTGCTAAGACATTATATTTCCTTTTTTCCGTACAATTTTCTATGTATTGTGTGTTGAATAGTAGAACTCAAAATCGCATTTTGTCAGGTAGCAAACCTGAGCAATTAAATCAAAATTATTTATATTTTCATTTAAGTCCTCCAATCTACCCTAACTTGAATTCAGATGGGTAAGTGGAGAATGAAGTGTCTTGACACTAGGCTTACCCTACCCTGCAATAGGCATGTTAAAAAAGCCTAAGCTGCAAAAAAACCACTAATTTATCACATTATGTATTTTCTTTAAAAATACCTATGTATAATGATATAGGCTTAGTTTTACCTATATTTTAAAGATAAATATAAAATAAATGATGATAATACCTGAATCCTAGCTTCAATAGAATCAGTTTGTCTTAGGAGAAGTCTCATTTCTGTCACATAATTACCTACATGTATACTCGGGTCATAGTCTCCAAGTTCAACTGAAAGTTTTTTTTTATTTAATCATTAAAAGATATGAAAAACATTCATAATTTCATTTTTGAAACATTAGGAAATATTTTTAAATTACTTTTACAAATTGAGTATGTAAAGAAAAATTGTCTAAAACCAAAACAACATTAGTTATAATATATTGTGCAATAAGTTTGCAATTACTTAGAAAACTCCCTAAACTAGTAATACATAATCTTGTGAAATATTGAAAACACTTCAGTTATCAAAATTTCCAAAATTACACAATATTTATCAATCACAATTTTTAAATTATTTCAAAACATTTTTTCAATATTGTGATTTAACATATCAATAATAAAAATAGGAAGATTGATTTAGACAATGTTAAAATGTAAAACTTACAAAATATTATAAAAATATGACTTATTACATTTTTGATATTTTTGTACTTATACAATATGTGATTGTTATTAGTATATCATGCAAAAAAGATTAATAAATTAACAATTAAAGAAAATCACAAGTAAACCTAACCTATACAATGAAATTAGTTTCTTTTTTTCAATTAATAATTTAATAATTGTAAACTACTACTACTACTACTACTTTTTAATTTAAATAAATTATATAGTCTGAAAATCTATTGTGATTTGTGGTATTGTGATACATCTGACTGCAAATGTGATGGTTGTGGGTTCCATCTCCACATGGCAGAATTGATTTATTTCATTTTCATCTAGAGGACAAAATGTAAAGTAGGAATCTGCCAGTCAATAATTTGTGTGGAAGCAGAGAACAGAGTGCACAGGTTTGTAACCTGCTACATGCAATATAAAGGGTGAAGCTAATAACAATCACTTTTGATTTGTTACAAAAAAAAAACCTTTTTTATTTTATTCTATAGCTATAGAGGCATAGGCTCTTTAAAATATTGAAAAAAATACTTACTTTGTATGATAAGTGCACCGAGCATGGCAGCTTCATTTGATGTACAATAAAGTCTTCCATGGAGTAAGTCTCTTTTCAATTGTAAATATATTTGAAATCTTGTCACATCCTCTTTCAACAAAAGTGGATTTGGTGGATAAAATTTTACACGAAAACTGAACAATATGGGTGAAGCATCTAAAAATAAACTTATATATATTCTTGTTTATTATTTTTTTAAATATTGATAACTTACTGCATACTACCACATACCTTTTACTTGTTTTAATATGAGTTTAGCTAAATGTAGCCAATGCTGTAAAGAAAGATTTATTTAAAAAAAATAATAAGGAAAGATAGTATATACTTGTAGATATTAAAAAACTAACCCTCTGTCCACCAGCATCAACATATCGAAGGCCGAAATAATCCGTTTCAATGAGATTCAGTTGTTGGCATACATGTTCCAATAGAAATTTACCCTTATAGCTTGGCTACGAAATAAAAATAATTAATTAATTAATGGTATAAAATTTAACAAATTATATGTGTTTTTATATTTTTAGAATATTTTCAGTGTGAGCCACATATAAGATACTGCATTTAAAGTCCCCTACACTTCTTATTTTGTTGTGTTGTTATATTTTTTATGGCAAAATTAAAGAAACTACAAAATAGTTATATACACTTACATGAAATTCACATTCTAGTATTTCTGTATCTTCTAACAATCGTACAGTACATTTATAAACAATATTACTATCACCACGACTTTTGAACATACTGAATAATTCAATATTTACTTTTGTTTAATTACAGCTACTGGGTTTGCTTTTCATTTTTAATCATTCTAAACATTCTACCACATTTTTTACTAAAGTTAATTAGAAGAAAAATAAATGTCCTTCATTTACGAGTATTTTTTATTACAATTTTTACTTCTCTACAATCTACTCGTCAAATTTGACGTAATAGTCAACGCTATAGATATAGAAACAGTGCTGCTAGTTGCAGATCCTCAAATATAACACCAAACCCCTAAAAAGTAATATTTTTATTAAAAAAACAAAATTTTATGTACAATGCGACAATATACTTTTTTTTACTTTTTTTTGTGTATAATGTTTTTGATAGTTTGGATACTTTGTTTTTTTAGATATGCGTTTTTTAGAGTACTCTCCTCTTTAGTTTTTAATGTGCTTTTGTATTTTTAAGGTGTCCTTGTTTTCTTACTTTTCACTGTCAGGTGGCTAACAACAGAAATTTGTGATGCTTGCCTTTTTTCTTTGAGGTGTGGTTGGCGAAGTTTTGAGGCTAGACATGCCGCAGGGGCACAAGCATTGTAAACGCGAAAGGTTGTGCCTTGTAAGTTCGATTCACATTTGAAGAAATGAAATATTTAATTTCCTCCGTTTGCTAAAGGAAGAATGCGCGGCGTTTAGTTCCGCCACTCAATACGCAATGTCTCCAGAATTTGGTGGAAAGTGGGGAACGGGAAGAGTCTCAATTAAAACGGAGTGTGGTAGCACTAGATTTCCTTTGCCAACCCTGCTATGTGTGGGATACAGCGCAAAACTAAAAAAAAATCGTTTCGTTTCGTTTTTTTAAGGTGCCATTGGCAAAAATTTACAGTGCTTTAGTTTTCATGTTCATGCAACAAATAACCACTCATATTTTCCTATGTTTCTTTGTCACGATTCAAGAATTGAAAACGTGACATAAAAGGAACGTGACATAAAGTAAGTCTAAATACTTACTGTATATTAAATAATTTGAGTAGATATTGTACGGTATATATCTACCGGTATGTACCTATTGTAATTCCGTATCTATTTTATGAAAACGTACACAACTGGTAGAAAAAAAAGACATAGAAAAGAGTGACTACAGTGGCTAGTGGCAACAGCAGATAGTGAGGTTCTTTTTGATAATACTACAAATAATTATTACTAAAATATTATTATTCAATGTACCTTGGTCATGGTATAGTCTTCGAGGAATTTATGAAACTAATATCATTACTTTTATTACAACAATACATAATAAAGTAGTATGGGTATATTGAATATTTAAAATCTACATTTGTTACGGACTTCTAACTTGAATTCGATAAATCAAATCACCTGTATTTGGACATGCAATTTTCTTCACTGTTTGTTTTAAAATTAAATTAAATCAAAAAATCAACTTCACGCTGTATCCCGTACACAGCAGGGTAGGCAGAGGGAACCTAGTGTTAAGACACTCCATTCCCCACTTTCTGCCGAATTCTGTAGGCATTGCGTGTTGAGTGGCAGAACTCAACGCCGCGCTTAGTCTCGATACCAGAGCGAAGAAATGGAAATATAAATTTAAGTAAATATTTCATCTCCTCGAGTGGGGATCGAACCCACAACCAGTCAGTTTTACAGTCACACTTCGTGCTGCTGCGCTGCGACTGGCCTTGTTTTAAAAAAATCCTTTATTCTATTTTTTCCATTAAATGGAACTATTTACTTTTTCTTCAGTAAAATCTAGATTACCAAAATAAGCTGTAAATATTAGTACATATTAGAAACACCTCTTTTTGATTTATAAAAAAAGTTTATATATATATATATATATATATATATATATATATATATATATATATATATATATATATATATATATATATATATATATATATATATATATATATATATATATATATATATATATATATATATATATATATATATATATATATATAGGCTAAAACTATTAAACGATACAAGACTAGTATTTATTTCAATAGACATACTGGGATCATTTTTTAATATCCTGTAAAAAACAAACACATGTTGTCAATAACGTAATCTTTTAATAATACTATTTGTAATTAAAAATATTATTTTTAATCAAATATATAAATTTTAAGAATGTAACAATTATGAATCTGTGACATTGTGTCCTTTATGTATTCCTGAACGATAACAGGATGTGACGCACTTTATGCCAATGTTACTAGTATTAAAAATATTTAATATTTGTGGAAATGGATATAACCATGACATTTTTTAATATTGTGACTTTTTAATATTTTTTTATTATTATAGTAATTTTAAGTTTTATAAATATTTTATTTATTATGAGCCTTATTGATTTAAATAAAACGACTTTAGGATTAAACAATTTTTATAAGTGATCCATATTTTATCCTAAAAAATATTTTGATTAATTACGTAGTTTTAAATAAAAGGGTAAATAAAAAAAGTCTTAGTTTAAAGTAGCTTTTTTTTTATTCACACACAGGTAGGCTGAGATTATGCATTATTTATTGGATGCTACCAACTGCTAATAGTTTGCTGCTTAATAGTTTTAGCCTATATATATATATATATATATATATATATATATATATATATATATATATATATATATATATATATATATATATATATATATATATATATATATATATATATATATATATATATATATATATATATGGAAAGAAATGGAAAGAAGTTGTTATTATAATTATAAATTAATGTTATGTATAAACATAAATAAACAGTAAAATTAAATCATACATAGCTTTTTCGCTTCACGCTGCAGCTTGCGTACATAGAACATCCGAGCTCATTAAGACACTTTTGTTCTCCACTTTCCACCGAATCGAGGCATTGCGTCTTGAGTGGCGAAACACAACACCGCGCATTGCCTCATTACTAAAGTGAGGTAATTAAAATACTAAATATATCATTCCGATGTGGAAAACGAATACATAATTGTCAGTTTTTACAGTCGTATGCTTGTTCCCCTGCGTAAGTAATATTATTATTTTTTTAAATATTTATTTAAATTTATATATTCCATTTTTTCGCTCACGTGGAGGTAAAGCGCGGCGTTGAGTTCCGCCTCTCCTCCTTCCTCTTCTCAACACGCAGTGCCTCTAGATTTCGGCGGAGTCGGAAACGAAGTGTTTTAACACTAGGTTCCCTGTGCCTACCCTGCAGTGTGCGGGATACAGCGTGAAGCTGTTTGTTTTTTATGAATGATAATTTCATTTTATTATATTTTTGTTTTTATGTCAGATGTATTAGAATTTTAGCGCGGCCACACTAACAGGCGGAAGTGACTACGGCCCTTTCCTTCCAGCCGAAAGAAAAACCATTTCTCGTCCATTCTGTTGGAGTCTTTCTCGGATAATACACGCTATCCGTGGTGAGTGTCAGAAGATTTAAAGTGAAGTGCAAATTGTTAAGTGAATAGTCTTTCCCCTTATTACTTAGTTTTGTGTTAGTATTTAACTTTCTATTCAGTTTAATACAGTTTATTTGCATAGTTTAATCTACTTTCCGTAATTATGGTGGCTTTTTAAAACTTAAATCTCCTTTTGTGTAAATTTATTTTCTTATACGATATGTTAATTTTACTGTAGATTAAGTTCTCTCTTTTGTTTCTTTAGTTACCGGCTCTTAATTATAGTTCCACCTTTAAAATTGAACTTGCTTACGCGTCATACAACGTTAGCGACCGGCACATGTTACCACGTGGTTGTGATTAATCTTTGTATATGTTGGGTAACATATGTAGATTTTTTTTTCTAAATCTGTAATACTTAGGATTTTATTAGAGTCTTTTAATTATTTATTAGTATATTTCTTTTATCCATAATGGCGGATATCCATTGTGAAGTGTCAAGATAGGGCGAGGCGGCCATGCGGCCGCCATATTGCCGGTCGCATATCCGTACATGAGGCTATGACCTTGTGTTTGTGCATCACAATTGCGAATCCTTGTTTTCTTGTTAAGTTTAATCAACTAAAGTAATATAAGTGTTCTCTTTCTTTTTAGACTAACCAAAAATGGGCAAGGAAAAGATTCACATTAACATTGTCGTCATTGGACACGTCGACTCCGGCAAGTCCACCACCACTGGTCACTTGATTTACAAATGTGGTGGTATCGACAAACGTACCATCGAGAAGTTCGAGAAGGAAGCCCAGGAAATGGGCAAAGGTTCCTTCAAATACGCCTGGGTGTTGGACAAACTGAAGGCTGAGCGTGAACGTGGTATCACCATCGATATTGCTCTGTGGAAGTTCGAGACCGCCAAATACTATGTCACCATCATCGACGCTCCCGGACACAGAGATTTTATCAAGAACATGATTACCGGTACGTCCCAGGCCGACTGCGCCGTGCTCATCGTCGCCGCCGGTACTGGTGAGTTTGAAGCCGGTATTTCTAAGAATGGACAGACCCGTGAGCATGCCTTACTTGCCTTCACACTCGGCGTCAAGCAGCTGATTGTTGGAGTAAACAAAATGGACTCCACTGAGCCCCCATACAATGAGGCTCGTTTCGAAGAAATCAAGAAAGAAGTATCTTCCTACATTAAGAAGATCGGTTATAACCCAGCTGCCGTCGCTTTCGTACCCATTTCTGGCTGGCACGGAGACAACATGTTGGAGGCATCCACTAAAATGCCCTGGTTCAAGGGATGGCAAGTGGAGCGCAAGGAAGGTAAGGCTGACGGTAAATGCCTCATTGAGGCTCTCGACGCCATCTTGCCCCCAGCGCGTCCCACCGATAAGGCACTCCGTCTTCCCCTACAGGATGTCTACAAAATCGGTGGTATTGGTACAGTGCCAGTAGGCAGAGTTGAAACTGGTGTCCTGAAACCTGGTACCATTGTTGTCTTCGCTCCTGCTAACATCACTACTGAAGTAAAGTCCGTTGAAATGCACCATGAAGCTCTCCAAGAGGCTGTGCCCGGAGACAATGTAGGTTTCAACGTAAAGAACGTGTCCGTCAAGGAATTGCGTCGTGGTTACGTCGCCGGTGACTCCAAGAACAACCCACCCAGGGGTGCCGCTGACTTCACTGCACAAGTCATTGTACTCAACCACCCTGGTCAAATCTCTAATGGATACACACCTGTGTTGGATTGCCACACAGCTCACATTGCTTGCAAGTTCGCCGAAATCAAAGAAAAGGTTGACCGTCGTTCTGGTAAATCCACTGAAGATAATCCTAAATCTATCAAATCTGGTGATGCTGCTATCGTCAACCTCCAACCATCCAAACCCCTGTGTGTGGAAGCTTTCCAAGAATTCCCTCCCCTCGGTCGTTTTGCCGTGCGTGACATGAGGCAGACAGTAGCTGTGGGTGTCATCAAGGCTGTCAACTTCAAGGAAGGTGCTGGTGGTAAAGTCACCAAAGCCGCTGAGAAGGCCACCAAGGGCAAAAAGTAGCTAGCGCTGTTAACAGCTAAATTCTTTATCCAACTGCGATACTTCATTCACCGAAAGGTGTTCAGAAGGAAAAAAGGGCTACAAACTCATTCCTTTTCTATATTTTTTACAAGGCTTATACTGTAACATTATTTTATAATTTATAAGGTTATACATATATCTGAAATATTTTGTTATGACTACAACTAAAGTGTAAATTCATAGAATAAAAGTAGCCTCCAATAATAATAAAATTTTGTTTTATTACCCCCTCAATTTTTATTTTGCTAATTCAAAATGTTAGTAGAATTAGAAAATTTGTTAAATAAATAAAAATATAATAAATAAATATAAATTGTACATTTCTTCGCTCTAGTAACAAGGCAAAGTGTAGCGTTGAGCTCTGACGGAACGCTTACCTTGCTAGCGAGATACAGTGTGAAGCTAAAAAAAATCTAAAATGTTACAAATGAATGTTTTGAGTTATTTGAAGTATTGAAGATGTTATAGTCTAGAATTTCTTAAAATGCTTTCTTTCTGTAGTAATTCAAGTTCAATCTACGGTTAAGTGGCGGCACGAAGTATTTGTAAATGGCTGCACAGATATAAATTTAGGATTTTTTTATTTTTTTCCCCGAAAGAACAAATTAGGTTTTATGGACATCAGTGCGCTGAAGATAAGAAACCCAACCTCAGGGCGGCCACGACTTTTTGACCTTACTGTACATAGGATTGAAATGTACAATGTAATTAAATACCGTACGCAAATTATCGTACTCCATGGACATGTTAAATTAAGAAATTGCATTCCACAAACAATATCCAAAGATCGTGTTTTACTAATCGCGTCCACGAATGCTGTAAATTCAGCTTTCCATTGTATATCTATATAGTATACATATCTTAAATCTTACTGATAAATCTATATTAGGTACAAATTTGATCAGTTGTGCTTGATTAATAAAATGTCAATACCTATTGTAAATTTTTAATTGAAAACTAAAACTAGACAATACTATTTAGAACATTAAAGAACTACAGATTTTAAATTGGTTAAAAAAATGTTATTGTTGTTATCAAGCTCTAACAAAAAATAATAGTTTCCTTTATGAAATATAATTTTTATTGACAAATATAATTCACTGTAATTTATTAAAACAAAAAAGTATGAATAAAGATAGATACTTACAATATGAAATTGAGAGATGAAAATTTTACATTTTAAGTATAAATTAATAATTATATATAATTAATAAAAAATAGCTTGAATTGTTATTTTATTATTGACATTAGATAACTACTATACACTACTAAAATGAAATATAAATAAAACAAATTTTAGAATTTGATATTCTTTATTTTAACATCTAAAACAGTTAATATTTTATTTTTTTGATTAACGACAATTACTATAGGAAATATGTTAAATGTAATAAATTAACTATTTTCTTGCGATTCTTGTGTACATTCTTCATGTTCTATTATCATGTTAGCCCATGCCTCATTTTTATAAAGCCTCTGTTTTTTAATATATGGTGCATAGTACATTTTGTGAGTAACAAATAAAAGTGATGTTACTGAAATAGCCATTAACATCTTTACTGTAGGACTAGACGAATAAAACCATTGCCGCAATATACGCATATTATTGAGTTGCAGGGGTATCTGCTTCACTTGTTATTTCTTCTTTATTTCTAGAGTAACGAGTATCCAGTAGGGGTTTCCAAATATATACACCACTACAGAATCCCAGAATTGTTACTAAGACCAGTTGACCTTTTGTTATTCCCTTAGGTCTATATATTTTCATAATTCTTTAAAGAAAAAATGTTTGGATTTATGTAACTTAAATCTAACCTAATATAAGTAAATAAGAAAATCACATCCATGAACAATGTTATGTCATAGCCGCACCGCATATTTAGATGTTTTAAATACAGATAAAAAAATTATAGCTATATACTAAATAGACTAAATTAATAATTATTATGTTGACAGTTCTCCTAAAATTGTTATTTTTAACCAAAAATTATGTCTTTTTTAAAACCGCACAGCAAAATTACGGCTTTACACGCAGCCGTAATTTTGCTGTGAGATGTAAGGTTGGACACTATAATGCACGTTTATTGAAGTGGCATCTATGAACAACCCTTATTTATTTTATAAATGGAATTTTTAAAAAATGTGTTAATACGGACAATGACGATTAGTGTAGAATAATGATAAGCAACTGGAGAAAAATGATGCTGTGGTACCAACAATGATTCTTTACAACAGTATTGAAATGAAATACTTACTTATTTAGCTTCACGCTGTAATACTAGTGGGAAAGTCACAGAAAACGGAACCCTAAACGCTACGGTCTCTATATACCTCTTTCACCTCGTCCACTATCATCAACTTTTCATACATGCCATCTAGGGCGTCCTCATGCTTCTTACGTGATTTTCCTCCTTCAGTATCTTTGATGCTGTATTTTCGAAGGTCAACCGAGGTCTCCTCCTATCTTTGTTACCGCTCACTTTTTCTTCATTTATCTATTTTGCTATTCCTTCATGACCAATCCATTCGCACGTTCTATTATATTCTCACCGTGAAAAGACTTACTCCTAACGGATCAGTATATTTAAGGTTAAGTTGTGGACACACGAGTTCTTAGGATGCTATCCTGGGAACAGACCAATATGTAGTAGTTGCTAGAATAAGGAGTCTGTTTCATTCAGAGTAGAATTATCGCATAAGAAGCTAAAAGTTTTAAGATCCGTCGATCAAGGAGGAATAAGTACTTCCAAAATTTTAGACAAATTGAAGCAGAAAACGGAGATGTTGAAGTATGCCATTATATTTAAGAATTATATAAGAAAAGCAGCGACAGATATATGTGGTAAATGAAATTGAGGTTTTAGTAAAAGCACGATAAATGGTGGGATGATAAAGTGAAAGACACTGTAGAGAAAAAAAATCTCGTTAAGATCATAAAGCCTCAGATAAATATTTTTAAAAAAGAAAAAGGATAAGCTACAAAGGCGCCAAACAAAAGTATTGATAAAGACGAAGCGTGAAAGTTCTGAGGAAGAAAGAAATAAAATGTTAACGAGCAACATTTCTAACGAAATTTTAGTCATTCCTAAGGTTGTTTACTAAATTGCCACACATTTTACAGCAGTGAGCAGGTCGCAGGAGGTCCAAAACCAAGAATTTTTTTTTAGATTTTTGACAGGGGTGTAATATTTTTTCGGAAACTACCTCGGTACAATACTTTAATCGCTTCCCTTGTTGAACACCTATGGGACGACCTTTGATAGGTGAAGAATGCCTTTCATCAGAGCAAGATGACTACTCCCTTCCAGCGTTATAAGAAGACCCTCAGCACAGAACCTCAGTAGAAAGACAACCGGGACTTCTACCATATGTAAAACACCTTTTAAAAGACATAATTGCAACATTTTAAGAAAACCTTCCATTAAAACTATATTTAAGTCTAACAAGAAAGTAAATCCAATTCTTAAGACCAGTGAAACGTAATTGACCTCTGCAGTGTGTAGACCTATAAAACTAGATAGTAACTGAGATTTAACATACATTGTTCAAAAAAGGGGAAGTAGCGGTATTGGGGGAACGAACACATCTCCGATGTCAAGAATGGACATATATCGAAGTCGGCTCCGTTTGGGTAAAGAGCGGATAAACCTAACCATAACATCGGGTCTTATAAATCACAAACCCTCGCTCGGGAGAAAAGATATATATAAGAGCAATAATGAAAAAATAAATAAAAACAACTGAACAATATTAATAAAAATCGTTAAATTTTAGATATATTTTATTAACTATAAATCTAAAATTTAAGTTGAAGTAGCTTATTTTTGTACTGTTCTATATGCGAAAAACAGTAATAATATTTATAACGTTTCCATTTCACTGAAACGCTAATAATCATTGTCTGCAGCTTACTTTTCTTCCAGCGTCATTGCCATCTTTTACCATTTTACTGGCAATGACGCGCAATCAATGATGTTTTTACATAAATCACGTAGGAATTTTATGAAAAACTCATTCAAAGTACATAAAATGTGCTAATTACAGATTTTGTTCCAAATGTCAATATAAGTATATATTAACGATTCCTGAAACATTTTTAATCTAAAAGAAGTAAATAAAGATATCAATGACGATTAATGTGCTAAAATTAGGAGAATCCAATTTAAGACTTATTTCTAAATTGTTAAAGCTTCCGTGGTGGTTGTTGCACCATTGGAGAATAAAGCTCTGCATGCTAACATTATTATAACCCAAAATAAACAGTACGTTAGATAACGTATTTTCGTGGTAATATTTAAAACAAAAGCTCGCTCGATCAATGACCTTATTTTTACAAACTTTTTTTGCGATTGATGTTTATGTAGACCTAAATTATAAGCACGTTTTATTATTAAAAACTTTAACTATGTAAGCATAACATTTGCATTTTTTGCATTTTTTTGCTATTTTTAATGAGTACTAATAAGTATTAGTACCCATTAAAAATAGCAAAAAAAAAATAGTTTAATTACGAATATTTTTGAAAAGAAATTAGCTAAGACTACACCAAATCTCTACGTAAAATATTAAATTTTTTGAAGGTTTTTTCTTAAAATATATTTTTATATACACTAAATCATTAAACTTGTCTAGACTACTTGTTTATTAGTTAGTTAAGTATTTAATATATATCTTACTCATTAATAGAAGATATTCATCTTTTTAAAATAATTTACTATTAATGAGTAAACACAAGAAAATTTAAATTTAAATTTGTGCGTTTCAGAGAACTGCCATTCAACCTTAAAAATCCATAATGTTGAGTGAGGCTTGATGATTGACAACTGAACTGAAGTCGAACTACGACACGAGTGTTTATGACGTTTTCTTTTACTAATCAAATGTTTTTAAATTTTAGGTTAACATCTTTTCATAATAGAACATAAATAAAATATTAAAATGAAAGGTCCTATCAGAACTCTGCCTAATATATTAATAACAGGTGAATATTACTCTTATTTATAGGAATGATGTTTTTGTACTTAATTAATATGTTTCACATGTTTTGTTTTGGGGTTTAGGAACACCAGGAGTCGGCAAATCATCCATTTCTCGATTATTATCAGATAGAATCAGATTTGAATGGAGGGAAGTGTCGAAAGTTGCAGAAGAATACAATTGTCTAGATGAATTCGATCCAGAGTACCAATGCCCTTTCTTAAATGAGGATAAGGTATAACAGAATGATATTGTTTTTGTTTGTCATCTATAAATAGTTATTTATTTAACAAGCGTAAAGTATGTAATGCCATGTGTTACTGATATTAATATTTACAGTTGTTAGACATTATGGAAGGCATGATGGCAAAAGGAGGTAATATTGTAGATTACCATGGCTGTGAGTTCTTCCCAGAACGTTGGTTTGATGGAGTTTTTGTAATAAGAGCAAATAATACTGTATTGTATGACAGGCTTCAGGCTAGGTCAGTATAAAACAAAAATTATATACAATAGAACTAATATTTGAAATATGTATACATTTCTGATAAAAAAATTGTAATAGTTTTTTGTTCACCCAGGAAAATTATTTTACTATATCTCTCTGTTAAAACATTGTGGCAATAAGTTGTACCATAACTATACAGTGTCTTGAATGCAGGGCAGAAAGTAGTAAGCACTGTCTTGACACTAAATTCTTTCTACCTATCCTGCTATGTTTGATAATGTATCATAATGAAAAAATATGTATATTCAAAATATCTTTTTTTATATTCACACTGCATCCCGCATATAACAGGGATAGCAGAGGGACCATGGGAACCTAGTGTTATGACACTCTGTTCCCTACTGCCAAACACTGGAGGCATTACATGTTAAGTGGTGGAATTCAACAAAATCCTTTGCCGCATTACCAGAGGGAGGAAATAAAAATATTTAATATTTTATATCATCAAGTGGGAATCAAATCCACAACCAATATTATGCTTACAGTAAAAATAAAATTACAGTCAATAAAATATAATATGAATATTTGCTTCTTTACAAAAATCTAATAAAATTACTTTAAATTTCAGAGGTTACACAGGAAAAAAAATGGAAGACAATATACAATGTGAAATATTTGAGACATTATTAGAAGAGGCACAGTCTTCATATAAGCCTGAGATTATACAACAGCTTCACAATGACACTGAGGAACAATTGCACAACAATGTAGATACTATTGTAGAGTGGATAGAAAAGTGGAAGGAAGAAAATATATAATAATCTTAGATAAATCATTTTATTTATAAAGTATACCTTTATTTCAATAAAACAATAATATTTAAACATAGTAGTATTCGAGTCCAGAACAGAGAGTCAGAGAACAGCACCAGTCAGGAAACTTTCCAAGCTGTCTTACACCATACATCAATCTATGTTGAAATTTGTCTTTTATACATTTTTACTTTTATTACATTTGTTTATGTCATAATCATATCTGTAGGATGATCTCATAAATTGTCAGTACCATTGTGGCATAGTGGGACAGTGTCTAACTGCACTGCATTATAATGGTTGAGAGTTTGATCCTCATTTGACAATATAATCCCCATTCTGTCAAAACAAAGTGCGTCATTGAGTTCATTACTTCAACAAGCAATAAAATTTGTCTCGTGATATTTGGTTCTCTCTGCCTATTTTCCTGTACAGTGAAGCGTGAAACCATTTAATTTCTTTACATTTTATATTTAAAGTTTAATTAAAGGATGGAATTATGTTTTATGACATCATGCATACTTAGTTCTATCAAAACAGCAGTCACATCAGGCAGGGCTTGTCACATTGTAAATTGAGATATTTATTATTTCAAAACTTGTTGTATAATTAGATAATTACTGTATCCTCATGATGTTTAAAGGGATTAACTGATGACATGAAATATAGTGAAATTATGTGCATGTAAAATTTCAATATTTTGTAAATACAAAATCCATATACCCTATTAATTATGGCATGAGACAAAATACATTTTGTATTTTGTAACAAAAAGAAAATCTGTCTTTCAAACTGTTTTTTATTATTTCTACTAAATTTATTTAACGTAGCGTTTTTTCTATGTGTTTAACCACATTAATAACAGTAACAAAAACAATACAAATCATAATAAAATAAACAGAAAACAAATTTAAACGAATCACGAAAATTTAATGAAAATATCTGTATCAACATGATGAACAACAGTGAAAATGATGGATATAATCTGACAAATAAAAAAAATGTTTTAATATGAAATGTTCGCTCGACGTAATTACAGTATGTAATTTATATTATAGTATTAAAATGTGTCTCAAGTTTGAGAAGAAGTTGGCTTTTGGGTGTTTTTACATGTTGAATATTTAAAAATTATTATTGAAATAATTTAAATTTTCAGTTGAACTGTTCCTGGTTTTAATATGAAAACAATCTTTATTTTTCAATGTTGTATTTGTTTCTTTTAATTAAATTTCTTCTTTTTACCTACTATACAATGTGCAATTTTGTAAAATTTTTCATTTCATTGACATCCACAAATTTAAATCGTGATTAAATTAATGAATACTCATAACTTGATCCTAATTAATCACAAAATAATAAAAGTACATTAATAAATATTGAGATTGTGTAAAAAAATTGATAATATCTTTTGAGCTTTGATGCTATTCAATTGTAGTACTGTAACTTTTATTTTTAATATCACTACTTAGAAATGTTAATAACATAATTGTAAAAAAAAAATTACAGGTTTGCGAAAATTGAACATTTTTCAAACCTATTATTTAACTAAATTCAAATTGGTTTTATCACTAGCCTCTGTTCTTTTCATATTTAATTAACATTTATTATGGGTGCAAATAATAATAAAATCAAACAACTTTTGTATAAATATTTCCTAATTTATTTTTGTTTCCACTGACAATAATTAAGAAATGCATTAAAATTACTGTATTTCGATACATAATAAAGGCTATATCGATGAAATATATTGGGTATTAAGTGTAGTGACATATAAAATTATTCATAGAAAAAGTACAACCAATAAAATCTCATCGATAGATCCCAAATATGGGCACTCATATAAAAACGATGGAATGGTATTCTATAGATAATCTATAGTTTACTAATTTAGTCCATTTTGTATAGTGAGTGTTACTTTCATACATACATACACTCATTCACTCACAGATCTTTCATGGAAAGTGTGTTCACAACTACTTTAGAGCTCATCTTTGCTTATAACATTGCCCTTTCTGTCATAACCTTTGAGTTTGTCTGAGGCATTTTCAGATACATATTTAATGAAGTCTTCAATGGCACGTCCACCCTGCAAAAGGAAATATATTTGTATTAACATAGCCAATATGGAACATATACATTTTTTTTTTCACCTTCACGTGTGTATCCAGCACAGAGCACGGTAGGTAGATTGAACCTAGTGTTAAGACACTCCGTTTCCCACTTTCCGCAGAGTTCTGGATGCTGGAGTGGCGGAACTCAACGCCTCGCTTTGCCTCGACACCAGAGTGAAGAAACGAAAATATAAATAAATATTTCATTTCCTCGAGTGGGGATCGAACCCATAATCAGTCGATTTTACAGTCACACTTTGTGTCCCTGCGCAAAATGTTTGTTTAAAACATATATGAAAATAAATTTAGAAAATGTGTATATATATATATATATATATATATATATATATATATATATATATAAATTATATTTGAATTAGGTACAAGCATGATTTCATCTTTTGAAATTGTAACTTATCATCCTTAACCTGAACATATAAATAAATATGGTTACAGTTACACACATATTGATAAATAATTTTTTTTTAGTTTTACACTATATCCAAGAAAAGCTGCATCAGCAGAGATAACCTAGTGCCATATCTTGGTCAGGTCTGAACTTGTGTTGAGTGATGAAATTCCCTTGAGTAGAAATGAAATTTACAAATTTACACTGCACTTTCTGTAATAAAACTATTTTTTTTTATTAAAGTGTATGATTTCTAACTTACATTGTATCTAACTGGTTTCTTGGAGCTATCCTTAGGCTTCCAGTAAATTGTTGGGAAGCCTGACACATCGTATGAAGACTTAGGCCAGTCATTGGCGGTAGCATCGAGTTTGATGATGTCAACTTCTTCATCCTTCATCTGTAAAAAATTGGTTAATAATTGATTTCTAAAATTATTTTTGGGACGGGTGTTTAATTGACGGACAAATATTTTTTATAATATTATTTTCAATAAATGAAACATTTATTGAAATTTATATTTCTATTTCTTCGCTCTGGTGTGGAGGAAAGTTCCTCAAGTCAACACTCAATGCCTCCAGAATTCGGCGGGTAGTGGAGAATAGAGTATCTTAACACTATGTTCCCTCTGCCTACCCTGCTGTGTGTGGGATACAGCGTGAAACTGATTTATTTCTTTTTGCTTTTAGTAGAAAATTATAATCTCAGTCTATAATAGTACTCATTTGTTTTTCAAATTACCTTTTCAGCCAATTCATCCCAAACTGGTACCAACTTCTGGCAATGGCCGCACCATGGTGCGTAAAACTCAATTAAAGCATCCCGTCCACTATCGGTCACTAGCTTCTTGAAGTTTTTGCCGACTGCTACTTTGACGGGTCCAGCCTCTGAAGGAATCGGTTGAGACTTGATGAATGGTTCTAGTTTGCCATCTACTAGGTCCTTGGCGAATGCGAGTAGATTTTCAATGCTGTAATTAGAAGAAATTGTTATTTTAAAGTTTTTTAAAATTGTAATAAAAAATTTATATCTAAGTTTTTTTAATAAAAACGTGTTATGGCGTTTTTTTTGTGGTGGTGGTTTCAAGTATACAACTATTTTAGATAATAAAAATATTAACATTTAACTAGAGACTGTGGCGCAGGGGAAGCTAACTGTTAACCTGACAGTTGTGGGTTCGATCTCGATTCGGAGAAATTATATATTTAATATATTTTCATTTCTTCGCTCTGGTGACGAGATAAAGGGCAACGCTGAGTTCAGCCATTGAACAATGTAAGCAGTCCAGAAATCAGTACAAACTGAGGAACGGAAGTGTCTTGTCAAGGGAGTGTCTTGACACTAGGTTCCCAGTTTCACTCTGTGTACCCTGCTATCTCTCCAGTTTCTTAAGGCAAAATAATTTTATGTATATAAAAGCGCATAAAAAAATAAAATGTGTGAAATAAATTAAATCAATTAGAGTAATATTTTATAAATGCATATTTTTACTAAAGTATTCTACAGTAATTAAATTAAAGCATTATTGATAAGAATACATTTTGACAAACAAACAGTCATAAGTATTTTAAAACATTGCAAATTAAAACTTTTTAATTAATAAAACACAATCTGTTTATACTTTTTCAAGTTCTACAAAATTTAATTGCTTTTATCTACTTGAATCAGTTCAGCAATTTTATTTTAATTCAGATTAAAGTTTATTTTCAGTAAATTTAACTGATTAATAATATCGACATCAGTTTAGTTACACATAACTGGTAAATGAAAGAATTACTAAGCAATTTAAATCGCGACTAAATTACTGTAACAAATTAGTATTAAATGAGTAATGCCGATTCCGTCAAGTATTATAGTATCGTGACTGTACACTAAGACGATATGGTCAGATTTCTAATTTATTTAGGTAATAACACGTTTAGTGATAACATAATGTTTTTAGGGTTTCGTATCTTTTAAGGACAAAAAGGAACCCTTATAAGATTATTTTGTTGTCCGTACGGGGGTTCGTCTGTCTATCAACAGCTTTTATCTCAGGAATGCTTGGAGACATCGAGTTGAAATTCAAATCATACACTAGACCTACGGCCACCTGATTTTCTGATAAAAAACGTATTTCTACATTTATTTTAAAAAAAGATATGGCCGTTTATATAGCGAAAGACACGTATTTCAATACTGTAAAGGGAATCAAAATTACTATAGGGTACTTCCGGTTAACATACAATTATGAAATTTGCCAGCTTAGCATCTACAGGTAGTACTAGTTCAGGAAAAATTCTGAAAACTGTACATTTGTGATTAAAACCATAAAAAAACAGCCTCAAATAGTACGAAACGCGTATTTCGACACTATAAAGGAAATAAAAATTAATAGGGTACTTCCGGTTAACCTAGAATAATGAAATTTGGCACCTAGCATCTATAGATAGTACTAGTTTAGAAAACAATCGGAGAACTAAACATTTGAGGCTAAATCTTAAAAAATATCCTTAAAAGAGGGACAAAATCTATTATTAAAGACAATCGACTGTGGAAACTTACGCCACAATAAATTGCGGCTTATGAGATAAATTTCGTAAGGAAGAAACTAAAATAATTCACCTGAACTCCTGGCCCATCACAAATTTGTTGCCATCAATGTCCTTTCCGGCCACAACAGGCTTGTCACCTTTGGCAAAGTCAATGCCGTAGTCGTTCAGCTCGTGCATGAAGTCATCCTTGTCGCTGATCGCGAATGATATTTCTGACATTTCCTTGGCAACCTGTATAAAGTTGATAAAAAAATGCTATTATTTTAGTACAATATAACTTTATTTTTGGCTTTACATTGTGTCCCACATGTGGCTGGAAGAGGGAACCTAGTGTTAAGACACTCCGTTTCCTACGCACTTTAAAATTTTCGAGGCGTTGTATGTTGAATAGCAGAAGTCAACGCCGCGCTTTGTCTTGTTAGCATAGCAAGGAAATGAAAATAAATCATTCTTCAGAGTAGGGTTGGAACCCACAACCGTCGCGTTTACAGTCGCACGTTTGTGCCCCTGCGCTACTACTGGCCTGCCTGGTCATATTTTGTTTTAGCAATAAAAATATGCATATAACTTTTGGCTTAGTCTTATTTTTCAATAAATTATCTTAGTTACTTATTTGTGCATATTTTAAATGTATCTATGTATATTAATAATTATAGTTTGAATAATAATTATACTCGTATATACGGAAATCATTATTTTGCTACAACTTATCAAGCATGCACATTCAATAAGTAAGTATTTAAGGAAAATGTACATAAAAATAAGCGACTTGGTTTGACGAATTTAGTTTGAATATTTAATAGGCCAGTAGTGGCACATGGGCACAAGTGTGCGACAGTGAACGCGACTGGTTGTGGGTTCGATTCCCACTCGAAAAAAAGGAAATATTGATTTAAATTTATATTTTCATTCCTTCGCTCTGGTGTCGAGGCAAAGCACGGCTCGAGAATTGTGTGATAAAAAATATGTGTATGTATATATATTTTTTATCACAGCGAATTATATAATTATTATTCATATTAATAAAGTTAACAAAAATTTTAAATTTTAAAAGTTAATACTTATATATATCACATACAATAATTTTAAAAGTAACATAACCTTTTTTATTTCACACACAGCGCCTGTCATAATATTCTTTACAAAAAAAACTATAAATAAGCAGTTGAGAGAGTTGTAGAGAACGAAATGGTAATGAGTTTAATCCTCTAATTCCAATCAGTTTTTGATTATTGCTTTGATTGACACAAAGGAAATTAGGCAGTGTACTCTGCTATGTGAGAAAAATAATAACGATGTTTTTGTTTTGACCTTAAGTACACGGTTCCTCCAGTAGTTGGTTCCCTTAGGATTCTTCTGGTAGTCAACATCGTAGTAGACAACTACGATGGGATTGCTGAAGTCTTGAATGTTCTCCTTTTGACGCACACCGACTAGACCATGGCTGAAAACAATAGGGATATATTAAATATTTGTAATAAAAAAAGTAAGCTAATAATTAAAAAAATATATTTAATTAACATGAAGTAATACATATTTTTATTTAGTTAAACAAATATCATTAAATAAGTATTTTACATATAATATTGAAGTTGATGCCAAGTAAAAGAAACAGGTTTAGTAATGTCAAAATAATAAAATATTTATTTAATTACATTTGTTAACTAAATACAAATAACATCAAACTACCCTTGAAGTATGTACTTTCCAATAACAAAAACAACAATCGAAATCGGTTGACGTAATATTGATAATTAATGCAAATTTAAGATTTTCTCACGGATAGCATTGTTAGAGTGACGGTAGAATGGGAAATATATAAATAAGTAGGGACACAATTACAGCTTATTAATTTTTTTTAGATATGTAACAGGGAATACATTCATTACTTATGTTAAGTGTTTACTCGATCTAATGAATGTGGAATATGACTTTATGCATTTTAATAAAACTTAAGTAAATTGAAGATAATAGCAAAATAATATGTCAATTTCAAAAATTTCAAGAGCGATCCTAATTATACACAAAATTACCTGTAGGTATTTTATACACAAAATTACCTATAGGTGTAATTAAAAAATTAAGTACCTATAGGTAAAATTATGAAATGAAGTAAAAAGAAACAATTAAAATCACTTACTAGTTTTCCTTGATGAAGCCCTTGAGTTCAGCTGGTTCACCATTGTACACGACGAAGGAATCTTCGAATTTGTTTTGGAGACGCTTGGGACGGTATAGTACTACATTGTCCCTGTTGACAAAAGTATATATTATAATATAATAATATTTAAAGTCATTTGTTACAAGCGCTTCCGTTTATCTTCTCAAATGGGAAAAATAAAAAAAAAATGGGTGCGGATGTTATGTTTTTGAATAACATATTTTTATTTATGTATTTAGGATAAATGCAAGAAAATAAATAATTATTCTTATCGAACACGAGCTATGTGCGTAGATAGTTCATTGTCGATGGTACAAGCGATTTCATCTACTTGCGTATTTCCAACCGCCCCAGCTGTAGATGTACTGGCACCGTCGTTGATCCGCTCGGCCGCATTCGTTTTTTTATAACCACCATTTGATTACGTTAGAGAAGCCCTTTCTGATCGTATACGATCTCTGTATTTGGCTTTAGTTTTTCGACGGGTATAGGCCGAAATTATTTTGATAATATTTTTTTTATTGTAATTACACCTTATTTAAACTAATCTTTTATATTTAATCGATAGATTTTGACGATAGCTTGTGAGTAAAAATTAAACTAACATCGCTAACTAGGTTCCCAGAGTCAAAAGTTATTGCAAATCTCGATACGCAGCAAAATAACTTCGAAATGGCGTCGCTTCTCTCTCCACCACGCGCGATGCATCATTGTTCTTGTTTCTTGAAATAAATTCTTTGATGCTTTAGGTATCTAATGCTATAATTTTGTTTTGAATATAGAGGATAGATATGAAACTACAAGGCGAAACTGCATTCCCCCCGATTTTGTTATCATTTGGTTTTTATTTTATTGCCGCCGTATGGTAGCAAATCTATAGAAGTATTCACTTCAAAATAACGGTGTAGTTTAGGGATCGAATTCACGACCGACGTTTGTATAGTTAGTGACTATTATATATGCTATTTAGCTATGATGGCATTCTTGGCTACATGTTTTGTTCTACATATAACAGGGAAGGCAGAGACAGAACATGTTGAACAGTGTTAAGACATAGATTTCCCCAGATTCAACACATTGAATGTAGAGTAGCGTGGTTCACGCGCCGTACTTTGTCTCGAGCTGAACTTTAATTTTGGACAGATATGTTCGTGTAAATGTTTTTTTATTTTCTTTTTATGTCCTCGATGGGAACCCACAATCATCGCGTTAACAGTCAAACGCTATCCCACTGCGTTACTATGGTTTTCAATTTCGTCGTGGGCTCAAAATTAATTTAAATGTATATATTCGGGATAGTTAGATAAGACTCTGGATTTGTTTGATAAGATAAGAATGCTGAGTTGTGTTTCGTCGTCTAAATTACTAAAATATCTCGATAAGAGCAAAAATGGATGTTGCATAATCTTTTCTACTTCATTTTGATAAAAGTACTGTATGGAAATGGAAGATGAATAAAAAAAATTGAAATACAAAAGCTACCTACGTACAGTAGGCAAGGCCGCCGCGGCGCAGTGACACAATTTCGGACTATAATACGGCGGTTCTATTCTTACTCGGGGAAATGAATTCATGAATACATAGATACATATTCTATAAAACGTCTGTGTCGTGTACAAGTTACTTTGTCCACATAATGACGGAAGTCTAAACAATTATTGCTTTACATTTTACATAGTTTAAAGAAAAAGCAAAAACATGGCCACCACAGAGGAAAATAGCGACGATATGAAAACAATTACTATTAAATACAAATATGTAGTAGCCTATTGTACCATCAAGGTTGTTATCTCATCATCTGCGATAATAGGAAAAATAAAAGTATATTTTTCTTTTACGTAGACAATTTTCGAGACATAGTATGTTGAGTGGCGAATCTTAGCGTAGCGTTTTAAATATTTTATATCAATATTTTAACTAGACATTAAAATATAATGTTTAATTTTAAATTACTAATTTAATAAAATTGTGTATCACAATTTGGTAACTCTATAGCAGTATACAAACAATAGGTAGTTTGGAAGCTTTTTATCAAACTATATTGTAGATAAACAGCTAAATTAACTAACTGTCGCGATTAATAACATTTTAAATTTTAAACATAAACAAGTGGTAATGGAAATTACAGAAGTTATCTAATGAACCCGATATTGATAGTAAAATGCATAATATATAAAGCGAAAAATAAAAAAGCATTAAATGTTTTTTTTATTATCTCTATTATATAATATTAGGTTGATTAAAAAAAATCAGCTTCACGCTGTAGCCCGCATAAGGCAGCGTTGGCAGAGGGAACCAAATGTTAAGACACTCCGTTCCCTACTTTGCGCTAATTTCTAGAGGCATTGCATATTGAGTGGCGGAACTCAACGCCGCGCTTTGGCTTCAACACCAGAGCGAAGAAAAAGAAATTTAAATAAATATCTCATTTCCCTCGAATTGGGATCGAGCCCACAACCAGTCGCGCTTACAGACGTACTTTGTGCCACTGCACCAAGACCTAATCCTTTAATCCTCTATTAGGTTGATGCTATGAAAATATTGTATTGTCGTCAGATTTTAGATGTAATTTCAAATGAATTCAAGCAATGGCAAGAGAGTTAAGTTAACATAGTAATATTACTTAATATAGAAACATATGAAACTAAAAAATAAATTTATTCTATTAACAGAGTATGCACAGAGTATCTAGTGTTAAGTAGAACATTAATTTTTTTTATGTCTATCAGAGTGGAGAAATAAACATAATTCCTTTCTTTGAGTAGGGATCAAATCTGTATCTATCTCACTTGTGGCACCACTATAGACATTGTTATTAATAAAATATGTTTCAATAAATGCCGTCATCATGGAGTAGAAGAGTGCATTAGTAAACACGACAACAGTTGTGGGTCCAATTCTTACCCGCGGTAAATGAAATATCTAATATTTCATTTCCTCAGTCACTTCAAGTACTTTGAGTATCAGGAAAGGAAAGGAAAAAGTGAAAAATGAAATTAAATTATTACTGATCATTAATACCAGTTCTAAGACCAAAAATTATACCAGAAATTGAATCTATAACATTTGCAATAATGGCTGCAATTCTTACTTAATACTGATCAATAATTGTTTCAATTGGGTACAGCAATAAAAAGCCTTGAGCCTTGTATATAAATGTGAAATTGCAGAAAATTACAATAATGCATGCATTAATCAAGTGTATCCGTAATCGTTAGCAACAACTCAAGCAAGTGTTAACAGAATGTATTTTTTTTGTTACATTAAATTTATGTTTTAAGTTATAAACATTTAGATTAATATTTTTTTTTAAATAAAATTTCTACAATTAGTTTACTAAACAAAAAAAGTTTTTTTTTGGAATTATTTAATATTAATGTAATTTTAAATTAGCTTTCATTGCTAATTTAAATATAATGAAAATTAAAGTTGTTTGATTAAGCGCTTTTAATATTAAATCAATAATGTATGGTAGTAAAGTGGGTTCAGTGTTTACTTTATTTGACTGTTTAGTCAAAGTAAGAAATGACATGTTATTGTTAATGTTAAAATTATGTATTCAATAAAAGAAAAGTATAAGCAAAAAGTACTGATGCAGAATCTATTTATTTTATAACAGTCATAAATACATGCATCTGTACAAATATTAAAAATAGTCACTATCAATGCATAATAACCCTCCCTTGGCAGTCAGAAAAAAGAACTTTTAAATGAATGTATTTTGATTTACATAGCTGTATTTGAACTAGCTAATTAAAATACAAAACAAATATTTTTTTAATTTGTCCTTAGTTTTTATGTATATAACATTCAATATTATGAAAATTGGGTAGTGGACGGAGAATGAAGTGTTTTAATACTACCATGTGCAAAATGGCAAGCAATGTTAAGCTAAAAAAATAAGTATAATTGTATTTTTTGAAGAATTATAAGATACTTACTTGAATCCAGCTTTTTCTAAAACATCTTTAGCCGAGGAGTGTCCAAACACCACTTGTTCCCTCATCACATCAGCGGCTACCAGGAATTTGCCCTTTAAGTCACTTTCCTTTTCAAAGAAGCCTACAACTACCACTTCATCCTTGGATAGGAATTTTTCGTAGCTAGTAACATCTACCAAGTCTTTTGAGCTTGGTCCTACTTGGGCTCTCATATATTTGACTATGCCATCTAAACAAAAAAAAAACATGAGTGTATTTGAAGGAATAAGGTTACAATTATTTTTCCAAATTTACCCTCAAAAAGAAAATTTAGTCAATGTTTCAGCATTCTCATATATCAGAATTGTAACTTACTGGATTCTCTGGGGCCGTTGTACTCTTGTGATAGTTGACCATTGCGGAAAATCTTAAGTGTAGGGTATCCTGAGACAGAGTGCTGTTCACAAGAGCTCTTTCCACCTTCGGTACAGTCCACTTTAGCTAGAGTAATTGGAGGATCATCATTTTTCAAAATGCCGGCCGCATCAGCGTATTCTGGTTTTAATCTCTTGCAATGACCACACCTATTATATTAGAAATAGTATTACAATAAATAACTAAGATCAAAAGGGATAAAGGTTATTCAACTCTAATAATTCTCACCATGGAGCGTAAAACATGACGAGAGCGGTTTCATGTTGAGATATAGCACTGGAGAAGTCGGCATCAGTAAGTTCAAGTACATCTTCTTCAGAGGCTTTAGATAAATAAATTAAACCTAAAAATAGTAAAATTTTAAGTGATCCTAACATTTTCGAAACTTTCACTGATGCAATAGATACCGCTACGCGTATTTTCAACGTCCAAGTGAAGCTAGTAAGAATGAAATCTAAAGAGAGGACAAGGACCGGAAAAATACACGTATGATGCTGAATATGACATTAGCCGGCAAAGCGTTGGCCGTTTTTGATTGGATAGCTATGGATGCATTCAATAAAACATACGTTGTTATATACTCTTCATTAAAGAAAATTATAAAATTATTTATGTATAAAAAAAATGAAATAATTGTGTTTATTGTGTTTAGTAATTTTTATTATACATAAATTTAAAAGATTAGTATTAACCGGTAAAATATTGAAAACCGGTATTCAGTTTCATTGTCATTAAGAGCAAGCTGTCACTAGTTTCAACACTGAATTGTTTGTCAGTTGGCTTTGCTGTCAATCGGAAAATGGCAGCGACGAGTGTTGTCGTTCTCGACAGAGGCAACAATACAACTTGTACCGTAAATCTTTTCGGTAAGTTTAATTATATTATAACAATTTATAAATTATCTTAAAGCAATAACCTTCTGATACACTTTTTAAATAAACTAATATTTAAACTTAATATACAAAAACCGCATAACCTGTAAAACTTTTTTGTTATTATTTTTAAAGTAATGAGCGGAACTTTTAAATTGATACATATTATAGTCGTTGGGTTACTTGAATTACGATATATAATACTTCTTGACTAGTTTTCTATGTACAAATTTTGGTAGTGGTGCTTAGTGTAATAGGAGGTAACAGTTTTTTTTAAATGAATAGACTGAGAAGTTGTCTGCGGTGATATGACCTTGGCTATTGGATTGTAGGAAGTAAAGTGTATACTAAATTGTAAGTGGTTATTTGATGTACTCACAAAAAATGTTCATAAGCTGTCTAGCAACATTAACAAATAATTAGGAAGTGAATTAAGTAATCAATTACTCAGAAATTGAATAAATAAAATATTATTTGTATGAATTTTATCATTGATAAACTATTGTTCATCATTGCAGAATTTATCCCAAAATAAGCTTAAACATTAAAGTTTTCCTTTTTATTGTCTTTGTTAAATATGTGCTACATTTATGTTGATAAATACATGCTACTCTTCATGTAAAAAATATATTTCTTGTTTTAATTATAAGCTATTTTGTACTAAGAAATCATTAGCATAACATTATATATAAATATATAATAATCTTAAATACTTGGCACTAATATACACATCCTTAAATTTTACATTGTAGGTTTTATACCTTTTTAGTTGTGGTAATATAAATAAAAAAGCTTGGGCAGTGAGTGTGATATGAATAACAATTAGGCATAATTGGCAAAAATGGCTATTTATTGTTTTCTGTTTCAGGTGCTACAGTGGTATCATGGCGGGTTAATAATCAAGAACAGTTATTTGTAAGGTAAGACATGTTTAGTAATTTTTAATTGATTAATTAAATTTTATTACATCAAGTATAATGCTGACAAAAATATTGTAGGTTCAATATATTTTTTTACAAAAGTATCATAAATATGCAATAAAAACTTTCATATGAAAATATCTACTTAATCATGTTATTCATTTTCCATAGGTTTAGGTTTATGTTTTATAGGTTTGTAACAGACAAATTAAATTTAATTTTGCATATTGTAAAGCATTATACGTCATTCACATACCACTTGAATGAGAGTGAGCAGAGAGCTCCTTACTCTCCATCTACATACATTGTAATAGGGGAATAATATATATTTTTAAACATAGTTTGTTTCACAGTTTCCTCTTAGTTATAATTGAATAGTTTCATCTTTTATATCTAACTTATATATGTTTTGATAATATTTCTCAAAAATATATTAAAAAAAATCACTTATAAAATTAAAAAGTTGTAATTTCTAAGCACATTTTTCTTTTAAATTAATGTAAGCTGCTTATAGTATCCATTGTTTTGACTTTTAGTATTCTTTTTGTCTACCAGTATATAAATATTTGCTAAAAGTAAATCAATTTTGATATTAATGAACAATTATCTATATCTATGTTTTGAGATAGATATACATATCTGAACCATATGTAGATAAAATATCTATTGATTATATCCTCTTATAAATCATTTTCTATATTTAAATTTAATCTTATTTGTCATAATATAGGATTTTAATATCAATAATGTGAGCATTATAACAATTTAATTACACCTATATATTTGACTTTTTCTTTAGCTATAAGCTTAAATACTATAATATAAATAAGAAATAAATCGTCTTTATTTACCCTTGATACATTTTTCTTACGGCGTAAGACGTATTTCTTTAACATCTAATGCATTTTTTAAACGTATTCATTAAGAATACAATGTTTCTACTAAGAGTTGAATGGATTTGAAAAAAAAACCGACCGTGAATATATCCGTGTAGAAACGAGCGCTTCCGCTAATGAGGCTGTGTCGATTAGTGTTTCGGGCCTCCTGGCGGACCTCGTGTAACCAAGGCTTAGCATTTGAATAATGGTCTGTACATCTGTTATTCCATTTGACGGGCTTGAAGAAAATAGGGGAAACGAGTCCAAAACTTGGGTGTTAGGAATAAAATAAATTTAGCTATATTGTTTTTAAAGCAATAGTCGTTTGTTGCTAAAGCATAAAAATAAACCTCGGAGTGTGTATAGGCGTTAGTGAAGATATATTTAATATAAAAGGAAATAATAATAATAATAAGATTCTACAGTTTTCCATTTAATATTCTTCTCGATACACTCTGATTCCCTGATTAATCAGATCTGAAGTGTTGTTTCCTTGGTTTACCGCCGCGCCGCGCATTTTGTTTCAACAGTCAAATCTAAACACAAATTTGTTGCGTTTAATAAGGCACGTGCAAAACTTCCCATAATGCCAGGCTGCTATAATTCCCAATATGACACTTCGATATTATACATAGTTCTACAGTGTGTTTTTTCAAAAAAAAAAACAATCTATTTAAAATTAAATGCACCTTCATAAATTTTCGGCTAGGTTTATCTATAGACCTAACTTCGGTTTAGGAGACACGGCTTACTTATTGATACATGTGACTAAAACGGACTGGTTGTGGGTTCGATCCCCACTCGAGGAGATGAAATATTTACTTAAAATGTATATTTCCATTTCTTCGCTCTGGTGTCGAGGTTAAGCGCGGCATTGAGTTCTGCCACTCTACACACAATGCCTCCAAAATTCGGCAGAAAGGCAGTGTAGGGGGGCGGGGGGGTCTTGGGTTTGCTTATTTTTGGCGTTTTCAATGAAATATTTGTAAGAGGATTGCTTATTTTTGATGACATAGGGGAGGGGTCAATAATTGCAAAAAAACTGCTTACGTAATACTTGAACGGCGCCAAAGTGGGGAACGGAGTGTCTTAACACTAGATTCCCGCTGCCCTGCTGTGAGCGGGATACAGCGGGAAGTTGAAGCTTTAATATTATAATAGGTGATTTTTAAATATTTGCATCCCACATACCATGTTAAAATAATTAACTTCATCGAGGAATTATGACGAATTTCAACTCCTTCGGCCACACGGGTAGACCAATGTGAATAAATGAACTCTAAAAAGTATAAGAATAATAATATTTTATTTTTGAATTCATTATATATCTATCAAATCGCTATACCATAAATATTATTGGATACATACAGTATTTCTGGCTCGATTTGCAAATAACAGCGTAATCTAGTAGCCGTTTACCGATTTCGTGGTCGTTTTACTTCGAATGTCAAATTAATTAAAAATAGTTTTATATTTTATTACGCTTATATTTGCATAGCAATAAAATAATAAATCTTATTCATCATATCGCTTTTTCGTTTAAGTTTTTACGAAATGTTATACTTAAAAGCTCTTTATGGCACAGCTATAAGTATTATAGAAAGAAAACATGTTTTATACGGTTTTTAAATTCATCGGTAGTTGTAATAATAGTCACATTTTGAAATGTAATAAAAACATATTAAATGGAATATGTGTAATTAAAAACAAACGACTTTTCCATGGCAGATGGGATCTAAAAATATGCTTTTTATTTTATATAAAATTGTAATTTTATATATTATGGCCAATATATTGTATACTTATACAATTAATGGGTTTGGTTGCTAGCTATATAATTTGTTTGTTTTTACTTAGTTTCATTCTATAGCTAGGTAAGTTTAGGTTGATATAGCTTTAGATAGAAATTATAGCTTT